>JAUPFZ010000011.1:8055000-9255000 GCA_036937285.1 Euphydryas editha
ACACACACACACAAACACACACACACACACACACACACACACACACACACACACACACAGACATACATATACATACATTCAAGCACACATACGAGTACATATACTCACATACATACACATGCATACCTACATATTTTTTTTTTTTTATTTTATTTTTTTTATTTTTTTTTTATTTTTAAATGCTATCGTTACTGTCTTCACTACCATTGATCGGAACCCCTTCTCGGGTAAAAGCCTCCTCCAGCTTTTTCCAGACCTCTCTATCCATAGCTTTCTTTCTCCATTCGCTTCCTGCTATTGCTTTTATATCTTCTATCCACCTTTTTCTGGGGCGTCCTGTTCTTCTTTTTCCCACTGGTCCTTTCCATATAGTTGTCTCTAGTGTCCATCGTTTATCTATCTGTCTTGCTATATGCCCTGCCCACCGCCACTTCTGTTTTAGGGCATATTCTAAGGCATCTATAACTTTCGTTTTTCGTCTTATTTTTTCACTTCTTACTTTTTGTATTCTTCTTATTTTTAGTAAACTCCTTTCCATTGCTTTCTGGCATGTTATTAGTTTTGTTTTTATTTTTGTGTTATATGTCCACGTTTGGCATCCGTATGTAAGAGTAGGTAAAATACACGTATCTAGGACGGTTTTCTTTAAGTGGAGGGGTAGTTCCCCTTTCAAGATTTATTTTAGGGACCAGAACTTTTTCCAGCTCATATTTATACGCCGCTCGACCTCTAGTTCTTCATTTTTATCTTCAAATGATATATGTTTCCCTAGGTATATGTAGTTGTTCACGTATTCAAGCTGCTTCCCATTTAGGTATATAGTATTTGTGTGGCTGTTTGTCAGTACTTTCGTTTTATTCTCGTTCATTTTGAGGCCTACTTTTTCACTTTCTTCGTTTAAAGTGTATATCATTTTTTCTAACCCTTTACTTGTTTCAGAGAATAAGACAATATCGTCCGCGAATCTGAGGTGTGTAAGTCGATCTTGGTTGACTCTAATCCCTTCCGATTGCCAGTTGAGATTATCGAAAATGTGTTGTAGTACCATTATAAACAGCTTGGGTGAAAGGGGATCTCCTTGTCTCACCCCTCTATGAATCGGTATATCAGGACCTCGTGTCTCTAGTTTAACTTGGCTTGTGCTACCCTCGTAGATGTTTTTCAGTACTCTTGCATAATTTTGATTAATGTGGCATTTATTCAGCGCTTCCCAAATAGCATCATGAGAAATCGTGTCAAACGCTTTGGCATAATCGATAAAAGCAATATAAAGTGGCCTGTTGAATTCCTTGTATTTCTCGATCACCTGTTGCATTACTTGTATATGGTCTATTGTAGAAAATCCAGAACGAAACCCTGCTTGTTCCACTGGCTGATAGTTATCTATCTTCGGGCTCAGTCGGCTTTGTAGGATGGACGTGAACAGTTTATACACACTTGAAAGAAGACTAATCGGGCGGTAATTAGCGATATCTCGAGGGTCTCCTTTCTTGTAGAGAAGGATTATGTCGGATCTTTTCCACTGTTTTGGTACCTGACCTGTATTGAGAACCTTGTTGAGTAAGTATGTAAGTGGGCGAGCTAGTAGAATAGCGCCAGCTTTTAGGGCTTCATTTTGTATGCCCTATATATAATAATTATATTGTAGTTTTACAATATAATTATTATATAAATATTATAAGAGGCAAATCGACTTACATTTTAATATTAAACACTACCAATTGTTCTGGATACAAACCCTTCTCAAAGAAAATTGAACCCTTTGTAGATTCGAGTGAACGCTCTCTATATGTTCAGATATTTAATTTTTTGTTCATTCGTACGCTTTCGCTTCGTTCGTAAAAGACCCTTGATTCAGAATTCGACATTACTTAGGAACGAAAACACCACCTAATGGTTGGTAAGTACGCTTTATTTTCGTATTCAATAATGTTCAGACGTTGAGTAAAAGATACAAAATGAAAGACAAAAATTAAATCTACTGAGTCTTCTGATATGACTTATAAATTTGGTTTTGGCATTTACTACAACACATGCAAGCTACATTCAATTCAAGCTATAGTTAGGATATATAACTCGATATATGCATATATTCATAATATATACACTTACACACACACTCGGGAAACGTTAAATTGTATGTTCTGATTAATAAATATAAATTAAATAAAAGAAAAAATATTGTTAGGTTTTAGATACGTAAAAATAGTCGTAAGTATATGATATTAAAATGTTCCGATTGCATTGGTCAAAAATATTATTTACTCAAAATAATTATAGATTTATTGTCTGATAGTAACTCTTGAAACTCTGAATTATGGTTTCTTACTTCTTATCTTATTATACTTTATTATCTTCATTAAAGAAAAGCTATATTCTTACTTTACTTTTGTATGACAATGTTCTACTACTGGACAAATTTTAATAATATACTTGAAATGTACATAGAACGGCTTAATATGTTACAATGAGTTTGAAGTTTCATAAATTTGCAACTAATTATTAAGTATGTCAACGAAGTTTTCAGCGAAATGTCTAATTACATCCTTCACTGTTTATATCTTTTTGATTATTATTTGTATCTTTAAATAATATCTATACTTATAATAAAACTGTATTAGGCCCAGTTCTGTAGTAAATATTATATAATTAGTTACAAAGAAGCTCGTTGGAATATTATAGGTAAAATAAAAAAATAAAAAATAATGCATGACATTAATAACTTTGAAATAATAAAATATATTAAATAAATAAGAATATTAAGTATAAAATATATTAGAATTAAATATCACATGTAATCACATGGTTTTTTAATTTTGTTTTACGGCCTAATCAAATGTTGATTTTTAAACGCTATTGATTAAAATTAGGCAGGATCTTGAAATATGATGGGCATTTGAAAAGTTGGTAGCCTAACCAGGAAAATGAAAATATAGGCATTTGATTATTATTTATTTTTCAACATATTCTCCCTAAGTTCTCTACACTTCTTTCATCGGCCGAGCAGGGCTTCTATACCAGCTTTAAAAAAATCTTAGCTGCGAAATAGTCGTCGATAGCAACATTAATCTCCTCATTTGTAGAAAGTTTTTGACCTCCTATGTAGTTTTTGGGCTATGGGAAGATAAAAGTTAGATGGACCAAAATCAGGAGAATACGGGGCGGTAATGATTCGAAGCTATACTAATGGATTTCTGCCATAGTCTCGAATGACGTGTGAACTCGCGCATTATCCTGGTAAAACAAAACATTTCTTTGTAACAATCCAGGACGTTTTTCTTTAATTAATTGAACTTAGGCCTCCCCGATATTATCTTCGCAACACTATTATGTACTTTAGTCGCCTTTCACGACACTTTGGCAAGAAAGAGATCGGGACAATTCTTCTCTTCCGTTCACCACACGGCAATCACAATCAGATTAACTATAGTAAATTAATAAAAAACATATAATTTGTAAAATCATGAATCAAAACTTTTTTTAAGCCTACATGTATAATGAAATTTTTGATGATGAAATTGATATAGTCTATGCTACTTCAGTATATGTTTTTTTATTAGTATTAGCTAAACCACTTTAGCTTTTTTCGGAGCTGGAGATCTTGGTCTTTTCCATTGCTTAGATTGATTTTTTGTCTCTGGAGTATGGTGATGCACCCAGATTTCATCTATAGTCACAAATCTCTCAACAAATTCGGTTGGGTCAGCCTCAAGCAGCTCCAAACAATCTCGCGAAATCGTTAGACGAATGCGTTTTGGTTCCATTGAAACCAACCGAGGCACCCACCGTGCAGACCTTTGAAAAGTGCAGCTCTTGTGATGTGATTATTGATGATGATGATGATGATGATAAATATAGGTGAAATATAAAATAAACATTTTAAAATTTTATAATTTTATTTTATAAACAACATAATTTTTTATAAATAGTTTTGTAACAAGCAACATCAAAAATATTTGAAAAATATCTGTATTTAATTAAAAGTCTAAAAACGGATTTTATCGCGTTTATTTAAATTTACTGTTTAACAATATTTAATTTAAATTATTTCCCGACGTTTCGGACCCTTTACAGCGTCCATGATCTCGGGGGACTGAGGTGGTGGGTGTCCGAATAATGAATCAATTGTTACATACCCCGCTTTTTATACAATTATAAGTTATTACTTTTGACCGTTCCTATTCACACAGAATGAACTTGTTGTGTCTGGAAGTCGTGCTGTGTTCTTATTTTCCTTGGGTTCAATTAATTTTAGAACTGGTTCCCAAGCTGGTGGTACGTTCCAACCATCCTCTCTATTGAAATTAGGATGTTTTTTTATTTCAATAGCCTCGCGAATCATCCTTGGTAGGAATCGGTGTTCTTTAGCGAGAATTTGTGGCTTATCAAATCTAATGTAGTGGTTGGTACCTTGTTGAGTATGCTGATACACAGCAGACTTTGTCGACCGTTGGTGTTTAATGTCAGCTATATGTTCTTTTACGCGTGTCTCTATACTCCGTTTAGTTTGTCCTATATATGAAAGACCACATTCACAGTCTAATTTGTAGACCCCTGCATCTTGTAAAGGTATTTGGCACTTGACAGATGGTAATAATTGACTTATCTTCGTTGGCGGCTTGTAGTAAGTTTTGATTGAAGCTCGCTTCAAGATGTAGCCAATCTTGTCAGTGACTCCTTTAACATATGGTAGTACGGCAGGCTGGCGCTCAACTGTGGCAGTCCTCTTCCTCCGAAACTATGATCGATAGTTTAAGCCATTCTGTGTATAGAAAATCTACCCACACTAACAAGTATTTGAACGGTGCTTCTCACCACCATCCTAGACAACTCTCTGCCGTTGGTTTGTCTCTGTTTCAGAGAGCTCACGGGATCTGTGACGAGAAACACCTGGACGCAGAGCTACAGCACATCAAGCAGGTACTGCGAGACAACAAGCTCCGAGCACCGCGTCAGCGTCACAGATCCCGGAGGAAGAGGACTGCCACAGTTGAGCGCCAGCCTGCCGTACTACCATATGTTAAAGGAGTCACTGACAAGATTGGCTACATCTTGAAGCGAGCTTCAATCAAAACTTACTACAAGCCGCCAACGAAGATAAGTCAATTATTACCATCTGTCAAGTGCCAAATACCTTTACAAGATGCAGGGGTCTACAAATTAGACTGTGAATGTGGTCTTTCATATATAGGACAAACTAAACGGAGTATAGAGACACGCGTAAAAGAACATATAGCTGACATTAAACACCAACGGTCGACAAAGTCTGCTGTGTATCAGCATACTCAACAAGGTACCAACCACTACATTAGATTTGATAAGCCACAAATTCTCGCTAAAGAACACCGATTCCTACCAAGGATGATTCGCGAGGCTATTGAAATAAAAAAACATCCTAATTTCAATAGAGAGGATGGTTGGAACGTACCACCAGCTTGGGAACCAGTTCTAAAATTAATTGAACCCAAGGAAAATAAGAACACAGCACGACTTCCAGACACAACAAGTTCATTCTGTGTGAATAGGAACGGTCAAAAGTAATAACTTATAATTGTATAAAAAGCGGGGTATGTAACAATTGATTCATTATTCGGACACCCACCACCTCAGTCCCCCGAGATCATGGACGCTGTAAAGGGTCCGAAACGTCGGGAAATAATTTAAATTAAATATTGTTAAACAGTAAATTTAAATAAACGCGATAAAATCCGTTTTTAGACTTTTAATTAAATGAATAAAATTCGCGTAAATATAAGAGAACAGTAAATATCTGTATAAGAGTTTGTATTACATATTTAAAAGTTACTACAGCTAGCAGTATTAACTATTGAAAGAATTCACGAGTAGCTAAAAACATACTATTAAACAAACAGAAGCCTTATATAACTTAAACAGTTAAACTTACGTGTAAAATCTAAGAATAACAAGCAAAACTTATCAAGTTTTATAGCACTATAACCTAATTAGTATCAATAACACTGTGTTTGTCATTTAACAACTTGCGCTATCAAAATATTAACCCGATGATTTAATGAGATCGAAGCAACAAATGATCAAAATTAACTTTTTAATTAAAGCTATGTACAGTTATTTCAAAAATTAAGTAAGTTTTATCGTTTTAAAAATAGGAATCTCTATTTGAGAAATATTTTCGCTTAGGCTTGAAATTTAGTACAGCGACAAAACTATTATAGTACCTATTATTACTTATTTTTGTAAATTGTTTTGCGTATTTTGTTTTATTGAATGATTCCAATGAATTAGTATTTATTTAGTAAATGGCGAAGATACGATTCGAATTCGTTATATTCGATATTTATTTATAATATAAAATATTGCATATATATATAGGAGACTTTCTATAGATATAGTCACTCATCACGATATCTCTGGAACTATGAGATCTAAAAACTTGAAATTTGGAAGGAATATTCCTTTTGCCGATTAGAGGTCAGCTAAGAACGGATTTTACGAAATTCTACCTCTAAGGGGATGAAAAAGGGAGGCAAAATTTGTATGGGACAACTTGATTCCTTGGTCCAATCTACTTCAAATTTTGCATAAATATTCTTTAACAGAATCGATTGAAGACGTGTTTCGTATTTTATCGAAATTCATTCCCTAACGGGGTTAAAAGGGGGTAGAAAGTTATTTTTATATAAATACTCCTTAGTGCTTTTTTTTTTAAATTACATTTTATTTTGACAAATGCTTGACAACTCAATCCGTCTAATATTTTTTCCAGTATTGACGCAGGTGTGGGTGATATCTTTTTTGGGTGCTCCTGATGGAACAGGCAAAACTTTATATTAAACGTAACAAAATTGAGTTGTAAATATACCGTGTGATTGATTTATTGTAAAATAGTGTCTAATATAATATTTTTTACTTCAATGTTGGTGTTGTGTTAAGTCAAGGGTTTTAAACTAAATGACTCATCAGCAACGCATCTGTAGTTCACAATGATACTGATATAGAAGACACCGAAGTGAACTTGGAAACATTTTTGAATTATACAACATTAACAACCCAATGAGTTCAGATTGGCACCACGGACTAATGTTGGAACAAGATCAGAAAAAAATCTTATGAATCATGTACCCATTTAACTTTATCTTACACTAAAACTAAGAAGGAAGAAATAAAAGCTGTTTTGGACTATTATTAAATATAAATATATGTTTGATATACACACACGATCGTCTGTTCCTAAGGTAGGCAACTTAATGCCTGTGTTTTCGGTAATAGCCGACTGATATGCATTTTTTATAAATATACATATAAATAATACATAAAGAAAAAAATAGATATTATACCCAGACTTGAGGCGGGAATCGAACCCACGATCCTGGAGCAGAAAGCAGGGTCACTACCAACCGTGCCGAGTCAATTAAAATTTAAAAAATAATTACTTGTGGGTTTATTCAAATCTAAGAGACAAAATCGTATTGACTTGTGGTGTAATCATACATACGATACAACGAACGAAGCATTGATAACCGTTCTGGTGTAGTGGTGCAAGTAGTCACCTTAACGCCTCGCCTCAATGGCGGTGGTCGTGTGTTCGATTCCCGCTCGACGCAGATATTTGTATTTGTGCCAATATTTGTTTCAGGTCTGGGTGTATAGTGGGTTTCCCCACCATGCCCCGGATATTACGCAAAGCCGTCGGTCCCGTTTGTTATCATGGATGCCTTATAATAATTTTTACTTATAGTAGGGATATTATCCGCTAACCCGCAGTGGAGCAGCGTGATGGATTAAGCTCCAAGGCTTCTTCTATATGGAAAAAAGGCCTTCGCTCAGCAGTGGGTTATTTATAGGATGATACAATACACTACAGTACAGGAGCATTTGTGGCCTGCAGTGACGAAACTGAGCCTTACCATAAATATGAGAGTCCATCTAAGGGAGATGTTACTGCCGGAGAGTTCTCAGACCTGTTGCTTAAAAAAGGAAATGGTGATTCCCGGGAACCATATAATAATATAATGTATGAGTGTATATGATTATGTATTTACCATAAACAAAGCTTAAGGTCAAACTCTTACTGTAGCGGGAGTATACTTAAGCGAAAACTGCTTCTCTCACAGTCAGTTGTATGTGGCATATTCCAGAATAGCCTGGCAATTCTAGCACTCCGAACGAAAAACAAAAAATATTGTTTATAAAGAAATACTACGGAAGGTGTAGTATTTCGATTTCGTTGTAAGAAGATAATACCCTCGTGTAACTTTCTCCAGATCAAAAGCAGAGCTTCTTCATCATAAAACATAACCAATTTCATTTTTATTTTAATGTTTAATTATTTTAAATTGCTACTCTATAGTAAAAATTTGTTATATTTTATAAGTATTCAAATATTTTTACATTACAATTTATATGTTATAACAAAATTAATAAAGTAAAAAAAAAAACAAATAAAAATCCTATTATAACCATTTTCGACTTCTACGCGGACGAAGTTGCGCGCAGGTGTAGGTTTTAAAAAATATAAATTTATATTTTTCGAAATTTTAGTTAAATACCCGTGCGAAGCCGGGGCGGGCCGCTAGTATTGCATATATTTGACAGTGTTTATCCAATATATATTTATTTTAATAATTCTTGTCAAGCTTAGTTCATCGTAAATATTTTTGACATCTAAAGAACTATGTATATATATATTTATAGGTCAAATCCTAGTCCGGTCGTAATTGATCGTCGTAACATTTAATTTTTTTTAAGAGAAATGTAAATAACTAAATAAAAAAATTAAAATTATAATAACAAGCTTAAATGTAAAGATAAACATATTTTATAGTTACTTTACAATATTACAAAATCTATAACTAAAAGGTAATAATTTACTTACGTTTTAAGAGTCATAATTATAAATTAAGTTCTATTTGGTAGATAAAAGTACCTTTCCTAAAATCCTTAATCAAAACTATAATAAAATCGTAACATATTTTTTTTTGTTTGAAAAATGAAAAAATTATAATACAGAATTTGACAATATTTGCAATCATATTTTCATATATAAGTATCTAGAGCACATGCCTGCCATTACAATTGTGGCACATGATAGTTCAGTGGCCGATAACTGACATCAGTTGGTTAATTATGACAGTTTTAGTATTATGGTAATTTCATGGAGTTACAAATGCATAATTATGATGCCAATGCTAAAACCAATCATTATAGCTAGGGAGCTGGTGGCAATTTAGGTATATGATTTAATCGTCGTTGATACCAAGACGTAATGTAGTCTGGACCTATATTAACAAGAAAAAATAAGTGGCTAGCTCAGGTAGCTCTAATTTATTTTAAAATAAATAACTTCTAAATTGAGAAAAAAAAAGAACTGTCAAAAATTATACTATCGTTTCTGTAATCAATTATGTATATCTTACTAAATACTTTTTATAGATAGTGAAATTAAAGCTAGCAGAAGTGAGAATGGTGGTTTTTGTAAAAATAATTATGAAACTCTAAAAAAAAAAAACTTCTATATCATTCCATCGTCTTTTGAAGACTTTCTGTTATATTTTGTAAAGTATTTGTAAATATAAGAAAAAGGACACCTACAACTCTGATTTTAGATGTAATATAAAAAACAAATATGACATATATTTTATTTCTTTTTTGCTTTAATATAATATTAAAAAAATATATTGTCATTTCATATCATTATTTTTTATACTTTTTTATTAATATACACAAATAATATTAATAATAATTATTAAATATATTATTATAGTGGGTGTATATTTGTACTGCTTTGAAGCTGTCCTCAGGTAGTAAAATACTTCTGCCTTCGAAAAGACAGTACCGATTTTTTCTGCTTTTTTCATTTTTATGCTTCCTTCCTGATAGAAATATATATAGCTATCCTAACTGATAGAAATATAAAACTTAAAGGCAGAAACGATTTTATAATTTTTTGTTCTTGTTTTAAAAAAAAAATCAACAATACAGATTATTAATGCAACATCATCATAGTGGCAGAAGTATTTTTTCTTTAATCTCTTATAATATAATTTAAATAATTGTTCTAATCTGCCTGCCGATGAAGTGATTTTTTTATATATCATCATAATTAGAACAAAAATTAATTTCTCTAAAACACAGCAGGCAAAACTTCTGCCACTAGCATTAATAGTTTTTTAATATTAAATAAAATTTATTAAGACTATCGACAGAAGCGATAATATCGTTTAAGACAGTTTTTTTTAATAAACATTTTATTGCAAGCTCCTATTTGATATTGCAGCAATTAATGAATGGCAAAAATTGTTTAAAATGGTTATTTTACTTAGTACTCGAATGTTATCAACCTCTGTCAGGCGATGAAATCATATAAAAATTACTGCCACCAGCTCCCTAGCTATTACAAGGTCGAAGATCAACCATTAGATCAGTGTTCTGACACTGGAAGATAATTTCAATAGCAGATTTAGGATTATATTATACATCAATTATACACATATACGAGCATTGACAAAAGCAACTTGCGTCAGCACATTCATATAATAATAATTATTATTCTATTACACATTTCATATCTAAAAATATAAACTCGTTATAAATATATAAAAATTCAATTAAAATTTATAAAATGG
Source organism: Euphydryas editha (assembly GCA_036937285.1). NCBI lineage: Eukaryota > Metazoa > Arthropoda > Insecta > Lepidoptera > Nymphalidae > Euphydryas > Euphydryas editha. The sequence continues at coordinate 8,065,605 of JAUPFZ010000011.1, forward strand.
GGCAGATCGATATATTTTCATACAGGAATATAAAACTATCAAAAATTATTCCATATAGGTATTAAATATAATAGGAATTATATTTATATTGGTCACATCGCTTATGGTATATTTATGTATATAATAGAAAACTAAGTTTTTTTGATCTGTATAATTGTAAATTAATTGCAATAAAAAATTTAACTATGTAGAATTTTAATAGTACAAAATTTGCTTAAAAGGGAATTTCTCGTTGAGTTTTTTTTTTCGTGACATTTTTATCGCCTGCTTGTGAGAGATACATTTTTAGGAACATATTATTAAAAACTAAAGTCTAAGAAGTTTTAAATTCAAACATACAGTTTACACTTAAAATAGCAGAACATACTCTCTAAACATAAATCAGTGGATTTTCACTTAATTACTTCACTTTTTATCAATTTGAGAATCGTACTATGCAGAATTAGTGACCATGAAGTGTGTATGAATATGTGAATATCAAAGTCCATGGATGATTAAATTTGATCATTGAATATGAGTATGTGTATTAGTGAGTATTCACTAACTTGTTATTGATATTCACTGATATGTAGTGAATACAGTTTCACTAACGTAATTAATGCAAATTTCACTGATTTGTGTAAGAGAGTAAGTTCTAATCAATAACTTAACCAGTATTAGGTATAATAAAGCTTTATGTCAGGTAATTCATTTTTATTTGTATTTTAAATCAAGAAAATTTACTACGTTTTTAAATAATTACAGAAAAAAAAAAACGAATTAATTTTTTTCCTAAAAAAAGATCCTAATATCGGTTATTATTAATATTATATAAAAAAAAATCGTACGCAGTAAAATCATTTACGTGTTAAAGGATAAAATTTTAAGTATTTTTATTTAAAAATGTTAACAGATTCAGATTGTTCTACATCACCATAGGTCCCATCTCCATTTCTATTCGATCGTTTCACAATCATGGTAGTTGTAGCCGCTTTTACTACAAAAAAAAAAAAAAAATTAATATTCACAAATCTATTTACAGTAATAAGTAGTAAAGACTCTATTTATAAAATGTATTGTTACGAATATAAATTTTTTCAAACTCTAAAACTATCTAACCTCTTTGTTTTTTATTTTTTGTAATAGTACTATATATTCCTTCTATTCAGGAATGTTATAACTACTAGCGAGCCCGACAGACGTTGTACTTTACACAGGTCTTAAATCAGAAAATTTCAAACTTTTCTTAAAAACGTAATACCCGACTGTAATAGTAAAGATTTTTATAAATGTCTCACATTCATAGGCCTCCATTAGAATGAGAGTGCAGCGTTGAAGGTCCGAAAACAAACATACAATTCAAACACAATCACACAGACCACGATAAACATCTGTATGGACTTTACAAATATTTGTCATAAGCGGGGATCAACCCCGTCCGTGCCCCGATCAACGGTCGTGCCGTTACCGGAACAGCCAGTTGCTGAGAACACTGCGTCAATCCGTCGTCAAACAATACAACAACTACTATTAACAGCTTTATTTTTTATTTTCTACAAGTGATAGTTATTATTAGACCTTAATAAATTTATAAAAATAAAGAAAAATGAGGCTTCTTACAATCATAGGCCCAGCCTATTCTTGCGAATGCGTCAATAACCATCGTAGAAAAATTTAGCCTCCCAAGTTCCGACGTTCTGTAGTCCCACGGGAAGACGTGATGATAATTGTGCCACCCCTCCCCTAGAGCCGCCAAGCTCACCATAGGGTTCTCTGCCGGCTTTATAAATCTGCCACAGGAAAAATATACAAAAAAAAAGTATTACCACTTCATTACGATGCCGTAAAATATTACTGCAATAAAAATAATATTAATTATTTCGTAATGTAAAAAATAAAAATAATATTATTTAATTAAAATAATATTATTAATATTTTTTTACATGGGACTACCTTGTAGTCGATATTTTTAAAATAACTTTTACAACACATAAAGTTAGGCCCCTTTTTTATTTGCATGTAGTCTCAACAGGTGCTCATATTAAATATATCAGTATACGAATTACTACGAAAAATTATAGAAACCTGTCATATGGTTTATTGCCATATAAATGTGCGAAGCTGTTGACGGAGAACGCGATGTTTAGTGTGACTGTGAACCTTGTAACGAAGCTCACCACAAAACTATTTTTAAGTGTTTCTCCCCAGAAATACATTGGTATTCCCACGGGGATTAACACGTTAAGTAACAAAAATAGAGGAATGAAGAATCTGCGAACAAAAATATGTATTATGAATTATAGATGAAAAATGTCACAATTATCTTTATCTATAACTCTTTCTTTAAAACGTTAGTATTCCTAATTTGTTTTATCACGTGAACTTTGAATAGGGAGCTTAAACCAAAGTTAATAATATTTAATTTGTCAATAGCAACATTTATATATTCTAATCTCGGGTACCCAATTGGTACTATGCACGGACAGAAAACCATAGGGACAATATTTAAGATATTTAAGTAACTGATCATCATGAAACTTTGTACACATATTCTTGGAGGTATTAGAAGTAACATAGGATCCTTGTTTTTTTTATCGTGATAACCGATATCCACGCGGACGCAACCACGGGCAGAAGCTAGTATAACAAAGTTCAAAAATATCACGCGAAAACGCGTAAGTGACGCCTATTTCATGGCGCTTACGACCGTCTTTTCGCGAGAATTCACTAGTGTTGACTGGGCAATATTACTATGTACTCTGCGAGCGTGAGACTCTCATACAAAAACGTTCCTCATATTTTTTACCCGACTCCGCCAGAAGGAGGGTTATGTTTTTCGAGAGTATGTATGTACATATGTATAATTGTTTGGCACGCTCAGTGGCCTGAACGGCTCGATGGATTTTAGCTTGAGGGGTGTCATTATATTCGTATTTACTGTGAGAATAACACTAGGTATTATATATCAAAATAAAAAAAAATAAAAAATAAAAACGGCGGATTATTGGCGTTAAATTAATTTAATTTCCAAATCATTGTATGAGTCTTTATTACCGAGCTATTGTAAGAATTTGATACGGATAGTCTGAAGCCTGGGGAAGGACATAGGATACTTTTTGCCAATACAACCACGCGACTGAAGCCGCGGGCGGAAGCTAGTAATATATATACATGTATATATAAATATGTTTAATATACAGACACAGTTGTCTGTTCCTAAAGTTAATGACTGTCTTAGGTAACAACCGACGGAAACACTTTTTTTTTCATAAATATCCATATATCCATAAATAAATATATATATTACACCCAGACCAGGGGCGGGAATCGAACTGTAGGTTCAACTTCCGGCCCTGGATCAGAAAACAGTCACTACCAACTGCGTCCACGGGTTAGCTAAAATTAAAAGATAAGATTAAGACTGCAATGTATTTGAGGTTTTATTGGTTCTGCAGACCATTGAGTGAGCGGCGGTGAATGCATATTTTCAAGGACCAGCTCGTTTCTTCCTTAATTTGATACAAATACGACTAATCCCTTATCAACGTACAATTTTTGATATCTCACTACAGGGTCGTCGATGAGGTCCACGGAAGTTTTCTTCAGGGCTGCCCGTCTGTTTTCTACTGCTGGATGTGGTGTCAGAACTAACCAACCGACATGAGCGAACCAGAAACCTCTACGTACATCATGTGGATCTGCTACTGTTTCGGTGTATTTGTGATGTACTCTGTGGTCTAACGCCCAAGTGTAGATATCTCTCTGAAAAACAAACAGTAAACATTAGTAAATCATTAAAGTTAAAGCATTAGACAGTATATTTACTTTATTTTTTTTTAATAATTATTGGCTAAAAATATAATTACGTATTTAAAGCTGATCTCAAGATATAAGGGGCGCTGATAAAAAAAATGGTTTACCGAATAAAACTAACATAGTAACGTTTGGAGAACAAGCTTTGTGACAATCAGATAAGAATATTTCTAATATAAAAAGCTGATGTAAAAATTCTCTAGACGAGCAAGCAGAATATTAATAACGTAAAAAACCAATAAAAAATCCTATTAGAACCATTTTCGACTTTTACGCGGACGAAATCGCGGGCTAAAAGCTAGTACGTCATAAATAGTTGGTTAGAGTCATTGAAATATTTAGAATATTAAATATAATAATAGTAATTCTAATTCATAATAATAATAATTCATTTCATATATAAATAAACTTTGTATATAATAAATTATTATACTCAAATATTTTACTTTTTGTTTAGTATTTACCTTTTAACCAATTAAGCTGTAAACAGAATACAGAACACGGTTTCTCTTATAAAATGCCTCCATTATACCTAGTTTTATTTATTTCTTATGATTATGAATAGACGTACAATGCATTTGTACAATTAAAATTTTCTTACAATGAGATGAGGTTAATTTGTACAATTGACTCCAATATTCGAGACCCTGTTGTAGACCACTACATCGTATGTAAATTTTACCTCAATCGGTAATGTATCGTACAGTTCTTTAAAATTATAAACAAAAAACAATTTTGAAAATAGTTTTGTTTGAAATTTATAATAAATGGCAAAACTTGTGTTCTATATTAAGAAATAGCTTTTAAGATAATTATAGACAAAAGGGTAAGTACAAAACAAGAAAAAAAAAACATTATACTTACTTGACCTGTTACTGTAAATAGTATGGCGAGTAAGATTCTCAGTGGTAGAGTTGCTCGGTACGATCTGTGGGACCACAGCCTGTGAACGCCCGCAGTTATGCCCAAACCCGATGTATATATTGTAGCGAACACTGCACAAATTGAAATAAATCAAACTATTAATAAAATATTCAATAAATACTGAAGATCACACTGCGTTGTTTTGGGTGCGGTTTTAATGTGGCCTGGTTTTTACTCATCTATATTTAGTCTTGGTTTCACACGGTATCGTTTTTTTTTTTTTTTTTTGAAACTATCGCTTTTTACTGGGTCTCGTTTCGTAGTAGGAATGCTTTCAATGATAGCTTTCAAATTTCCTTTTATGATATCCAGTAGGAAACAAATCCAGTAAAAGTTTTGCTTTTCGATACAAAAGTTACTTTTTTTGGGAAATTATTAATTTCCTTAGATCGTTATCTTAAGGTGAATGTTATCATTGGGATTTTCTAATAACAAATTCTAACATTTTGTGAAAGCATAGTAGAATCGACGTAGGACGACAAGTTTTTAAATCACATTTATATATTTTTTTTTTTTGTCAAATGGCATGATTTTTTGCTGTCATTATTTCGTTTAGAAAGGAATGGTTTACGAATCGTTTGATAATACTTAACTAAATATAGGCACCACAGGTTATGAATGGTAAAACTCAAGTCATTAAAATATTTTTAAGGCATTTGTTTATTTATATAAATTCATTATTATTTCTTTTACATTATTATTTCTTTTACATTATTATTTCTTATACAAATTATTATAGTTATCAAGACATTATTCACATTATTACTACGGTATTACGCTCGACAACAAATTTACGCTTAAATTATAAATTATTGCTCAATAAAATTATTTATTTTTTGATCATATATTTAATTAAGTACGACCGACATCATTTCCTCCTTTTGAATTTCTTGTTTTTCCTCATAAAGTACTGCAACAGAAGTTAATTAAACTTTTTTGAATTTTCAATATAACAGTTTTCAAATCATTTTTCCTCTCACTAATTGCTTTAAATCTTTTTTAATTTCCTGTACAAAGATCTTTTTTTCAGAAGCAAGTAAAGGGGATGAATAAAACTGAAGGACATCGCAGAAGCAAATTTTATTTCGGTTTTACTATACAAGACTCGGCAACCCTTACAATTTTACTTATATTGCATAAAGTTTTAATTAAAAATATAACATATTCAAGTAGGTCATTATGGAACTTGTAACGCATCATTTTTTCAATTCAACATAATTATCAAGTCAAACTTGAAGTGGATTTTAAAACTATTTTTGAATTGTCATTGCACTATAATGTAATACATACATCTATTTTGCTTCTAGTTACATGTAAAAGGCTTACTTATATATTTTTTTTAAATTGCAATATTACTAATGAAATGTGTATGTCAGAGACAACTTTGTCACTTTTTTTTTTTTAATTATTAGGTTGTTTCAAAAGCTTTGTCCGTTTTTATGAGTCTACTTTAAACTGTAATATCTCAGTGAATACTTATTCAACTTAATCGAAATAAGCTTCATTTGAATCAGTGCACTTTTGCCAACGTAACACACATAGATTAATTCCGTCGATATAAAAATTGGGTGCTCGGGATTCGATGAAGTCGACTAAGGCCGTTTCTGCTTGGTCCTGATTGGAGAAGGTTCTACTGGTGAGAAAGTTATGGAAGTACTTGAAAAGATGGTAGTCGGTCGGTGAGAGGTCTGGGGAGTATGGTGAGTGAGGCAGCACTTCGATGCTCAATTCGCTTAATTTTCGACGTGCCGACGGGCGCTATCGTGGAGCAGGATCGGACCTCTTTTTTGACCGATACAGGCTGCTGCTTACGCAATTTTCAGTACGTTTCGTCGATTTCCTTACAATAGTACTCTTCTGTGATGGTACGGCCTGGTTGCAGAAAGTTATAGTGTATCACCCCAGCCGCTGACCACCATACAGTAACCATGGTCTTTTTTTGGTGGAGTTTCGCCTTTGGGAAGTGTCTGGGTTGCTCATCGGTGTCCAACCACGGTACTGAACCTCTCCTGTTGTAAAAGATCCACTTTTTATCACATTTGACAATCCGATCCAAAAAAGGATTTATAGGTTGTGCTAAAGCAAAGAAGAACTAACCTCAAAACGTAAAAATTTTGTCGATCGTTCAAATCGTGGGGCATCCACTTTTCGAGCTTTTTCACCTTTCCAGTACTTTTCCAACAATGAAAACCGCATGGGAGCTGATGCCTAGTTCTTTCGCCATTCCACGCACCATTTGTGATAGATCAGTCTCCACCAGGGTCCTCAAATCCTCGTCCTGGATTACTCTAGGTCAACTATTTTGGGGCTCATCTTCGAGGCTAAAATCTCCGAAACAAAATTTCGCAAACCAACGTCGAATAGTGCGTTCATTAACACTATCATTGGCAAATGCCTGTTTAATTTTTCGGGCTATTTCGGCAACGCTTTGGTTCAATTTGAATTAGTAGAAGAAAAATTGGTCGAATATCGCTTAACGACATCATATACTAATAAGCTGAAAAGAGGTAAAAAAAAATTAAATTTAGAAAAATGAATAGCATCAATATATATGTAGGTAGATAGAGTACCTACAAAGTTCTCTATCGATCAATATATACTACGACACAGTAGAATAAATATTTATAGAGATATGGAGCTACAAAAAAAACATGACATTAAAACGGACAAAACATAATATTATATAGAATTATTAAAAACTTCGAGTATTTACATGAACGAGCAGTCCACCTCAGGTAATCTAAATATATAAAAGCGAAAGATCACTCACTCACTCATCACGATATCTCTGGAAACATAAGACCTAGAGACTTGAAATTTGGTAGAAATATTCCTTTCGCCAAGTGGAGATCAGCTAAGAACGAATTTTACGAAATTCCACCCCTAAGTTTTGAATAAATATTCTTTAACAGAATTGATTTAAGAAGTATTTCGTATTTTATCAAAGTTCATTCCCTAACGGGGTTAAAAGTGGGTTTAAAGTTATTTGCTTCGAAGTTGATATCAATAGGTACTCGTTAGTGCTTTGAATTTAAATTACATTTTATTTTGACATATGTTTGACAACTCAATCCGTATATTACAAAATATTTTCCAGTATTGACGCAGGTGTTGATAAAAAATATAACTTAATAATTTTTGAAATTTTAGTTAAATACCCGTGCGAAGCCGGGGCGGGCCGCTAGTTTTATTATATTTATATCACAGCTTTTTTATATTTCTATCGCATAATAATGTCTTCGTAAAATTATATCGCTTTAAAACAAAGAAGTAAAGGAAGTTAAATGAAAAAGCATAAAAGTTATATGAATATATAATATGAGTAGTAGCGGAACCGACAGACGTTGTCCTGTACGTCTTGAATCCGAAAATTTCAAACTTTTTTGAATAAGTTGTAACAATCTGGCCGTTGTCATGTAAATTTTTATTTAAAGTTACTATAATTCGATCTATCGATTGTGTGTATATGTCTATGAACTCACACTTAGCTAATTTTAATATAGAAGCTTTGTATTTTTGAATATTCGACACCGCAATCGTAGCGCTGTCTGCCGGATCCGATGTAAAACATTGCAAGATCAATAATAACTTATAAATAATAATAATAATAAAAACTGTGTGTGTCTGCTAAATATATTAAACATTAGTTTTAAGAACTTAGCGATCGGGTTATCTTTATACACATTGTAACATAACCTCACTTTTACAAAACGTCTAATAACTCCGCTCTCAGATAGCCGAAATATAGATAATTTTCAGCGAGGCGATTCCTTTTCAGGGAGGGATTTCAGGAGGGTGGGAGGGATAAGCCTAAATGCGTTAATTGATACCATTTTCATTTCATTATATTCTGGCCCAAGATCGTTTAGGTCTCAAAAACAAACAATAGATATAAACACTTCTTAATATAATATTAGGAAGATTTCAATTCATATAATAAATGTATCTCATAAAATAATTCCATCATATGTAATGAAAAACTATAAGCCATAGAATTACGAAAATTAGAGTCGAATTGTAATATCTAAATATCACATTATAAGCCATTTTTTAAAATGATTCAAAATCAATAGAAAAAACTTCACAAAATCTGTTATTAGAAAATTAGTAAATGTGACTTGGAAAATATATTAAAATTTCAAACTAAATGCAAATATCATTTTCGTAATGAACTAGTGCTGAAGAGAATTTATAGAATAGGTAGTTACAGGCTTTATAGGGGCCATCGAAGTAATGTATGGACAGAATTTTTCCATTTACTTGATTATTTTAGTAGACACATAAGTAACAATTTACATGTAATGATACTGGTATAATTTCTGTTTGTGTGTAAAAGCTATGTCAATGATAAAATTTAATTAATTTGTTTTTAATTGAATAAAATGTGAAACGGTAAACACTAAATATGATAATAGATGGCTTTTTAATATATTTCTCTAATAAATTCAAAACAGGCGTTTAGGAACTTAACGGTTAAGATAGAAATTATGTCATTTTTGACGTGATGACCTCTAATAAATCAATGTAAGTCGGCTGCATGCATGAAAAAGCATGACTCATTGTCACGTTCCACGAGGGAGAGCGCGGACCGAACGGCTAGGGAGGCACAATTGGCCTAAGCGTTTGGGTTGTGACGCATCTATCTCTCTTACACTCCATCAGCCGATGCGTCCGAGTATAAGAGACAGCGGCAGATCGCAACCTACACGTAAACTGTTTTTAAAGAAGATTTAACTAATAAAATATTACTAGTATTAAGTAATATTGGTTATAACAATAATACACTTTGTAGTGTGATTAATACTTACACTTCATACACTAGCTTACGTATAAAAGTATGTATCATTATTGTAGAACAGACAGAATAAATCAGAGAGTTATCCGGAACACTTGTGTTGCCTTTTTACTGTATCTCCCCGCACCTTAAAACTTCAACTTTATTGTACAACAAAACAGAAATGTTACATAAACAAAACATGTACATATAACAAAGTATTATACAAAGAGCGGCCTTATCGCTGAAAAGCGATCTCTTCCAGGCAACCGAAGGGCTAGGAAATAGTCTTGTGTCGGCATAGGTGTACAAATTTAATATTAACATTTACAGTAAAATATAAGATCATATACGAATATACACATACCAACACACGTGCACAAATACACATACACATACATACATACACACATACATACATATATACCACATACACACATACATACATACATACATACATACATACATATTCACATACATAAATAACCACATACAAACATGTAATTTTGACTAATGTTGAATTTTAAGGAAATGCTTCTTGACAGTAGTGACTTATTGCAGATATTACAACAAAGCTATACGAGAAAATTACGTTAATTCCTACTCTGTAAACAAACGTTATAAATAAAATAGGTAGGTAGTACAAATAAATACATTCAAAAATCTGCAAGTTATCACAATTAAAATTAATACATAAATATTTGTCTTAAAAATGAAAGCATGCCTGGGAGAGACCAAAAGGTCTTTTTTTGGGCAATTTTTTATTATTTTTGTTTCTGAATGAAGTATCCTTCAAAAATATTGTATCAAATTTTTAAAATAATCGAAGGAAAATTGGGCAAGTTACAGCGGTTTGAGCGACCGCGCGTCGTTAGCAACTCCGCGCACCGTTGAGGCCCTGACCGGTCCGAGTGGTTGTTCCCTGGCGGCCGCTGTTTCGTACTCTATGAAATTCCCATACCTTTCCCTATAGAAATTTGAACACAAATACAAACGAACATACCTGAACTGTCAGCTGCTAAACTGCCCAAGTCTAAGTACCAACTAAGTATTAGTCGAGATTAGATTAGATCGAATGAGTTTTTATTATATACAGGTTGACATGGCCTTGGACGCTAAATTGCCCATGTCAACTACTAGTAACACGCGTTTTAGTACCCGAACTGCTCGTGTCAACTACAGGTGATACGGGCATTCGCGCTCGAATGCCTTAGAAAAAAGTGAAATAAAATCATCTTTGTCGCTCTAAAGTCGAGCTTCATCTATTTAGCGGCCCAAATGATGAAATTTAACCACTTAATAAGTGGTCCGAATTGGTCACGAAATGGTCACAATTGGTCAGTGATTTTTTGTAATTGGTCAATACTTTGACAATAATTACAGAGGGGTAAAAATTTCAAGGACATTGTAAAAATGTTGGCACCCCAAATTAATCCTACAATTTAGTTCAAAAATTATTATAATACATCTCAAAATAGTCATAATTGGTCAATTAATTTTAATAATTGGTCAACGTTTTTTAACTAATTATTAATAAATAATAAAAAATAATGCAACTTTCATAAATCGCGGGGTGATTAGGAACAAAACTGGAAGTTTCACTATTTTATGTCTATTTTATCACTTATTTTTAGGTTTAACCGAAGGGCAATTAAAATCGACGTAAATGCAAATTTTTAAGCGTTTATTAGATTTTCAGAAACGTTTTGGCTAAAGAGATATGGTTATTTAAAGTTGGAATGACATTTAAATTATTTATTTATTGCGAGAAAAAGAGGGCAAACTCAAAATCGTAGGTAGAATTAAAGGGCAGATCAATGTCTATAGCTTAGTATTTTTAATTAACAAATTATTAATAAATAATACAAAATAACAAAACTTTCATAAATAACGGGGTGAATAGGAACAAAACTGGAAGAAACTACTAGCTTCATCTATTTAGCAGCCCAAATTACGGATCTTTCGATTTTTTTTTTTTTTTACAAATTACAAATTATAATTTCGTGAAATATAATAGGGTTTTTCTATATTTTACTTTATTGACAATTGTAATTCAGAAACAGCTCAGTAGGTATAATTTAACATTTAATTTAAAAAAAAAAAACTAAAAGTATGTAATCATTGCAATGATATTTGTAAAATAAGTGCATACTTAGAAAAAATATAATTACATTATTGATAAATGTTCCTTCTATATAGTACTTAAATATTTTGGATTTTATAATTATTTATTTCTCAAGATATTAAAATTGATTTTTATTTTTATTTTATAAGGGAAATCCACTAATTAATGACTCTGCATCTATGATAATTAGATGTCGCGCTCTTTGTATAACTCCGCGCGTTTCTTTTTGGTGCGCAATGGCAGAAACTTGTAATTCATGTAAAAATTATCGATATTTTTATCGATATAATATATCGTATCGTTATATCGACACTTTGCGATATTACCTATATTGTATGAAAATATATATCGATAATTTTTGCAATCCGATATATCGGATTAATGTATCGATAATTATCCAATAAATATATCGATACTTTTCAATAATTCAGTTGAATATATTAATATTTTTGATGTCTCGGAAGTGAACAGGAAAAAAAGTCATCCCGACCCCGTATCGATATTTAGATCTCTCGGCTATGTGTATTCCTAAAAAAAAGTCATCACCTCTACGTATCCAATTTATATCGATTCTAAATTCCGCGTACTTCAAAAAAAAAGAACAAGGTCATCGCATCTACGTATATCGATATAAATCGGATATAATACTACACTACTCGATTTATATCGACTGAAATACTATACTACTCGATATATATCGATACGAATACTAGATAACTATTGGATGAATGCTACTCGATGTTTATATCGAATGAATATGTATAACTGACCCACTGAAAATTTACAAATATATCGATATTTATATCGATAATTATCAAATGCATATATGAAGTATTTACGAATTTTCGATATATATCGCACGCACCTAACTATGAGTGACACGTGAGGGCAGACATCCTTGATGATTGTGTTAGAGATCTTCATCGGATTTTTTTTAACCAAAATAATATTTATTATGAGTTAAAAAATTTAAAAATATAAATTAAGCAACTAAAAAACTATTAACCACTAAAATGTAGTCCAAAAAAATAGAAATCAAGAAAAAAATAGTCCCACTAACAAAATATGAAAACTACTAAGTTGGTAACACTGCTATAATAATAAGGGGAGTCCCCTCCTCTTATTATTATAGCAGTGTTACCAGCCATGGCTGTGTCCCCCAGCCATGGCGCGTCATTACAGGGATCTAGAGTTGCCAAACATACTTTATAATAACGTATCCTACTTTATTTTTGGTAATTATACTTTATACTTTTGCAAACAAATAAAGTATGAGAAAATACTTTATTTCCAATCTTTACCGTGATGCATAAAACAAAACACTCATTATGATTACTTAGTACTTAACTGTTCATCATCAAACACACCAATCACAAATAAAAAATCTAAAATCAAAAATAGGATTAAAAAAATTTGAAAAATTATCACCCGAAATACTTAATACAGTTATGTTACCAGTAATTTTTCACTTTTTATTGATATGAGCTTACATTATATGACAAAATGGTTTGATTTTAGCGAAGATAACTTCTTCAAAATGGCACTTCGTTACATATCTTTGCAAAATTAAGTTAAATGTGAAGATTTTGAAATGGTAATTACTAAGGCCAAATTAAATATTAATATGGACGAAGAAATAAATTAAATAAATTAAGATTAAATAATAATTATTTAAAACAAGTATGCTTAATTAAAAAAAAATCAAAAAAACCCGACTGCGTAAAATACTCTTATTATAAACTGAAAATAATAAAACAATTTACTAGCTTTCATTTGATACCTATATTGCTACAGTAAGAAAAAAAATTCAACTCCCCCCCTCATTCCGCCATTTGCGGGCGCCATTTTGAAAATTTATATAGCCTATGTCACTTTTACAATTTAGACAAATCCAACGACACCTCATATGTCAAAAACCGTCCAGCCGTTTGGGCTGTAGGGCGTGCCAAAGAAATGGACATACATACATACATACACTCGAAAAACATAACCGTCCTTCTGTCGCAGTCGGGTAAAAAAAATAATTTTGATTATTAAAAAAGATTAAATTTTGATTGTTAAAAAAGCTTTGAAATATTTAAAAATAGCAAAAAATTATTAGCATGTGCTTAAAGCACACAAAAATACGTTTTTATGGTAATAAAAACATAAAATTTGAAAAATACTTTTTTTTTCTTCGAAATACTTCTTTTTTATTATTGAAACAATTTTGTACGTTTTTATTTTGTCAAAAAAAGTTGGCAACCCTACAGTTGGACCGCCCCTCTACTACGCCTTGCTCGTCGCACTGACTAATAGTTAGGAATGTGCGATATACCAATATATCTTCATTTCATAATTATCGAGTAGTATCGATATAGTTCATTCGATATTTATCGAGTAGTATAGTATTCTTTCCGATATGTATATCGATAAGTTGAAGCGATGACCATTTTCTTTCGTGTGTACTTCCGACACATCAAAACTATCGATATACTTCGGTTAAACCTAAAAATAATAAATAAAATAGACATAAAATAGTGAAACTTCCAGTTTTATTCCTATTCACCCCGCGATTTATGAAAGTTTTTTATTATTTATTAATAATTATTTAAATAACGTTGACCAATTATTAAAATTTATTGACCAATTATGACTATTTTGAGATGTATTGAAATAATTTTAGAACCAAATTGTAGGAATAATTTGGGGTGCCAAAAATTTTTCAATGTCCTTGAAATTTTTACCCCTCTGTAACTATTTTCAAAGTATTGACCAATCACTAAAAATCACTGACCAATTGTGACCATTTCGTGACCAATTTGGACTACTTATTAAGAGGTCAAATTTCATCATTTGGGCCGCTAAATAGATGAAGCTAATTTAATTTTTTATTATTTTTTTAATTTTTATATAAAAAAACGTTGACCAATTATTAAAATCAATCGACCAATTATGACTATTTTGAGATGAATTGAAATAATTTTAGAACCAATTTGTAGGATTAATTTGGGGTGCCAAAAATTTTTCGATGTCCTTGAAATTTTTACCCCTCTGTAACTATTGTCAAAGTATTGACCAATTACTAAAAATAACTGACCTATAATGACCATTTCGTGACCAATTTGGACAATTTTTAAGAGGTCGAATTTCACTATTTGGGGTGCTAACTAGATGGAGCCCTAAAGTCGATTTGTATTATTTATCTAGCTTCTGCATTATCTATGGCCCTGGAATCGATGATTCAGTTTGAGGTAAGCCGATAAAACTCGCTTATAAACGTTTTGTGTAAAAAAATTCAGTGGTTAAAATTTCAAAGCTGTTTTCCCAAAATTACCGTTTTCAAAGTCGGTGCCGGTCATAACTGCAAAACTACTGCACCGATCCTTTTGAAATTTTGAACGCTCTTTTTGAACATAATTTACGAGGTAACGCTGGAGAGTTTTCGTTAAATTTCTTAATATATATATTTTACAATGATAAATGTAAGTATGCCTCACAAGAATTGCTGTCGTGGCTTTATTCTTGAATATTTTTTGATGAAAATGTTTTGTAATGTTCTTAAAATATAGGTAGACCTGTAATATGTGATTTACTAAAACAAATGATTTCAACGGTTTCGTTAAAAAAAAAAAAAAGTCGTAAAAATGGGCTATGTTTCGCCCGAATTATCGGTACACCCCCTTAAACAAAACGTGTGAATAAAAATTAATAATGTATTCTTTAACTTTGTTAAAAATATTTACGATAATTTACTAAATAATTACAGTATCAGCCATTAAACCACCCACTGCTGAGCGAAGGCCTCTTCTCCATATAGGAGAAGGGTTAGAGCTTAATCCACCACTCTTTAAAAATGATATATGAGTTATTAATTTTAGTTAAATATTTATAAGGATTTAGGCTCTCCAAAAAAGAAAAAAAAAACATATTTTAGAAATAATATATAGTATGATGATTGTATTACTTGTCAAAACCAATTTATAGACTGTATCAGCCTGTAAACCACCCATTGCTGAGTGAAGTCCTCTTCTCCATATAGAACAAGTATTGGAGCTTAATCCATCACGCTGCTTCACTGCGGGTTGGCGGATAATTTCCTTATAATGGGTAAAAATTGTTATCAGGCGTCTATGATAACAACCGGGACCGACGGCTTAACGTGCTCTCCGAGGCACGGTGGGGAGACCCACAAGGATACACCCAGACCGGAAACAAATATTTGCTTAAATACAAATATCTATTCCGAGCGGGAATCGAACCCGCAACCGCCCAGCGCGCGGCTTTTAGGCGACTAGTCGCACCACAACACCAGAACGGTCGTCGGAACTAAATAACTACTTAAAGATAATTGCTGTCTAAATCAAGTTCGTGTGGAATAGTGGCAAGAATGTTAACAGCATTTCTGTCACATTCCAATTCTCTGGGTGAAAAAT
Organism: Euphydryas editha; assembly: GCA_036937285.1. Lineage (NCBI taxonomy): Eukaryota > Metazoa > Arthropoda > Insecta > Lepidoptera > Nymphalidae > Euphydryas > Euphydryas editha. Next base: position 8,081,635 of record JAUPFZ010000011.1, read on the forward strand.
CAATTAGTTCTCCTGTCACCGATGGGTTAAGACGGAGAGTTAATTCTCTAATACATTGAAAAAAATTAAACCAAATGAATTAACAATTCTTTTATTCATTATCATTTTCTTTTTAAATATAAATATCATTGTTTCGTCGATTTGAGAGTCAGAAACAGTTTTGTTCTTAATAATTATGGTATTATTTTCATTTTTATTTGCCCTTCTGTCTGTACCTTGGCTGTTCATCACGCCATAACTACTGTATAAATTTAAAGGGAACTAAGCACATTTTGAGTTCTTTTTATCCCGAAATTTAATACGGTTCCTTTGGAAAAGCGATGAAACTGAAACTGTATACTTTGTTATAATTAGGTAATGGGTTGTCTGATTTCATTCACTCTGTTTTTGTTAGTTAGGCTGGATACATACGCTTAGGCTAACTAAACTAAAAGAGTATGATGGGCATGTTTCGTTATTGATACGCTTTATAAGCAAGAGGTAAAAGAGACAGGGCATGTTTCACTTCAACTAATATACTACAATTTTTAGATTTACAGATTGGGAATAGGAATATCAGACAGATAAAGTAGACTTTGGTGGTGAAAACGAAAAATATATTATAAACTTTTAACTGTTGGAACCTGTTACAAGTATAACCGTTACCATAGATAACAGCATTAGAAATCTATGAAGCAGGCCCTAAGTCGGCTCTAGACTCAGGCTGTAAAATTAAAAAAACAGACGGTCTATCAATTCTCCATATGACGCGAATGACTATTCATATTCATGCATTCATCGATTGTGTGGATGGTTCTAATGCATCGTCAACTGAGCTTTGTATTGCATTGACTTCAGCCACCGAAATACCGCGATGTCGTGAGCCATCCCCGCCCAGTACCATTATGCAGCCATCTCTAGTCGAGCACCTCGTGACCCCAAAACGCTTACGAGCCAGAACAAAAGCTTCATGTCGAGATCTAGTCAGAAACTCTGACAAAGTTATACCGGTGCCTTTCAAACCTGTTTTTGAAGACCAGACCTTGTCACGACGTGAGATATCCTTGAATCGTACAAGTATTGCACGAGGTTTTCTTCCAGAGGAGAATCCTAAGCGATGACAGCGTCTAATGTCATCTGAGGATATCTGTGCTGCTTTAAGATGTTGAGTAAGAAGCTTTGTCACACTTGCTACAACATTTCCCTTCTTATCTTCTGGTACTCCGTTCCTTCTGGATCTCATCTCGAATTCATCCTGCTGCCTTGACAGCAACTCCACCTGTAGCTGCAGAGTCTCAAGGGCTGATAACACGAACGTTCGAAATGCGTGGAACTCAGCACTGATGTTCAAAGTAGGGCTGGTGCCTGCTGTTGATGACTTCAGGTCTCTTTGAAACTCAGCCATACGAGAGTTAAATTGCTCGGTCAAGTCAAGAACAGACTTCTTAAGTGAATCCATTATTATTCTTTTGGTAGTGATGTGACTGATGAGTTTAAAAAGATTTTTAGTTGTAACCAGTTGTAATAAATGAGCTGCTGGTAGGTATGTGCAGAAAAAATTATTATTGGTGAATTCATATCAGAATTAGTATAAAAAACGATATTTTCTTGGTGGTCAATGTAGATATGCTTAAGGGATGTTCACCCCCTAAACTTAATTTTTCGGGAAAACCCCGAAAAACTTATTCTCTACTTTTTTTTCCTCTTTCGATTGCCGTTGGTTTCGTTGAAATCCATCGAATAGTTTTTTTAATAAAAGTTTTGTGATTTTCAACCCTTATAACTTTTGTTCTTTCCATTGTTTTATTATAAAACCAAAAGCATTTTTCATGATTTTCCACTCAAAAAATTATGCAATTGGTCCCATTCGATTATTTAAACTGCAAGTATGCGAAACTTGAAAAACATCCCTTTGGAGGTTAAACTTTGAGGGGTAGTTTCACCCCCTAGAAATGTTTTTCCGCAGATAAAAAAAAATACGTGTCTCTTAGATTTCGACGGAGAATAACATATCTCAGTTTCATCAAAATCAGAGAGGGACACCGGAGAGAGTTTCCTTGTAAGTATTTTTTATACATAATTATGTCGGTTGACTATTGCTCGTAACTTGTAAAGCCTGTCCCGCTGTGATAGTTTTCAATATTGTTGGTTAAGGTAGGATATATAGGATCTGTAGGATACTAGATTTTAACAGAAATTTTCTATAGATTATATTCTACAGTATTAGATGGACGAGGAAAAAAAATAGAGGTCCCTTGCGCTTAAAGTTGGAATGCTGTTTTTACAGTTGAGAGCGATATTAGAATTTTATTATCGTAATATAAAAATAATATATTTTAAGATTTTTTTACACATTTTTGTGTAGTTTTCCCCATAAATGTTTACCCACGTCAAATTACAACTTAAGTTATATTTAAAAACACTTACCTATATTCTTAGTACTAACATCAGCTGTCTATAGTTAAACTAGATATTTAGAGACGACTACCAATCCAGCCATTGCAGGCATTTTAAGCCCCGATCTTCGGAATAATTCCTAGTGAGCTGAATTTTTGTATATATACCTTTATTACGGCGTTGTAATGAAAAATCTACATTGATATCGTGCCGGCGAAAAAAGTTACAAAGGTCAAAAGGTCACGAAAATCAGTTTTTTGCAAATGTCTCGCGAACTGTTGCTCGGAGGTCAATCGAGGTCATTATAAAAGTTATTCGTCATAAAATTTTCTACGAAAAAATTTTCATGCATTTTTCTGTAAAATTAACCGTTTTTAGAATAGAGCACTGAGAAAGCGACTACAATGTACTCACATACGGTTTTGTATACGGTTATACCATACTCCAAGGCGTAAACTCTATTGATTTTTATTTGGAGTTTTAACACAAAAACTTTTATTAACTATTTGTGAAACTCTGGGAATTATACTGAGTCAGTTGAAAAATATTTCTTGAGTGTTAGACTTTATTAGTTTCACGCTCTTGAACAGTTGTTCAACCAATTTTTTTTTTTGACACTGTGAAATGCGTTTACGCATCCCGCCACCCGCAGGCGACGGGTATGTGGGACTCGCTGACTGCGAAGTCAGAATACCCACTAAAACACAGCGGTGCCCTCATCGTCGTACTAGGACGCCACGGGATCGCTGGCGCATGCCACCGCGACGCCCCGACAGGGCCGCCTTCGCATATACAGCGCTCGCGGGCACCGTGAGCGCTCTATTTCCGCTGCACCAGGGACCAGCGAACGGGAGAAACTGCGGCAGGTCATGACGACATAGCCGCAGTCTCCTCCGTGACCTGGTGCGTTGGGCTTTGGGGAGCAGCCGGGGTCTTTGCGACCGCTTTACCCTTCGATTTTGGGGGGTGGCACTCCCGTCCCCCCATTATATGCGACGCCGGTTTGCCGGCGTCCGCGCAAACAGCGCAGCGCAGTGCTCCGGTGCAGTTTCGGGCAATGTGCCTCTCCACGCCGCACCGGTAGCACGCGCCTCTGCGGTCGACCGCAGCCGGACAAGTCGGGCGAGTGTGCCCGATACCCATGCATTTGTAGCAGCGCATGGGGCGCTGCTCCAAAACCTGGACCCTAGCTGAACTCCAGCCGACCAGAAGCCTGCCGACCAGAAGCCTGCCAGCCTCGGCCACGGCCTTGGCGACTGGGATCGGGCATCGCACCACAGTACAGCCCAACCTGCCAGGTCTGACCGCGATTGCGCCAGTCTTTACCGAGCCGGCATCGCATTTTCCCGCCTCCGATACCGCAGTGGCCACCATCTCGCATGTGACGGAGTCGTCCAGCCCAGAAACTCGCAGACTCGCGAGCTTCATGGGTTGGACGACCTTCACCATGCTGCCCAATGCCGTCTGCATCGCCTCCGCCAGGCGTCCCGCAGCTTCCGCGGTCTGCCCCTTTGGCAGCTTCAGCAGTCTGGCACCGGTCGCGGCGCGCCGCAGTTTGAGGCCACCGACATTGCCAAGATCGGCCAGATTAATCGTATCTGCCGTCCGCTTTAGCAGGTGGCAGTACGTTACCCCCTTACTCTCTGCGTACTTATCCAGAGTCACAAGGACTGCCGGAGAGCGGGGGGCGACCAACCTTGGCTTTTTACCTCTCTTATGCCGCCGCGGTTGCGGCTGCGGCTGCGGCTTTGTCTTAGACGAAGAAGCTGTGGCGGCGGCGGCTGCATAGGTTTTCGCCGCTTTCCTCTTCGTCTTGCGCTTGACGACGGTAGTCCACTCACCATCGCCAGCCTCGACTGCGGGTGCCAACTCCTCACTCGCGTGCGTTCACCTCTTTCGAACTGGAGCGGGGGTGGCGCTCGAAGACGGCGCCTTCTGCGTCGTCCTTTCCTTCCTTCTGTCTACCGCAAGAGGTGGCCGGAGCGTCTTCGCTGGCAGCAGCCGCTCCTCGATGCCAGCGAGGCGGACGTCCAACATACGCCTGACTCTCGCGACGACCGACGCCTGTAGCTCCTCGGCAGAGTCCCTTTCTTGTCTTGGCAGACAGGTGGGAGCAGCGTGCTCAGAGCGGCGTTCTTGGATCTCCACCATCAGTCTGCGGAGATCATCCATCTCTCGCCTTAGCCGGGAGTTTTCGGCCTGAAGCTTCCGGACTTCCTCCGAGGCCGACCTCTCCCTGAGGACCTCGACCACCGCCTTTATCGAGGCCACCGCATCTTTCAGAGCGTGCATAAACGTGCCCTTCAAGTTCGATGACCTCGTCGCCATCCTGCAGATCAGGTCCACGTCTGTGGCCACCTGATTAACCAGAGCATCGGCTGTGCGTGTGTCCCCCGTTTCCACGCCCAATGCTCTGCGCCCCTCCTAACAGTTGTTCAACCAATGATGAAAATGATAAAGATTTCGATTTAAATATAGGAATAAGACCACTCGACGTTTTGTCACCCTCAACCACTGTTAATGATATAGAAACTAAAGATATCGACAATGAATGACAAAAAAAATATATATAAACAATACATTATTTTTTCTGTATTTATCATTAAAATAAAAAATATTCACTCTTAAATTAAAAAAAAAAATATCTTATTACATATTATGATGGATTATTCCTACGGGGAAAACCATGTATAAAAAAACGCACATAGCACTCGAGGTAGGTAGTGAGGAAAAAGTGCACGTAGTCGCTTTCTCCGCACTCTACTCCAAAAACGGTAAATTTTACAGAAAAATTCAAGAGGCTTTTTTTGTAGGTAATTTTACGACAAACAATTTTTATAATGACCTCTATTGACCTCCGAGTAATAGGTAGCGTGATATTTGCGAAAATCTGATTTTCGTGACCTTTTGACCTTTATAACTTTTTTAGCCGGCACGATATCAATGTCAATTTTTTTACATCTTCATTACAACGCCGTAATAAAGCCAACAAAAAATCAGCTCACTAGGAATTTTTCCGCAGGTAAAACCTAAATTGAGTCGATTATACCTTACTGACAGTAACAAACTACTTGCATTTTTTATTCATGTTTAGGTAAACGAATTTCAAGAATTATTATAGAATTTCGTTTATTCACTTCTTTTTACGCTTTGTAAAAACTAATATTCATTTTATTTTGAAAAAATATCTGAGACAGGTATACGAGAACTTTATGGAGCAAAGCAACAAATACAATACAGCACATAAACAAAAAGTCTTTCATATATCATATCTCATTAAATACAAAAAAAAAAAGTTCTTACCGAAAACTATTGTAAAGAACATCACTTCACCAATTAAAATGAGATAGATTCCATAAATCGTCACTAAATGTAATGTCACTTGGACTATTAGATCGGGCCACCTTATTCTCGGTGTAAATTTCATGGCTTCATATTTAGCTAAGTCAATGTTCGATTCACTCTTCCTTTCATCACTAATGTCATGTTCACCATCGTCTAATTTGTGACTTTTGTCGATGAATTCAATATCTTGATCAAACTCAGAGCCTATTAATTTCACTTTCTGAGCCGGCGGCGCCATACTGTCCAGTGATTTAATTACCTATGTAATACGACTTACAGAGGTGGGTCAAACAGATTACGCCGAAATCTTGTTAGTCTTTCCATTTATCGGGCAACAATTCTGACTCACTTCTTGTTATCTGTAAAAAAATAAACAATATTGATAAAGACGATGAATCATACACATTACCAACGACTCGCCCGGTTCTAACAAAAAAGGGAAGTAAACATAGAAAAATAAAATTAAAATTAAAAGTGTGCTGCGTCGAGTATCAGCGATTAATCTTCAATATACCTAAACAGAGTTACAAGTGACTTGTAGTGAGTCCTCGAGACTAATGTAAGTATATTTTGACCAATTGAAAAAAAAGTTAGGGCAAACGTTTCATTTATTATTTTGTTTTGTATTATTTATTGTAATTAATATAATAATATTCTACTAATAAAAAAAAATAGAACATAAATGTACCTAATGTATATTAACTTCTTATTGCTTTATTCCATACATATTAGTGCTCTGTACCCTTGAGCAGATCTATCTAGCATCGAATCCAAATTTGAAGTCAGTTTGGTCAATATACATCCAAAATTTTGATACTATTGTAAGAAGGGAAAAAAGTAAAAATTTGTAAATTATTATTCATTCTTTAAATCGTTGTCTTATTCCATTCTTTCCTTGTTATATAGAACGTATTTTAAATATTGTCCCGTCCAAAATCTCTGAGTTACTAGTTTAGCAATTACAAACATTATAAGTCTGAATATTGATTCAATTGACTCGAAACTCGGAATGTAAAGAAATCTTTTAACGTAAGGCTCATTTTAACCTGGCGTACATACTCGTACTTAACCTAATAGGTTTAATGAAGGGGATAGTAATTCAAAACGAAGTTGTTGGTATAGCTACTTACTAATTGCCACCCTATCGCATTGGGTGTAAACCTGTTATAATAGGCGTGAAGTTATGAATAAATAAACGATAAAGAAAATATTTAGCTTTCATTTTGAAGATAAATAGAATTCAGAACAAGTTTTCAAAGGCTGCGCAAAGTAAAAACTTATGTTGGTAGCTCATCAGTAAACTTTCAGAAAACTAAACTTCTGATAGTGAGTGTTTCTGTATATTATATTTACGTTTCATTCAATTTAAAAACAGCATAATAAACATTTCTTTGTTTATTTCACATTAAGTTTTTACAGCCACATAGGTAAAAAATTAATGTGAAACCATTTAAGACACATTTTTATAGACTTTTTCAGAAGTCACTTTTGTAAATGTAAATGGATCTAAGGACATAGAAAATATCTATAGTATTAAATAGTATATAGTCAGTACTAAATAGCGGAATAATTTGTAGAGGTGATTTGAGTTATATTAAATAAGTTAAAAAGTAAAAAAGTTATAGAAGTTAATTCACTTATGAGCCGTTTTAACGTGACCTTAATAAGTTAAGGAAAATTTAATTAAATATTGTTCAATTTTTATATTTTTCAAGCTAAGCTACGATGTTTTATGAAAATTGTAGTTGATAAAATCATTATTAATAGACGTCAACACGAATACTACACGTAAATGTAGCTCTCTAATGGTACAAATGAATTAATTTTATATATGTACATATGTATTTCTGCGACACTTTTTAATAATGTTTAACTTTTTATACAAATTGACCATGACGATTACTGAATTTACTGGTAATGCACTGTTTGTATACAAATCTTAGATTTCAACGGCACTTAATTTATGCAAACCAATTAGATAAGTGTCGTATAATTAGAAAGTACGTAGATAACATTCACTGAATATATACAAACTAAACACTTCAGCATTAAAGTATTAATATTGAATATAAGTAACTTTCAAGCATGAGTTAAAAATAATAATCTATTATATTTGAGAGAAATAATAATGTGTTATAGCTCAGTACAACATTCTCGAATAATATTTTTATTGTACATACATACACATTTAAAACAAGGCTAAATATGCACATAAATTTACATTATATCATTTTATCTCTATTTTAAAACATAATTATGTGATTATAATAGCTAGGGAGCTAGTGGCAGTAATTTTTATATGATTCCATCGCCTGACAGAGGTCGATAATATTAGAGTACTAAGAAAAATAATCATTTTAAACAATTTCTGCCATTAATTATTTGCTGCAATATCAAATAGGAGCTTGCAGTAAAATGTTTATAAAAATAACTGTCTTAAACGATATATCGCTTCTGTCGATAGTCTTAATAAATTTTATCTAATATTAAAAAAATTTGTAATGCTCGTGGCAAAAGTTTTTCCTGCTGTGTTTTAGAGTAATTATTTTTTTTCTAACTATTATGATATATAAAAAAATAAATTACATCATCGGCAGGCAGATTAGAATAATTATTGAAATTATATTATAAGAGATTTAAAAAAAAAAAAATTCTGCCACTATGATATTGTTGCATTAATAATTTGTATTGTTGAAAAAATAATATTTTAAAAAAAGAACAAAAATTATAACATTGTTTCTGCCTTTAAGTTTATTAATTTTTTAATATTATATTAAAATATAAAGTAAAAAAGAAATAAAATATATATCATATTTATAAATATATAATAAATATTAACCAACAATCACACCACGTTAACCTAGCCCCGTGCTAACTTCGTAAGAACTTGTGTTACAGGTACTAGGAACGGAAATAAATTTAAGATATAAATACATATATACATAAATACACATCCATGACCCGGTGCAGACATCTATATTCATCATACAAATTATCTGCACCTGGCCTGACCTGGCGGGATTCGAACCCGCGACCTCTGCGTAAAGTGTCCAGTTGCCTGACCACTCGACCAGCCGGCCGTCAAGTCGTCATATTTGTTTTTTATATTACATCTAAAATCTGAGTTCGGCCAAAACATAACAGAAAGTCTTGAAAAAAAGATGGAACGATATAGCAGCATCGATGTATACATCGATGTATAGCAGTAATTATTTTTTTACAGTTTAATAATTATTTTTATAAAAACTCCCACCATCTTGACTTCTGCCAGCTTTTATTTCACTATCTATAAAATGTATTTAGTAAATTATAATTGATGACAGAAGCGATACCTTTTGACAGTTTTTTTTTCACAATTTCGAAATTATTTATTTTAAAAAAATCAGAGCTACTCAAGCTCGCCACTTTTTTTTTGTTAATATAGGTCCAGTCTACATTACGTCTTGATATCAACTTCGATGAAATCATATACCTAAATTGCCACCAGCTCTCTAGCTATAATAATGAGATGTAGGCAATATTACTCTCGTACTTAACCTTGGTAAGAGATCTTTAATTAGGAGTTATAAATGCATTTATGATAGCGACACGTACATATATGCTTTTTATCACACTTACTATTATAATTTACTAACTATTAGTTTTTTACATGAAAACTGAAAATCCAAATCAAAATAAATTAAAAGTACCTAGTTAAATACTTTTATTAACACACACAAGATTTTTTTTTTCAATTTAAAATAACAAATTAATGTCAAAACATCATTATCAATATCACTTTACAATAATTATTTAGCACATATAACAAAGTACGAGGGGTACCTAGCATTAATATAATAGTGTAAGCGTTGATTGATGCTTAAATTCTTTAGAAATCCTCAGCACAAAACAAGCATGATTGAAAAAATATTTTCCAAATAAATAATATAATCAAGATACGGCAATTTATTTTAGTATATTCTGTTGTATATTAAACTGTCGTGGCCTTTCCTTTACCCGACAACCAGCCCCACGGGATGGTGCCAACTATCTTATTAGTCTTCTTTCCGTATAAATAAATAATAATATATATATATTTTTTGAACTTTTTAAAGTTATTTTTAATCCCAAATATTATAAATTTAAAATGTAAGTTTCTTTGTTAAGCTTTCACGCAAAAACTACTTAACCGATCATCATGAAACATTGTACACATATTCTTGAAGGTATTAAAAGTAGGTAACATAGGATACTTTTTTTGGTCGCGATACGCGGGCGAAGCCGCTGGCGGATGCTAGTAATTAATAAAACAATATTAGAATTGCGTCTTTCACCTACTAGTACACATATTTTTTGAGTGCTTCGCACATAGTTCTCCACTTTTTTCATAAGTCTTCGATAAAAACCTTGTGACCGAGGTTTCGAAAATACATATGAAAAAGAAATAATCCGATAATGAAAAATTCTGTTACGTAAAAAAAAAATTAAATAAGATTTGCGCCGTTTCGGATCGCCTTATTCTTAATCGCTCTTATACTTTACGTTGCGTATTTATATTTATAACTAGGTATTCCTCAAAAACAGATTTTCTAAAACAAACATACACTCGAAAAACATAACCCTCCTTCTATCGCAGTCGGGTAAATATCGCAACCAACAACCAATAAAGTGTAACATTATGTAGACTTCTCACTCTTTATAACCGTCACAGATCTTAAATACTGTCTCGATAAACACGCTACAACTTGGATCATGGTAATAAAGTTTATAGCAGGGTATACAATAACAGCTTGATATGTATACAGATTTTAAGGCTACTTTTTGAGATAAAGAAAGATACAAGTACAGATAACATAGGAATATACAACTAAACTTATTAGACTTGTTAATGATTTGACGGTTGATTAAATCCGAAACTATTCATGCCGTTTTGATAACTCTTTTATCATATTCATTATAATATTATCTACGAAGCAGGTGTTTATATATCTTATCTTAATCTTTTTCCTTTTTTTAATTTGAATTAGAAATTAATAAACATAAACAAACCAGATTGTGTTTACTTCAATACTCCCTAATATCAAAATAGATTAACGTATATGCTCCTTATACTTCATCAGACCTTCCAAATAACTTACTTATAACACTTTATCTGTACAATCTGGTACAATCATATATTCCATATCTTCCTCGTTGAATTTGATACCTGTTTTATTCGTTAACGTTATATATTAAATGTAGTATATGTGAAAGTAGAAGTAAATAATATCAAATAGGTACAAAACTTTTTTTATTATAAAAACTTCTAAATAAGTTAATCTTTGTGTTCCGTTTGAGTATACCATGAATGTGATAAAGATAGGTTAAGCTATGTAATAAATGTTATCGGCTGATATGGTAGTACGGTCTTATCTATATTTTTTATAGTTAAGCGTCCCAGGTGTGCAATTATCACGAGATTATCAGGAGTCTGATGACTTGATTCGCTTGAACTGAACTGAAGTGAATCAGCATGTAAATGTCCCACTAATGGGCAGAGACTTCATATGGGAGAAGGGTTGGAGCTTAATTAATTCACCACGCTGCTCCACTGCGGGTTCGCGGATAGCTTCTCCGAGACACTGTGGGGAGCAAACATGGACATACACCCAGATTAGAAAAAAATATTTGTAAAAATTCGAATATCTGTCCCGATCGCGTATCGAACCCGTGATCGCTCACGACGTTAAGGCAACCACTCGCACCACTGCACCAGAATGGTTGTATTCACACTGCCTCGGTTCTTCCTAGATCTAGATTTTTCTTAATTGGGATATAGAGTTTTCCGATCTCACTTTAACGACAAAAATTTGCATTAATATTTTTATATTGTACCTTAGTTACAAATACATAAAAGTATTTTGCTCACATATTCTCGTGTTATGTCAAGAAGAAAATTCACTTTATTTGTCTACTATAGCAACACTCTACAACGATAAAACACTTTTATAGCCGTAACTGTTCCGACTTGACCTTGCCACATTATGTGCAATACATGAATTTGTAAATTAACGATAGCCACACTCAGAATCAATTGGTCTTTTTTATATTGTCAATCGAATATACGATTTAACGTTTAAAAATCGTTAACACTTTCCAACAATTTTTATAATATTCATTGATATGACACCACACAAATAGCCACAGACACACTAAGCGTATCCGCGGCATTGGAAGTGTTAAGTTGAGTTTTACTTTGTCCTCAAACTTTACAGCAAAGCTATACTTTTTTTAAAAGAGATGACTGTGTATTAGCCACCAGGTTTACAATTAGTCCATAATTGTCACAGAATAAATGAATATTTAATAACTAATACCTTACTATTAATGTAATAATGTAGCAAAACAAGAGTGATGATGACAAGAGTTTACAAACTAACCGCAATAACCGCAACCGCCCGTGTCAAGTAATGGTCACCATAGCTATATTGCCCATGTCAACATTTTTTCGACACGGGTATTAGTACCTACGCGAAGTGCACCTGTCAACTACAGGTTGATTAACGTATATTACATTATCACCGGTGGGAAATTACGTAACAAAGTGTAAGAGGCCTTGGGCAATTTTGTGGAGTTGGTAAACCAAAAGGTAAGTAAGGCCCGGACACTCAAGCTGATAGAAATATCGTACAAAGGGCCACAATTACACAAAATGTATTCTGTGATGTGTTATGATGTGTGGAACACGCCTGACATGTTCTCGGCATCACAGAAAACACTTTTTTTTATACAGTACAAAATTGATAATTTTATACGGATCACTTTAAAATCGTATACGTATATCGCTCATTTGGAGCGACAGTGACACATTTACAAAAATACGCGAAAATGACTTATTAATGCCAAAATACTATGCATAAACATCTGCGTTAGCAGTGAAAATTCCACAATATCCAGCTATAATAAAACAATTTTAAAATAATAATTAGCCGTAATAATGCTTCAGAATCTTCTTTTGAACTATGAAATAATCTTTATTCTGATCTGGTGTAAAGTTAACTAATTTGCATTTGTGTCACTGTCGCTCCAAATGAGTGAATTATGGTGTAAATGTAATCGTATATGTGGCTAATAGCTGAGGCTGAGGTTGAGGTTGTGTACTGGTCGTTTGAATAAAATGTCTGGCTTAGTTTTTGAGATATCACAGAAATGCCTAACGTGTTGTTGACATTGTGATAGAGATTGACCTGAACACTCTATAAGTGTCGGTGGCAGTGAATATTTGTTAAATATATTCAATACAGCTGATCAAACTCTTGAGGCTTACGTACGGTACGGAAACCGTACGGAATCAAGGTTATTATTTTCATATTAATAAATATATACGTAAATATTCTTTTAAAAATGAAACGAATCTATTCGAATTTATTCGAATCGAGGATCTTTTCTTTTTGAAGTTGTTTAAAAATCGAAGACGCTCGACTTATTGATTCATTAAACGTTTATTGTTTTTACTTGAGGAGTTTCAATTGATTTAATTTATATTTATACCCTTATACAAATTTTCTTTGCCCTATAATAAAGTCAATTACTACACAGGTGAACAATAAAAAAATTAAATTAATTAATTTACTTTGATTAATGAATGAATATTTAAAAAAATGTCAGTGTTATCCACTATAAGTTTAAAAAAATGTATTTGAATTTGAGTAAAAATATTAACAAGATATATGTATAATTATAGGGAGAGTGTGAACTAAATAGTATGAATTGAAAGTTTTTAAAAACGCTTTTAAAGAAACAATAAGTTTGTTTACTTCATTATTATAATATCAGTAGGTATAGCTTTTGATTATTATACTGTAAGGATAAATATAATTTTATATCCGTACTAAAAAAACTGATTAAGATATAAATTTGGAAACAAAAGTGTAAGCAATAATTAAGCGTCCAAACTAATAATTATCCATTCTCTGAAGTGAATACAGTTTGAAAACTGTACCCACTTTGATAAGTAAGGTTAATTTCTTTAATTCTTTTGTATATATATTTTATCCTACCATATGATTTTATCCTGCTAATCGTAGCATAGTGCTTAACGGTCTGTATTACTTAGGATTATGTAGCTTTCTATTACTAAAAGAGTTATTATTATTTAAATCAGTAGCTTCCGGGTTTTGTATTATACATCGTATAAACATATTCTCTCATATTCAGCCTCTATATGTCCCACTGCTAGCCAAAGGCCTCTTCTCCATATAGGAGAAAAGGGTTGGAGCATAATCCGCCACGATGCTCAACTGCGGGTTGGCAGATAATTTTTCCCTATCATGAGTAACTATTGCTATCAGATGCTGTTTATGACAAGAACCGGTACCGACGGCAAAACGGTCGTCGATTATTATATAAGTATAGATTAATATTCTATAAGTATATTGATATTCTATAAGTATAAATTTAATTATTGTTGAAGCATAAGTTTATATTAATTATCATTAAGTTGTTTAATTTTTTTATTTCTTATAATTATAATGTCACTCAATATCACTAATTCTCTGCATTGCTTAAATATTCTGACAGGAACTTGATAATAATGATCAACGCATGCTAAGTGATGGTGAATGTAAGATTTTATTATACTTCTCACACTGCGTGCTGTTTGAGGTGTTGAGTTTAATTTTTGGATATTTTATTATAAATCCTAATCCCTATAAAATCCCATGTACGCCTAACAATAATTAAATCATAAAGTATTAAAGACGCCAGTCTCCATTTTTTATTAACTAAGATGGAAGAGCTGATTATAGGGCCATTTTGGCATAGATAACTTTTTTTGAGGAAAATGTGGAGACTACCGTCTTTGATACTATATGACTAAATTGTAAATAATAACTAATCTATTATACTATTGCCTGGACGGTTTTCACGGTTGTGATTCTTAAGGTCTTACTTAAAATCTAGTATAGGTTTCACCTTGATACACCGTCTGGAAGTGGAATTATTAGTCTAGAAAAAATTCGTAACACAGTTGTTACTATACAAAAAAAAAAAAAAAACAGAAAAAAAAAGAAAAAAATTCAAAGTGAAAGCGTGTAAAACTGCACGGGACTGCTAGTTATTAATATTAGAACATTTTCCTTGATAGGTAAAAATATGTACAGTAAATTATTCTCGATATAGGTATTTATGATCAAATGGGACAGTCTGCCTGAGTTTTTGATATTATTTATGACTCAACTTGAACATTACACACAAAAACATTTTCATTAATATATTGCAGTCGGTATTACGTAATATCTCTTTTTAAATGCTCACTCATTCACTTAAATGTAGAACCATTGATGTAATTTGTTGTTTACTGTACTAAGATGATATCATACACAGTGTCACACGTTCGAGACCATACTTCTTACATTTATTGGAAAGTCATTTATTCAAGCATAATTTAATGAAAATTAAAATTAGAACATAATTTTTTTTTAAATTAAATAGTATAATTGTATAAGATTTAAAAATCATACTTAAATTTAATGAATTTTTAACTATATTTTTTTTTAATTAATAAATAAAAAAAATCAAAAAACCCGACTGCGTAAAATACTCTTATTATAAACTAAAAACAATAAAACAATTTACTAGCTTTCATTTGATACCCATATTGCTAAAGTAAGAAAAAAAAAATTCAACTCCCTCCCTCATTCCGCCATTTGCGGGCGCCATTTTCAATATTTATATAGCCTATGTCACTACTACAATTTAAACAAATCCAACGGCACCTCACATGTCAAAAACCGTCCAGCCGTTTGGGCTGTAGGGCGTGCCAAAGAAATGGACATACATACATACATACACTCGAAAAACATAACCCTCCTTCTGTCGCAGTCGGGTAAAAAGACCAATATTTGCCCGTATATACGTATTATATTGGCTTTGTTTCTAGTGGAAAATATAACTTTCTAATGAGGAAAGAATTATCATAACCGAATCAGTAGTTTCAGAGTTTCAGTGATCAATATTACAAACATTCAAGGAAAAAAATATTTTCACTTTATGATAGTAGTGACGATATTTAACACTTTTAAGTTTAATTTATTTCATAGTAAATGTATAGCAAAATATCTATACAACATTTCAAAGACATAAATTAATTTAATTTCTATAAAGAATAAATTAAAAAAAATAATAATAAATCTTTACTAGCTAAATAAGTATTTTATAAATAAACTAAATAGATAGTATATAATTTTATCATCTTTATAATAATCTATTTATAATTATAAATATCTTTTTAAATAGATTAATAATACATACATACTAGATTTTCAGACACAACGTTTTATTATCATCCAGCCTTGACACATACACAAAAATTATTTACGCACGTGCAAACGAAGCAATAGAAAATATAAACTGAACACAGTTTTAGAAAAGAAAGAGAAAACTATGTCTATTGATTACAAAACTGCGTGACCTAACTTTGCTTTACGAAACTTACGGAAAATTACAACAAAATTAGCCATGGTGCTGAAGTAGTTCGCGGCCTTAAGAGCGCAATTGAGCGTGCGACACCAGCGCTCGCGACGTGCTTTGGTGGACTGGTGAGGTGGTATGGTTGCTTTAGGTCATAGTGATGGGATGGGGACGGGGCAATTCAAATACTGCATACCTACCTATTATAGTTAACACGTCTTAATGCGGACATACAAGGCATTAAAGAACCAAAGGTAGATTTTATGGTTGAATTTTTTAACAAATCGTACCTAGAATATATTTACTTCTTAGACTAACTTTGAACATCGAAATAATTATTATTTATTTCAAAAAAAAATTATTTTACCGATTTTTTCAAAATCAATTTAGGTGTTATTGATAATATTCATTAATTCGACTGTCCCTACGTACAGTATCGAAACTGAAATGTGCGATATTTTTTTATTGCACTAAGAAACTCCTTTTTATATATGTTTTCATACAAAAAAGATAATAAGCTAAAAAATACATATTAAACCAGATTTTTCATGAGTATAATATCGATACTTAACAAATAAATGATAATTTTGTACACAAAATTAACTTAAAAGTGCTCTCCTGTAAAGTACCTTTTTTCAGTTTCGATAGTATACGTAGGGACAGTCGAATTGTAAACACTAAATTGCCTTCGAATTGAAATGCATTATACATAACAGTGAGTTGCTCTGAATGAACTAGGTAGCGCAGATGTAACTAAACCTTTCATCAACATCATCATTTTACTGATTAGATCCATTGCTTGATTTTCAGGCTTTAAATAGGTATCCAGGAGTATCAACATGTAAGAACCGGTCTTCGTCACTAATCCACGGACCTATCGTGGCAAGCGTTCCATTAACATAAAAACTAACAATCGATTCGGCTGGTTGTCTAAAGGTTTTGTAAACACTGTTACTGTGTTCTTGACGATATCGTGAATGTTTTGTTTTGTTAACGTTTTAAATCAAGGTATATTAGGAAAACAGTAGCTCTATCTGTGGTAGGTTACGGCTTAGAAACTTTTTTTCTATCTACCTCGTTAAAAGTTCTTTAAACAAGTTACTGGCGAAAAAAAAAATGCCAAGAGTTCCATAATAATATCTGGATATATAACCTGGATTAAAAGTTGTATATTAACTTCAAGGTTTATTGTACTTTTTGTCAATATCCCATTAAAATAAACGCCGAGATATATCTTCAGACCGTGGTGCGGAGTCAACCACCGATGCGTCACTGAGGCGGCGGCGAGGCGCGGCGACAACGGCCTACGCACATACTGTCTAGGGCTATGAACATTACAATTATCAAAATTTAGTTATTTTAAATTTCGTCTTAGTTTACTTTAGGTAATTTATTCATGATTAGATTAGATTTAATTTATTATTAGACAACTTTTATTTTAAGAATATGTTATGTAGGTATTACAAAATAATTTATTAGATATTTTAGGTAGGTACCTACTATATTTTTTTAATTTGCACAGAATAAATATTGAATTTTACGAAAAAAATAATAATAATACGAATAAACAATTTTTATTTTTTCATAAGAATTTTGCATTCATAAAAATAGTTCTTTTAAATATTAAATAAACATATAAAATAATTTAAAAAAAAAGACACGACAAATAAAACTCGACAACCCTAAGAGCATTAAAAAAGTTATACAATGATGACAATGTCATAATACATATTATTTTGTGTCCGTAGCTTATTTTTACGAGTTTGTTATCACATTACCTTCGAGAATTAATCAACAATTAAACACGCTACATGGAATTCGGTTATGTTATCCGTGTTACATTTTATGTACAGTTATTCCATACTAAATATCCTTTATGGTTCCGTATTTTGAGAATTATGGTTACTCTTCTATTTCTTTCCTTCCAATATAATTATATATTTTTAATCAGTTGATTTGTTTCAGTCTTTATCTATTCCAAACTAATTTTTTATGTACAAAATATTGCCTAAATGCCTATACTTATAACAAAACATGTTCCGACTAACTAACATACTGACCGACTGATTGATTGATTGATCGACCAACCGACTGACTTACTGACTGATTCAAAATTCTGTTAGTCCGAGTCGGTCGGAAATTAAGAAGGAATACTTGTAAATAAGTCCTATTATTCTTAAAGCTTGAAAAATTAAACTTTACTATCGAGCTTGTGACTGCTAATAAATATTTTAGTGTAGCTGTGTAATAATCATTCCAATTAAGGAAATGAAATTGTTGTTGTTTTAAGGTGATCTGTGTCTACAGAATGAGCCAGTTTATTGAGGGGCTCGCAAGTAGAATACTGTCAACAAATATCACAATTTTTTAGTGTTCGTGTGTTTAGTAGTGTGTTGTTTTTTAGTGTTAAAAAAAAAGAAAATTAAATAAAATCTAGTAGTAAAACGTAAGTTTGTTTACGAATATTGAAGTACTGAAGCTAGAAAGTTACTGTTTTTAAGGCTTTTGATTACAATAAAATATACAACTGTGTTAGCCTCTTTAGAAATTTCACAATTATTGAGTTAAATTATGAAAGTTTATATTAGTTCGGTTATATTTTTAAAGTTCATGATATGAAAAAAGCTAAAAAATTTATTTTTTGGTAATTTAAAGTCGTATGAGTGAATTATAAAATTTTAACTAACAGGCAAAGCTGTAGGAAACAACTAATATTGTATAGGTATAGGTAGCCTAAAAATTTAATATATAAAATAGTCTATGATAATGTCTTGTATTTTGACTAAAGTCTGCATATTCGTTTGTCAAATATTATTTAGACATTTCTAAAAAAAAAAAAATATGTCTGCGTGTCGCGTAGTCGTAACTGGTTACGTTGTGTCTGGTGGGCTACTGTCCCCCGACGGTTGTTGTCGGGTTCTTGTATATATGTTTAATCACTCAAATAACTTTGATAGCGCGATGTAGGATAAGTCAGTTTTTTTTTGTTCGTATGTGGCAAGATAGATGTCGCTACATCACTCCCCTCCGAGACCGGAGGTCGATAGCAGGTTGAGTCGTCCATACATCTCGTGATGCTTGCCGGGCCAGTTTAATGTTCCAGTGAGTCTGAACCAGATGCCGCATAGTTCACGGTGAGTCGGAACTGTCTGCGGGGATGCCCCAGTGAGACGAGTGGTGCAGTGCTGCGTAGTGGCTAGCAAGTTCACGGTGAGTTGGAACTGTTTACGGTGATGCCCCTATGAGTCGGGGTGGTGCAGTGCTGCGTAGTGACTGGCTGCTGCGTCGACCAAGAGAGACTCAAAATTTAGAAAATGTATAACTCGAAAAAAATCAATTCCTCACCCAACAACTTCGTATATATAAAGAGAGTCACGAATGCATTACCCTCAATTCTACATAGAAACAGATATTTCAGGTGATGTTAATTGTCTATTCCACTCACTCATACGTGTTCTGCAACTTCAAATTTCGACTTGTGATTTGAAAAGACAGTTATGTGATTCATATTATTTAAACTCCTGCCACAATCCACAGGAAGCATATAACATAGGTACTTTCAAGTAACAATGAATATAAAGATTTGGATTGTTTATACTTGTTTGCAAAAATTTACAATCAAAATATTTGTGTGAATTACCACTATTTCAACGTAATTTGAAAAAATAAAGACACTCGTTTCTGTCATTTTAAAGATCGTATCAGTCTTAGAGATTGGCGATGAGGGTTCTGGTAATGATGATGGTGAAAGAGTCGTTGAAATTATGGATAGAAGTTGATTTTTTTGAGAGAAAAACTTTCTTATGTAAAATAATTGTAATAGTTCTGAAGTATTTAATTTTTAATGTAATATAAATTGTCATGTTTATGAACGATAGAGCAATAAATGTATATTGTATTTTACCACATAAATGATAGTACTTTTATACTGATAATTAAAGCAATTCGTGCAAAATTATTCTCCAACCATTCCAAAATATCAAAAATGCACAATATTAATATTCAAGTTTCAACTTCTGCCGGCAATCCTGGAGTGCAACCCGGTGGTTTTTTTCTTTCATTTGGTCTGTCTGTCTGAATCTTGGCCGCACTTCACGTCAAAACTACTAAATGAATTTAAACATAACTGGGTACGCTTGAGTTCCTACTACTAAGAGCTAGGACACTGGGTACCTTTCGTCCCAAAGTTATGCCCGATTAAAGAAGTTCCGTTGTGAGAAGGAATGAAAGTCAAAATGTGTAGGCACTAAGTTATAATTCATTATCGCGTAGTCCGATTTCATTTTTTTTTCTTTAGATTTAAAAAAGAATGGCGTCAAAAGGCTTTGAATATGGTTCCGTAAATATTTAAAGGTTTTTTTGTTTGTTAGTTCAGAAATTACAGACAAAACCCTTAGTATTAATAATTTGAAACCCAGAATGTACCTTTGAATGTACCTACGACTCATCTTAGGCTTGCGTACATAGTTTATCGTATTGCGTACCTTAATAAAATAGATAGCAATCGCGAACTATGTCGCGGATATAGCTAGTTTAAAATAAACGCGGAAGTTTGTGATTTGTGATAATGTGTATGGATATTTTAGACTCTCATAATCCACCATTTTACAACATGCATTCAAAAATTGTTATAAATCTGTGAGAAGTATGCCGAAATAAAAGGATTCTTTTAAAATATCGAAACAAGCGAAATCTTTATATTTAAAACCTCCAGCTTTCAACCTATTGTAAGATTATATAGATTTTTTCTTAAACGGGTGAATGAGTTCCTGGCTACATCATGAATGAGTGCCTTGACAATTATAATGACGTGGAGTGGAATCGTAGAGTGATGTCGGTTCGAAGCAATATGCAAGTTGACTAGGAGATGTGAAGTTTTAATAAGCAGGTACCAATAAAGTTGTTAAGAGCATACTGCCAAATGTTTCTACAGGCAGTGAATCTTGCGAGACTGCACGAACCCTTCACGTGCAATACAACAAAGAGCTGAGGGAGCCAAGTTATCGCAGCGCCTTAGCTATCCATATAGAAGCTGGGTTAGAAGACTTACATGTAATTTTTCTTAAACATGTGCCTTCTATAATAAACAAGTTTGTCAGGAGCTCCAAAACTCTCTTCAGTACTTTGGCTGGCAAGCTAGACAGCTCTTTCTGAAGGAAATGGTTTTAAGCCCAGTTATCAATTAACACCTCTCTTAGTTCTTTTTTAGTTTTATTATTGATTAAAAATACATAAGCTAGGTGTTAATTCTTACATGTGTTAAGTGTTAATACTTATACATGGACTTACGGTTTAAAATAAAAATTATTAATATTTTAATTATTATACTATATGTGCCCGTGGTTTCGCCAGCACATAAGTTTTACTTTAGTATATACATATTTGTGTGACATTTAAATGTATGAACTCACATTCTCTTCTATAAATTAACTACGGTGTAACTGATTCACCTTAATTTTGAAGTAAAAAAAAAACATCGATGTGCTTAGACGTGATTGACATAGCTCATGTAATTTGTTTTTTTTTTTATGTATGAAGGTAAATCGAATGCATAACAAATAAGTATCGCGGATATCAAAGACGGGCTTATTCAAACCAATTTCAACGATACCGCCGAACTTTCGATGACATATAAAGCGAGAGTTCAAAAGTTCAGTACTTTTTTGTTCGCCATCTTGTAAATCAATTAGATACGATCAATTTTGAATCCAATGGAACCAATCAATAACTAATAACGCTGCAAACAAGATGACGGCTGAGACGTAGTTTATTTTATTGTGAATTTTGTTTCACTGAGAAAACAACTAGATAGGTATTAAAAAAATGTTAAATGGCAAAGTTTATCTAAATAGGTAAGTATATAATTTTATATTTATTTAATTTTATCTATTACTGTACGAGTATAGAGACAAAAGAACATATAGGTTTTATCGGATAAAAAATGAATTAAGTATAGAAGTTATAGAAGACTAAGTACCTCATAGAAGTGATTTCCTTTAAGATTATAATGTACATAATAATAAATATTTCTATAGAGACTAACTGTGCATAAATATATAAATAAACTAGGTTTTAGAACGTTTTGATAAACAACATTGTAACTAAAATTTATAGGAAAACTTGTAGTTATAAAAATATAAAGTACCTGGATGACCGAGCTTTGCTCGGTTAAACTAAATTTAGAAACAAATTACATAGTGATAAAATATGAATAATATTTTCAATCTTACCGATATAATAATAAAACAATAGTCACTGGTTATTTAAATAAAAAAATAAAAAGAAATCCTAATAATATTTTTTCTCACCAAAAAAGGAACTTGAAAAAAAAAAAGAAAAATCTTCCGTTTTCGAGACCGCCCGATTTCCCACCTGAGCTATTATAATTTATAGATGTTGGCAAAATTTACTTTCTTATTCTAATGATATTCAAGCAGTTTTTAATTGCTCTCGTGATTTTTATTTAAATAACCAGTTTATATATTTTTTCCTACCTCTGCACAAAAGTGACACTTTCTGTCCCCGCTTCACAGCGAGAAAATCTGAACTTTCGTCCTAGGGTCGAAGGTAGGAAATAAAAAAGTATGTGCAACATGGGACGAAAGTACTACATCCATTCCCGTATGTTTGCTACCCTCGCTGTCGGCTCGGCAATTTCATATGAGGGTCACAAAAATAGTACTATCATCCCCTTGTGACACAAAATACTATATTATTATATAGGTAAGATCGAAAAATATTATTCATATTTCATCAGTTCTATCGTATCTAAATATAATTTCCAAGAAAAAGAACGATTAACAAAAAAAAAAAAATACCGAGCAAAACTCGGAAATCCAGGTAGTACAGGGCTCTCAATAATATTTCTTTTTTTTTTTACAAAAGAGGGAATCTGAAAAAAAAAGCAAAAAAAAAGTGGGACTTGAGGCATCGGGATTCGAACCCAGGTATACTGATTTCCCACCTAAGTTGTTATAACCTTGTAGATTATGCCGAAATTTACCTTCGTATTCTAATAATATTCTAACAGTTTTTAATTGTACTCGTGATTTTTTATTTAAATAACCAGTTCATATTTTTTTATTATTATTTCGGTAAGATCGAAAAATATTATTCATATACCATCAGTTCGTAATTCGTATGTAAATATAGTTTCCAAAAAAACACGAATTACAAAAAATAAAATAATAAAATACCGAGCAAAGCTCGGTCATCCAGTTAGTGAAGTGTTCCCAATATTAGTTTTTCTCACAAAAGAAGGAACTTAAAAAAAAAAAGAAAAAAATTGTTCTGGAGACATCTGGATTCGAACCTGGGGATCTTCTTATTTCGAATCCGCCCGGTTCACATCGGAGCTGTTATAAACTTATCAATGACAGCGAAATTTACCTTTCTATTCTAACTATATTTTTTAATTGCCTGAAAAAAGGGATAAAACGACATTTTCTAAAAATAAATCCTAGCTAGATCGATTTATCGCCCCCGAAACCCCCTGCATACTAAATTTTATGAAAATCGTTGGAGCCGTTTCCGAGATTCAGATTATATATATATATACAAGAATTGCTCGTTTAAAGATATAAAGTACCCGGATGACCGAGCTTTGCTCGGTTAAATTATATTTAGATACATTACATATTGATGAAACATAAATAATATTTTCGATCTTACTGACATAAAAGTAAAATAATAGGAACTGGTTATTAAAATAAAAAATAAAAAGAGCTCTTAATTCAAAAAAAAAAAAAAAAAAAATGAAAAAAAGATTGGTCTGTAGAATCCTGGATTCGAACTCAGGTTTTCTGGTTTCGAATCCGCCCGATTCCTATCCGAGCTAATAGAAGCTTGTCAATGACAGCGAAATTTACCTTCGTATTCTAATGGTATTTTTTAATTGCGTAAAAAAAGGGATAAAACAACATTTTCTGAAAATAAATCCTAGCTAGATCGATTTATCGCCCCCGAAACCCCCTGCATACTAAATTTCATGAAAATCGTTGGAGCCGTTTCCGAGATTCCGATTATATATATATATACAAGAATTGCTCGTTTAAAGATATAAGATAAATAATAATAATAGTACCTGGATGACCGAGCTTTGCTCGGTTCAATTATATTTAGATGCATTACATACAGATGCAACATAAATAATATTTTCGATCTTACCGACATAATAGTAAAATAATAGAAACTGGTTATTTAAATAAAAAATAAAAAATAAAAAGAGCTATTAATTCAAAAGAAAAAAAAAATGAAAAAAATATTGGTCTGTAGAAACCTGGATTCGAACCCAGGTTTTCTGATTTCGAATCCGCCCGATTCCCATCCGAGCTATTAGAAGCTTGTCAATGACAGCGAAATTTACCTTCTTATTCTAATGGTATTTTTTAATTGCGTAAAAAAAGGGATAAAACAACATTTTCTAAAAATAAATCCTAGCTAGATCGATTTATCGCCCTCGAAACCCCCTGCATACTAAATTTTATGGAAATCGTTGGAGCCGTTTCCGAGATTCCGATTATATATATATATATATATATATATATATATATATACAAGAATTGCTCGTTTAAAGATATAAGATAAGATATACCTACGTAGGTACTATACGTACATTTATTTGTTCATTTACATTTTAATTTGTTTTTTCGTTATTAAAGTTGGCTCCTAGAGAACTTTAAACTGTCATTTTACAAACTATATATTTTTAATTAAAAAGTTAATGTGAAGCTACCACCGATTCGGAATGTAGATTCTGCCTAGAACAATCCGCGCAAGAAACTCAATAATTATACCTTAAAAAAACATCAATATTTTAATAATTATTTGCTTTGATTGCTTGCTAGATTAGAGATTGCTTGATTAGATCTCTCATTCTTATTATCTGCGCTTAAACGGCGTCTTTCGGGTCTGTGGACATAGAGGGAAAAGCGCTCTCTCTGGTTCTGGCTCGCGTCTTGATATCCACGCTTATCGAGTGTCTCCTTATAAAAATTCAAATTTAATAGTAAATAGTACATATATAATAGCATTCAATATACATTCAGTCATCTTTGTGATGGAGGCATGATAAAAATAATTATATATATCGATTTCTTAAATCGTATCTAAAACGCAAGAAATCACGAAACGTTTAATGATATAATTTCTTGAATTTCCGATATACTAGAATATCGCGATATATAGTTTTAATATTCGATATTGAATTTTGATATATCGTTTTGAATCGATACAAAAAAGGAAGATATCGGCCATCTATACAGTGCAAGGTATATACATATATGTGTGTATTGGCCGTGCAGTGACCGGCAGAGAAGAATAGTCCCGACCTCTTTCTTGCCGAGGTGTCGTTAAAGGCGACTAAGGCCACAGTGTTGTCAACAACTTTGCACCGTCCGGGGTGGTGACGGGCAACAGCGTTATCATTTCCTATCACAACGCACTGCGCTCGCCAACACGCATACCAAGCGCGGCGAGTATTGGCAAATCCCCCTGCAATGACAAGCAAAAAATAGCTTAGGCTCCCTGTCCCCAGTGGTTCTACTATTCCGTTTATAGGTAAGGAAGGAGGTGCGAAGAATCTCCGGGTGAGATTTGGCTGCCACCCACGACGACACCTGACCCTTGTGACGCACAACAATCACACTTTGAGGTCTGATGAAAAGATTGTTGAGCTGGAAGAGGAAATGAACAGTTTACATTAGGATATACTCTTCGGTACTCAAACCGACATACTAGCGTTATTTTACAAACACTGCAACACCTCGATATAATGGTAGTCAATGTGGCACCGGTGTAGATACTTCGGCACCGCCTATGTTTCGATCGAATCCACAAACGCTAAGCACAGTCACCAATTATACTCTTCGGTCTTTTGTTTCTGCCGCAGCGTATGCAAGTGGTCTATGGTACTATAGTTTTTCGGAAACTGGCTTTTTCGGGAGGCTGGAAGTAATCAAAATTGCCCGTCAGACGTAATCGTCGTAATGACCCTAGAGAACAGCTTATAAACGTCGCTAAACATCGAAATGTGCCTGTAATTCTTGTACAAGGTGTTATCTCCCTTTTTGAAGAAGAGCACCACCACGCTTCTGTTCCAGGCTTCCAGCGTCACGCCTTCAAGTAATACGGCATTAAGGAGCTACGGCTTTAAGTACCGGTGAAAAATTAAGGGAAACATATTCATTACACAAATATTTTCGTATTGTTTATATGTATAATATGTATTTATATGTATTTACTTTTAAACAAATAAACTGTTTACAAAATATTTATAAAGAACTCATATCATGAATAGACGTACAATGCATTCGTAATATTAAAATTTTCTTACAATGATATGAGGTTAATTCGTATAATTGACCCCAATATTCGAGGCCCTGTTCTGGACACGTATGGAAATTTTGTCTTATTCGGTAATGTATCGTACAGTTCTTTAAAATAAATAAATAAACATTTTGAAAATAGTTCTATTTTGACGTAATAAATGGCAAAATTTATGCTCTGTATATTAAAAACTAGCTTTTAAGACAATAAAAAACAATAATGTAAGTACAAAGACAAAAAATTATACTTACTTGACCCGTAGGTACTTTGTTACTGTAACTGTAAAAAGTATGGCGAGTAAGATTCTTAATGGTAGAGTTGCTCAGTACAATCTGTGAGACGCCACAGCCTGTGAACGCCCGCAGTTATGCCCAATCCCGATGTACCTATATGTCTTGGCCATATCGTAAAGTTGCTTACATTATGAAATGTTTCACTGTCTATTGGACAAATCATGATTTGCCTGGACCAGATCAATGATAAGAAATCGTTTGTCGATAAAAAAATATTAAATTATTTCATTAATTATATATCGACATAAATTTTCAGTAAAAAAAAAACGTATATCGAATTTTAGACGTAAATAAACATTATAAAAAACGTATTTTTTTTTTCTTTAAATTAAGAGTTTAATAAAAATACCTTGTAATTAATTCGTTAGCTCGTTCACACAAAGGGCTTTGAATATGATACCTATATTAAGTTTTGACAAATATAGTATGTAGACGAGACAATATTTTTTTATTACTCTAAATTAGATATAACTATGCTATGCTGGAAAATAAAAATCAACTTTAAATACAATATTGTTCTCGTTGAAATTTTTAGGAATCCATACTAAATATAAGCCTCATTCGACTCATGTAGACTCGAAAGCTAGAGATTTTAGTTCGTGATTTCGTATGACACTTTTGAGAACGTTTTGCACATGCAAATTTTGCAAACGTTTCTCTTCTCGTATGGAAATTGTCATGTATGTTATATTAATTTTATTAATTTCTTATCAGAAACAATTATTATTACAACAATTTGTAATATAAACAATTAAATAATGCAGTATATTAATTTGTAAGCATTATAGCTTTAAATTATGATTGTTAATTTACATTTTCTTAAATCAAAGCAAGCTTAAATCTGAAGATAGCAAGAATATCGGAATACAGATGTAATTTCATTTACATATTTATATACATATATTAATGTAATAAAGTTTTAGAGTTAGTTTATTTAAACACTTTTTTTACTTTATTAGTTAGATATGGATCTCATATCATATAATAAAATCTTATATCTTTAAACGAGCAATTCTTGTATATATATATTCTTATATCTTTAAACGAGCAATTCTTGTATATATATATATATATATATATATATATATATAATCTGAATCTCGGAAACGGCTCCAACGATTTTCATGAAATTTAATATGCAGGGGATTTCGGGGGCGATAAATCGATCTAGCTAGGATTTATTTTCAGAAAATGTCGTTTTATCCCTTTTTTCAGGGAATTAAAAAATATCGTTAGAATATGAAGGTAAATTTCGCTGTCATTGTTAAGTTTGTAGTAGCTTCGATGTGAACCGGGCGGATTCGAAATAAGAAGAACCCTAGGTTCGGATCCAGATTTCTCCAGATCTATTTTTTTTTCTTTTTTTTTTACAGTTCCTTCTTTTGTGAGAAAAACTATTATTGGGAGCCCTTTACTAACTGGATGACCGAGCTTTGCTCGGTATTTTATTTTTTTATTTTTTGTGATTCGTGTTTTTTGGAAACTATATTTACATACGAATTATGAACTGATGATATATGAATAATATTTTTCGATCTTACCGAAATAATAATAAAAAAATATGAACTGGTTATTTAAATAAGAAATCACGAGTGCAATTAAAAACTGCTAGAATATTAGAATATTATTAGACCTAAATGCTCTTTAAACCTAATTTCACCACAATCCACAAGGTTATAATAACTCAGGAGGGAAATCATACCTGGGTTCGAATCCCGATGCCTGAAGTCCCATTATTTTTTTTTTTTCAATTTCCCTCTTTTGTAAGAAGAAACTATTATTGAGAGCCCTTTACTACCGGTATGACCGAGTTTTGCTCGGTATTTTTTTTTGTTTGTAAATCGTTTTTTTTTTGGAAATTATATTTGGATACGATGTAACTGATGAAATATTAATAATATTTTTCGACCTTACTTATATAATAATATAGTATTTTATGTCACAAAGGGATGAAAGTACTACTTTCTGTCCCTCATGTGAAATTGCCACCCAAGCCGAAGGCGAGGGCAGCATCATACGTGAAAGGATGTAGTACTTTCGTCCCATGTTGCACATACTTTTTTCCTACCTAGGACGAAAGTTCGGGTTTTGTCCCTGTGAAGCGGGGTCAGAAAGTGTAAATTTTGTCCTGCATCACTGGGACAAAATCAAACTTTCGGCGGAGGAAAAAATATATAAACTGGTTATTTAAATAAAAAATCACGAGAGCAATTAAAAACTGCTAGAATATCATTAGAATACGAAGGTAAATATCACCACTATCTATAAATTTATAATAGCTCAGGTAGGAATTCGGGCGGTCTCGAAAACGGAAGACCCCGGTTCGAGTCCAGGTGCCTCTAGATCTTTTTTTTTTTCAAGTTTCTTCTTTTGTAAGATAAACTATTATTGAGAGCTCTTTTTTATTTAAATGACCAGTTTCTATTGTATTATTATTATGTCGGTAAGATCGAAAATATTATTTATATTCCATCAGTATGTAATTCGTATTTAAATCTTATATCTTTAAACGAGCAATTCTTGTATATATATATCTAAATAAAAATATCTAAATCTCGGAAACGGCTCCAACGATTTTCATGAAATTTAGTATGCAGGGGGTTTCGGGCGCGATAAATCGATCCAGCTAGGATTTATTTTTAGAAAATGTCGTTTTATCCCTTTTTTCACGCAATTAAAATTCACTATTATTAATAAGTTTATAATAGCTCCGATCGGAAACGGGCGGATTCGAAATCAGAAGACCCGCATGCGAATCCAGGTGTCTACAGACCAGTTTTTTTCCTTTTTTTTTAGTTTGTTCTTTTGTGACAAAAACTATTATTGAGAGCTCTTTTTATTTTTATTTAAATAACCAGTTCCTATTATTTTACTATTAAGTCGGTAAGATCGAAAATATTATTTATGTTTCATCAGTATGTAAGTAATGTATCTAAATATAATTTAACCGAGCAAAGCTCGGTCATCCAGGTACTCTCATTTATGGAATAAGGCTACTAGAGATCACTCAACTACATC
The DNA here is from genome assembly GCA_036937285.1 of Euphydryas editha. Classification (NCBI taxonomy): domain Eukaryota; kingdom Metazoa; phylum Arthropoda; class Insecta; order Lepidoptera; family Nymphalidae; genus Euphydryas; species Euphydryas editha. The sequence continues at coordinate 8,111,421 of JAUPFZ010000011.1, forward strand.
ATAGTGGTAAAATAATAAACATAACATAAATATAGGATTCAACCAAGGAATTTATATACAATATAAATTCCTTGGTTTGGAAGGTAAACAAAGCTCGAAATAAGTTAAAACCAAGTTGTAATCATCGTCTTGGAAACAAAAATAAGGTACACTAGTCAAACGCCCCATAAACTAAAATAGCAATACCTTGGGTTGTAATTTTTGATAAAATATTTTATTTCCAATTTGTATTATGATGTTAACTATAGTAAATAGTATTATTAATATTTGTGATAAAAAAATTAAAATACTATTGATTGTTTTATTGTTTATTTTGTATTAGTTGAAGCTATGATTTTATATTGTTTTTATTTCTAAATTATTTTATTGTTATCTTTATTTGTGTTATTATTACAGTAGTAACCCCCTATAATAGACCAGTGTCGAAACCTTTGAAAATGGTAAAAGGTGTAAAAAAATAATAGTAGGATGAAACCCATAGGGAAAGAAAGAGAATATTATAGGGTTCTTTTTGGATATTAAGTCAAAATAAGGTGAAAAAATAAATATTTTAAATCAAAAAAAATATATATATAGTGTAGTTGGGAGACAAAAAGATAAGTTTTCACCAAATTTCGTGAAAAAAATTTTTTTTCTCTGTTAATGGAGAATCACCATATTCAAACAGGCAAAGAACAAATAGCCCATTATCCTTACAATCACTATATCTTAAACGTCCAAATTGTGGATTGATTAAGTTGGAACATAATTTTTTTTTAATCGAAAAACGTAGGTGTCTATTAACATTATCGTCGAGAAGAGATGTTTCAACATTTGATGCGTTCCAATAACTAACAGGAACGCTGTATATTTGCTAATGGCTATTTTATCAAGCGTTAAGCAAAATTAATAAAATAAATATTAAATATTAAGTATCCATTAATCATCATAGAAAAAACCAAAATTACAAAAATTTTATTTTTTAAACTTGTTATTTTTCATTTTGTTCAATATTCATTTGTTTCATTATTCAATAGGACAGTAAATTAACACTTTGTATCAGCCTATAAATGACCCACTGGTGAGCGAAGGCCTGTTTTCCATACAGAAGAAGGGTTGGCGCTTAATCCACCACGCTGTTCCACTGCGAGTTAGCGGATAATTTCCTTACCATGGGTAACAGTGTCTGTGATAAAGACCAGGACCGACGGTTTTTCGTGCTCTTCGAGACACGGTGGGGTGACCCACACAAGGACATACATCCAGACCGGAAACAAATATTTGTAAAAATACAAATATCTGTCCCAAGCGGGAATCGAACCCACGACCATGTTTATGTCTCTAGACCACATAGCGCACCATACACGTTCAGCATGTAAAGGCTTCTCAACAATCTGTCTTGGATTTTCAGAAGCCCTAATGTGACAATTTTGCTTTTTAACGGAGCCTGACAAATGAAAATGAGTTTCGCCTGACAAAAGTTTTTTTAAGAAAAACCAATGGATTGTTCTTGAATGAATTGAGCGAATTTACAGCGATGTGAATAATTAGCTGGCTTGAATTATTGCACCAGTCGCACCTTGTAAGGCTTTAAAGCCAAACCCTTACGCAGAATTCACGATGTGGTATAGGTATATGTGTTTTTTTTTTAACGGTGGGAAATGCATTTACGCATCCCGCCGCCCGAAGGCGACGGGTATGTGGGATTCGCTAACTCTCACCGTTAAGTTCTCACCTTAAGCCAGAATACCCACCCATCGGCCGTCTGCGCCGTAGTGGGGCGCCACGGGATCGCAAACGCATACAACTGTGACGCCCCGACACCCGGCCCGGAGGCCCCTCCGTATGTGATCCCGCTCGACCGGTCCACTCTACTAGTTCAGAGAAGTACCGAGAGCAGCCCAACCACCGAAGTGGAGGGAGAGAGTACCCTCGATCTCCCTCCATCCTCCCTCCACCGCTCTACCAGTTCACTCTGCACGAGGCAGAGAAGACAAGGAGCCCCTCCTCCTCTCTCCGCGCCCTCCGGCGCCACGCCCTCACCGACCGCACCTTCCATGGCAACACACTCCACCGCGCCTTCGCGCCCCGCCGTATGTAATTGAAGCCACTCACCGGTCCACTCTGCTAATTCAGAGAAGGATTATTCAGGAAGATAAGAGATTAAGGATAATTCAGGAAAGGAGCGGCCCAACCACCGAAGTGGAGGGAGAGAGTACCCTCGATCTCCCTCTATCATCCCTCCTGCGCTTTCGCGCCCACCGCTGCTGGTTTTGGTCCGCGGGGGTCCGAAGACCCCAACCACTCGTGGTGACCGACGAGTGGTACCCCCTATCCGCCACCCGGGGACACGCCCAGTAGGAGACCAGCAACTCCCGTGGGTTATATGTGGTATATTATAGATAACCTCAATTGTTAAGAACGTCAAGGAATTGACAAATTCGGATCTTTTTCAGCGCTGTTGCTCACGGCTCGATGTTTTCACTTGAACGACCCGGTCGATTACGCGTTGGTGTTGGCACATTTTGTACCGAGCCTGTAAACTCAAATTTATTGACCAAATTCTTTATATCGGTCTCAGAAGGATGATTATGTTGACCGAAAATATCTCGAATTTTACGAAATGTAACTTTTACAGATCCACCATTTGCATAGTGTTTTTTTTTTTAATTTAACATGATCAAGCAGCATTTTTTTGCTTATTTCGATGACATGAGCTATACAAGATAACTTATCCATAATATTTACATACAATATTTAAATACAAAGCTTGTTTACAGAATTTTATTTCGAACTTTATTATATTATATTTTAAGGAAAATAACAATTTCATTCACATATAATGTTTTGAGGACTAAAAATAACAGATTGTAAAATAATACATTACGAGCTATGAAAAATTCATAGATGTATTTAATTTATTTTATTTTTTTATTGTAATTTTCATTATTTAAACATAAACAGTTAATTAATTTTCCAGGTGTTTTTTAGTATTATTATTCATTCGTTATTTTTTTTTTCATTTTATCGTGATACAATAATGTAATAATAATCAATAACAAAAAAAAAATCACAAAATTCTCAGATATATTTGCGCAATCGAAAAAAAAATATGTTTTTTTTTTATTGAGTTTTTAATGTAATTTTTTTTATAACTTGAAACGATTTTAAGTATTTATTAAATAAATATTTTACATAGTTAAGATAATGTCAAGACAGTATTTTTATAAACGACATTTAAAAAAATCACTTTGTTTAATAGATATATCTTTAACATACTTGTTGTTACGTTGCTATGAAATTCTCAATCAATCTTAAGAAATGGACTTTCCACTACTGTGAACGGTGCTGCTGTATGAACGACTTCCGTGCATTGATGTAACTAAAAAGGGTTAACTAACTAACGCAACACACGCTAGAATCGTGCCGGCGGTGATAGGGCCTGGGCCGCGGTCGCCACCTTCTGCGAGGACGTCATATCGCGGAAGGAGGCGGCGGAGAGGAGCCGGGAAGACTCACTCCTCTTGGACCTAATTTGCCGCCGGCGCGCGGGGCCGTGCAAGCGCGCTCACGTGCGCCTAATGCCGCCCTAGCCGAGGCTGCGGACGGTAGGGTCGGGATTTCCCCGCCGTCCGCTAAAATAGCCTACCGCGAAGATGCGATGTACAAGTGCGCGGGGCGTCGCACAGGAGAGAGTGCCCGATGGAGCTGCCGCCTGCGGAACACGGAGCAACGTACGCGGTATCCGTGGTCCGCCTTGTAAGGGCGGGTGAGGGCACACGGCGGGTTATTTTAGTGGGTGAGGGCCCCACACGACCCCGTTGTATCCCTGGACGACAGGGTGTGCGTTCAGGTACATTTTTTCCGGAAAAAAACAAAAAAAAGGGGAAGGTGAAGGTTGCTCACTAAGCCTTGTAAACTAAAAACAGGTTATAGATATGGTAAAAAGTATACGGAGAACTTTACTACTACCACTCTCAAGACAAGACATGCTTGTAAAAATCAAGGTAGGTAGTATAGTAAAAACAATTTAATTAAAAAATAAATAATAAGTAAATTAATATTTAAATAATCTAGGTACACGTTTCCATTCCCGTGGCGCCCCACTATGACGATGAGGGCACCGCTGGGTTTTAGTGCGGTATTCTGGCACGTTCTGCCGTGTCAGCGAGTCCCACATACCCGTCGCCTTCGGGCGGCGGGATGCGTAAATGCATTTCCCAGCGTAAAAAAAAAAAAGGTACACGTTTCCATATACTCGTATGTATTAAGCTTGTATAGACAAAGTATGAGTGTATGTGTATGTGTGTCTATATCAAGGAATTTATATACAAACTGCGAATGCGCACGTGCACTCAATAACGTTCCGAAGAGAGGATTCTCTTTCTACCATGGATTCAAGACAACTCGTAAGAATGAGACAAAATCCCAATAGTCGACGAAATGCTCGGAACGATTTTTTCACTTTACATGTTGGAAACAAATGTCAACATTATATTAGTTAATTCAAGGTGCATATTTAAATATACAATTTTACTAATTGAGTATTCCAGTTATGATATAAATTCTCAGGTCTATATAGATCAAAATGTTTTATATGTCAATTTCTTGTTTTTCCAAATTTAAAATGGCATTCTTTGCATCGCGTCAGTAACTTTTTACTTTTATAACCTATACTCACACAAGAAACGGATAAGAATACGTCTTACTCCGGTAAATCAAAGAACCAAGACTATATTTATTAAAAGATTAATTTTCAATTTAATAGCCCTTCAAATTATTTACTTAAATTATAACTAGTGACTTTGCTGCGTAAATTACGAGAAACGTAAGTACGAGAAAGGAGGTAGTCCGGTATGGACACTTCTAATGCTGTCAACATCTACCCGCAAACTTCAGTCTCGTGAACAAGACATTCGTAGATAATGTCGAAATATCGAGCTACACCAATGAAAATAAAAAACATGGTAAATATCCCGATTTAAAAAATTGTAGTTATAAAATGTGCTAATTTAAAATCTTAAATTCGTATCTTTTCATTTTCCAGTTAGGCTACGAACTTTTCAAATGCCCTTCGTATATTGATGCCTATAATTACTAGAAAAAATTAGTTTTATGTGTTTATTTTTTTGTGTGTTTATAGTTTTTTGTGTGGTGGCTTGGTAAAATCGAAGACAAAAATGAAGTCAACAATGATGTATTGGTGCATTTCTTTCACCCTTCTGGACCAAAAACTGCCTTCCAGCTTTCCAAAAATGACACTGCCTGGGTGCCTGCTAAGAAAATAGTGCGAAAGGTGACTCCACTGGAACTAACAACCGTGTCTGGTAGGACACATAACATAAATGAGAAACTATGTAATGAAATATCATCTTTATTTAATTCGCTGATGAAAATTGCAGCCAACAAGTAATTGAAACCAATGTTTTAAATCTAAATGCACAGAAGAACAATATTATGTGGATACTGTATGCAAGTGTAGTACAAAAATTGTGTCGGTGTATTTTAATCCCTTGTTTGCTAACTTGGCACGCACACACGAGAAAAAGGGTAGCGCTTTTAACTGAAATTCAATGCTGTATATCTCTAAATGTAGTTAAGTCTCAGTCATAATTTTTTTATGAGATATTCCTATTTGTATAAAGAACATTCTGTAAAATTTTCATTTATTTTCATTCAGTCCCTTTTTAGTTATTAACCCTAGAAAATTGACATTATTAGGCTTTCGGCCATTTTTGAAAAGCTCTAGAAAAAAAAGGGAGCATTCTCAGGGCTAAAACTTTTTCTGTAGGTAGTTATATTAGTTTTCAACAAAGAAATAAAATATTAGTAGTGAGTCTCTTTTCCTTCTTAAACTTTTATGGTCTTAAAAAGTAATAATTGATGATTTTCTTCCGAGATTTTGCAAAACAAGTTTGACTGACTTTCACAAAAGAAACATTATTATAATGTCAAATTGAAGTTCATTTTATGTTGAACACACTGGATTTTGGATTATTCTGATATCTTTAAAAATAATTAAATTAAACTTTTCGCAAACCGCGTATTTGACTAAAATCTGCAAAACCGCCATTTTAAAAATGGCCGCCAGAAAAAAACTATGGCTTGTAAAAATTTTTCAAATAGTGTTTTGTGATTGTCTATCCATAGGGAACTCATAATAAGAAAATTAGGCAAATTAAAAATGTTGAGCAACAAATTTTATTTTTATTGGGTGATTTGAAATGGATTGACCCCTTGGTCTAATTTTTTTTTTTTTAATAGAATAAGCAAAGTCAATGTGTCAACTGGTGAGTACATTACGTATACTGTACATCATTTACTTACTAATTGACGTCAATCTATATGCTTATTTTCGTAGTTATTTGCAAGTTTAAATTGAATAATTGTATCATAATAACTACTATGTTTAACCTCTTATAATTTCACGGTAATACGATAATGGATGAAATAACAATGAATGTGTGCAATTTAATATAATTTTGTTTAGATATCTTAAGTCAAGCTTCACCGACAGTTTAGTGTAAGATTTAAATTACGAGTAAAAACGCGTTTTTGCTAATGAAAACAGTATTTTTAGTGTGTTTACATGTAGTACATTTTATTTATATAAAGAGATTATGTTTCAGTAAATAATGTGAACCTTAACCGAAACGTTGCTTGTTTACATCTAGGCCTTTTAAATATCTTAATAAATAAAAAAATGTATCTTGTCATCGACGGTCAAAGATTACATCTAGATCTGAATGTTTGGGGAGGAATTTTTGGACAGTATCACAGTACGGGAGGAGCGTGGGAGATTAATCCTCTTTTAAATACAAGAAGAGACCACAGTTCAAGTGTGATATATTTACAGGTACAGGACAAATCCTAAAGAAAGAGTAGTACTCGTAAATATTTCATAGACATAATAACTTCTTCCAATTCAGTTTTTATTAGAACTGCAAAGGAATGGAATTCTCTTCCTGCGTCACTTTCCCGATGCGTACAACCTAGGGATTTTTAAGGCAAGAGTGAACAGGCATTATTTGAGTTTGCGTGCTTCACCTTAGACTTCATCGTTGTTTACCATCAGACAAGATTGAGGTCAAACGCACTCAAATTTCCAATAAAAAAATAAAAAAAAGTCTCTGTTCGCGAGATAGATACAATTCACGAAAATTGAAAATTTAATATATTTTGCTACAAATTTATAGAGAATTTTTAACACACGAAATACATATAAGAAATTTCTGGAGAAATGCAAGAATAAATAAATATAATAAATATTAACCAACAATCACACCACGTTAACCTAGCCCCGTGCTAAGTTCGTAAGAACTTGTGTTACAGGTACTAGGAACGGAAATAAATTTAAGATATAAATACATATATACATAAATACACATCCATGACCCGGTGCAGACATCTATATTCGTCATACAGATTATCTGCACCTGGCGGGATTCGAACCCGCGACCGCTGCGTAGAGTGTCCAGTTGCCTGACCACTCGACCACCCGGCCGTCAAAATACTTACTTATAAAAGACTTATAAAAGAAATACTCATACATACCTTAAATCGGTCGTTTGGAAGAAATTGAATATTAAATACATTACCATAATCTAAAATTAGTCGAATGAAAGGCGATAGGCAATGTTTAAACAGGTCTTGCGCACAGAGTTATAAAAAAAATGTAGAGACGTGACGTACTTATACTGACGTGACGTACTCTTAGTCACGTGTCGATTTTTTTTCTTCTATAACATGAAATACAGATAATTCTGTATTTATTATATTCAAAAAAATAATAATAAAAGATGAGACCAGATTAACAAATAATCATATTGTTTAAGACAACTTAATACGATCTAGATATTTTCTGTAATTGAAAATTAATATAATCGTGTGGATTCGTCATCGAATCTAGCAAGGAAGAGACTTTAGGAACAGTTCCACTATTACACTTCTTTTTAACGCCTACGTAAGGTCTGTTCTTGAGTATGGTTTTTTTGTGTGGAATCCGCAATATGGAACTAAGCAAAATAACCTGGACAGAATATACAACCTATTTGTTAAACATCATAAACATAGGTATGGATCTACACCATCTGATACAACCCTCACACACAGAAGAGCGGAGAGAGACCAATTATTCCTTTATAAGATTCTTAACGGACATATAGATAGCCCATTTCTACTTCGTCAAATTAATTTTAACTGCCCTCGTGTACATTCACGCCATAGATATCTGTTCTATACTCCTCTTGTTAAGCGAAATTACAAAAAACACACTTTTATACATCGATCGTGCAATTTTTATAATCAATATTTACAAAGCATTGACCCTTTTAGCTGCTCAATAAGTGTATATAGGAGGAGTGTAAGACAGAATCTGATGGAAATATTATAGCTTGATTTTTTTCTGAACCGAAACTATTGTAATTCTGTTGTATTTGTTTTGTTTTGTATTTTTACATTCTGCATTTTCCTAAAATTTTTGTTACTTTGCTCCAAATTCTTTTGCTAACCTATATTATTGCTATAACTATTAGTGGAAACTTGTTTGAAATATGTTTTAGTGATAAGTTGTTTATGAATGTACTATTGATTTTGTTTGTTTCCCAATAAAAAAAAATAAAAAAAAAAATTATGAAAGCATTTTATACAAGAATAATTTTCGTATGAAAAGATGTTGTGACCTTTTTTAGTCATAGCGACGGTTTAGTATTTATTTTTAGAATATAAGGTCTTTCTTACCTACCATGATTGAATAGAGTAAATTCGAAACTTAACATTTTAATACCTAATTACCTTGAAATGAATGATAAGTATAATAAATATTATTAATATTATCATTACATCTATATTGTACAAATAAAATATACAATAAGAATACGAATATATATATATATATATTATATTGTATGCTGTATTGTAATTATAGCTGTATAGGTAAACTTGGTTTGTGGTTGCCATCCTGTAGGTACTGTATTGTATTGTATTTTATAAGCCTGTAAACAATCTACTGCTGAGCGAAGGCCTCTTCTCCATATAAAAGAAGAGTTGGAGCTTAATTTACTGCACTGCTCCACTACGGGTTAGTGGATAATTTCCCTACCATGAGTAATAATCGTTATCAGGTGTCTATGATAACAATCTGGACCGACGGCTTTACGTGCTCTCCAAAGCACGATGAGGAGACCCACAAGGACATACACACAGACCGGAAACAAATATTTGTACAAATACAAATATACCATTACCCATATTTGTATTTGTACCGTAAAAGTTAAAATAGTTATAAATACAAATTTCCTATTATTATTCTGGATCGAGCTCGACTGTTTTCCATCTGGTTAGTGACAATTTATAAAAGTAGAATACAAAAAAAAAAAAAAAACAATAAAAAAAAGACCACAACTAACGTCAAATATATCTAATTTTTTATATAGCTGAAAAAAAAATTTTTTTAGTCAAAATTTTTTTCATTAACTACTTGATTCTAGTTTTTACGTCATGATATCGATGTAATCGATGTATACAATTATTTCTGTCCCATTTTAATATACAATTGATTGGACGTAGTTTTTTCTATATATAAACTCTTTTGCAAAAAAAAAAAACGGGCACTTAAGCAAAGAACTATTTTATAGTTACTATTAGTTTGTTTGACAATTTTAGGTATTGTTATCCTCAGAATTTTATAAATTAATTAGGAAGGAATAGTTTTCATCAGTTTTATCATAACATTTTAATTAAATTATTAAGAAATAATGTTTAAGCTCAAAACACTATGATTGTACCTGCTCGCTAAATAAAAATGAAACGCGTTAATTTCTTTGTTTTTCTTGAATACATTAAAAGCAGATAAAAGTTTAGTATTGAGTGTGACCCCCTCTTGCTGAAATCACAGCTTGCATTCGTCTGGGCATGCTAGTGAGTATATCTTTTATGGTTTCTTGGGGAATACGTTCCCACTCCGCGGTAATCACATTATTTAGCTCTCTGATGGTCTGCGGACCCGGCTGCACTGATCTCACTCGTCGCTTCAGAACGTCCCAGACATGCTCTATGGGATTGAGGTCCGGACTTCTAGCTGGCCAGTCCAAACGACGAATTCCGACTTCTAGCATATACGCATCCACACCGCCAGACCGGTGGGCGCGAGCGTTGTCGTCCATAAAAATTGAGTTTTCGCCAAGAGCGGTTAAAGCGGGTTGTGCATAAGGAATTAGAACTTCCGTTATGTATCGGTGTCCAGTCAGTGTACCGTTTTCGATGAAGACTAACTCCGTACGATCCATAGAATTTATTCCTGCCCAAAACATAACAGAGCCCCCTCCATAAGGTGTGATTTCTTCAAAACATGCCTCTGCAAAGCGTTCTCCTCGTCTACGTAGCACTCGCCGACGTCGGTCTTCACCATGCAGAGATATCCTGGCTTCATCGGAGAACAATACCCTATCCCAGTCTTCATGAGTCCATGACACACAATTTCGAGCGAAGCTAAGCCTGGCAACTCTATGTCCACGGAGTAATTTAGGGCCACGTGCCGGGCGATGACTGTGTATATTAGCAGCGAGAAGCCTCCTCCTGACCGTCCATAGACTAATTTGCACATTTCTTACTTCTTCGAGGGTGTTCTTGAGGTCCACATAAGAAGATTTGCGATTTCTCAACGCTTGACTAACTAGAAAACGATCATCCCGTGGTTCGGTACATGTCTTTCTGCCAGAACCAGGCCTTGTCTTGACGGAACCGGTCTCTTGATAGCGCTGCCAGGTCCTTTGAACTGTCGACCGACTCACATTTAGCCTCTGAGCCACTAAGCATTGACTGCAACCTTCTTCAAGCAGCGCAATAATTTTGCTCGCTTTTATCACTTTATCTACCATTTTCGAGATTGCTAAACAGCAATAACAATACTTTTAAATGTCAAGGACACCAGATAATTTAATAAAAATTGACAAAAAGTTAATTAGAGTCGATATTAACTATAGGGGATTCGCGCCACAAAATGTAGTTAAAAGTTATTTTCTTTGAAAACCAGGCTCAGTCAAAAATTTGAATTTGGAATGTACTCTTATAAACATTATGACACTTTTATAACTGGCCAGTAACATGTTCAAATGATTAAAACCTTTTTGGTATTTTATTTTTTTCAGCCAGGAAGAAAATCGAAACCGCCCGTTTTTTTTGCAAATGAGTTTATATAGGAGACTTTCTATAGATATACGCCGAGTTGCACGAAACAAATTTTAAATTTAAGTGTTTATTAAACTAATTTAATCACAAGAATCGTGATTATCTGTTGCACGAAACCTACATCTGATTAAATTAAAAAAAATTTAGTTTAATTAAAGACCTATCTAACGGATGATTAATTCCAACAGCTTTAAATTAATCATGAGATGAACTAATTTTAAGATTAATTGCAACTTATCTAACGGAAAGTTAGCGACGGTTTCGTGCAACTCGCCGATAGTCACTCATCACGATATCTCTGGAACTATGTGACCTAAAAACTTGAAATTTGGTAGGAATATTCCTTTTGCCAAGTAGAGGTCAGCTAAGAACGGATTTTACGAAATTCTCCCTCTAAGGGGATCAAAAAGGGAGGTAAAGTTTGTATGAGACAACGTGATTCCTTGGTCAAATCTACTTCAAATTTTGCATAAATATTCTTTAACAGAATTTATTGAAGACGTGGTTCGTATTTTATCGAAATTCATTCCCTAACGGGATTAAAAGGGGGTAGAAAGTTATTTTTATATAAATACTCCTTAGTGCTTTTGATTTAAATTACATTTTATTTTGACACATGTTTGACAATCAATCCGTCTATTATAATAATTATATTTTCCAGTATTGACGTGTAGGTGATATCTTTTTTTGGGTGCTCCTGATGGAACAGGCAAGACTCTATAGTAAACGTAACAAAATTGAGTTGTAAATATACCGTGTGATCGCTTTATTGTAAAATAGTGTCTTATATAATAGTTTTTACTTCAATGTTGGTGTTGTGTTAAGTCCAGAGTTTTAAACTAAATGACTCATCAGCAAGGCATCTGTAGTTCCCAATGATACAGATATAGAAGACACCGAAGTGAACTTGGAAACATTTTTGAATTGTACGGCATTAACACCCCAATTAGTACAGATTGTCACCACGGACTAATGTTGGAACAAGATCAGAAGGAGGAGATAAAAGCTGTCTTGGACTATTATTAAATATAAATATATATTTGACATACAGACACGATCGTCTGTTCCTAAGGTAGGCAACTTAATGCCTGGGTTTTAGGTAACAGCCGACTGATATACATTTTTTATAAATATACATATAAATAATACATAAAGAAATAAATACATATTACATCCAGACTTGAGGCGAGTTAATAAGCGAGAATAATTACTTGCGGGTTTATTCAAATCTAAGAGACAAAATCGTATTGATTTGTGGTGTAATTATACCTACGATGCAACGAATGAAACATTAATGACCGTTCTGGTGTAGTAGTGCTACTTGCACTACTCGTCGCCTTAACGCCTCGCCTCAATGGCGGTGGTCGTGGGTTCGATTTCCTCTCGGGCAGATATTTGTATTTGTGCCAATATTTGTTTCAGGTCTGGGTGTATATCTGGGCGTATAGTGGGTTTCCCAACCATGCCCCGGAGAGTACGTAAAGCCGTCGGTCCCGTTTGTTATCATGGATGCCTTATAATAATTGTTACTTGTGGTAGGGATATTATTCGCTAACCCGCAGTTGAATAGCGTGGTGGATTAAGCTCCAACCCTTCTTCTATATGGAAAAAAGGCCTTCGCTCAGCAGTGGGTTATTTACAGGCTGATACAATACACTACACAGTAGAATTTGTACAGGAGAATTTGTGGGCTGCAGTGACGAAACTGGGCCTTACCATAAATATGAGAGTCCATCTAAGGAGAGATGTACTGCCGGACAGTTCTCAGACCTGTTGCTTAAAATAGGAAATGGTTTTTTCCGGGAACCATATAATAATATAATGTATGAGTGTATATGAGTATGTATTTACCATAAACAAAGCTTAAGGTCTAACTCATACTGTAGCGTGAGTATACTTAAGCGAAAGCTGCTTCTCTCACAGTCAATTATGTGGCATATTTCAGAATAGCCTGGTAATAATTATAGCACCCCGAACGAAAAAAAAAGTTTATAAAGAAATACTACGGAAGATGTAGTATTTCGATTTCGTTGTAAAAAGATAATACCCCCGAGTAACTTTCTCCAGATCAAAGGCAGAGCTTCTTGATCATAAAATATTACAATTTTTTATTTTTATTATAATTTTTATTTAAACTTTAAATCCCTACTCTATAATAAAAATTGCTATATTTTATAAGTATTCAAGTATTTTAACATAATAATTTATATGTTATAACAAAATTAATAATGTAAAAAAAAAACAAAAAAATCCTATTATAACCATTTTCGACTTCTACGCGGACGAAGTCGCGGGCTAAAATATTATGTTTGACAACTCAATCCGTCTATTATGAAATATTTTCCAGTATCGAGGCAGGTGTAGGTGATAAAGAATATAAATTTATATTTTTTGAAATTTTAGTTAAATACCCGTGCGAAGCCGGGGCGGGCCGCTAGTTATTATATATTTTTTATCGTTACCTTTTATTCATGCTATAATATTCATATAACGCTTAACATAAAACATATATATATATTTTAGGATATACATCCAAAGCATTCAATGATCTATCTGTAATTGTTACAATTAATATATAACAAATTTTTATGTTTCTGAGAGTCAATTTACAGCGAACGGAAACATATTCAAACATACTTTAGGATCTTTTTTGTCGCAATTAACACCGAGAGCATAAATACGTTCAATGTGTTTCGTTAATGTACGTTCATCGCATCGTGGAGTAATTTAATAATGCTCCAGGCTGTTTATTAGTTTCCATAAATCTTTCTGATTTTCGAGAACTAGTATCTACCAGTTCTCACTTTTCAAAAAACGGAGTTTGACTTAAACTACATACAAGTTTTTATCTCTAGTAAGTAAAATAACAGAGCGACGATAGGAACCGGCCTTTGATCATCGCTAATGGAATAATTAATACTCATATCTAATTGACGTAGGTCAAAAGCAGCTTAAATTTAAATTACTACTCACGCATGATTATAATAGGTCCAAATATATAACGTATTTTCTTCCTTTCAAAAGCAAAATTACGCTTGCGTAGTCCTTTTTATAGCCTATCCTTGATTATGCTGTTATGCACTATTTGGGTGTGAGTGTGACTGAAGAGCCACTTGATAAATTAGAGTGAGTCATTAATCTCGCCGTACGTTTTATTTTTGTTCTCTTATTTTATGCTCAGATTAAATAGCTCCTTAATTGTCTTCACCGTGATATGCAAATCCTGTCAACTCTTTTTAATATTTGTCATGGTCCCAATTCTCTATATTATCTTCGATTCCGATTTCACATTCTACTCGCTACTACTCGTTCCAGGCGACCTGGCATTACAACGATGCTAGATGTACCGAAATGTAATACCAGATTTAGATTGAGTTCGTTTTCGATACATTCATCTTTACTATGGATGCACTCACAAAAAGTATCCAAAGAAGTCCTTCCCTTGTTTCCTTTCAACATAAGTCAAGGGAACACTTCCTTTTCCGATACGTGCATCTTTACTATGGATACTCTCACCAAAAGTATCCAAAGAAGTCCTTCCCTTGTTTCCTTTCAACATAAATTAAGGAAACACTTCCTTTCAGTATACAATATTTAATCAACTGTTTAGAATATGTTTAATTATATTTTTATTATAATGTGCATGTATGTTTGTATGTCTACGTGTGTACATTTGGATGTTGTTTTTATATGTATTAATTAGTATAGTATATTTTCTACTATATAAGAATTTAAAGGGCTTTTCATAAACTGTTAAATTGTTTTGTTGTAATGTTAAATTGTTTGTTAAATTTATTTAAAAATAATTTTATGTATTTTATTATTTTACAAAACCTTGGCGTAAGATTTTCGGAATTAAAACAATGATTAAACTTTTCATATATTTATTTTATTACGGATATCATATCTCTAAGTCAAATAATAAAAAATATTTACGTAATGATTCACTTTTGAATTTCAACTTTATGCGATAATTTTTAGGAAATATTATATATTGTGCCCTGTAATTTCTTAAAGAGATTGTAAGTAACATCAGTTGTAGGTACTAGTAGTATAAACAATAATGTCCGACATAGGTCTAGGACTGCCACCCGGGCGTCCTGGATATCATCCGTAAATGGATTCCCCTGCGACAAAAAAAAAACAACAATAATACAGCTAGTAACCTTGTATATAACACTCATTTTACCGGCAGTATCATAGTAAGATAAATCTATACATACAGTGTGACTGGAGTCGGACAGCAAAGATTTTACCTGCGTGTTGTACGGGATATTTTATCGTAGAAAAACTATACAAAGGGGGGGGCGCAAACCTCCCCCCTTTGAATGGCGGCCATTTTTAGATTTGATTTTTTAATTTTTTACAAGTTCACTGAAACTCGTTTTGTTTCTGTTTTATGTGGTCCACATCCACGAAACTAATACGACGTAGAACATGTGGTTCCTGATGAACCTTTCGGTTGATCCAGGTACAGAAGACAACACGAGCGGCGTAGTCCGGTTCGATTAAATTTTGCACTTTTCTTTCCGCGTCACCAGTCCTGACTCTCTTTACATTTTGGCTGCGGAGAGCCAAATCACTAATGTTGTTTATCGAGAAGTCCTATAAGTATGTATTTATACCCTATTCAGTATTCCTTATTCATTATTTTCTCCATCTACTTCAATTACAACTTATGACTTAATTCAGCAGAAACACCATAAAGTCATTTATTCAAAGCAGGCTAAAAATAAGCACTTTTTGAAGGTCAATTTTACAAAAGACAGTCTCCCTCTGTTACTGCACTTTCTGTAGATATGAAATGTAAAGAAGAAACGGGAAAATGAATGTAATTTTAAAGGTATAATCGTCGTTATATTTTTTGCTTTATAGCGTTCACGCAGACGACGTCGCGGGCAGCAGCTAGTATTACCTATGTTAATTTTGGATAAATATACTTTATAAATGTTATTAAAAAAGGTGCAGTAGTATATAGATATGTTTTTATATCGACATTTTGTATTACCGATATTCAAAATCTTAATGTAAGCACATTATATTTTTCGATCTTATTGAAAAATGATTTAGCAGTCACCTAACATAGCTTTCATTTTTTACTCTAACAAGTACCTACTGTACAACTTTTGACAATGTCTTAAGTAATAACTAAAAGAAAACCTTAATAACAAAAGAAATTACCCGTAATATCGCAAAATGCTGGAAAAAATACTGGTTAATTAAGAAAACAGTGAAATCCAAAGACCTGAGCATGTCAGTAAATAGAAAAAACTTAACACCTTGCCTAACATATAAATGCGAAACCTTTTTTTTTTTTTTTTTTTTTCGACGCTGGGAAATACGTTTACGTATCCCGCCGCCCGAAGGTGACGGGTATGTGGGACTCGCTGACTGCGAAGTCAGAATACCCACTAAAACCCAGCGGTGCCCTCTTCGTCGTACAAGGACGCCACGGGATCACGGTTGCATGCCACCGTGACGCCCCGACGGTTGGCTCGCCTACGCGGGCCGCCCTCGGTCATAGAGCGCTCGCGGGCACCGTGAGCGCTCTATCTCCGCTGCACCAGAGACCGGCGAACGGGGAAAACTGCGGCAGGTCATGATGACATGGCCGCAGTCTCCTCCGTTGACTGATGCGAACTTTGGGGAGCGGTCGGAGCCTTAGCGACCGCTCTAACCCTCGATTTTGGGGGGCGGCACTCCCGTCCTCCCATAATGTGCGACGCCGGTTTACCGGCATCAGCGCAAACGGCGCAGCGCAGTGCCCCGGTGCAGTTACGGGCAATGTGGCCCTCCACGCCGCACCGGAAACACGCGCCTCTGCGGTCGACCGCAGCCGGACAAGTCCGGCGAGTGTGCCCGATACCCATGCACTTATAGCAGCGCATGGGGCGCTGCTCCAAAACCTGGACCCTGGCCGAACTCCAGCCGACCAAGAGTCGCCCTGCCTCGGCCAGGGCCTTTGCGACTGGGATCGGGCATCGCACCACAGTGCAGCCTAACCCACCCGGTCCGACCGCGATTGCGCCGACTTTAACAGAGCCGACGTCGCACTTGCCAGCCTGCGCTGCCGCAGCGGCCACCATCTCGCAGCTGATTGAGTCGTCCAGCCCAGAAACTCGCAGACTCGCGAGCTTCATGGGTTGGACCACCCTCGCCATTTCGCCCAATGCAGACTGCATCGCCTCCGCCAGGCGTCCCGCCACTTCCGGGGTCTGCCCCTTCGGCAGCTCCAGTAACCTGGCCCCGGTCGCGGCGCGCCGCAGCTTAAGGCCGCCGACGATGCTGAGTTCGGCCAGATCTATCGTATCTGCCGCCCGCTTGAGCAGGTGGCAGTACGTGACGCCCTTACTCACGGCGTACTCGTCAAGCGTGACGAGCACTGCCGGAGAGCGGGGGGCAGCCAGCTTAGGCTTTTTGGCCTTCCTCTTTTTCTTCGCCGGCGGTTGCTGCTGCGGTCCCTTTGGGGCCGGAGTGGCGGCGGCAGCGGAAGCGTAGCTCTTCGGCGCCTTCTTTTTCTTCCGCTTGGCGACGGTAGACCACTCCCCGTCGCCAGTCTGGACTGCGGGTGCCGACACCTCGCTCGCATGCGTTCGCCTTCTACTAGCCGGAGCGGGCTTTGCGTTAGAAGACGGCGCCTTCTGCGTCGTCTTCTCCTTCCGTCTGTCCGCCGGGAGCGGTGGACGGAGCGTCTTCGCCGGCAGGAGGCGGTCTTCAAGGCCGGCGAAGCGCGCATCTATTATGCGCTGGACAGTCCCCGAGATGGAGGCCGTCATCCGCTCCTCGATGTCCTCTCTGCCGGCCGGTAAGGGCAAGAGAGGAGAGCTTCTCTCACGATCCTGTCGGAGTTCGGCAACATGTTGCCTAAGCTCGGCCATCTCCGACCTCAGACGGGCGTTCTCCCGTTGGAGTTTACGCACCTCGTTTGAGGCCGACCGCTCGCTGAAGGCTTCCGCTATAGACCTCATGGAGGCCGCCGCATCCTTCAGGGCACGTTGGAATGTGCCCTTGAGGTTAGACGACTTCGTCGCCACCTCGCAAATCAACTCCAATTCAGCGTTGGCCTGCTTCATCAGAGCGTCAGCTGTGCGCGGGTCGCCGGTGTCAAAACATAATGCCCTGCGCCCCTCCTCGGCCGCTCGCACCTGCTCCTCCATGGCTCGATCCGCCTCGGTACAGGGCTCCTCCCGCATTAAAATGCGCTTTTTACACCCGGCGAGGATCACGCTCGCCTCGCCGGTCGACCGTGGACTGCTGCGGAACCGCTTGCCACTCCTCGTTTGGCCACAGTTGATCTCACCAGCCGTCGCTGCCGAACTGTAGTCGTCGGAGTCGATGGCAGTCGACTCCCCGTCCACATCCTTGCTTCTACAAAATTTTAAATTTAAATCTTCCATTTTTGTTCCCACGAGTATGGGGGAAAGACGGTCCACCCAGGCAGTGCCCCCTGTACCTGGGTAAGCCTAGCGTAACTCGTCGCGGGTGTCGGCCGGTACCCGGACGAGGATCGCAGTCGAGACTGATCCACCCGTCAGCCATGCATCCCCTCGCGCTGCGTCGCCGCTTGGGATTCGGGGTGATTTTTTATAGAGGTTTTCTTCCTCGCGGTCCGGCCGGTTAAGGCAAGACCCTCGGTCCCGCACGTGGCCGCGAGACATGACCACGACACCACGTAGCGAGATTACGAGAGGACGGTGAACGACTAAGACAAGCCTAGCCGTTCTGTCTGAAGGCAGTTGAGTGCACATCAGACCCGTCCATTCTCCGTTGCTTCACCACGCGCGAGCGCGGTGGCACCGGAGCCCCCGAGGAGACGACTGTCCCCTTGACGCCATGCGGCCGCTCAACGGGGCAACTCTGCGTAACAGAGAAGTCCCCGGAGCGCTGAATCGCATACCCGGCGTCCCCCCGAGTCGGTCGTTAGCCGTAGGCAGCAGCAGTTCCGCAATCGCAACTGTGCAGCTGCTGCTGCCTACGTTTCCAGGGTGCACCACGCGGAGGTCACCGACTGTAGCACCCCACATATAAATGCGAAACCTGGTGCCTCACTAAAGAGCATTGAGAGTAAAACTTGCCGTAACACACAGAGCAGCACACCGGCTACAAACGTCATGATGCGATTAAAAACGTTGATCTAAGAACGATAACAAAACTCACCAACATACTCATGCTTATCTATCAAAAGAAGGAGAGTAGGGCAATAAAGTTATGGAGTGATACACAAGGGACGGCAAAAGAAAACGAGGAAGACCACACACAAGATGGAAGCCAAAATTAAATTGACAGCAGGACCAAACTGGCAAAAAGTCAAGACAGATAACAATGGAAATCGTTGTACCCTCCAATTCCTGCCTTTGCTAATAGGCATATCGAACTCAAATACTTTTTATAGATTTGTATTTTAATATTACCTAAGAAAATAAAACTTATCGGCAATAATAATTTCGTGGGCATGAGAAAATTAGCAACTACTTACGGTTACAGTATGTTTTTGTAGTTAATTATAAACTATAATAGTAAAATTTCTTGTTTTAAAATATTTTTGAGTAGTAAGTTATTTGAAAATAATAAATTAAAAATACAGTAAAAGATAATAAAACACTATTAAAAAATATAGGATGCTCGTTAAGTTTTGAGATGCTCGTAATTTAAAAACGGCACGCATCAGTATTATATATTTTTTAAAATCAAATTTATTTAAAAATAGAACGCAAGTAGCCAGGTTGCTGTTTTAAAATTAAATTGCGTGTACTAGCGTACACTCGTAAGAAGTGAAACTTATAATAAAAACAGTTTACTTTTTATACTATCGTAAATATATGCACATACGCACATACGCAC
The DNA here is from genome assembly GCA_036937285.1 of Euphydryas editha. Lineage (NCBI taxonomy): Eukaryota > Metazoa > Arthropoda > Insecta > Lepidoptera > Nymphalidae > Euphydryas > Euphydryas editha. The sequence goes on from JAUPFZ010000011.1 coordinate 8,131,428, forward strand.
ATACGCACATACGCACATACACACATACATACACTCGAAAAACATAACCCTTCTTCTGTCGCAGTCGAGTAAATACAGTTTAAATATAAACTATAACAAGTTTCATATCAAATGTTTTGAAAAACTACGTCTTTTGGTTATAAAATATTAAATATTATAATGCCGCTTGTTCCGCGCTCTCGCAAGATGGCGCGTAACGCAAAATTTTTTTCCAACCCCGATAAAGAAGTTTCACTTCAAAAATATGATATATCCCGCGTTTTTCTTTGCAATGATGGAGTTTAACAGCGAACATTTGAGCGATATGATATTTTATGATTTTAAATTTGGTTTAACTGAAAAAGGCTAAGCCTTCATCGATTACGCTGATTGCGTTAGGGGAGTTTGTCCCATCTCAAGCAACAGTTTATAGATTCTACGATTTGAAAACGGAACGTCAAGGCGTGTTTCGGAAATCATCACAAGCGACGTAACGTGGTTTTATCAATGTGATCCGGAAAATAAGAGACAGTCGTGAGTATGGGTCTTTTTAGAAATAAAATTTGCCGACAAAGGTGCAAAGACCTCGTAATGTTGATAAAAAATGGTGGCTGCAAGAAAAAAATATTTTTTCTTGCAGCGGGCATGCGTCGACAACAATTTTGGAAAATCATAGATCTGTTAACTCGAAATGGTACAGAGCAGTAGCATTGCCGAAAGTTTTTCAAGCTCTGCGAGAGAGGAGACCAATGTCTGGGCTTCGGGGAACCATGCTCCATCACGAGAACGCTTCGTCACATACGTCCATCGGAACAAAGGTGTTTCTGGGGGAATCCGGTTTTGAAACTTTGCCCCATCCACCATACAGTCCTGATTTAGCTCCCTGTGATTTCTTTTTTTTCCGATAATCAAGGAAAAGGAAAATTTTGCGTAGTGACCATATCACGTCGGGGTCACCAGTTTGGCGTAGAGGAGAGGCTGCCACTGAAAAGGAAGGATCCTTCGACCAGACGGATGTGTGTCTGGTGGGCTACGCGCCACTTAACGTTGGTTGTCGGGTTCTTGTATATATAGTCAATCGCTTTGACAACTTTGATAGCGCGATGTAGGATAACGTCAGTTCGTATATGGCGAGATAGTTGTCGCTACAGTGTGCCGAAGAGGTCGTGGCCACCTACAAAGTTGCAATTTCGGACATATCGGATCAAGACTAGCAAAAGTGTTTTAATAGTTGGTTCTAGAATGGAACTTTGCATAGAGAATGAAGGAGAGTATTTAGAAAAAAATGTAAAATAAATATTGTTAATATATATATATATATATATATATATATATATATATATATATATATATATATATATATATATATATATATATATATATATATATATATACTCGATGGATTAGAAATTAGTGGAAATAAAAATTAGAACTCTGAATTGCTTAAATCTTTATTTTTACTGATTTAGATTACGAATGAAAGTTAAAAGACTACCGTGATGCTACCACCGGTTCGGAATGTAGATTCTGCCGAGAAGAACCGGCAAGAAACTCAGCAGTTACTCTTTTAAATAAGAAACTGTTAATACAATGTTAAATCATTATAAAAATATAACAAAATGGCTCACGTATACCGGATAGTCCAAATGCGTCTGCTCCGAGCGCTGGCTGGCTGAGAAGTCCCCTGTGCATCTTTTTTTTTTTTCGAAATGTGTAGTGCTGTTGGCCCTACTGGCCTTTACAGCGTCACCGGGGGGGGGGGGGGGGGAGCCGAGTACTGAGACCCGGCCGTGAAAATTGGGAGCTTGAAGAGCTCAGACTAGACGCTCGTCCTAAGAGTGTCTCCTAGTGAGAACGCACCTCGGCTTAGAACGTCGTCGGAGTGGAACCCTGTGCATCGCTAAGTGCGTGCTTTTATAGTTCTATCCGGCATAGTGATTTTACAAAATGTGGGTACATCTAATATTTTTCAAAGTATGGGGATATCAAATAACAAATTATTCAGCAATTCAAACAGCAAAATCATTACATAAAAATAAATAGGAATAACAATAACATTTTAACACAAATTATTCAGCAATTCAAACAGCTGAATCATTACATAAAAATAAATAGGAACTAAACTGATAGGTACTTACGTCAAAATTTTAAAAAAGAATTACTAATGTTCCGTAAATTAATTAAAATAATCATTAAATTAATTTAAATAATCATTTCCGGCCACGTGTTTTTCTTAAATATGCGGTTTCCCGCCGACATATACAAAACTTTATTAAATAAATTAATATATTAGTTTTATGTTGTGATTCTTCACTATGGGAATAATTACTAATGCAATTGTGGGACTTAAAGTTTGGTTTCGTGCATGTTTATAGATGTTAACTTTATTAAGAGAGATAATCTTTTAAAATGAGATATTTACTTATTTATTAATCATTTATTTTCATCTAGTTATTCACTATAAAACTTTTCTCGTTTTGACATCAAATTAATTATTTTATATAGAATTCCATTATTTCTATAATCTTTTAAAACGAAACTCCTTGTAGGCTTAGGATAGATTTTGAACTAATGATATTACATCAACTTTTTGACTGCCAAACTGTTCTACGGTATACTATAAAAACAATGGTTTTTACGAGAACTGTACTGTCCTGTATCAGCCTGTAAACAACCTACTGCTGAGTGAAGGTTTCCATATAGAAGAAGGGTTGGAGCTTAAGGCCAGTATATTCGAGCGTTGTAGGTATTTAGCGCTACCTCCCTCCCCGCGCGACTAGTTACGCGAAGTCTCCGATCAAATGAACTCTCGATGACCCCGCGCGCGGCGACGGCGCACGGAAATAATTAAATATATAATTTTACAGTAACTTACTAGGTTTTTTTTTTTTACTTTAGGTTATTTCATAATTCAGTTTTGTTTTCGATCCTGAAGGCACAGTATAAAATGCAACATAAACATTTAATACCTAAGAGAAGTAGATAAAAACCATTATTTAATTTTTTATGGGTTTATAGCTAAAAAAAAATTTACTATTAATATTATATTTATTTTAAATTTATATTAATTATCAGTAATTTTTTTTTTTGTTAATTAATACACTTTACAACATTTAATACCTAAGAGAAGTAGATTTAAACTTTATGTCTTCTCTTAGGTATTAAATGTTTATGTTCCACCTATTACTGCCACCAGGGCCCTGCGCTGGGGCTCCCAAGCGGCGCATTCCTCCAGGGTGTGACGCGCCGAGTCGATTGGCGCGCTACACTCGTGGCAAAATCAGGGGTGGCTTCTCGCCTAGCGATTTGGTGCAGGTACTTACCGAAGCAACCGTGCCCGGTAAGCACCGGCGACAGCCGAAACGTAAGGACCCTATGCCGCCTGTTGACCCAGCGACGAAGGTGAGGACGTCGCTCTGTCCATTGCCTGTCTCAATTCGTTGTCGGCACCTCACAGGTTAGTCCCATTGTCGGACCAGATTTGAGCAGGTTGTCCTCGTCGAGCTTTCATTCTTCTTAAATTCATTATCACTGAGTCTGTGCTCAGTGAAGTCGCTATCTCTAGGTGGATCGTTCTTACAGTGAGGCACGTGAATACTGCCACGTAACGTTTCTGTTGGCTGCGTCCCACGGTGACTGTTAATGGTCTGAAGTAGTCCACCCCTGTGTATGTGAAGGGTCGCTGATGGTGAGCTAGGCGACACGCAGGTAGGTCTCCTGTTCTCGGGTGTGGCGGGATCGCTGCCCTAATCCGGCAGTGTAGACACTGTGGAAAGAGCGTTCCTGTGCCGGGCCGCAGGCGTAGTATCCAGTAGTGCTGTCGACATTCGTTCACAGTCGCCTCGACTCCCGTGTGATGCCTCGTTCTATGCATCGCTATGATCCACAACTTCACTGTGTGATGATTTCTATCTAGTATCATCGGGTTTTTAGATGGCGTTGATAGTTGCTCCGCGGCGTTAATACGACTACGGACTCGGAGGGCTCTCTCTGCACACTCGATGCTCAGCTGCTTGAGGCGACTGTTTCGGGTAAACGACTTCCCGTCTTTAATGCTTTCTACTTCATTTGGGAAAGATTCTTCTTGGACTGTTCTCATGAATAGGTCTTCAGCTTTCCTGGTAAGTTCCGCGGAGACCGGACGAACCTCCAAAGTTTCTTCGAGCTCTACTCTTATTTTCTGGCGTGTTTTCAGCTTCTTGTTCGTCCTTTTCCAGTCTGGGTCTTTTAACGCGCTTTTCTTAGTCCTTTTATAGTTGACTCGTTGTGTATTGGCTCGACAGAGTTCTATAAACTGTAGCACTCGAGCCGTCGTGTAGCGGAGTCTGTTCCAGCTGGAGTACCGTGTGCAGTCTGGTAACCCTTCTTTGAGTCGCGGCTGTTTACGATCGGTGACGTGATGAGTTTTTTCTTCGCCTGTAGGTTCGGTTGACGACGACAAGGCGGACGTTTCCGTGGGCCAGGTGGACTCCGGATGATAAGGAAATTCAGGACCTGTGTACTATCTGTGACCACTGCTGAATCCCGCTGGTACGTCCCGCGCCGCGTCGTCGGCTACGTTTAGCCTGGTTGGGACCCATCGCCATTCGCTGACCGTCGAAGAATCTTCAATTGCCGCTAGCTGCTAGCTAGCCGCTGTTAGGTGAAAATACTAATATAACTTATTGAAATTTTGGATATACTAATATATCGGTCTAAGATATCGATGACAATCATTATATTCTAGCTAAAAATAGATTGAGTGTTCATTAAACTTACGAGTACTTATCTGATCGCTTTTCTAAGCTTACGTAGTTCACGTCTAGATATTTTCTTTTTATTTCTAGTTTTATTCCCCATTTTATATCTACACTACACTGCTATACAGTAAAAACACTTCCAACGTTGTTAGAGTACTAACTAAACTAATCTAATAAAATAATCAATAATAATCTATACTAATAGATAAAACTGAAGAGTTTGTTTGTTTGAACGCGCTAATCTCATGAACCACTGGTTCAAATTTAAAAATTCTTTTTGCGTTGGATAGTCCATTTACTGAGGAAGAATTTAAGCTATATAACATCACGCTACGACTAATAGGGGCTGAGTAATAATAAGAAATGTTACAAAAACGGGAAAAAATAATCTTTTTTGAGAGCTTCCGTTGCGTCCTTTATTATTTCTCTTCTCAAGACATTTTTTAATTATAGTTCCACTTTTAAAGTAAATATAACATCACTCTTTTACTGTAAATTTTCGAAAAAAAAAACTCAGTAATATGTTGAACGACCCAAGAATCAAACCTGAGACCCCTTGCTCGGCAGTAACGCTTGGTACCACTGGACCAACGAGGCGAAAATATTTAAGTACGTTTTTCCCTCAAATTAACGCGGGTGAAACCGCGGGGCACAGTTAGTACTAAATAAAATTATCCAATCTATTTCTCAAACCACACTATTCATTCTCTGAGGATAGAGAGGTTCACTGGCGCTCGAATTCCTAAGAGACAAGACCGGACCCTATACATCGGTTTTCACACAAGAGGAAAAGAAGACGTTGATAGACAAGGGATACGGCACCGGACAGGTATCGAGCGTCATGACTATCCACGAGGCACAGGGACAGACACGCGAGGCAGTCATCATCGTCCAGACAAAGACTAGGAGGCTGCGGATTCATGACAGTGTTCCGCATGCTGTGGTTGCGGTGACCAGGCACACAAAGACCTGTGTCTACTACACCGACGACGGTGGTGATGCAATCGGTCGTTTTGTCGGCCTCGGTGGAGGCCACAACAAAGGAAATACTCGAGCACACCCTCAAGATGGCTATACATAAAAGAGACACCGCCGTCATTGAGGATGTGCTCGAACAGCTTCCCTCGGGGGATGGCTGCGGCAGAGTCTCCAATAAATAATACAAAAATAAAGAGCCCAAATGTAAATGTAGACAAGCCGTAAAAATGTGGTGGCTGGTATGTATGTACTAACAAGCAATGAAATATTAGATTATATTAGATCAAGGAATAAACGCATGTACATAGAAAATAAGAAACATGATGTAAATAGATGTAAGAAAAAAAAAGACAAAATAAAATTATATATATATTATATAATATACCGCCATAGTATATGTGTGTGTGTGTATATATGTATATGTATATATATGTATGTGTGTATATTTGTATATGTAAATTATATTTGTAAATAAAGATTATGTTTATTAAAAATGATTATATGTATGTAAATATGATTATATGTATTAAAAAAAATTATAATAATAATAAATAAATAATGGTCAGTATACGGACTCGCGTCATAGAGATCCTGACAATAAGTCTAGCTAATGTAAGTCTAAAATAGTACGCATGAAACTATATTAACAATCTTATACATTTAATTAAAAAAAGGCACGGGCAAATATAAGCCCGTGGATATTTTTGTTATAAAAAAAAAATCCAATCTTTAGAGGGGGGGGGGACGCCGCCAGACAGCAGAGATACAGGTCCTACTTCGATGACGCCTCGCAGGCAACTAAAGCGAGGCGCGCGCGCCGTTTTCTTATATAATTTAAATATTTAATATTTAAAAAAAATAGAAACATTTATTTAAAAAAGTAACCGTTAAATGTTCTACTAAAAGTTATTACCTATTTTTACATGTGAATATTGTAACTTAAAGTCTGATATTCTTCGAATACAACTCGAAAAATAATCAAAAACATCCTTTCTTTATGTTTTTTTTTTATCGAGTCAAGTTACAATTATCGTGTTTTGAACCGTTGAATAATCAAGAACGTTTGTTAAACTATAACATATATTTTTAAAGGATCAAAAAAATGAATATTACTATGTTTAAAACTCTATCAAAAACAGGTGATTTGGGATATACTGGCCTTAATCCACCACGCTGCTCCACTACGGGTTGGCGGATAATTTTCCTATAATGAGTAACAATCGTTATCAGGTGCGGAACCGACGGCTTTACGTGCTCTCTGAGGCAAGATAGGGCATCCACAAGGACATACACCCAGATCGGAAACAAATATTTGTACAAATGCAACTATCTTTTCCGAGCGAAAATCGAACCCGCGACCGCCGGCGCGTGGTTTGAGGCGACTACTCGCACCACTACACACCAGAACGATCGTCTACGAGTACATCGATGTAATTATAAAACTTAATATTACTGCTGTAACATACACACACATAATTTGCCGTAAAGGTATCATCATAAGCAACAGCAATTGCATGGAATATTTTTAGATTAAATAGGATATTTAATCTAAAAATATTCTATGGAATTGCTGTAACGAGGAGGAGGACCTCAATCGAAGACTTTACTAAGACAGTATAATTACTTTTCGTATTTATTTTCCAGTAGCAAACACAATATTTATTAGTCTTGGGTGATTAAAATATATAAACAATATGAATCTCCACATACGGATCCCGCGTGTTACAAGCGGGAGTATATAAATATTATTTAACCTTAGCATATAAATATTAGAGACGAGAAACCGCGATTTTATGATGGTCATATTACTCTTGGCTTTAAATTTTTTACTAATTATTGAAAATATAAAGTATATTGTATATATAAGATATCGATTTTAAGATTTGATGAAGATTTTCAAAGAGAAAATCAATTATAATCAGATGGTAGGGGAAAGTGGTACACGCTGCACCTGAAACTATAAGTAAGAGGTACTGGTCATGCGCGCCGCAAAGCTTGAAGTAATGCGTACTCGCGTTGTAGTGAACGAAGTCTTTTAAAAATACATCACGATTCGAAAGGCTGTATTAGTGATATGATAGTGAGTGCCGCAAGAAAATAACGTGCGCTTTTTTGACAGTTTTATAAGGTAATTTTATATAGAATTATAAAGATTTATTTAAAAATACATTTACTAAATACTTAATATAAGATAATATATATTTATTTTCATAATATATATTTGTATTATTTAAAAAGTCGGCATATTAATTGATATAAGATTTTAAATGAACATGGTTATTTTTATAACTAAAATTATTCGAATCGGGATATTTACCATGTTTTTTGTTTTCATTTGGTGGAGCTCGATATTTCGACATTATCTACGAATGTCTTGTTCGCGAGACGAATAATTTTAGTTATATTAATTGATGTTGATACGTATGATATTATATTAGAATTATATTAAATTAAAAAAAAATACTACAATCTATTGTATATATATTCCATTATAGGCTTCGACGGCAATGCAGTATTTAACTAGGATATTCTTTTTTATATTTGTTATAACTTATACTTAATACTTCATATAAAATGTTGATTTATTGTTTTTTTTTTTTTTGCAATTTCTCTTATACTTACTTACTGTCTACTTTTGTAACTGTAAGTTACTGTACTATTTTTAAAATCCAAGAAAAAAATATTTTGTTTGAAAATTTGAAACACGAATTTAAGTGCTACTGCAAAAAAAGAAGAAACAAGCAAAGGGATTAATTACAATGACATTCAAAACTTTTTTCGCAACATAATTAACTTTAATTTAATTTTGAAAAACTGTCGTTAAAATGATTGATTAGTAACTTTCAATCGATTCATCGTTTATTGGTTGTGTCAGTTTGAAAGACATTATTTCGCCAGTGTCACATGGGAACTATACTTGAGCCAAATTCGATGTGGAATTTTTGTAAACAAACCAAAAGTCATCGTGTATAGGGTTGTCACACTTTTAGTAATGATAAATTGTAATTTATCACCTATTTCCTAGTTATACATTAATAATTTTACTTTAACATTGTTTCCTAGAACTTAACTTGACCGGCAAATACGTAATACAAGAAAATTACAAGAAAATTACCTTATAAAAAAAATTAACAAATTTTTAATTACTAATATACATCTAACAACCCTAAATTTTAGCACTGACAGGAAAATTTCGCAAATAAGCAACATTTGGTCTTTTTTTGATCAGTCATTATATTGGTAAAGGTAAATTGTTATCGATTTTTATACACAACTTTAAATATTATAATTAATATGTTTATTCAACGTAAGTAAAGTAAAATAAATAATAAAAGAGAATACATGATTTTTAATCGTAATAAATCCATTTTAAAATAATTGTTGTTTTATTTTGAATGCTATTTAGGGATAGTGTATCTATTTTTAATATCTTAGGCATATACATATTTATGAAAATATTAGAAATCATTCAGTGGAAAATTAGCTATACCCACGTTAAGAAGTAAATTTTATCTCTATAACACATAATTATATATAATATAAAAATATATCTAACTCCCCGACTTATTTATTTCAAGTTTTATGTAGCTTGTACTACTGTGTATAAATATTAAAAATGTAATTATTATAATTATTTTCCAATAGGCTGTTAACATCTGCCTATAGTTGGTTGCTAAGCAACGGTTTGTTGGTAAACATTCCATATCGAATTCGGCTTAAGTAAAGTAATTTTATAAACATAATTCCTTGGTGCTGTTGCTCGCGTGGATACTGTAGTAAATATGGTTCAAAAACTAAAATTGTAATATACATATATTATAGATTTAATCTAGCTTTCTAATGTTTTACAATATATAGATATAGATAGATAGATAGATATAGATAGATAGATATTAACCAACAATCACACCACGTTAACCTAGCCCCGTGGTAAGTTCGTAAGAACTTGTGTTACAGGTACTAGGAACGGAAATAAATTTAAGATATAAATACATATATACATAAATACACATCCATGACCCGGTGCAGACATCTATATTCGTCATACAAATTATCTGCACCTGGCGGGATTCGAACCCGCGACCGCTGCGTAAATTGTCCAGTTGCCTGACCACTCGACCAGCCGGCCGTCAAATATAAACATCGTTTCAGCAGTTTTATAAATTATTCATAAATATGTCCCATTTATAATATTCGTATGAATACGTTAGGATACGTTATGTATACCGCATAAATAACAACATTGATGTATGTAATGATTATCATTCTAAGTATTAGAACTAAATCAGTTTTTTAAAATTTCTTGTTAGTTTTTATTTTTAAAAATATTAATAATATAAATAAATACTTTCACAAGAGGAAAGCAAAAACTAAAGCAGATCATTTTTTTATCGACACATGCGAAGTCAAGGATAAAAAAACTTCCTAAATAGCTGTTATACGGTACCTATTTTTAATAATTATCAAAAGAGATTTTTTTAAACTGTTAAATATTAAAATGCAAATTAGTTGTAAATTTGCAAAAATTCGACACGTTTTCACTCGTTTCTTAGTAGTGTTGTCATGTTATAATTAAATTCATATGAAGTGAAACAAGTACTACCTACTTAAAATACGGTAATGCGAAAAAGTAAAGTAACGTCGGTGCAGCGTACATTGTAATGTAATTACTGTAACAACTGAAATGCAAGGCCGATACAGTATCAACAGATTTCCAATTTTCGATACATCTATATCTATACTAATATTATAGAGCTGAAGAGTTTGTTTGTTTGAACGCGCTTATCTCAGGAATTACTGGTACGAATTGAAAAATTCTTTTTGTGTTGAATATCCCATTTACCGAGGGAGGATATAGGTCATATAACACCACGCTACGACTAAAAGGGGCTGAGTAATAATAAGAAACGTCACAGAAACAGGAAAAAATAATCTTTTTTGAGACCTTCCGTTGCGAGTTATGAGTTCCACGTAATAGTGGGCGAGCCTATTGCCATACACCGGGCACTATTTCAGACGCCATTATTGAGAATTTTCAAAAAAAAAAACAATAATATGTTGACCGACCCAAAAATCGAACCTAAGACCCCTTCCTCGGCAGTAGCGCTTGCAACCACTCGACCAACGAGGCGAGCACTCTTAGAGAAGTCGTTTAAAAATATTTAAGTACGTGTTTTCCTCAAATTAAAGAAACCGCTGGGCAGAGCTAGTTTATTTTTTATTATTATATTAGGATTAATAACGTAATGCATGTCATGTCATGTACGTGTAGATTTTTAGAATGTCTTACACACAACTGTAGTAGTGGGTAGTAGTAGGTAGATGGAAACAGCAGTGACAAAAAACCTAATTCCCTTATTTGCCAACGGCGTCTTTCCTCATCTTCATTGGCTATAAGTAATATACTAGTGTCTTAAAATCTCTATGATTTTAGAACTTAAAACTATCGCTTAATCGTATTGCTTTTAGTATGAATGATCGTTAGTTCATAGACACTTCGAGTAATTGAATTTTTTATATGAGGTATACATAGGTATATGAGCGTAGTATTTTTATATATATGCACAGTAAAATAAAAAAATAAAAATATAATCTATATAATCATCTCTACGTTTTGTTTTAAAAATGTAATGTATACACGTGACTTTCTTGTTTGCTTGTGAATGTGAACGTACACAATTACCACCACAATACATTTTAAGACATGTAGTAAATATATAACAGTATACATAATTATTTTATGATTTATTTACTATACATATATAATAATATTTTAGTTGTATATATAAATTTCTACTGATAGCGGTGATTTTTCGTTTTAAATGACCGGGATATCGTGTGTAAGGAACTCTTTACAGGTGACTTAATAACTCAAACTCGTTTACAACTAGCGAAACCGCACAGCTTGCCTCACGTTTTAATTAATGCTCACTTCTTCACATAAGAGTCGCAGTGTAAAGTCTGAGCAATGAAGATATATGTCCACTATAATTATACATCAAAATTAGTTAAGAATTAACGTTCCGAGATTATCTTTTTCATACAAATAACTGAAAAGATAATAATTCGACAAACAGAAAATTAAAAATTAAAAAAACAAAAAAGAAATATAATGGAATCTAGAACAAATCTAGCTTTCTCACTCCAATTTCATTATATAAACCATGAAACAATTTTTTTTTTTTGAAAAAATTGTTCAATGTACAGTAGTAATGTTACTTACTACGTTTACTATTTTTAAATGAGCGTATTTATATTTAGTTTTATTAAATTTATACATTCGAATAAAATTTTAAGTATTTCCAATTAAGTGTAACTAATTTGAATTATTATCATTTTCAAGTGCTAGATAAGGTTTTTTTTTTATAATTTTAATGAATGACAACGTACATTTTTTATTTCTATGTCATTAGGTCACATAAAATATGTTTACAGTAAAAGTTAATAATTTTTTGTCAAGATATTATACTTTTTCTGTTGAGGAGAAAGTTTTATTTAAAAGTTTGATTTGAATGAGAATTGAATTAAAGAATTGGATGAGACTTAATCCCGCGAGTTTGCATCAAAGACGGCGTTTTCTGATTGTGATCTCAACTGGATTTTTTTAATTAGTCTAATTGAATTTTAAGACTGACCATATCTATAAGGAAGTTTTAATTATATTTTAATCTCAAAATAAATGGATAATTTACTAGGTTTAGTCTAGAACAATTGAAATATACATTTTCGATTAATTTATTTTTCCCACCAATTATTGCTGTTCACGGAAAAATCTTATTTAATACGTATTAGTGCTAGTATCACATGGAATTAATTTTATGAATTGTAAATAGGTTTACTGTGTATCGCTAAATAAAAGTAGAAAGCCAAATACTATTTGCCTTTGAATTAATAACGAATAACCGAATAAAAAGAACCGTAAAATCTTTTCTGTTTTTTTTTCAATATTTTTCAATATTTATTATTTATTTATTTATTTTTTATATATTATTTTTATTTTATATATATTTAGGTTTAAAGATAAAGGTGAAGAAGAAAGATTTATCAAAGTTATATAAGGCTTTTAAATAAATTAAACAAATTAATTTGATTTTTATTTCAAACATAAATATACATTTCGAAACGCTAATATAAGCTTACTCCAATTAAGTATCTTTAGTTTCCCTTTCTTTAATGGATTAAACAGATCAATTTATGAGTTGGATATATTCCATTAGTTGCTGATCTAAAAATAAAAAGCATTGGGCCGATTGCCTCTTAGTTGAGCGTATTAAAAGCAAGAAGGCCTTTGTGGTTTCACCTTCATTGAATTCTAGAATTTGTCACATTTGTCGAAAATTATAGTTACTACACTACGAGTAGTTCTATCAATCGTAACAATATATTTAATAGCTTATAAATCCACCAGGCCGTCTAAAACAATTTAACAACATTCAAATTTTATAATCTTAGCAGTAGACCCTGAGATAAGTGCGCTTAAACAAACAGCCAAACAAAAACCATTTAGGGATGTATCTCTCCCTTACTATCAGAGCGTGCTAAGTAGCGTACTCAAAAAATTCGAAAAATATTGCGAGTCGCCAAAAATCTTTTTAAGGGGGCTTTTAGATAGTCAAATGGAATTTTCGTGCCAAATTTCATGACGAAATTCGGTCTCCACTTTTCGGAAGTTTATCCTATATTTTCAGTTTAATATTTTGTATTTAACCTATAGACAATAATTATTTTATTGTAAAATAAGATATAATGTAACAATGGAAAATATACGAAGAATGCAGTATTTATGTCTGTTAAGATTCGTACCTCCTGCCTGCCAAGATACAATGATATCTAATTGTTGTTAACATTGTGTTTTGTGTGAAAAAAAAAACGAATTTACACCTACTGGTTATTGTATTGGACGGAAAATATGTACATGAATTTGGGTGTCAAGGATTGAGAAAATAAACATCCTCCCGAAAGAACAATACATTATTTTACTGTGCCTTTTGATAAAAAAAATTACTGTAAATGGTATGGTCAACATTAGTTCATATTTAGACACACTGATGTTTGGTTAAAATTAATTTTCCGACAGAAATCGTTATGTTTTACCTTTTAATATTTTTGGTTGGACAATGTTGGATGAATGGCTAGGCTATTGAAGGCAGAGTTTTAAAATCAGATGGTAGAAAATCCTTTTTTTTGTATGCTTTTCAGTTCTGAATTTCCCAACCACCAACTGTTACAATCATTTACTAGAACTAGTAGTGATCTATTTGTTACTAACGATTTCTCATTATTTTCATAAATTTTATAAATTTTAATCTTGTAACTAGTTTCAGAAAAACCTAATAAAAAAAACAATATTCAGTGTAATAAATATTATGTAAATGTTAAGTAATTATGTCGCGGGACGTAATGATGGGTCTCACATTTAGTTGTGCTTTAGCAATATGCACTAGCGATCTGCCTTGACTTCTCACACATATAATTACGGGTTTCTTTCTTCTCGATATTAACGATATTATAATTGAAAATCGTAAACCTTACAATTTTAATTCATTACCTAATTATTTATATTTACCTTGTGTTTCATTCATTATACTGGATTAACCACATTTACATTTTGGATTGTCGTTGTATTTAAGATCAAACCAACCAGAGCGGAAAAATGTAGACCTAGAATTTAACAATTGTAATTAAAGATTCAAAAGCGGTCATTGGACCGCTCTAGTAGGTTTAGTATTAATTGATGTAAAACTAAGTGTTTCAATACAAATGTTATAAATAATTATATAAAAAAGCAAATATAAAAAAAGTTACTGTTTCGCAATTTAAACCCAAGAAATGAAGGCCAAAAGCTGGCAGAAACTATCAATGAAGATGTGACCGCAGAAATGTGAGCAACATTAAGTACTGCACGAATAGTTTGTACACTACGACAAACAGTCTTTGAGACTCGCTAAGCAAATATTAATGTTTTCACAACTCGTTACAATGAGGACGATGTTCATCAAACAAATTTCAGTTTCCCTTCCTTAGTATGAAACAATATTAATCATATTTAAAAATAAGAATATAATTAATACCCAATTTGTGTATTGGTTTTTACTGTCATGATCTGTGGCCTAATAGTTGCACGGGTGAAATCGCTTTTTATAGATATACCCATTCTGTGAGATAGCCAATGCACTTGTAGGTACTATTCTTTACTAATTGTTTCAATTATTATTCTTATTTCTTAGTGGTTTACCGACTATAAGAAATATTTTTTATTAACTAGCTATGCCTGCGGCGTCACCCGTAGATAAATTTACTTTTAACGTACACCTCGTATTTTAGCAGTGATGCGTGTTCAAACAGACAGACAGGCATTAGTTTCTAAAAATGATAGAAATTTATATAATTAATGTTTTTTTACCTCTACAAAAATTTTCGTCAAAAATTCTAAAAAAAAAAACAGACACGTGAAATTTACAATTTTATTATATATCTATAGATATGTAGTCATGGTTTCATTTCTTCGATAAACGAAGTTGTTTATTGATAAATTTCTAAGGAATATTTTATGAAGTCGAGGTTTCGATTATCGCTTCTAAAGAATTCTTGTAATTGATATGCAAACGTTTGTGACAGTTTAGGTAATGTTTTTGTTGGATCTGAAACCGCACCGGAACCTCGAATGTTTAAGTATCAGCTTGGAAAAAAAATGTAGTTTTTACGTTGGAATCGTAAACTAGATTTTGTCTTTTTTACGAAGAAATATTCGTCATAATACGTATGACGTCAAATGATGACGAGAAATGTCAGGAACGCAAATAAGTTGGAGCAATTTTTTTTTTAAATTCCATTTATCAGAATTGGTAAATATTGGTAAACATATGTTACTTTTTTATTAATTAAATTTTAATTCTACACATTAAAGAAATAATTATATTATGTATATTAATTTATATACAATCAATTAACTATTTATATACAAATTATTTACTTTTTAATGTAGATAAATCAATGAAAAATCTGTAATCTATCAGAAATCAATATATTATAAACTAGCTTCTACCCGTGGCTTCGCCCGCAGGGTTTTATTGACAAAAAGTAGCCTATGTCCTTTCACCAGGCTTCAGATTATCCTTATCCAACTCTTACAACAGCTTGGTAGCAAAGACTGATACAAAAAAAAAAACTTTCCTCCACGCTCACAGTGTGCTCACTAATGAATGCTCCTAGTCGACACTTTACTAAATTCTCATGAAAAGAAGGTCGTAGGCGCCGTGGTATAGGCGTCACTTACGCGTTTTCCGGTGATAATTTTTAAACTATGTTAAATGGCTAAATTACACAAAATCTTTATAAATTGTAGTAATTGTCTGTATTATTCTGATGTATAAGCTATATTACTGTAAAATTTCGTCTAAATCCGTTCAGTAGTTTTTACGTGAAAGTATAAGGGATTGGAAGAAAGGTGATTTTTACGATTTCACACCCAAAGAATGTTATGGCGGCTTGTATACTAATATAAACTAATATTTCAATATCCTGTGACACAATTTGATACCTACTGCGTTCATAAACCGAAGCTTAATCACATCATACGGCCCACGTACCTTTTGCTTGCAGCCTCGCAAAGTTTCACCATAAATGAATTGTCAAGTAAAAATTATGTGGTTTTATAGGTTTAAAGATTTACATAAAATCACTTACATGAGAAACACACTTATAAACACATGAATATACATTTGGCCGGGATTAAACAGAGATATCAACAATATATTAGTACTACTTATATCCATTAAAACATAATACACTAACAGAGTATGAAATATAAAACACATATAGTTTATGTTCATGGGCGACGTCGACCACTTACCATCAGGTGGAACGTCTGCCAGTTTGCCTATCCAACTAACATATAAAAAACATATAACGAGGGTAGGACAAAATATTATCTGTTGAACTCACTCGTTGCGACCAACGAAAAAACTTCGATATAGTACAGAACTAGATGAGCCACAAATATTTAATTTTCAACACAGCACAATTTAATTGTATTTAATAACTTTTTCTTTCTTTTTTTTTTTTAAATCATATTTTGATTTTTATAAATAAGACTTAAATTAAAATTTTAATTTTATAATGCATTTGTTCTCAGTAATTATTATGATATTTTATTTAGGTATTTACTTATTAATTATTTTAACTTTATTCTGCACGTAGTATTTAAGAAGTCTTTTAAACGTTAAGGCAGATTTAGCATCTTTAATATCGTTTGGTAACTGGTTATATAGTTTAGCGCCTGTAAATAAAATATTTTGTTTGCCATGGTTTGTACGTGGTGCATGTAAAATAAGGTTATTCGCATTTCTTAATTTCATTTTCTGTATTTGATATTTTTTGGTAAAAGTTATTTGTGTATGTATATTTCTATTTAAAATTTTACGTACTAAAATGCAGCTTTTATAAGTATATAATTGATTAATGCTCATTATTTTTGTTTCATTAAAAACTTTGTTTGTTGATGTTAAGTAGTTATATTTAAATAATCTTTTAATTAATTTATTTTGTGCTATTTGCTAAGCATTTATATGAGTTTTGGCAGCAGTTCCCCAGACTTCAATAAGATAGTCTAAGTGAGGTTTCACGAGTGAATTATAAATGATGTACCGCACTCGCTGTGGAAGACATCGAGCTATGCCGCGTAATGCTCCTGTAAGAGACACTAGTTTTGTTTTTAATTTTTCTAAATGAGGTTTCCATGTCATGTTACTGTCCAAAAGGAGTCCTAAATATTTTTCATTGTAAACTCTTTTAATAGCTATATTATTTATAACAAGAGGTGTAAACGTAGGCATTTTTTTGTTTTTAGGTGCAAATACAATGAAGTTAGTTTTTGCAATGTTGATCGTTAGTAGCTGAGACTGAAACCATGCGTTTAAAATGTCAAGGTCGCTTTGAGCTTCATCTAAGAGTGAAATTAGATTTGACCCAAAGTAAAATAAGCAAGTGTCATCTGCATATAGGGTCACTTCACCCTTCACACCGATATCTTTTATACTGTTTATATAAATCAGAAATAAAAGGGGCCCCAAAATCGATCCCTGTGGTACCCCATACGTTATGGAACTAACATAACTATATGTTTGGTCTATTTTTACTAGTTGTTTTCGGTTAGTAAGATAACTTTTAAAAATTTCAAGTGCAGAATCTGTGATACCGATTCGGTTTAACTTTTCGATAAGTAAGTCATGGCTAATCGTATCGAATGCCTTTTTTATGTCTATAAAAATTCCTAGGCCTATTTTTTTTCTATCGATCCCGATCTTCAGCCTAGTCACTATATCTATCGTAGCCGAGAGGGTGTTGGATTTAGGCCGAAAACCGTATTGTTTATCGTACAAAAAATTTACAGACTCCAAATATGTCTTCAGTCGGTTGTAAAGAACCCTTTCAAAAATCTTAGAAATAATTGGTAAGACCGAGATGGGACGGTAGTTTCCAGGATCAGATTTATTTCCTGTTTTATAAATGGGAGTCACTTTAGCAATTTTTAATGAGTTTGGAAACGTACCGTTCTTGAGACAACAGTTAATACAATCCGTGAGCTCCTCTAAAATAACGTATAACGTTTTATATTGTATGAAACACCATGATTTTATATGAAATAAAATAAGAATTAGAAAGATTGGCGAAGAGTGCACTTAGTGGAGAAAGAGGTCTACTAACTTGAGATTCTCTATTGAGTTAACTCAACATTGTAATTGGAAGTCCACTGACTATATGGTCGGCATGTACTAGTTAATGGATGTACTTGTCGGTATTGTTGACAGCAAATGCGTTCCAGTTAAAAGATTTTGATATAAGATATAAAGGAAATTACACTGTAGTCAGTGATCTGTAACGATTTTAATCTGCATAACAGACAGGTCTCCCAAGAATACAAAACAATCCCTTGCTATGCTCAGCATTTAGCTTTAGTTCTTTCTGTTCTAGAACTTATAAAACGTAGATCTAGGAATCTAAGGACAAATTATAGTGTATGTTGTTTAGTCCACCAATATAATGGCATTTTCCATGCAATCGAAAATGTTTCCGCCCGAGTTCGTAGAAACAGACTTCGTCATAATTAAGCCAGTCTTAACTGTCGTGGATATATCTTCGGGACTTAACTTGGAATATTGTTTAGCGTAGTCGTTTCAAAGAAAGAGTTCATCATAAACGAGTCATCCTTCTCCATTATGCCACAATTGCGATCCTGTTACGGTTTAAACAAGCGTAGGTCAATTTTTCTAGTCTCAACTCTGCAACGTGTCGTTCAACTAGACTTATGTTAGTCCTTATCACGTTGTATTTACGTCTTTTTTAATTAGACAATTATAAAGTTATTGTAATGAATAAAATGTATAAATTATGTACAGGGCCGTCTTTAACCCATTGAAGGCCCTGGGCATATTAGGGTAATGGGGTCCCTATGACTTTGACAGAACACTATTTTCTTAGAATAGTCAAAGAAGGTAAATAAACATGCTTCTATAGATTTTTATTATAATCGCTATTTTAGATGAAAGCTCAGAGTATCATTTTTGGGAAAAAAGGTTTCTATTTTGAATTTCTCTCTTCCATTTGGTTCAATTGACGTTGCATAGCCATCGAAAAAGCTTCTGCGTTATGTTTTTTGAGACAGGTCCTTGTAGTCAGGTTCCAGGTTTTTTTTCATTGGCGGACAATTCCTATTAAAAAAACTTTGGTAGTAAATATCGGTTATCGTTCAGTGATCTGGCAAGAACTAGTGGGGCCCCTATTGGTCACGGGGGGGGGGGGGGGGTTCCTGGGCAAGTGCCCAGAGTGCCCAGCGGGAAAGAGGGGTCTGATATCTATGATAATGTAAGATTTTAATGAAATTTTTTATCTATTATTTTTTGTGGTCTCTACATATTTTATTTTTTATTTTGTTTAAGTGTATTAAGAATAAAATGTTAGAGTTATTAATGTAGGTACGAATTTGGGCGGATATCCAACGAAGAACAACACACACGTGCACACAGCACACACAAAAAATATCCCATATAAAATTTATAAGCCTATTAAAGTATTTAATAAGTGTGATGTTTTTAAATTAATTCCAAATGAAATATGAACAGAACGAAACAGCTTGTCACTCTATAATATCATTGTAATGAAGAGCGTGATTAGTGGTTAGTATGATTGTTTCTTAAATACTCATCACAACATGTTGTATTCTATGTGACATACTGTGTATATACGAGTATTACTATAATCGTTCTTAGAATTTTGCGTTGAGACATTATAAAAGTTGATTAATATTCAATATTATTTTTCCACGCTCAATAATGAATCATTAATTTTCAATCTTACGTTTCTACGTATAGGAGCAATATATAAACAAATATCAAAACTATTCTAAATAATATCCTCTACTAAGTCGTGAAACTGTACAAAGCGTTACAGGGTCGCTTGAGGTTTAATCTTTGAGCCTATTTTGTTAGAACAAATTCGAACTCCGACTGTATTGGATCGTGACATTTAAAAATGTACCATGGAAAACGCGACACTGTCTAACATGACTAATGCTGTAAATTGAAGATATATTTTTTATAGGGCAGTCTATAACCGACACTGAAGACCAAAAAGGTATGGCCGAGCATCACGCCAAAACTATATAAGTACAAAATGAATTGAAACGAAACTGGGCATGTTTGAAATTATGAATACATGTATAGTTACTTAATACGTATTATTAATTTATATTATTAAAAACTATTGTTATTAATATTTATACATATATACCTACACGTTATGTATACGGAAATGAAATACGTTAGGCGACGCCATCATGTTACGGTACGTCACCGTGTCGTGTCCAGATACGTTACAGTGCCACGTCACGATATGGCACCACGAGTCATTGTTGTCCTAGCTCGCTTAGTTTATATGTATCCCAATAAAAAAAATAAAAAATAAAAAACTGAAGATCTTTTATATTATTTATGCGCTTTTAAAACTTACCTATCACACAAAAAAGACAAACTTACGTAGTCAGTTGAGGAAGTTTATCGGCTATTAAACATCGTACTACGGATTCATAGAACGTCAAAAATCAATGTCGAAGATACTTAGAAGTATAAAAAATTAATGCAGGTAAGATCATGCGGGGTATATGTCTCTAACTAATATAAAATAAAATTTAAATAAAACATTTATTGTGATTGTAGCACAACAATGACACGTGCTTGTACTTGATTAGAATTGATAAATTTAATTTATCTATAACTCAATACAAAGCTCCATTTACCTAGACTTGCTAACGCTTGTTTTTTCTGAAAAATTAAATGCTATTAACCATTTGGCTCTTAGGTAATACCTATACCTAAACTGTATTCACATTAAGAACAAAGTCAGATATAGGAAGCGAACATCTTTGCGGATGTGAACTAAAATTTTAATTACTCTTTTAAAATACAATACAGTAGTGACACGTATTATTTATAAAAACATTTTGACACTTCATCATAGTCAATTATAAAATAAATACTTTATTTTGGATTATTTATAAGACAAGTCGACTATTTAAAGGAATCGGATAATAAACTTTAAATGTCGTTTTTTGTTTTTCAGGTAGGTTTATCCTTAAAAAGTGAAAAGAAAAAATGGTAAAACTCTGTTTTTTCAGAGCAGTGCATAGTTTGATGTGTCGGTTCCAACTCTAAGTAATCATTACAATAGTCGCGCTGTCTTATATATATATAGGTATATAATAAGACAACAACAATGACATAGTTTTAGTATATATATATATATATATATATATATATATATATATATATATATATATACATATTGTACATGAATACAATGGCCCGAGTTAGTAGGTACTATGTATATTAGATAAATATTCCTGCACAAGATGTGTATATACTAATAAAATTATATTTGCATGCACTTCTCTATGTAGAAAATTTATGGTCGACTTTATCTGGCACGTATGGGCTGTAAAGTAAAAACAAAGTCGAATTTCCATTTGAGATAAACATTACAACAATCATAACCATTCTACAAGTGCACATTGTGTATGGTCATTGCATAAAGTTTTCGAATAGTAAATACTTTGCGGCCTAAAGCAAATGTCGAATAATACTTGGTGTTAAATATTGTTCAACTTATAGGAATAAATCAGCAAAAATGTCATTGTTTACATCCTAAAGCGGAAATACAAAAATTTAATTAAATACAAAAAAGGCGTTGATAAAATTTTAGTAATTGTTTTATTACAACATTCCATTCTTTTGTCTTGACGTCTTATAAAGTTTTTTTTACAAAAATATATGTATAAATTTTTAAGTGGTACAAATAATACATTCAAATAGTACTACTGAAAGTAATATTTACCGCAAACATAATGAATTCGCTATAATAAAGGTACATTATTTATTGATTTCTAGCATCAGAAACTACCCAGATGGTCGTAGTCATTCATAAATAAAAGTTTTTTCTCATAATGTATCGAATTGAGTGCCATAAACATCATTTTACATTATGAGCAACTTACTAATTATTTAGGAACAAAATCATATTTATCGATCAAATAAAATAAATAGCACTGTCAAATATAATAAACGAATACATAGGCTAAAATTAAATTAAAAGAAAATTTAGACGACACAGAAATAAAAATATTTAAATGATCTTGACAGCGATTGGACTAGCGTTTATATGTAGGTCTTATACTAATATTATAAATGCGAAAGTAAGTTTGTTTGTTACGCTTTCACGTGAAAAATACTTAACCGATCATCATGAAACTTTTTACGCATATTCTTGGTACATAATATGTTAAGCTGCTAGTGTGTAGATACTTATAAAATCTTCGTTTCAAGTCTTATTATTTTAATTGTAATAAATGTAAAAAAAAATAGTACAATTTGTGAATTAATTTGAATTTATTCATATAAATGTAATAAAAATGTGTAACGTAGATCTTGATGACATTGTTTAAAACGAATTTATAATTCCCAAGTCTAAAATTTAATTAATTATACAAACAAACTCATTTTTTTATGTCAATCTTAAAATATGCTATCTAAATGTTTAATATACATATGTAATAACAATCAATTCAACGTTTATTTATTTATTTATTTATTTAATCATAGGTTTAGCACTAACATTACAGGTAATCCTAATTCGTTAGTGTACCTTATTCATTTAAATTATTTTATATTTATATAAATTTAAATACTTAAGTCAATTATAATCAATTTTCAATCTTAAGTTAATTTAAACATTCAGAAATGTTCAATAATAATAGGTAATAATAATAACAATAATAAGTATTAATTAACAATAATAATAACGTATCTCATTAAGTAAAGTACTTATTTGTTATATTATAATATACGTATTGTTAATATTGTTTTTATTTCATTTTATTTTTTTATTTTAAATAATGCGCCAAGAAGGGCGACACTCGTGCATAAATAATAAATAAATACAAAACGAGTGTTACCTTAATTACAGGCACATACAGCTTTAAACTTACAATCTCAATCTTACAAGCATAGCAGATTTAATCATACAACAAACATTCGAAATCGTTGCTGGTTTAAATTAACTGTAAAGTCACGGTAAATTCTTCGGATCTTCGTTATGTGCCGGCGGCTGTCGGTCTCGGTGTCGAGTCAGAGCAACGGTGAAAGTGATGGACTCACTGCCACAGTCGAGGTTAAGCGCTGAACAGGTTTCGTTATTTTACTTTTCTTTTAAAGGAAGTAAAAGTGCGTCAAACTTTACATCCGAACGACTGTTCATTGTGAAGGTCAAAACTCAAACAGGAAAATGGTGTCGTTTGAAAGTTTCATCGATATTGCTTTTGTTGCTGATTAAATTCATTGTTGGTCAAGATTACGAGAATAACTCTGTACTGCTCTTTTCTTTGGTGATGAATGGAAATGGGTCGCTAAATTATATTTTTTAAGATGTATTTTATTAAGATGTATTTTAGTTTCTATGATGTTTTTGGCCCATTTTTTATGCCTAATGTAATAAATTCTACTACGAGTAGTTGGTTGACTTTCCTTTAATATGGTTGAAAATGCTTACAAGCAAATTGATAAATCGTGTATCAAAAATATGCAAGGTTTTTTATAAATATATTTTTTAAGATTCAATGTTATCAAAATCAGTATTGAAGTTTTAATATATTTTTATACCTAGGATATGCCTCCCTGGGCTAGATTTGCCCTGAATAAATATAAACGTATGATCCAAGGTGTTTACATTGAAATAAACATTCATTGGGTATTAAGGTCAAAGAAAACAATGTTTATATTTATTACGGAAGCTCTAAGACCTAAATATAAGGCTATTGCTTTATTATAAGCTGCTACTAGGCTATGAAGATTGTGTATTTATAGCTGTTATCAAGTTAAATATATTACTTACAGCACCACTATCCGCATATATCAACACAAAATAATGTACTATTAAATATTAAAAATTGAATAACTTTGTTATAAATCATTTTCACTGTTAAAAATATATGAACGAAGTAAATAATTATAGTACCTATACATACTTTAAAAAGTATAGTTGCTCGCTTAGCTACATCCTGTTTCATTCAGTCAAATATTTAGCTTTTAACAACGGACTTCAATAACTGAAACAATATGGACAAATCATAAATAAAATTGGATTTTTTAATTATTATACAAAAAAAAAAAAGAATTAAAACGGAAATATCAAAAATTTCAAAATTCCGCGCTTCAGGATTTGGAGCAGTTGTGACACACTTTTTTACTAGCTTACAGCAGTTCAGCTCCTCTTTTTGGGAAGTTTAAGTAAGAGTCATTAGTCAACTGAAAATTAAAAAAATATATAACCTTTCATTTTATTAATTGACTTCTATACTAGATAAACTTACAAGATTTAGGCCCAAGGTCTTCGTTATATGTCAATCAGTAGAATTTTATTATTTTAGCAATATGTCAGAAACAATGAATGTAACTTAATAGATACTATAACATATCATAATGTCATGACAGCGGAAATTACATAAATTAGTTTTATTTCTATAAACTACGATCTTGTGATGAACTCTAGATTAGAATTATAATTGAAGTAATTCTAGTAAAATATTTGAAAATTTAATTTAGATTTTCCGAAAATTCTCTAATACATTTCGAAAAAAAAATCGTAATTTACTTATCAAACGCGTACCGAAACTTTAATTAAAAGTTTATAGATAGATTTTTATATAAGTAGTAACATAATCAAAATTTGTTCATAAACTATTGTAAGTTCAACAATTCTTACAAATTGTATGAATACTATATTTTTAATATATTTTTTCTTCCAATATAACATCAAACAATCTATATAGCCTTCCATGCCTACCATATGAATATTTTTTTTGTGTCTTTTATATTTCTCACGCGTTCTTGTAATAACTCCAAAATTACTGTTCCAGTTGATGGATCGACATATAACTATAACGTTTACTTTTATATAAAAATCAATACTTTAACACAAATTTCACCGATTATTATTTACTTATTTTATTTTATTCTTTATTGCACACCACAAATATATTACAGAGAATAGTTACAATTTTTTTAAGTGAAGATTGTTTAGTACAAAAATATGTAAATATGTAAATATAAATATGTTTAACACACACACAAGGTCGTCTGTTCCTAAGGTAGGCGCAACTTAATGCCTGTGTTTTAGGTAACAGCCGACTGATATACATTTTTTTTTAAATAAATATACCTACATATAAATAATACATATATATAAACATATATTACACCCAGACTCGGGGCCGGAATCGAACCCGGTCACTACAAACTGCGCCATCGGGTCAGTCAACAGGCACATAATGTATATAATAATTGAAACAAAACTTTATGTTAGAGTATGGTGGACACTTATAACGTTGACATTAATTACATGTAAACAACAAATCAATTACATGCTCTATATTTTTTTTACAAAAAGTTTGTATATTTGTTGTAGTTCGTTCTAATTTTTTCTTGACTAACAATTTTAATCAAGTGCTTTGACACAATTCTACAAAAAAATTCAACATGAATTATGCACTTAGTAAATACGAGTATATTCATAAATAATTTATCATGATGTGAGTGTTGCAAATGCATTGTAAGAATAAATTTCATATAATATAATTGGCCGGTGGGAGAGATGCGCTGTGCCGCGCTCTCGGCTGCATGGGTACCACCATCATCTTCTTCCTGAGAGGAGGGCAAAACAGGCAGTGTAATTACTGGCACCGAGACTTTAACACCTTACGTCTCAGGATAGGCAACACATAGATGAGTTGCCTGGCCTAGTTCCAGGTAAACTGGTTTATGTTCATGGGCGACGTCAACCACTTACCATCAGGTGGAACATATGCCAGTTTGCCTATCCAACTAACATTAAATAAATAAATCAAAACATCTTTAAAAGTTTTGTCTTTGTAATAGACTGAAGTCCCGCACGGCTTTATTTAAATTGACGTATGTTGATACACGTCCGTTCATACAAGTTTGTAGCGTGATTATAGCCTATATCTTACTTCAATATATAGGCTTTGACAAGACATACACACACATCTAATTAAGCCCATTAAATAATAATCTTTCTTATTTATTATTAGTAAAAGTATAATTTGAAAACATTACACGTGATTAATGTTATAATAATGTTTCATTTATTAAGAAAAACTTTTAACGAGTCGAGACTTTCTCTTACAGTAAATAGAATAAGCAATCAAACATGACAAAAATTAAAAGAAACGGTACTTTCTACACCGTACAGATATTATATACGCATCAAAGTGAAGTATAATAATACTTTGAATCACCTCTTGCGTAGATCAGCCACTGTGTTAGATATTATGTACTTCACCTAACATAGTTTAAACAAATCAGCCGATTCGTGTTTACACTATGTGCCCAAGTAGGTACAGTAAAAGTCCACAGAAAGATTTTTATATTACGTTTATGTGTACACTACTGTAGACAATAAGTTTGTTTATAGAAAGTTATAGTAATAATGTCTTTAATGTTAGTCGAGAAAACAATCTTATATTTTAGGTGACTCGAGCTACTTTAGAGGGAAAAACATCATGCTAATGCATAAAAAGTGTGAAAAACCTATTTATTTCGGCTTAGATAGCAAAGCTATTATATTCTTTACCGTTACTTGAAATATTGTTATTCTATAGTACTGGTGACCTAGAAAATAAAGTTCTTCAGTTTGCCTATGCAAATTGTATGTAGAAAATCGTTACTTAAGCGTGTGTACTCGCTATTAACACCCGAAAAAGATGGAAGATGATAAATTCATTAGAAAAATATTTATATACCTACTTGTAGTTATAATTTATGTTCCCGATATCAGTATAACTTATTTTTATTTATTGTTTACAGGAAAATAAAAAATAAGCAAGATGACAGCATCTGCTTTTCACAACACGACGTTTACAAAAAATGCAGATTGCAACATACAAACAGTCACGAGACACGGCAAAAGAAGAGATTACGAGTAAGTTTATTTACACGCAAAAATATTAGACTGTCTGTTGAAGTCTGTAACTTTGTTGTTATACATAATTATAAGGAAAAAATTGTTATGGACATTTTTATAGGGTGTCAAACGAACTACAAAAATGGTAAAAAATTTAATTTTTTGTTCTATCTCCAATTGTTAAGCTGTTAAATGCAAAAAAAAAACGCGCAATTTAAAAAACTAAAATTTAATAGATCCGTAAAAACTTAAATATTGACGACTGACATATAACTCAATGAATTTTTCAGACAAAGTTGAATCTTTATAAATAATAGGTAGTTGAATTTTAAAAGTAATAGAAAATATTAGGTCTTACTGAACATAAGAACGTGTTTATTTTGTATTTATAGGTATAAACAAAACTTATGCCAATCTCATTTAATTTAAAGTCTATACCGGATTTTATCGCGTTTATTAAAAAAAAAAACTTATAGTTTAACGATTTTCAAATTTACTTCCCGACGAAAAATAATCTATGAAACAAAATGAAAATATTTATTTCACCACAAGGTGATTACATACACTTAACGAATGTCAAAAAAATATACATTCGAAATAAATACGTCATTATACTAAAATCACTTACAATACAGAAGTGGCTAAATTTTAACATTGGGTACATTACAAACTTAAGTAATGTACCCAATATACAAGCTACCGTAAGTTAATTACTACTAGTTAATTTCTAAAAATTATTACTAGCTAATCTAGTCTCGGTAGACATAACCTTACAATTATATCATCGGCTTTATTAAATATTACAATAAATAACTTAATCTAAACCTAATAATAAAGTATTACAATATAAATATTTTGAGGACCGTTCTGGTGTAATGGTGTGAGTAGTCGCCTCAAACAGCGCGCTGGCGGTCGCGGGTTCGATTCCCGCTCGGACAAATATTTGTATTTGTACAAATATTTGTTTCTAATCTGGGTGTTTGTCCTTGTGGGTCTCCCCACCGTGCCTCGGAGAGCACGTAAAGCAGTCGGTCCCGGTCGTTATCATAGACACCTGATAACGATTGTTACTCATGGTAGGGAAATTATCGCCAACCCGCAGTGGAGCAGCGTGATGAATTAAAGTCTAACCCGTCTTCTATATGGAGAAAAGGCCTTCGCTCTGCAGTGGGTTCAGGCTGATACAGTAGTGTACAAATATTTTTGCACGTGTAAAAGAATTAAATAATGTAGAATAATAAAATTATTTATAATTTTTTTTTTACAAACCGTACTTTTCAAGTAAAAATTTCGAGTTCGAGGTCATTGACGTTCCTATTCTTAGTTTGATCGCATAGTACGTTTCGTATATCTTAGATACTGCAGGCCTGTTATATATTATATATATATATATATAACAGGCCTATATATAATATCTCAGTCAGTAGTTCGTTTCGTAATAACGTTTCATTCTTTAACAATTTTATGAATTAATAGTATCTATATAATATATATGGAACTAAAAAAGTTTTAATTCAGTCGTGTGATCTAAAGCACACGCGTGTTTTTTTTAAATAAATTACGGTTTTCAAAAGGCAAATGCATGAGTAAATAGCTATATAAATTTGAATTTGGAATTCGTAACTAAAGAGGAAATATTTGAGATCAAATTGACCAACAAAACGCCAATTTCATATGTAAGGACCTAATATTATTTTTTATAGTCTGTTTTAAGCTCTTTGTAATGCTTCTAAGTTATTTTTCGTTGCTGAATCCCAAATTTCAATTGAATAGTCGATGTGTGGTTAGACTGAAAAATTATATATAATATACCGAATTTTACGTGGAATACTTTTTTAATATTAGGTAGAGTTTATTAGTCTTTGAAATACCTTTTGATATACCTTTAATTTATGATTGTGCTAAACGAGTTAGCGTAGCATCGATTTGGTATAAAATTGTTTATTTTTGATTTCTCTTTTTGTACTTTTGCTACATCGAAATAATACCTATATTATCATAATATTTAAAGTTTTTATTAAAATAATCCTTTTAAAAAATATTTTACTTGAAATGAGCCACAGTAAAATTGACAAAAGTTTTTGCAACCCTCAAAAGTGTGACCCATATTCAAAATTTATTTACTTTACTCGTCCGTGTGTGGTCCACCAAGCTTTTTGTACTTAACACTAAAATATGTATTATAATAATGAGCAGTATTTGCTTTAAATGCTTAAATAAAATTTTTACTTTAGAAAGCAAGTGTTAAATTTTCAGATGGCAAATAGTATGGAGAAACGTTCTGGCGTTTATTTACCTACATATTGCCACATTTTACGCCTTTTACCTTATATTTACTGGAAGAGCAAAAGCATTAACTGTAACATTTGGTAAGTTTATTTTATAATAATACTATCCACAGAAATTTAAGAAAAATACAGTATCTATGAGTTTAATTTTTTATATATATATATTGCCCAAAACACAAAAAGAAAAAAAAGTTATTAGTTTATTATTTTCCAATTTTTCTAAGATTAACATAATTATGACAGTTATTTGTTTGATTTGAAATAAACGAATAATAATATATTTATATTTGATTTATAGTAATTAAAAATAATTGAGAATATACTATTTAGGTACGAATACCGAAACAAAACGATTTTTACTTGACGATTCGTAAAAAAATATATTTTTACGGTGTTTCCAGGGATAGTATTTGCCATAATGGCAGGTATGGGAGTCACCGCAGGCGCGCACAGACTGTGGGCACACCGAGCTTACAAAGCGCGATGGCCGTTAAGATTGTTCCTAGCTCTAATGCAAACAATGGCATTTCAAAACCATATTTATGAATGGGTGCGCGATCACAGGTAATATTTTATACAAATTTTATTATTAAAAAAAAAAACACAGCAACAATATTATAAAATTATTATTCAATCAATAATTTTTCATTGAATGTTTGTTAGTTCGATAGTTGAAAATCGATATATATATATATATATATATATATATATATATATATATATATATATATATATATATATATATATATATATCATTGGTAAAAACCGTATTTTATTTCGTTACGAAAGTAGGAGGTAAATAATAAAACATTATATATTATTACAAATAATAAAACATTATTCGGACACCCACCACCTCAGTCCCCCGAGATCATGGACGCTGTAAAGGGTCCGAAACGTCGGGAAATAAATTAAAATAAAATTGTTAAACAGTAATTTTGAATAAACGCGATAAAATCCGTTTTTAGACTTTTAATTAAATAAATAATAAAACAGTAAAAATCATCGATGTATAATTTTTATTATATTTATGGTAAAAATAAGCTAATCAAAATCTTCTGCGTACAGAGAAATAGTAGATAAAAATATTATTATTATAGTGCCTGGCTTTTTGAGTCGTAACGTGTGATGTTCGAAGATGTAGTTCTTCTCGGTAAACGAATTGTCTATTCGTCCAAATAAATTAACAAATAATTAAGTAAATAAATCCAAAACACAAACAACTAACTAACTCTAGCTTTGACACGCAAAATAAGCGCACAGTGACGTCGAGTTGTGGAAACAAGCCCGTCATTACTAACTAAATCCAAATAAATTAATACGAATAAATAATTATTTTATTAGTCCAAATAAATGAATATAAACAATTCATCGTTCGTAATAATCATAAATGAGAAAGCTTATGACGACAGGTGGATCGATGGATGTTTGCAATTATTTTGACATTATGATGTATAAATAGTTAAAACTTTTTGATTTAGTTTAATGCTTTTCATTCCGTAATCCGTCATAAACCGTAGGGCAATGATAGTCTCTCTCAAATATGATTGTGACTTTGTATAGAGTTCATCACAAGTTCACGGAAACGGACGCCGACCCGCACAACGCCCGCCGAGGTTTCTTCTTCTCGCACATTGGCTGGCTGATGATCAGGAAGCACAAGGATGTGTTCGAGAAGGGCGCCTCTGTCGACATGTCTGACCTTGAAAAAGATCCCATCGTTATGTTTCAGAAAAAGTAAGTTGGACATGTTAAGCACACCTTTTATTTTTCAGCTGTATATACTTATATTACGCTGTTTAATCTACATTCACTGTCAATAATCAGTATTTCGGATCATTATAGGATGTTATGTAGCCTATAATCGACCACGATTAACAACTTAACAAATCGAGTAGTGGAAATTTTTTAGAACCGAATTTACATTAATATAAAAACTTTATCAATAACCTTAAACTAAGTCTACCTTTATTAATAATAAATTGCATCGCATCAATCTCGTAACAATTCTCCTTTCATATAGAAATGTTGACTTAGAAGTGTGTCTATAATTTATACAGGCGCCTTTTCCAAAATATTTGTTTTAAAACAACCTCCACTCGACAACGCATAAATCCTCATTATGGCATTTAGCTGACTGTTTTATTTAAACGCTAGTGACCCGCCCTATTTTACACGCGTAATTTATATATCACATGTCTCGTTTCAACAGTTATGAACACAACAAACAAAAAATGAAAATTAAATATAATGCAATGAATTTGTTTATGTATAGGTATAGAAGTAAATAAATAATATTGTTATTAAGTAGGTTTTTCGTCTGTTTTAACAGTACAAAAAAATCCATGTCAAAAAATATTAGCATCATTTAAGAAGTAAACATTTATTACTATTTGTAAACAATCAAATTCTTAATCGTAATATCAAAATTTTAAAATTACTGTTAAATATGTATTTTTTTTTAAATCGTATGAATATATTATAATAGTTTACTCAAATAAATTTTGATATTCTTATTTGTTACAATGAGACTTATTCCTGTGAAAATGTACAAGCAAATTGTCGTTAAAGCAAAATGAATGTAATGTCATCGCTTAGGCATCTATTTGTAAAATACAATCTGTAGTATTTTTATTTACTTTTTAAAACAGAAATAAGTTAAATTATTAGTTCTCTGTTAATATTATACCAAATGTTCCTTGCATTATATTATTATTTTCAATATAATGTATTTAAAAAATTCTAATTGATATGACTTTGCACAAAATCGTTTCTTTAGGAGTAAACTCCAATAAAATTGCGACGTATGTAACATCGACGTATAAATATTATACATCGATGCGACGTAAAGACTAAAGTTACGTGTAGCCGGTCACGTAGACAATCGTGAATCAAGCATCGATTTGTAGATTAAGGGATACTGTATCCAATCATAGGTTACTTATTACTTTTTACCTGTATAGTTTTGATATCACTATATTGTTGAACTTTTCAATTTTATTATTGTTACCATCGTCACCGACAGTTTTAATAAAATTTTATTTTTTAACTGTACTTACATACTTATTTGCAACGTACAACTACGTACGTTTGCCAATACTAGACATGCTTGACAGACGGGTTGGTGAGCGCATTGTGTTGTCGCAGTATATGCTGACGCTGTTGCCCATCACGCGCGTAACCCCGAAATCGCCAAACCGCTTCATTTTTATCAAGACTTTATGAAATGGTCCGTGAAGAAGTACACCCATTATATTTCCCGTTTTCCGTAATAACCACAAAGAAATAAATTCGCTCAATCGTAACACAAATACTAAAAAAAGAAAACGTTGAAATAATGAAATTTTTGTATTGTATACTATATTTCGAAAAATATTTAGGCATTATTTTTCAGTGATACAGAGAATAAAAAATTCACCAATTATTATAGTTTTTTTTTCTTTTTTTTTTTTATAAAATAACTACATAGTACAATACAACACATAAAAAATAAAAAATGACTTTATAACTGAATACCCCGCCCGAAAATATCACATTTTTTTTTAATTATAATATTGAGAAATAAGTACTTCACTCAATAATAATTGTTCAATACTGTATCAATATATAAAATATTTTGATATTTTATATAATTAATATACTTAAGTATTTTAAGTAATTCATAAATAATAAGAAAAAACAGTGTATTAATTTCATTCACGACATTCAATTCACGCGAGTCACTAGTCGCTAGTGTATTGTAGTAACAATACCGTGCGAGTAGCGTATGATGGTCAGCCTCTAAATCGCGCTAACATTTGATTCTACAGAATCAATATATTATTGGTCTCCAAACAAAATTGTACTGACTCTGGATTTTTAGTAAAACTAAAGCCATTATTGCACCTTGCAACGGCCGAACGGCGTATTTATTTTGTAAGTCCCGTAGTACAGATGTGTTTTTGGATGTGTTGAACAATAATCATTATTTTAAAATTCGCGCCATTCTTGGAACAAGTCGGTAACATCTTGAACCAATGTTATTAATGTCTATCATAATCCAAGAGAAAGAAATTCTTGGGCGAAGTGTTATTTGGAAACAACCAAGTTTCTTGATTCGAGAGTCGATTTCTTATGTTAAGAGAATTGAATAACTTAAAACAAGAATGACATTTTTTTTTATACCACGACGGTGGCAATCAACCATACGGCTCGCCTGATGGTAAGCGGTTACCGTAGCCTATGGACGCCTGCAACACCAGGGGCATCACATGCGCGTTGCCGACCCTTCAAAAACCTATTTACTCTCCTCTTGAAGGACCCCATACTGTAGTCCTGTGGGAAAACCTCGGCAGGGAGTTCATTCCACAGCCGAATGGTCCGTGGGAGGAAGTTCCGCTGATACCGAACTGTACGGGACCATTTGGGCTGCAATGTGTGAGCATGAATTCCCTGTCGACATTGCGAAGAAAAAAGTTTTCTTGAATCAAATCGTTTTTTTCTATCAATTTAGCAATTAGTTCATTGTAGTAAAAAAATACCGATTATTTTATAATACATAATACATAATATGTCTTACGAATTATAATATTTGTATTTTTCTTCCTTGGTGTACAACTGTAGCAAATTATTTTATTCAAAGTATTTAAAATATTTTATTTTATATTTATAGTATTTGACTATTTATTATATGTCTACAGACAATTAAAAACTTTATATTACACGTATTTGAAAAAAACTCGATCGTAGAAGTAGCAGATAAAGAATAATCAATGTAAAAAAAATGTATATATGAACTTGTATCAATAATACTTATGGAAGTTTAATTGGTGTAAAATTGATATTAAATAAAAACTTGAAACGTTTGCAAAGACTCCCATTGAATCAAAGGAATAATAATAACTTGTTAAAAGTTTATGAACATAGAAAAATACGTTTGTTTTAGAATTTTTGTACATGTTTATAAGGTACGCATTTACAGGGCAGGATTTAGAGTTGTAGTGGCCCGGGGCAATGGAGGAGTGGAGGCCCCTTGATTTGTAATTGTTCTTTTTTTGTTCTTGCAGAAAAAATGACGAAAAAATAAAATAAAAATAAAAATGTCGTCCGATCTCGCGCCAATATATTATTATCGTTGCCGGATGGACGTATTCTTAAAAAAAAGGTCGTCCGATCTTACGCCCATATTTTATCGTTGCCAAGTCAAAAAAAAGGTCATCACCTATTCCTATCCCTAAAAAAAAAGGTCGTCCCAACTCCGAACCGCTCCAACTCAGTAGGCTCTACTGTGGAAGCCCCTCTTTTGCGGATGTGGGGGCCCCTCTTATGTGGGAGCCCGCTTGCCCTTCCCTGAATCCAGCCCTGCGCATATATGTAGGTACATTATACATACTGTATCATATGAATTATGAATTTATACTGCTCTGTGCGTATCAGTAACGTATTAAATCAGAGGACGCGCATAAGATTAAAAGCTACTTAATAAAAGCCGATGTTTTTGGACTAGGTAGGAGGTAGGTACTCCAAGTTCTCCAAGTTCTCCAAATGATCTGTTGATCTGACGCTCTCCAACCTTTTTGGTCTTGCGTCGTAATAAATTGGTGACTTTTTGCGAAACTTTTAAGATTAATTACTATCCTCGCTTGCGAGATTTGAGAGGAAGAGAGAGAGAGAGAGAGAGCTCATTAGAACAATAGCTATACAAAAACACTATATTATTAGCAGCATCTGTACAATATTCTAAAAATAGAATATTATAAAAAGCACGCAAGATCGCATAACTTGAATATATTCATACGAGTATGCTAACTATGTATTTTATAATAATTACAGTTAATTTATATATATATTTAAAAAAAAAAAACATTTCGTGGTAAATCTTAATAAGTTTAACATCTAATTATTATTTTCACTTACTGAAAGGGTCTAGCCGACTTATACCTACTATAAGGAAATTACGCCGGCGTCTTTGGACATAGTTTAGCCTTTTAAATATTACTTCTTCACCCAAAGTACTTGTACTTGTGATTTTAAATCTTTGCTTTCATTCATAAGGGAGATATGGGGGTAACAGCCCCTAACGGTGCTATTTTTTTTTCTCAGAAACTATGACAGATATTTAAATGAATCCAACCCAAAAAATATATATTTATGAGTTTTATATTTAGTATATATATTTTTTGATTAATTTTCAAAAGTGTAAAGAACAATATTTATTAATTGAGGATGGTTTTTTTTTTATATGAACTACTGGATATACACCAACCAAAAAAATAATTATACAATTGTCTTAGAGTCTACTGCAACATATTATAAATACAAAAGTTGGCATTTGGTGGAACATAATAAAAAAAAATCTGTGTGTTTCAGCTCCGAGGCACGACTAGAGTTTACTCCTTAAAAACGATTCTCTAAATAGGCACAAATAATTCGTATGTGACAAAGAATAACACTTATCGCCTATTTTACAGTTTTTACGCGAAAATATAGCGTCCTTTAGATTTCTGAGGTAATAAATTGTCCGTTATTATTTTGGCTTCATTACCATAATTACGAATAATCTTATCTTTGGTAAGCTTAATGTCAGATTCATCTGAAATCATTGAGGTCTTTACATCAAACTATTAAAATATATATATTATTATATATTATTATATATATATATATATATATATATATATATATATATATATATATATATATATATATATTTAATAAAGTCAAAATTTAATAAATGAATTAATATTTCTTAATTAACAAGTATGATTAATTAAAAAAATCAAAAAACCCGACTGCGTAAAATACTCTTATTATAAACTAAAAAGAATAAAACAATTTACTAGCTTTCATTTAATACCCATATTGCTACAGTAAGAAAAAAAAATTCAACTCCCCCCCTCATTTTGCCATTTGCGGGCGCCATTTTAAAAATTTATATAGCCTATGTCACTACTACAATTGAGACAAATCCAACGACACCTCATATGTCAAAAACCGTCCAGCCGTTTGGGCTGTAGGGCGTGCCAAAGAAATGGACATACATACATACATACATACACTCGAAAAAAATAACCCTCCTTCTGTCGCAGTCATGTAAAAAGACTCGAAAAGCGTGCTCTCAAGTCAAGGTCGTCACTAGTAGTGTTAGAGTACGGGGTATGAAGCGACGATCGGGCGTGGCGGACACCCACCCCTTCCTCAACCACCGATTTCTCGGAGCTCGCGCGTGGACTATACGTCTTATAATGTGTGATATTTAAGATTCTCCAATCTGCGTTATTGTTTTTCATTCACAAGCCGAACGCTTATCGCTTGTTCGCGCTCTCACTCGCGAAACGTGACAATAGTTCGTGCGTGTAGCCGGCATTCGTCGATTTACAAGACGTTATCACGTCAAAAAAAAGTACGTAAGAATATTTTATTATGCAATTGTTAACGTGTCATTTTTTCTTCATTACAGAACATATTTGGTACTAATGCCACTTTTCTGCTTTATCATCCCTACGTGGATCCCGGTGGTGTTATGGAACGAAAACCCTTGGACATCGTGGTACGTGGCTTCCATCCTGCGGTACACCATTTCTCTCCACTTTACTTGGCTCGTCAATTCCGCCGCCCACATATGGGGCAATAGACCTTATGACAAGTAAGAATTTTTAGCCTCATAATTTATTGATATAGAAAATATTTGCAAGAATCTGTTTACGTCTTAATCATATTCCATATTTGATTTTTTTTAATGATAAGTTCATTCCCTTGACATTTTATAACTCTGATTTGGATAGTAAATTAAAATATTTTAAAATAACTATTATAATAATTAATTAATGCGTATGATACACGTTTTCGTAGAATCAGTAATTCAAAACATTAATTTCAAAGAATAATCTTTCATATTATAGGTATTTCCATGCACAAATTAAAAAAAAAATTCAAATTATGCGACTTGTTTTAAGAAGTAGCATAATTTGAGGTATTTTACTTTAAAAACTTTATTTTTTAAACTTCCTTAGATATTAAAATTAATTTTTTTATCAAAATACTATATAATAATATAAAATAAAAAGATCTCAAAAAATCGATACCATGTAGTGTATGACCATTTTATAAACCTAGTATTCTTGTCTATTTCTTGTTTTACACCACAATATTAAAACAAAATTGGTCGTCGAGCAAAGTTATTTAAGGACTTCTATACCTATATATCTATATATTAATACGTGAAGCAAAAACATTCTACCCTGTTTACGAAAATTGCGCGAACGAAGAAGTATGAAATTTGGCACAGTTAAACTTTATATGGTGAAGAAGAGTAGAATGCTAATATTTTTAATAATAATGCTTAAAAAATACATTAAATTAATCAAAAAACACAATACACACACTACGACAGACGCACATATGTACGATGTATATATATATACATCGTACATATATGTATAGATATACACAAATTTTGTTTATTGTCAAAGTCTATTGTCAACACGGTCTTAACCGTCGTGTCCAACGAGATCAAGTTCTACTGAGTAAAATCATAAAAAGTCATGTTGATTCTCCTTATCTGCTCTCGAGATTGTTTTTCCACTGTCCACGAACTAGTGCTAGACGTAAGGATACATTCTGCGTTCCTGCAACCCGAACTAATTTCGCACGAAATTTATTTATTAATAGAAGTTGTTACAAGTACAAGATGTTTCTAGACTGTGATATATTTGACCTTTCAGTAACCAAATTTAATTGTCATATTAAAAATATATTAACTAATGGTAATGTAAATTGAAATTAAAAAAATATAATTATTAGTATCATTTTATAATAATTTTTAATTTAAATTTAAATTTTAGTTAATAATCTAAAGTTATTTCAATCGATACAATTGTTATAATTTTTATTGTAATCGGTAATTAGAATGATTTTCATACTCTCTATTCTCAGGAATTCATCATAGTGCTTCGTTTCGTAAGGCGCATCTACGCTATGTAGGTACTTATTATGTGTTTAACAATCTTTGGAAACTGTTCTGGTGATGATTTTCGAAATATGTGCTATTTTATAAAAAATATTATATACTGTTTGTTTCCATTAAAATAAATAAATTAATTAATTAATTAAATTAAATACAGGTCTTGCAACGAATTTTTTATCGAAATTTTTATGACTGCTGCATATGTTCAACACAATATGCACAATCATATTTTTATGATGTTGACAATGCTGTCAATTATAGATTAGGTCGAATTTCGAACACTCGGCGACCACTAGTTATAATAAAAAATTAATGTCTTGTTTTTTTTAGAATGTTTTGACGAAAATTTTCGTAAAGGTCTAAAATCACTAGACACATTTCCATATTTTTTAGATATATATGTATATATGTCTGTCTGTCTATATGTTTGAACACGCTTTAATGCTAAAGTACTAAGTGTAGTTTAAAAAATCAGCATAACAATCATAAAGCATATCCGAAGGTAACATCTATTCTTTCCTTCATCAAAATCGCTTGACTCACTCAAAATTTATTGTAATTTGAAATTTGTATTTTAAATGACGGCGTTAAAGAAATGTATTAGCTAAAGTTAAAACATTGAAATGTGATCTGAAAAATGATAATAATGTTGTATAAAATAATGTTTAATTATTATCATTTAATGGTAATATATTTAATTAGGTATTTCGAAAATTTACAATATTATACATATTTACAATAAAAAACTTAAACTAATTATTATTATTTACACACAATTTTGGTATAATTGTTTTTATTAATTAATGTTAATTTATAATTAATATATACATTAAAAAATTAGTAAACTTAAAAGTATAGGAAAAGAAGTACGGACAATATCATAATAGATGGAGCTGATAGTGGTTTCTGAATGGTACCTTTAATCACACAACTAAACTTATGTGAGGGCGACACCGAGGGGATAGCTAAAGATAAAAAGATCTACATTTGTATAAAGGACGTTTCTCGCATTTTCTCTTACTTACTTGTAAATATTTAAAACTTTTTTGAATTACTATAATCTTTTAAAATCAAAGTTTAGATAAATTTAAAATTCATACATTCCAATGAAATAATAAATAAATAATAATTAACAACATTGACTTAACTATTGTGAATTAAAATTTCAAAGATAAAGTTGTTTTCTCTATTTTATTTTATTTTAACATTGCGATATTTATTATTACACTTTGTACATTTTAAATATACATATTTTGTAAATATTATAAAAGAAGGCAATATTAGGAAAATTAATAACTGCCCCAAATTTTTAATTGTATGTTCCATCAGACAAAAACATATTATTATTATTATTTTATTTTATATTATTGTACAAAAACTTCGTTATGTTTGATAATATATTATAATATTTTTATTCCTAGAAATACTTAATAACAGCCAGTAATTAGTGTGTCATTTTAAATGTCCAATCTTTGTTCATTTATATTGAGTCCAATAAATCAAAATGTTACTGCATTTCTTGTTGTGTTAGTTATAATATTTAAAAGTCATGCACTTGCTTATTCAGTGAAAGTTACGAATGAGTACATCCGTCACTTGCGCCCGTCACTGACCTCATTT
Source organism: Euphydryas editha (assembly GCA_036937285.1). Taxonomy (NCBI): domain Eukaryota; kingdom Metazoa; phylum Arthropoda; class Insecta; order Lepidoptera; family Nymphalidae; genus Euphydryas; species Euphydryas editha. Next base: position 8,171,501 of record JAUPFZ010000011.1, read on the forward strand.
TAATTATCAACCGTCTAACCGTCTGATTACTAGACTCGAAACATTAAATATTGAATATAATGTGCGTGAGTACGCAAGTAGAGACATTTTTATCTTCAAACATAAATACGTGACTCTGACTTAACATATTCTAATCTCACTTCGATTATGCTCGTATGTAAGCTTACGTTGTGACAGAAATGAACGAGTAACCGTATTCCATAATACATACATCAATACAAACATAAGATATGCCAGAAGTATAGACAAAATTTTCTTATTTTATAATTTCAACTGGAACCCTTACTGTGTGAATTTAAAATAAATTTAGCATTTTGAAACTTAGAATTGAATTTCAATTTTCTATATTTTATCTATTGGTATTTGAAATTGTGTTATAAAATCAAATTGAAACTACAGATTTGTGTAAAAATCAATTTTTATTAAACATTTCTTACATTAAGCGACAAAAATTATTTCTTTTCTGTTAATTAAGTATAAGTAATTCGTAATCTGTTTGTTTTACCCTTACTCCTAACAACAGTTTTATATTTTTAATTGAGTCTTATTCACATAATGACCAATAAATTAAATCACTACATTATCTTAGATGCTATTACTATGATATCAATCTATGGTGATAAGTTTTGAAAATACGTTCAAATGACATTTATTCTATCATCTCTGACCCTGGTTCTGAGTGAACTGCAAATATATCCTGATGTGCGGAACGACGCTAATTCGATTGCGATTTACGTGCAAGTTTAGCGGCAAATTTTTAATTTGCGAGATCCGCGGATCCGCGCTTTGAAGGTGCGGGATGCAGCAGATTAATAAAAATCCCGTTTTGCGGGATTGTAATCCCTATTCACGTATTAATATATAGATATAATTGGAATTGAATTATGAGTTCTTCTTTGTTTCGTTGTGAATAAAATCCTTAGTCGTAACTGTTTCCAATGTCCCAAATAAATTTCTTTCATTCTTTCTAAAACAATGGTCACGTATAATGCAGTAATTGGAAAGCTATTTCCACGGGTAAACTATTAATTACTACAACCTAAATACGTTAAGTTAGTTTACCTTAAGAATTTCAGGCATAATATGATAATCTTTTACACCATACTTTATTTTGAAAATAAATGATACAATTAATTGATTTTAGCTCGCATGCTTTGATTACAGCATGCCAATACTTATTTCTTATTTAATTAGTGAATTGATTTAACATTGCAATATTTATTATTACACTTTGTACATTTTACATATGTATATTTTTGTAAATATTTTTAAAAGAAGGCAATATTAGGAAAATTAATAACTGTCCCAAATTTTTGATTGTATGTTCAATCAGACTAAAACATATTTTAGCAATACTTTTTCGTGCAGGACGCTGCTGGCACAACTATAATAGTAATCACCAATGCGTGTTAATAAATAATTATTGCGAAATACGTAACATCAAATTATGAGGAATATAGAGAAAAATCGAGTGGTAATGTTTTTTATGCAAATATGTATTTTCACGCTGTAGAGATAGATGCGTATTTTCACCGGAAATTACTTCAAACCAAATCCAAAATTAATTTTTTAGTTTACCTACGACGAGGTTAAAATTTTTGCGCTATTTTAATTGTTTCATTTTAATTTGAAAAAAAAAAATAAAAAATATTTTTGATTATAATTAATTTTTTATTAAAATTATTTTAATATAATATACATTTTTAGCAATTAAATGTGGTAAATAACAAAAACACAACATAACATCAAGTATAATCAATTTATGACAAATAATTTACATTTAAATAAAGTAATAAATCAAAAGAAAACAATATCACAAAATGGCTCAAGTATACCGGGTAGTCCAAATCCGACGTCCGTGAAGCTAGCCTCGACGACCCAGCCCATTCAAATAAAACATATGTGTGGATTTAGTGTTATTTATGAGCTAATTAATTGCTCTAATCGGGAATTTGTTGCTCATTCCGAGACCGAAATATTGCTGACAAGGCCAACTTTTTTTGGAAGCTGGCATTGTCATAGGAAATTTTGCTATAAAAATGTCTAAAAGTAATCGTTACATTAGTTTCTAATTAGTTGCTCAACATATAATGTATCGTGGTATGAAATTTTTGCGAAAAAGTGCCGTTGAAAGGGAATTATAAACACTGAAATGGTCATCTTATTAACGTATTGCTTAAGTAACTTTAGGAGTTCAAACGGTAAATAGAAAAGAGTTTTAAATTATTTTCTGTAAGAATCAATTTAAAAAGTTATGTAGAGCTAAACAACTGTAGAGCAACTAAATAGCACACAAATAGCACTAAATCCACACATATTTTTGACGTTTTTATGACTAAATATCATATTACAAGGCAAATTTTGTTAGCGATGCTTGATACAATTCTGATTAGAGCAACTAATTAGCACATAAATAGCACTAAATCCACACATATTTATTAGACGTTTTTATGGAAAAATATCATACGACAAGGCCAGATTCCACAAAAAGTTTGCCTTGTCAGCCATATTTCGGTCTCGGAATGAGCAACAAATTCCCGTTTAGAGCAACTAATTAGCACATAAATAGCACTAAATCCACACATACTTATTAGAGGTTTTTACGGAAAAAAATCATATGACAAGGCTAACAACTTCCAAAAAAAGTTGGCCTTGTCAGCAATATTTCGATCTCGGAATGAGCAACGAATTCCCGATTAGAGCAACTAATTAGCTCATAAATAGCACTAAATCCACACATACTTATTGGACGTTTTTACGGAAAAAAATCATATGACAAGGCAAGCTTCCAAAAAAAGTTGGCCTTGTCAGCAATATTTCGGTCTTGAAATGAGCAACAAATTATCGATTAGAGCAACTAATTAGCACATAAATAGCACTAAATCCACACATACTTATTAGACGTTTTTACGGAAAAAAATCATATGACAAGGCTAGCTTCCAAAAAAAGTTGGCCTTGTCAGCAATATTTCGGTCTCGGAATGAGCAACAAATTCCCGATTAGAGCAATTAATTAGCACATAAACAGCACTAAATCCACACATATGTTTTATTTGAGTGGGCTGGGTCGTCGAGGCTAGCTTCACGGACGTCCAAATCCGAGCGCTGGCTGGCAAAGAAGTCCCCGTGCATTGCTAAGTGCATGCTTTTATATTTCTACCCGGCATAATGATTTTACAGAGTGTGGGTACATCTAATATTTTACAAAGTGTAGATACATCCAACAATATCGTATTTTATCAAAAACTATTCTTATATATTATAAATTAATATAAGCCTAAATACCAACGGAAAATTAATAAAAATCTTAAAGTTACCCTATAATAAGCGAAAAAGGTTTAAAACACATTATGAGTATATTTTCAGTAGAAAGCGATAGAAATGTGATTCTAGACTTTATACATTAGGTAAACTACACATTAGGGTTTCCGGAATCGCTCCTCTTTTTGAGAACCGAGAATTTCGGTGCTTTTTCTTACAGGAATTAAATATTTAAGTAGATTTATTGAGTAATTTCAAAAAATAATACAAGAATCAAACCGAATGTGAAATTTCAACATAAAAAGTAAATGTTAATTCAAGTTGTTATTTTGGTATCTACATATTTATTTTATCCCACGGCTCAGTAGTTTTTTGCATAAAAGAATAAAAAATACCAACCTATCCAACAATGCTGCCAATATTTCGTGTTTTTCTAATTATAATTATAATTGTTGTAGATACATAGGCGCTACAGATAACAAAGCTGTGGCGATCTGTGCATTTGGTGAAGGCTGGCACAACTATCACCACGTTTTCCCTTGGGACTATAAAGCAGCTGAGCTGGGAAACTACAGCACGAACATGTCAACAGCATTGATCGATTTTGCTGCTCGATACGGTAGTATAATTTATTTAGTTATCTTTTCATATAACTGTTACATGTAAAACCAGTTATTCCTACATTTCCGCCATGTTTTTTTCTTACTTAAAATTATTTATATTTATCCTATTTGTAACTTTAACAAGAGGTCGTGTGAATTTCAAAGATTTTATCCGTACTAATTGTAACAGAATTTTAAATATACCTTGGCTTAGTCATTACTAGTTGTTATACATTTAGAAGGACCTCTCCTCTGAGCTTAATACGCCAGACTTCAAAAGTAAAACATACTATAAACGTATATATCATAGATCATATTTAGCTAGTTCATCTCGTAAGTTTAGTATTTTTACTAATATTACAAAGAGACATAGTAGGCTTAGTGTTAATAAAACTGTCGTTTATCGAAATTTAACGACGTTTGTATCACCATATCTCGTTTAAAATAACTTTTTATCAATATTATTAAAGGTTTGAAATAAAACTAAAATCAGACTCACAATATAAGACAATAAAATAAATATTTCATAATGTTCTTGATAATTTTATCAATAAAATTTTCTACTTATGTTTTTTTTTTATTTTTATAAACATAATTTGAATAATAAATCTAAGAAACAAAAGAACATTTCTGTTGCTTGATATATCGATATTAACGAAGATTATTATAAATATTTAAACTCCTTAAATTTTTATTTTTATAGGGTTAGCATACGATCTTAAGACAGTGTCTCAAGAAATGATCCGTAAGAGAGTGGCGAGGACTGGCGACGGCAGTCACCCCTTTGACAATGAGAGCAAAACATCCGACGAAGATCACAATCATCCCGAGAACCCAGTGTGGGGCTGGGACGACCAAGACATGACAGAGGAAGAGAGAAAATTAGCTGAAATTGCTCATCAAATAGATTAAAGTTTAATTTTTTACTTACTTTAATAAGTGGCCATTTCTTGTGGTTTAGTGGTTTATTTGGTACTTTTTGCTATATCTATCGACTGATAAATATATTTAATTATTTTTTTGTGATATAAATTGCGGTGACTTGGATATTTCGTTCATTAAACTAAATAATGTTTTCATTAACGGGAAACGAAGGGTAAATGAAAAAATTGAATACTTCTCATCGTTATATAAAATTATTTCACAAAAGAAATTATACTCCGAAGCTTTGATATACGATATTGTATGATACAATTTGTATGTAATAAGTATTAAACGAATATTACGTCCCAAAGATACCAATAGAATAAATAATATTATTTGTTGCTGTAATTTTGAAGTAACTTTCCGATTTTCATTTTTCGTATAATATACAATATTGTTTCAGATGACGGTTTCATTGAAGTAATTGTTATTAGTCTATGAATTTATTAATGTGATCATTTATTATTTAATACTAAAATGGTGTAGTTAATTGATATTTATTTATTTTCACGACAGAGTCAAACTTATGTCTTAAGTGTTAATTATTAAAATAATTATTATTAAGGGATAATTTTGTGAAATAAAACAGTATCTCATTTAATACAAATCAATTTATTATATGTGTTTTTCTCAAACCCGATAGTATCCTTGATTTCAAAACATATTTATACTACATAAGATTTTCTTGAAATTGTTGAAAACCGTTCTTGTATAGAGTGGAGTGACTAGTCGCTTCAACGGCAGTGGTTGCAGTTTCGATATCCGCTCGGAGCAGATTTGTGTTTGAACAAATATTTGCATCTGGGTGTATGTCTTTGTGGATTACCTCTCCGTGCCTCGGACAGAACGTAAAGCCGTAATATAAATTATATGTTTGAAAGTATCTATCTATATCAATCTTGTAATCTCAGTCGGCTAAACTGAACTGATTATCTTATTCCATTTTAAAAGAGTAACTGTAAAATTTATGTCGGTTCCTCTTAGCAGAATCTACAATTCAAATCGGTGGTTGCTTCTTAATAGCTAAATTATTAAATTATATAATAATAGCTGTGCCTGCGGTTTCACCCAGGTAAATTTGAAGAAAAAACGTACTTAAATATTTTTGAACCATTATTAACCAAGCAAGGAGAAGAAAATACTGGTTTTCTAGGTAACCTGATCTTGATTAGGTGATAGTTTTCCGCTTGAAAAGCAGTCCTATGTGCTTAAAAGCTTACCCCTGTGCTTTATTAATTGTTACAGCAAAACGATAACTCGGGCAACTTGCATCAGTAGACGCACATCGTAGAGGTTTTTGTGACGTTTCCTATTAATGCTAAGCTCCTGTTGGCCGTAGTGTAATGTTATATAGCCTATAGCTTTCCTCGGTAAATGAACTATCTAACACAAAAAGAATTTTTCAATTCGAACTAGTAGTTCCTGAGATTAATGCATTCAAAATAACAAATAATAATAATATAGATAAGTATAAAACTATAGATAATGAATTAAAATATAAATAATTATTTTGTAAAATGACGATTCAAAACTTTAGAACCTTTGATTTGATTTGATTAACAAAAATGTTGCTCAAGATGTAGATATTTAAAATCGACTTTTTAGTTGGAGTAAATTACGTAAACTCTTTCTCGTGCTCTCTCTTTTTCTGTTAAAAATTTCGGCTGTTGTATTATTTTAAAGTAAATTTCTTGGATATAGAATGTGCCAAGCTTTTACTACATCTTTAAGTTTATTTTACGTTTTATACTGTATTGATTCTATTATATTTATTGTTTTATAACTTGTTGTTAGCACTAATGAAAAGCTTTCAAACCGTGAATTTTGTTAAAGATTCAAAACTTAGTGACATAATTATTTCAGAAAAAATAGAAGAAAAGATCGAAAATATTAAACAAATAAATAATAACAATATTTTAAATATAAAATTTAGTTTGAGTATAAAAATTACACAAATACTTGAAAACAATATTAACCGCAATACCATATTCAACTAATGTGGAAAAGCGGTTTAATAGTTTGAAGGAGAATTTAAATAAAGAATAAGTTCGAGATCAGGTACGAACTGCTTGATTAAAAATAATACCTCTCAAGTTTAATAAAAACGGGTGTGTCTGCATTAAAAGTTGCATAAAAGATTCCGGATACCATTATATATTAACATAGTTTAAATTGTCAGATTATTGAATTGCACTATTTTCTGCACGTAATTAACTTGCCTTAATCTGACGCGCTGGAGTTTTACTAACGATCGATTTTTTTTTTACTAATCTGATTGGCTGCCCTATACGTTCGGCCGACATTATACCAAAGAGCTCAGGTATGGTGGAAGTACTTGACAAGGTGCAAGGTTACCCTCTTATTTTAATCTGCCGCGCTCTAATAAATCCCAAAATCCCCACTTGGGCTCCTCTACTATTATTTGTGGTCCGAAGTGACAAAAAAGATACGGTTAATTATTCCTTAATAATTACTTCTACGCATTTATTACTTACTAATAATCAAGTAAAGGAATAAGAGTCGTGACCTCGAAGGGGACTTGTCGCTCGCGAGGATTATCATCGCGATGCTCGGCCACGACGAGTCCTGGAAGGCGATGGTCTCCTTCTGCGAGATAGTAATGTCCCAGAAAGAGGCCGACGAGCGTTTGAGAGAGGAGGCCACCGAAATGGCCTCCATCCGTGGGCGACGAATGGGGGTGCGTAGGAGGCGCTACTTAATGCGCCTCCAGTAACGCCCCTGTGCCCGTGTCGGGCCGGGATGGGAACCCGGTCCTGTTAGACACGGCGTCATCGGGACTGTTCAGAGGTGAGCCGGACAGTCCCCATGGATGAGAAGTCTGGCCTTTTCGCCGAGGCCAGCCTGTCGCTGAAGGGATCCTGTTGCCTGCAGATCCAGGACCCTCCAATTAAAGCGGCTGAAGGTTCCCGCAGGGGCTTAGTACGGTATTGCACTCCTAAAGTGCCGAGTCCGACATAGGTCTAGGATTGCCGACCCGGGCATCCTGGATATCATCCGTAAATTGATTCCCCATCACCACAGCCCAAACCACTAGACAGATCGGGCTGAAATTTGGCATGTAGGTAGATGTTATGACGTAGGCATCCGTTAATAAAGGATTTTGATCAATTCTACCTAAGGGGACAAAATAGGGGATGAAAGTTTGTATGAAACTTTGTCAATTTTAAACCGATCGGACTGAGACTTTGCATGCATAAAATAGTCTGTTTTTTTTTCGGACTTTTTACGGACTAAATTGACACATGCAAATGTCAATTTTCGAAATAATGATACCAGCTTTTTAGTAATAGTGTTGAACTACGATACCGGTTTTATGAATCGTAACTTTTTACTTTTACTAAATAATTTTATTATTATTTGACAATAGATGAATCTTTTAAAAATCATGGTAATCAAGCATCACAGATAAAAAATATATATTTATTAATTTTAATTACTTTTTACACTAAATAAATACGACAATTATTCATTTGTTTGTTGAACAATACGCAGTAACAAGTTTTTAACATTAACTAAGGTAGCCAATGCCATAAAACACGAAAACACGGCGTTGTAATTATTTCTGAAAAACGATACTAGATTGTAAATTACGTAAAGTTACGGTAGTGGCAAATCACTATTAATGATTCGAAAAAAACTAGCAACACAGCTTATGTCAATTTAGTCCGTAGCGAAAAAAACAGACTTTACTATGACATAGGCATCCCCTAAGAAAGGATTTTGATAAATTCCACCCCTAAGGGGATAAAATAGGGGCTGAAAGTTTGTATAAATCTTCTTAGATTTTCGACTGATTGAACTGAAATTAAAGATTGGAGCTACTATGATGAAGACGTCCGCTTAAATTTTAGCGCCTAATGACAGATTAGTTAAGAATATTATGTACAAAGAAGTTTTGTAGGCCCTAATTTTTTACACACGCTAAACAAAAGTAAAGCCGGAAAAACTATACCTAATTAATAATAATACTTCTTAACGCGAGCGAAGCCGCGAGCAAAATCTAGTTATAATATAAGTATGAATACTTGGTTGTACTCATAATATACGTATTGAAATATAATAGAAAACTTTCTTAGTACATATAGAAAGTATATATATATATATATATATATATATATATATATATATATATATATATATATATATATATATATATATATATATATATATAAAAATACTTTTTTCCTTTAAAATCTAATTACCAACTTTTAAAGTTCTAATTAAAAATTATTCATGCAAACTTTTACTGAATTATCGGACTCTTCTTCAATTTTAAATAATCAATTAGGTATTATAAAGAAGATATGTGCAAAGTTTTTAGACTTAAACTTTGATTTAGACTGTGTTGTTTGTCATTCGGACAAACTTTCATAACGTTTTATTAAATAATTGAAAAAATCAAAAAACCCGACTGCGTAAAATACTCTTATTATAAACTAAAAAGAATAAAACAATTTACTAGCTTTCATTTGATACCCATATTGCTACAGTAAGAAAAAAAAATTCAACTCCCTTCCCTTATTCCGCCATTTGCGGGCGCCATTTTGAAAATTTATATAGCTACGTCACTACTACAGTTTAGACAAATCCAACGACACCTCATATGTAAAAAACCGTCAAGCCGTTTGGCCTGTAGGGCGTGCCAAAGAAATGGACATACATACATACACACATACACACATACATACATACATACATACACACATACATACATACATAGATACATACATACATACATACATACATACATACATACATACATACATACATACATACATACATACATATATACATATATACATACATACATACATACATACATACATACATACACTCGAAAAACATTATCGAAAAACAAAACTCCTTCTGTCGCAGTCGGGTAATAAATTCAACTGAACCATTAATTTACTTGAATACAAAATTGATCAAGTACACAAATTTTTACGATATGTTTTAAAACGAAATTTATTAAAAATTGATTGATAGCTAAATAAGTATAGTATTTTATTTAAAACATAAGATAAGAAAAAAGAATTTATTTTAAAATTATCTAAATAAATAAATATAACGCTGAACGTAGTCACAGCTATAAATGTCTAAAGTTTATTTTTATTCGGGTTTTCATCGGGTCCGTTGAGATCCTTACTGATTTCATCTCGTTTTCTCCATTCATTCGTATGAAATTTTTCAGGAAAAATGTTTATATTTCTCACTTTTCCTGTTGTTATACCTTTTAACCATTCCGAGTTCAATTTGTAATCGTCTATTGGCGGTAGATTTTCAATGAAGTGGTAATTTTTATTTTCATGTGTTTCGAAATCATTATATTTATGATCAAAATTACCATCGAGAATAGCATGAGATGGCGTGTCTGCGAGTGGTTCATATTTATCATTCAGGTAGCCATTGTTTACGTAAATTACCTTTTTTTGATACGTATCATCGAATGCATTATTTCTTAGGAGTGTGAAAACTGCGCCCGTGAGAGCCATGTTATTTAACATACCGGCGGCTAAGGTCATCATTTTTAAGGAAGGCAAGACAAATGGCAAGATAGCGGACATTATAAGACCGGGCAGTAATAATAATGGCATAATTTTATAGAATTGTTTTTGAAGTTTTTTCGTACTGCTCCTCCCTGAAGTTACATCGTCACCTGAAAATCATCAAAAAATATAAAATAATATATATGTTAATAATATATAATAACATATTACAAGTACGTACATTTGATTTATTTTAAAATGAGAATGGGTTAAAAAAATTACTTCGATCGAGTGAAATTAGAAAGTAGAGACTAATTATATTAAAATTTATTTAAATCCCAAAAAATCTTATCATTATATACAGAAAAATATAATAGAAATAATTATTTCTAAGTAAAAGGTGTGTATCTGTTTGTCTGTTCGAATTGCTCGTTTGTTCGAATTCTAATGAAAATAAATTAAAATGATTAAAATACTTTCAAAACACCTTAAGCGTAAGTTTGGGTATCACACCAAGGGGTCCTTCCAACAAATATGATTTTTAATTAGTTTAAAACCTAACCTTATATTAATTACAGATAACTAATCGAGTAAATAAATTTGATATTAACCTATTTTGAAAAAGAATCAATAAATGTAATATAAACTACATATTTAATAAAAGAAATGTTAATAACAATTAACATAGTAAATTTTCAAATTAATTACATTTTAAAATATCAACGCTGAGAGATCCATTTCCTTTGCTTCCAAGTTCCAAGCTATAGCTTCGACTGAGGTCCAATTTAAGCGATCTACGTTCAAGTAGTCTTTCTGTATTATCACAAAGTTTTGTATAAAGTTCTTCATCGGAAATGTTTTTATAAATTTGCCACGGAAACTTTTCACTACGTGCATTTCTCCGATGCACTCCGCCCTCGAGAGCTCGCTCTGCTCGCCAATCGCCGTAAGCCCCGATACATTTCGTTATCCCTAAATTTTTTGCGCACATAGAAATTTCGTGAATTGCATTATCACTTGTATCCGCGAAATTTGAACTTGTTTCGTGACTCGTACGCGAGTTTATCGCTTGAATAAAACATGGCCAAGCCGAGAGAATGAGAATGGCAGCGCATGCGCGCATCGCTGCTGGCTGACTGACTTGATTAGGCGCCCGATCGCTATTACTTTAGAAAGGACGTAAAAGTAGAATTTTACAATGTTGTTATGCTGCAATAGTTTCGTAATTACGATAGAGTTTTTAGTAAAAAATAAATACATTTATATATTAATGACAATCAAATTAATAATTATCATTCATCATTATATCAGTCACTTATTACTATTATTATGAGGTAGTTATTATGTATTGATAGTTATTGTTTTTGAAAATTTAATAATTATTCAATTTAAATTAAAACGTAGTTCTTAAAGAAACTTTCCTCGAAAACTACATTGATAATCAGTAGAGAAAAAAAAATTCAAAATAATTTTGATGCTTGTCAGATATTATTTTTCTTTTAGAACCAATTTTCATTTATGTTTTCTAAACCTTCGTAATTTTTAGTAGGTAATCATATTATTTACATGGTTTATATGACGTATTATTCTTATACAAAGTATAAGTATATATTAAGCATACATTGTGGTTACAAGCTTATTGTACTCTGACTTTTTGATTTTAATCCATCAAATTTTAGGTCACAATATTTAATACTTCTGCCATTAGATCCCGCAACACGTAGGTAAAGGTGAAATTTTATTTACACAATTATTACTACAATTAGATTCATAATATGCGTTAATCGCTACATTTAATGTAAGTTATTTAAAATTGTAGATTGTTTTTTTTTTTTTTTTTTATTTAGTTAACGGCATACATATTCTGCAATTAATGTCTCGTCGTATTATAACAAATATTGCAGGCATAGTGGTGCCTATCTGAATTTGAAATAGGAAATATTATTACTAAAAAAAAAAAAAAAAATTGGTTGTCTGTAAAGTCAGTTTACAGACGATAATTTTACGTGATAACTATAAGAAAACATTGATGAAAAATTGCAAACTTTTAAGAATTTAATTGAATTATTATCGCTGAGTTATCATTATTTTGTAAAGTACAAAGAATGAGTTAATTCAATTAATTACAATTATTTTCGATAAATTAATATTTATTTGCACTCGTTAATTCTTTCGAAAATATTTTGTTACTTAAATTATATAGATTAATTACAAGTAACAATGTGCTGTTAACAATTTGTTTACAACTTATATACATGTGTGATATTTACTTATACGATCCTCCAATCTGCGTTATCGTTTTGATTCACAAGCTGAACGGTTAGGCCGATCGTGCCTATCTTTCGCTTTTTCCGCGCTCTCGCTCGCAACACGTGACAATTCTTCGTGCGGTGCAGCCGGCATTCATCGATTTACAAGACGTTTTCACGTCAATAAGTACATGTTTAATTAATTTAAAAAGTATAGCACACACTAGTAGAAAATGATTATAATTACGAACGTTGAGTGAAAGTTTTTTTTTCTGAATAAAATTCTGACAGGAAATGGCCTATATTATTGCCAAATGCATATCATTTGCATAGGCTCGGTCACGGACAAGTACAAAACGCCTCGTGTCATCGCCCCCAGTTTCACCACGACATACGTGCTCGGTGTCTTGATACGATTGTTTAATTATACGACACACACGCGAGACATCATTTTCTAAGGTAATTAATTCAAAGTGTGAAAAAAACCAGATGAAATGAAAAGTCTTAATTATGAAAGTAGTTGTAAATGAGAACTGCTTAAACGAATTATGGTTCTCGTAAACGGCTGCGGTGTATGCTATCATGAGACTTTTTGTATTACATGGGATGTGAATATGTGTTATACGACGATTATTACACGTCACGCCCACGAACTAGAAATACAATTACACGTACAAGAGAAACTTTTAGGTAGTCAGTAGTCATTTATTACTTATCATTTATTAAGTAGTTATTATGTATTTATATATGACATATTTGTTTTTTTTTTAAATTAATTTTCGTCAAATTTCTTAAAAAAAATTATCTCAAAAATTATATTGATAACAAATATAAAATTAAACTACGATAATCACTTAACATTGTAAATGTTTTTTTTTTTTTTGTATCATAAATAAAAACAAATTCTAATCATTCAGCTTAGCGAGATAATAACTGTGTACTAATTAATTGAGATTTATTATGAGATACTACTTTTATAGACAATTTTTTCAAGTCGTAATATCATAATCATATGCTCAAATACTTAACATTGAATGATTCTAGCTCCAATGTATCTTAAAATATTTTAATATGACTATCAAATACGCTACCTACACCGCGATGACCTTCTAAGGTCACATTTTCCTCCTAACCGTATATACTAGACAATTAATGTACCTGTTTAATAGTCACTTTCACACACGCTCTAGCGATAGGGATCGGAAGTTCTCATTGTCCGAGGGGAGTATGTGTGTCCGTTAATGATACGGCATTAGTCCTTAACCGGCGGTCAATATCTGGGTCGATATTTCTACGACACGATCACGTTGTCCTGCACTTTCTTTTTGCAGTTTGATTTTGCCGCCTATTGTCTTCCGTAGGACACTTTATATCCTGGGAATCGATCATATCGACACCAGTCAAACTCGAGCAGGCAATCAGGAATCATCTTTTTTTTTCGGTGTAATTTAAATCGTTATCAAAATGTGTAGAATGTTTGGTGTGCTATCTTTAGCCTATGTCGCTATTTTCATGTTAACAGTTGTGCACTGTGAAGAGGATTTGTCGAAAAATAACTTTGTGGATTTCCTGAGCAAAGGTATTTTTCTCAACTTATGTAACTGATATTTTTAATGTTATTAACGTGTTGAAAAAAATGAATGCTTAAAGAATAAAAGGGACAAAACTTATTAATTGAGTTGTTGTGTTAATGTACAAAGATCTTTAAAAGTAGACAGATCACACAAAGTTGTGTAGAATATGTATCATCAAATATTATACAAATATATGCATTAAAACGCTATAATTTATAACTTGATAATTATTTTTTTAAATTAAAATAAGAGAAAATTTTAATAACAACAGTAATAGTGATACAGCGGAATTTTTTTTTATGAATATAGAAATTTCGAGACTGAAAAAATTATGCCTGGACACCTGGAGCATGCTTACTGAAAAAAAAGCTAAAGAAACAATTGGCTCTCGCTGTGCGAGACATCGTACGGCAGCCCTGCAACAATATACTTTAACGTTTTATTAAAACAACAATTACAAAAATCGTTTCGTATATCCTCGCACACTTCTGCGTCCTCGAGAATTTAAATTTTATATGATAAAAATTGTAATCAACCACCGCTTCGTCAGTGTGTAATCCCCCTTACGACGTTACTCGTTTCGTTTCGTGACCATCAGCTACAATCAAACTGTGAAATCAACTATAAAAACGCGATTTGCTTACAATAATTTTCTGTAACACGTAGTTTTGTGGTTTATGTAATATATCTTCTAAAAAAGTATATTACAGTTTCCTTTTAACGGTAAAACTAAAAGCATTCAACCATAAGCGATAATGATCTTGTATCAGATCTTTAAGTTCAACTTGTGTAATTGTGTAACTGACTTAATATTTTTTTCAAATACATATCAGTTGTCTAAGAGGAGTTTTCATTGGACCTTATTATTATTCGAAGAAATCAAAGTCATAATCACAAAAGACATAAACTGAAATCCGAGTTTTTAAAAGACGTAGATTTTTTTTCTAATGATTATATTTTTTCAGATGTTAACGTCGGTCGTACATTCGGGCATAATGCTTTAAAGCGTCTCTCTTTCATTTTTTTGCCTGTGATGTTCACTCTGGGTGTTATCTCAACTCTCCTGATGGCTTTGGCGGTCATATCTGTCAAGAATCTCGCAATTGGAGTTGTACTTCTAATTGTAGCCGTTAGCCAGGTAATAAATTCTATTTATATTTCAATATAGTAAAAAATATATATATACATTATATAATTAGAAATCGAAGTTTGATAACTTAACAGTGAAATTTTTGTCGACGATTTTTACGTTTAATGACTTTCGTTTAGATTAAAGATTATATGCAATAGGACCATAAAATAGTTTTTATTTTCTGAAAAATAGCTCGGTTTTACATACCGGAAGATATTAATAAAAACAGCCGAATTTTGTAAGAGTGTATAGCTTTTATAGTGGAGTACGATCTTATTATTTGCTAATCTCTTTTATTTCCAAAAAATAATTTCATCAAATACATCTCTGTTATGATATAGGTACTAGTTACACTTTTAATATTGTATTTACTCGCACATGAACAATAAAATTCTTTAATATTTAATTTAGGCTGTGTCGAGATTGTTTTCTGCCGGAGTAGCACCTGCTGCACCTATCGTGTTCCATCCTCGTGCTGAATTCCTTCCTTCACCGGCTTTACCTGCACCTTGGCCTGCATCGGGACCTCTTCTCTCACCCTGGGCCAGATCAGACAACGATGCAACTATATCTGATTAAGATATACTTAGTACATACGAAATTTGACCGGAATCATATCGAAACGATTATGAATTTATACAAGTATATTTGTATATTTTTGTGCATTTATTAAACGTTAAGGTTTGTGCTACTGCAAACAATAATTCACAATGCCATACAAATGTGCAAACTTCGTCTGTCTCTCGCGAACAAAAATATTTTGTGAAAGACAGACGACGCCTTAGTTTTACTATTTATTTATTTAAGAAAGTAATAAAAAATGATTAAAAAACTTTGTCTTTACTATTGACCTTCTTATTCCCATTTATTTAAATATCCAATATCATTTCCGTTTCTTGAATATCTCTTAACTCATTTAATTAAAAGTCTACACCGGACTTTATCGCGTTTATTTAAAAAAAAACTGTACAGTTTAACGATTTTTAAATTTATTTCCCGATATTTCGGACATTTTATAGCGTCCATGGTCTCGGAGGACTGAGGTGGTGGGTGTCCGAATAATGAATTAATTGTTACATACCCCGCCACACATACCATGGACGCTGTAAAGGGTCCGAAACGTCGGGAAATAAATAAATCAAAAAATCGTTAAACTTTAGTTTTTTAAATAAACGCAATAAATCCGGTGTAGACTTTTAATTAAATGAAAATTCGCGTAAATATAAGAGAACAGTATATCTCTTAACTCTACGAGAAAACGATTATTTTTGTGAAATTAACAATAAAATAATAAATAACATTTAGTTAACTAGGTATAAAAAGCTAGAAAAAAAAATAAGATAAAAGAAAGGTATAAGTTTTTCTGATTATATTCCACTACAGGTCAAAAATTTTCGCTTTTAAGTCAACTGTAACCTTCATCGCAAGATAAATAGGTTTCAACGTAACTTTATTTCCTAAATCCTCGGGTTTTGAGAGATAACAAAAAAATGAGGGTCTATTTCAATTTAGATGACGCCTTAAATAAATTTTCCGCTATCTCATAGTTATCACTTTCATTTGTATTTTCTTCATTATTTTAAATAAATATTTTATTCATGAATATTATATAAGACGGAACGATTTGATTTAATTTTTAGAAAGTCCATTACGATAAAAATATTTTTTAAATTTTTATCACATTCACAAGTAAAATGTACAGTATACAGATAGATATGAGCAAATTTTAGTGTAACGTTAACATTTTTTTCATTTCTTGACATGGTCTGTTGAAACAATGGTATTATAGGCCAGATTTGATAATTTTTAAAATTAAAATAAAAAATAGTAGGATGATAACCATTTGAAAAAGAAGGGAATAACGAAAATGAAAGGAAAAATAATTTACGGGCGATCTGAGGTCGGGAAGTGGAGGGGGGGGGGGGGGGGGGGAAATCGATTTAAAGCATTTTTAAACTGCCCCCCCCCCTCCACTTCTCGACATCAGATTGGTTTTTTCTAATGAGTTTCATCCTACCTTTTTTTTTTTAAATTGTCGAACCTAGCCAATAATACCATTGTTTCAACAGACCGTATGTTTCGTATGTTAACTCCATACGAAAAATATTATAATAGTGTGTAATAATACTTTCAATTTCATTACAACTCTACTATTTCATTTGTGTTTATTACGACCGTTTATTACTGAATTTTTATTCTATTCAAAATATGTTTCATATTTGACGAAATACCTTTTCAAGAAATGTTTCTTTTTTTCTTTTTTATACATGACATCCTTTTACGCCACTTGTACATGAAGGTCTTCAAAAATTTCTTTATGGAATGCCTAGGGACTATGACATACACTTTCACCTAAACTTTTATAATAATTAGGTATCTATTTCTTTTCATGTCACGTACTTGAAGTGAAGTGTGACAATTATAGTATGTACTAATAGCTGTAGTCGTACTGTGTTGATAAAATAGTGTGTATCTAATATGAAGTTCTATTCCTTGGGCCTGTGATAGAGGTCAGTTGATACAAACCAGTCGAGCCACTGGTTTCTAACCAGTTCTGTATAATATCCCTTTGCAGAAAGGAATTTATCCCTTTAATCACTACAAATTAATAAGCGTTGTTTTTTTTGTTTCATCAAACATTAATTGCAATAATTAAAAAAGTAGTTTTTCTAAAAGGTGTTTAAAATTGATAAAAGACTTGTATCGTTTTCGTAAAATGGTGTTTGCCTTAAATAATTATAACGTTGAATTTGATTTTTTCAACACTTTTTAATAAATATAATTACTGCACGTACTTAATATATATTAAATTAAAAAAAAAAGACTTTAAATATACAATGATATAATTTGGGAATTCGATTGCGAGTAAGTTAATTTTGTTTTTAAATATTTACAGTTGTAACATCCCTAACAAGTAAATTATTATTATACCAATGAAAACATTACAAACTTTATGATTGTGCTTATTTTATTTATTACAGAAATTTTACAATATTATACATATTTACAATTCAAAACTTAAAATAATTATTTACAAACAGTTTTGGTATAAATCATGTCCGCGTGGAATGGTGCCAAGAATACTAGCAGCATATATATATATGATTATGATTGTACTTTATGATTTATATATAAACAAACGTTAAATATTCCGTTTCACATATAAATCATAGTATTTGTATTTGTGCTAATGAAAGTTTAAAAACGTATATTTAAAAACTTTTCTTATAACCGTTAACATAAAAAAATCACATGTATAAATTAGATTGTATTTTGAGGCTTATGTAATCAAACAATCCAATCCAATCACATTTCATAAAAATTAAATTATAAACGTAGATGAAACGGGAGTTAAAGAGAAAATATTAAAAGTAAGTCGTCGATCTCGATCAGGATTATGCATTATTCAGTATCTGGAGGGGCGCAAGCGCAGTACATTGACTGAGTGACCGTCAACATGAACGCACCAAGTGTACTCCGCTTGCTATATTTCCTTACCTTTACAATCTTATGTGCAAGTGCTCAAAATGATGATATCAGAAATTCGTCACATGTGCACAGTATTGAACTATACGACGGTGTGTATGTGAAAATACCGGAACAAAAGAATGATCAAAATAAATTATTGTCCTTTGAAATTGATACCAAAAAGAATGAAGTAGTGGAAGGTAAGCTTTATTTTTTTTAAACATATTAAATATTAAATATTTATGAAATTAATAGTTCTTTAGTATACCAGTCTAAATTCATAAGACAAATATAATATGTAGTTTGGCCTTTTACGATCCATATATTTTAATATATATACAAACATAAATGTACTGTAATCCGATATATCTACAGTACATTTTTATCTCTGTTTTTAAAGGGAATAATTGCCCTTTTTGTAGTCGACTTCCTTAACATACCCTGTCATTACATACAACTGCATGAAATGCTTGATGTCAATCTTTAATTTATTTATTTGACTCAAAATATAATTTATGAAAAATTATAAGATTTTTCACTACCTAAAATTATATTTAAAAAAAGAACTAAAAGCTATAGACTACATTTTCTTTATGTTGTGGATTTATTTATTAAGATTATTCTTCTTTGGATTAATGGATTAGGATTTTATAACCGAAAGCTAGACGCCCTTCACGAACTCATCTTTGTATATATTATAAAACTACTAACTGCTATTTGTATCAGTATTAATGTTCATAACATTTTATAGTCTATCTATCTATCTATCTATCTTATTTCTAGGGAACGTAGCTTTCTAATGGTAAAAGGATTATTAAAGTCGATTACAGAAGATTAATAAATCCATTACAAACAAACAAATAAACAAAATTTTCTTCTTTATAACATTCTTTTAAAACTGTATAAGAAACAATTTTTGTCATTAAAACTGATAAGATTTATAGAGCATCGCTTACAATCGTTGTTCTTTGAGAAATTTATGTACAGTTACCTTTTATACGTCTAGAAGAAATAAAAAGATATAAAACCTCAATATAGAGTCGGACAGAATGCTTTTTATCTTCTTTATTAATGTAATGATTTTGCGTTATTGTTTTATTTTTACGCTATATACATAGTAATTTAATAGAGAAAGTAGTGAGTGATATTTCAGACCTCAACAATAAAAGCAGTTTGATCATGGCTGAGTTGTTACTATTCGAAGATGCTTGTTAATCGGATTAACCAACTAAAACTTTTCCGTTAGAAAGCGATCTACGTTATATAACTATAATATATCATTTACGACAGTTATTATTTTTATGTATGTTATTTGCATATTTGTTATAGTTGAATGTGTAAGTAATCACAAGTTCTGAACGGAACAAAAAAGAGTGTGATTATGTTTTATTTATTACTTTACTCATCCCCATAATAAGTAGTAGTCTATTCTCTATCTTTCTCTCTCTATCTCTCTCCCTATCCTTCTCTCTCTCTATCTATATATATATATATATATATATATATATATATATATATATATATATATATATATATATATATATATATATATATATATATATATATATATATCTTTCTCTCTCTCTCTCTCTCTCTCTCTCTCTCTCTCTTGCATAGTAATAATTAACAACAACAGTCATATAAGACGACATTTAATAACAACCATGAAGTATATATTCTAACGTTTATCCACTGTTCATCATCTGATTATCATTATATTTATAAGAAACTTTGATAGTATACTACTTCCAATAAAAAAATTAAAAACGCATTTTGACCCATAAAACTCGAAAGTCGAAACAAATCGGTGTGCATTCATACGAAAAAAAGACACGCCGGAATATAAAACGTTTCCCTGAATTAATTAAGTATTGCTTATTTTAAAAAAAAATTATAACTTACTTAAAAATAAAATCTTGCATATAAACTTAATCTAATTTTTAATAAGTCAAGCAGCGATGGTAGCTTAGCAACAGTAAAAAACACCGATGCATACGAAAACATACGATTCTGACATATTATTTATATTTAACTTTATACATATCAATCTAGGTACATTAAAGAATTGGTTAATACACTCGTACAACCATAACTATATATTGGAGCAAAAACATTAAATTTGGACAGTTATTTCTTTCTGTGTTGTACAGAATTAATAAGCGATTTTTAACAAAACCACATAACCTTCTTTGTGATGAACAGGAGTGGTGAAAATTATAATATAATCTGTATCTGTTGATTTAAAAGCACTTTTTTTAAATAAAAATAAAGAAAAAGTATATCGCATAATAATGAACTGAACCAAGAAACTTATATATAAACTGGAATGCTTACGTGCACTCAAAAAACGTTCCTACGGCCGGAATTACATATCTTTCTACCATGGATACAAGGCAACTCTCGTAAGAAAGAGGCAAAATACCAGTAGACTGTAGTCAACGAAATGCTCGGAACGATTTTTCACTTTACATGTTATAAGCCAATTTCAACCTTATGTGAAAAATTTCAAGGTGCATATTTAAATATACAATTTTATTAAATGCGCGTTCCAGTTATTATATAAATTTTTGTGTGTGTGTGTGTGTGTGTGTGTGTGTGTGAACTGAACTGAATCAACCTGTAAACGTCCCACTGCTGGGCAAAGATCTCTTCTTCATATAGTAGAAGGCACGGAGTTTAGGTTTAGCATTGTGGATCACGCTGCTTCACTGCGGGTTGGCAGACAATTTCCTTCCTATGAATAAAGATCGATATCAGGTGTCTATGAAAACAACCGGGGCTGAAATTTCTCTCCAAGGCAGTGGGTAAACCCTTTTTACCCACTGCTTAAAATTTACATCCAGACCGGAAACAAATATTTGTAAAAATACAAATATCTGCCTTGAGCAGAAATTGAACCTGCGACCGATAACGTTAAGGCGACTACTCGCACCACTACACTAAAACGGTTTTCTTTATAACAATAATAGATTTCAATAATTTCACTGTATCACTTATAGTAATAGTACAAGAAAATATTGCGTTTCCCTTCGTTTCGTGTGACGATGTTGCCGCGTTGGCGTAACGGTCAGAGCAACTAGGCAACTGTCTGATCCCCACATGTCAAATGTTTTGTATAGACCAGTGTTTCCCAACGTGGGGCCCACGCCCCACTGGGGGGCAACTTGATAGTTAAGGGGCGCAATTTAAAAATGGACTCGACACGACTTTAACTCTTTCGCTTTGGATTATTTAAATGCAATGTCTATACCTTGTCCAACCGTTTATTATCTTTTTGACAGCTTACATCTATAAACTTCAGTTTTTTTTTTCATTATATGTTTTGAAATTTTACTTACGATGTTTTGATAACGATTTCATAGTGATTTCTTCCTAAAACTTTTCATTTATATTTCTTAAGGAAACAAAACAATTTTAAAGGTTAAAAATTATCCATGGGGGCATAAAAAATTTAGAAATGTTAAGGTGGGGCATGGCCTAAAAAAGGTTGGGAAACACTACCAGTGTAGACTAGTAAACTAGACCATATAGATGTTATGGAGGATGCGATTGTTATTATTATTATTAAGATTAAAAAAAGGTATTTAGTTTTTCGTTAATAACTTTTAAAATAATGATATTTAAGGAATTTTGAAAAAAGATCCTGAAAGAGGAGAAAATTTCCAATAAAAAAGTCCCAACTCCCGGAACTCTATCGATATTATTTATAATTTTTTTTAACGCTGGAAATAGGGCTCCGCGAGGGCGTTACGGCATAGGCGCGCCGCCTAAAAAGCCGGTATATCACTTAAAATATTTTTTTTTTTTTAATATTAAATAACAATTTAAAAATTTGAATAAATTACAGTGTAATCTAGACACTTGAACGAAAAAAACATCGGTGAAAATTTTTTTTTGTCGATTTTTCAAAAAGTTACACCATTGTTAACTAACTATTTTGTTTTCAAATCTCTGTTTTTATAAATTACGGTATAAAAGTTTAAATAATTGGTCTATAAATTTTTCGCTTCGTGGAGCTCTTTTTGTTTAGGTACTTAATAAAGTTATGCAAAAAAAATTATTACAGTTAATTATTTTGTTAATTATATTTTTTTAAATCTAACTAAAAATTAAATTTCTAAAAAATGTATATATGATATAGGTATGAATTAAAATTGGAAAAAAAATTTTTACGTCATTTGTTAAGAAATTGTTTATAAACAAATAGACTATTTTGGGATTTTTAAAAAAAATTTTTTTACTATCTTATAGCATAAATGAAATGATGATTTTTAAAAAAAAAATTTCTTAAATAATTTTTTTTATATTTTATAATCGTTTTTTTTTAATATTTCAATTGTTTAAATAATTAGTTAAGAAATTATTTTATTCTTAAAAATCACTATCAAATGAGACTTATGAATCTGAATAGAGTAATTTACTCTTTAGGTTATTTTTATTTACGTAAGGGGGCATCTATTATTTACGTGAGGCGTTTATTGCGAGAGGGTCGAACGAAATTTTGCTCAATCACGTGGAGGAGTGGGTGGTTTTGGCAAATATCACGTAATTTTTATTTGTCATTCAAATTAAATTTTAAATAAAAGTCTTAACTAGTCTTAAATAAAATAAAATAAAATATTTATGAAAATTGTTATTATTTTTATTTTATTTTTAATAGATCTAATGATGATGATGCTGCTAGATTATAGCACAGATTAACTCATCACAAACACAATAAAATTACACACAAATACATTACAAATTCGCATTTTAAGAAATTTTACGATACATTACCAAGGGGGAGGGGGGAGTCGAAAAATCGTTTTATTAGTCCCCCTTAAGCTGCATTTTATGTTAATACTATTAAATCCGTAATAAACCAAACGATCTTATTTATTTTTTATATCCAAAACCAATTTTTAATTATAAAGAAAATATCTTTGTGTTCTTCGAAACCAATGAATATGGTATGTTTTTCATTAAAGAAATTGTGTAGTAATCTGGAAAAAAAGGTTTTTATATACCTACCTACCTCGAATGTGAAAAACAATAAGCAAGTTTATGTAAAATTCTGTTCGAAGTGCTTAACATACTAGTAAGAATTAGTTTTGTGAAAATAAGAAGCGATTTACGTTTTTTTATTTTATTTTCTATATCACCCTAAACTATGTAGTCTAAATTACACACATTAATTTTTTTAGGTGACAGACTGACTGATAATCATATATAATTATATACTTTATTTTAAGGAAATACGTAATACATAAATACGTAATACATAATAATATTATTATAAATATTACACCCAGACTCGGGACGAGAATCGAACCCACGAACCTGGAGCGGAAAGCAATACAGTATTACAATATCGTAACAGCTTGTAAATGCCCCACTGTTGGACAAAGACTTTTTCAAAGATTTGATGAATTTTAAAGAAATATGAAAATTAAGTAGTGTAGCGTGGATTTGAACTCGCAACCGTTTGATATCAACACTCGCGTTCTATGCACTAAGCCATCGACGCTTGAATGTTAGTATAGTCATAGTTAAAAAGTTTTTGTATTAATTTTCAGGTCGTGGCAAACAAAAGAAGTTAATGCAGAGAATTCTCCCTATGTTCATCATGCCATTTGTTATTCAGTCTGCAATCGTCCCCTTATTCCTTGGAATGCTTAAGTTTATGCTATTCAAATCCTTGATGATTGGGAAGTTGGCGTTAGTTCTCATTATAATAAATGCCTTCAGAAACAGCAACTCTTTTAAAGGCAGACAGGACGAAGAAATAGCGAATGTTCACTACGGTTACCACGCACACGGTATGGGTGAAATCGGATCATACTTTAACTCGTAAAGTGTTGGGATTATAAAAGTTTTTCCTTCACATTAAATTATGGCCAAAGATGTTAATAATGTTTCTATTTAATATTTAATAAAAATAATTGTTCAATTTTATCGCAAAATCATAATCAACAATTTTTATGTATTTATTTAAAGGTAAATTTGTTTTATGAAAACGGGTACCATTCGATATTTCCTTTATCATTATATATTCATATATAAGTGTTTAAGATACAGTTTGATTTAATACGAGAATGTTAAAAAAAAATTGAAAGTTAGAATAGAAAACATAACAAAATTTATAGTTAATAAACTACAACGTAGTTATGAAATACTCCGTTTATGATTATGTAACAAAAAAATCCGGAAATATACTTTCTATTTGTTGCACGTTTAATTAAAATTAATAAACAAAATAACAAAGACAAAGTAATTTATTTTGTCGGAAATACAGACTGTGGTAACGTTAGTATTAATTACTGTTATCTCTTATGAAACAGTCAGTCGAGTAAAATGAAAAGACAAGGAATTAACGTGACGGAAAAGAAAATTAACATAATATAATTGATCTAAAAAGTTTTTGTTAAATATTTATAATTTGTTTAACATTAATTTTATACATAAAATCTGTCTTATTTCTTCTATTTATTTAAATTATTAATGTTTACGAATTAATTAATGAAATTATGAATCTATCAGCTTTTCAGTTTAATTTTTTGCTTGAATTAAACAATTTTTAAAGGCTACATTTTATTTAAAGCAGCGGAATTAATTAATAAAAAATGTAATTTATTAATAGCCTAATATTGCCTCATAGTTTTTAAGGTTTAAATTATTAAAAATTAGTCACAAGTCTAATACTAGTTAACAACCAAGGAAATATATGTCTATGTTACAAACTATACTTTGCAAGTGTTAAAATTAGTTAAAGTAAATATTTAAGTTTAATTTATTTTTATTTAACTATTTAAAATTTTAGTATTATGTTATTTATATTTATTTATAAGTCATTACCTTTTAATTTTGAAAATACTCAATTATTTATATTGTTTGTGTTAGGTGTTACGAAAAAATTAATAAAGCAGATTCACTTATTGGATCCACTATTTTTATTTTTTATACATGAGCCCTTCGTTATATCAGTCCGACTTAATAAAACTATACATAGTACTGACATAAGAAAATGCAAAATTAAAATTTATTACAGTCGAAAATTTACAAAAATAATCTTTATTTATTTTTATACTAAATCGGTAGATAAAATAACCGAGTGCCAAACACAAGTAAAAAGATAAATAGCTATATTAAAAATTAAAAACATACATTAACAAATAAATTTCAATAAATATGTTTTGTCACTTAAAAATCTAAGTCTTTTTTTTTATACCATGACGGTGGCAATCAAGCATACGGCCCGCCTGATGGTAAGCGGTCACCGTAGCCTATGGACGCCTGCAACACCAGGGGCATCACATGCGCGTTGCCGACCCTTCAAAAACCTATTTACTCTCCTCTTGAAGGACCCCATACTGTAGTCCTGTGGGAAAACCTCGGCGGAGTTCGTTCCACAGCCGAATGGTCCGTGGGAGGAAGTTCCTCTGATACCGAACTGTAGGGGACCATTTGGGCTGCAATGTGTGAGCATGAATTCCCTGTCGATGGCGAGCGGTGCGATGATAAAAAGTGGCCGTTGGCATCATTTCGAACAATTCTTCGGAACACAACCCATTATACAAGCGATAGAGCACGCATAGGGATGCAAGATCTGTTCTTAGACTTAAGGGCTCGATATCGCTCGTCAGTATTGGATCGTCGACAATTCTCACAGCTCTCCTTTGAACCGAGTCAAGAGGACCAAGCTGGTATGCCGGTGCCGCCCAGAGATGAGAGCAGTACTCCATATGGGGGCGGACTTGCGATTTATATAGAAGCAGTCTTTGCCCCGGTGTGAAGTACCGCTTCGCTCTGTTAAGCACACCGAGTTTTTTTGGTGCCATCTTGACCTTGTCTTCCAGATGACTTCGGAACTGGACGTCGCTGGATATGTCGACACCAAGGATACCAATACTGTTAGAGATGGTAAGGGTTGTGTCCTGGAATTAAGGGGCCACAGTGAATGGGGTTTTCTTAGCGATGAACGCGCAAACTTGTGTCTTGGAGGGGTTGAATTGGACTAAATTGTCTCGACCCCAATCGGAGACCTTGTAAAGACTACTCTCGATTTGAGACACAAGTTGTTCGCGACTTTCTACCACAGCGGAACGAGGGATGTTTGCACGGCCTGTGTAGAAAGCGTCTCCAGTGCTATCGTCCGCATAGCAATGAATGCCATCAATAGACAGTAAGTCATTGATATGCAGGAGAAACAGCGTTGGAGACAGCACAGAACCTTGCGGGACGCCAGCGTTTAAGTCTAGTTTTGCGGAGCAGCAGCCATCTACAACGGCTCGTATGCATCGACCAGACAAAAAACTGGCAACCCATTTGCACAAACCCTCGGGTAGTCCGTACGATGGAAACTTCGAGAGAAGACCCCGGTGCCAGACCCGATCGAACGTCTTCGCCATATCACCTTGACTCTCGATGGCTGAAGCCCATCGATGTGTCAGATACACTAGAAGGTCACCAGTCGAGCGACCGTGGCGAAAGCCGTATTGCCGGTCGCTGATCAAATCGTGTTCCTCTAGGTACCTGAGGAGCTTGGTGTTACTAACACGCTCCATAACCTTGGAGAGAAGGGAGGTAATAGCGATAGGCCTGTAATTCGATGGATCTGATCTATCGCCCTTTTTGGGTACCTACGGGTAAGTCTTTTTTAGTTTATGACCAAATACAAGCAACTTCTACTTTATTGTTGAAATAAACTAAACTGAATTAGCCTGTAAACATCTCATTGCTGGGCAAAGGCTTCTTCTCAATATAGGAGTAGGGTTGGAACTTAATCCACCACACTGCTCTACTGGGCATACACTCAGATCAGAAACAAATATTTGCACAAATAAAAATATCTGCCCCGAGTGGGAATCGAATCGCAACCGCCGCCGCCGGCGCGTAAATGACTACTCACTTCTCGACACCAGAACGGTTGTCGACTCTACTGTTACTTCAATCATATTGTAACAACACGCTAACCTTCACTTGATGATGCATTGTCTCCTGAAATATCTCCATGTCAAATTAATTAACACATTACTGACCGGCAACTTTTCTGAAAATTTACCTAATCTGTCCGGCTATTGTTTTGAAAGCAGATTTGGAAATAAATACAATATAAATAAACTTTAACAAATTTTACAATTTAAAGTTTTTCGTAAAATACTGCTATTACTTATATTCGAAGTTACCAGAATTTGATAAACAATTACTTGAACAATCAAATAAAGTATCTGCGTATACTTCAGTAAAAGGTTCGTTATTAGTGCGTTCGATCATTAATTTTACAACTATTTGATTACAATTTATTTTGAATTGAAATTATTTTTACAACTAAAAACGAAACTTGGCGGGTTTTATAAGTGAGACAACTTGAGGTATGCAAACAAAATAATTACACTACAAGATTTCCAACAGTGCGCCGTGAAAACAATAAACATGCGGAAAAAAGCTTATCACGAGTTAACTCGTGACCGGTCACCAACATTTGGTCACAAAAAAACGCGTTAACTCGTGACCGGTCAGCAATGTGTTAACAGCAGAGATGTTATGCTTGGACTCATCAAAGTGATCATAAAAAATTGATTATTAGTACATGGTTATCAGGGTAGCCTTTAGACATTGAAAATAGTATTGGGTTGAAATTTGTAAAATTGTTGAAAATAGTATTATTATTGATTGGCGAGAGATTCTAAGCTTCATTCATTTGATCGATCGATATGAAAATTTAAATAAAATCCAAATCCAAATTTTCGTCGCAGTACAGCTCCCGGATTTGAATTGTAGATTCTGATGAGAAGTGTCGGCAAGAGACTCAACAGTTTTTCAAAACTGTCAATACATCATTTTTATTTATCTTCAATTTATTCTTATGTCCTGTATAAAAGTCAACGCGAAAAGCACACATCGTTTTCAGTTAAAAACTTTAATTTGCTATAAACAATTTTATTAATAATATTGTGTAAAGTAAAAATCAACACGATTTGATATCGGAATTTTAAGACTCGGACTCCTGAACAATAATATTATATGACTAACACCGATTTCTCTCTGTTTCTTAGTCGGTGAATGTTAATTTTGAAAAGAAATAATTACGAAAGCGTGAACAGAGTTAGATGCATTTTTTTTTGTCTACAATTCTTCAGCAATATTTGGTAAAATTAAAATAAAACTTTCAATCATATTCAACTCTTATTAATGCTAGTGAAACGATCTTCAGTAGTAGACACCAGCAGAAATTAGAGTCTCATGATGACCAACAGCACAGTAAACGAAAAGCCCAAACGCGTGTGAGAAGCTCTACCGGTTTTTCATGGAACTGTGCAAAAAAAATTGTTTGGATTACCCAGGTTTCTTCACGCGTTGTTCTTGACCGCTGAGTACAAGATAAATCATAAAAACTAATTTGATTACCAAATCTACATTTGTCACGGCGTTACTTAATAAGTATGTAACCATTAACTAAGTACTGTTTTGTGTATTTTTATTAAAATAAGTAATAAGTGACGTTACACTCGACGACTCGCATTAGGATGAGATTCTTGCGTTGTGTTTTGGAAAAACATACAGCAAAACTACAAACCCTCAGACCGCGACATACATCCGTATAACCTATAGCCCTATACAAACACTTGTCATGAGTGGGAATCGAACCCACGACCGTTAGCGCAACAGACATGTGCTGTGACCACTGCGAGAACCTGTCGTTACATTAATGAGGATCAGTAAAGGTATAGCAAATTCAATAGAACTAGTATCCACGTTATTCTCTATGACATAAGAATGATATTCCTTTTTGAATTATCCAAATCGGACCATTACTTACGAAGATATTAAGTTATAAACATTATGCCTTCCTGCCGCTAAAAGTTAGTGTACGCGGGTGCGTGTGACGTCATTATGCCCGAACGAGCGCAGTTCACGAATCGACGGAGCGGCGGCGACGCGGTTGGTCGTTTTATTTGAAATTTATTTAAATATAGTGTTGTTATAAAGTGTAATTTTCTGATATTTAAATATAAAACGTATTTACTAATCGTACTAATAAAGTAGAAGCTGGTTTTGTGCAAGAAACAAAGAAGAAATATTCGAAGATTATGATGAAAACTATTGTACTGATATTTTAGAGGAGTCCACGCATTTTTGGAAAACATCAATATTTCCGAAACGAATTGAGATTTGAAATTACTCTTCTATTAATAATATGACATGTGCTTTTTATTATGCAAGATTTCGAAATAAAACTCTATAAAAGAAAGAAAAGCATTTTTATTTTTAAACTTGATTACTAAATAGACAATCCTGTAAACTAACTAAACTACAGGCTATTGTTACAATATTATCCAAAAAATTTATGTATGAAATATCGACACATGCGTCAGGTCCGATCATTTTGAAGTCTCTCAACTTCCATATGCTTCTTTCAATGTGAACTTTTATAGCACCAATTCTCTCTGTTTGCAAAACTTCCTCTGCTATAGGTTTGGAGTTGGAACTCACACACGGCGAGCCGTATGCGGAAAAGCGCCGCTCCCTGGCCGAATGGGGTACCCGCTCGAGTGCTGGTCCTGGTCCTCGACCACCTGAAGTCCCGCATCAGGGTACTGTTCGACACTAGACTGGTGTCCGGACGATTCCCTCACAGCTGGAAGGAGGGGAATCTCGTGCTACTGCCGAAGCCGGGAAGGCCTTCGATATCAGTCGTTGGCTTCAGGCCCATCGTGCTGCTGAACGAGGTACGCAAGCTGTTGGAGAGGGTAGTCACTGCTCGCATCGTCCAGCACCTCACGCGGGTCGGCCCTGACCTGTCCGACGTCCGGCTCGGGTTTCGGGCTGGTCGGTCGACGCCATTCTGCATCTGAAGATCGTGGCTTCGGAGGCCGTCGCCTCGAAGGGAGTGCTGTTGGCGGTGTCTCTCGACATCGCCAACGCATTCAATAGTCTGCCATTCGGCTGCATCACGGAGGCACTCCGGTTCCATGGAGTGCCCTCTACCTAAGGCAGCTAGTGGCAGACTACCTTGACGGTCGCAATGTCCTTTTCGTGAACTCTTCGTAAAGGGTACGTTGTCAGGAGGTCCATGTCGTGTGGCGTCCCACAGGGTTCTGTTCTCGGATCGCTCCTATGGGACATCGGGTACGACTGAGTTCTCCGTGGCCGCCCCCCCCCCTGGGCTGGGATTGATTTGTTACGCCGATGACACTCTGGTTACAGCTCGTGGCGGGACCTTCGTGGAGGCGGCATCTCTGGCCACCGCGGAGGTGGTCAGGAGGATCGAGGCACTGGGGCTTAGGGTGGTCCTTAACAAGTTTGAGGCCCTGCTTTTCCATGGGTCTTGATGTGATCCACCCGCCAGTACTTCGATAATGGTACGGTTACGTTACGTATACGGTTAACAATACTGTGATCGGTATCCGAGCCCACATGAAATATCTGGGCCTGGTACTTGACGGAAGGTGGTGCTTTGACGAGCACTTTCGCCAACTAGCACCGAAGCTCGTCGGCACGGCGTCCGCCCTCGGACGGCTAATGTCGAATATAGCACCGAAGCTCGTCGGCACAGCGTCCGCCCTCGGTCGGCTAATGTCGAATATGGGCGGACAAAGTCTAGCGTGCCAACGACTCTACGCCGGGGTGGTCCGGTCAATGCCGCTGTACGGCGCCCCCGTGTAGGCAGAGTCCTTGACTGCCCACA
Source organism: Euphydryas editha (assembly GCA_036937285.1). Taxonomy (NCBI): domain Eukaryota; kingdom Metazoa; phylum Arthropoda; class Insecta; order Lepidoptera; family Nymphalidae; genus Euphydryas; species Euphydryas editha. The sequence continues at coordinate 8,202,885 of JAUPFZ010000011.1, forward strand.
ATAGATCCCGTCTGTGACGTCCACAGAGGGTCGTGGCGGTCAGGGCCATACGCGGCTACCGCACGGTAGTTGCTGAGACCTCCTGCGCATTGGCCGGAACCCCCCTATAGGACTTGGAGATGGAAGCGCTCGCCGAAGTTTATTGGTGGGTGTCGGCGGCGTGGACGTGGGGCACTAATCCCCCGCCGATTAAATTCACGGGGTGGGATGACACCCGCCGCACCACCTTCACACGGTGGAAGGCTCGGCTGGAGACGTCTCGGGTTGGTCTTTGGGCCATCGGGGCGCTTCAGCCGATATTGGAGGAGTGGACGGTGCGGCAGCACGGAGTTCTCACCTTCCGACTCGTGCAAGTGTTGTCGGGGCATGGCTGCTTCGGCAAATACTTGCACGTCGTCGCAAGGAGGGAGACTACTCCGGACTGCCACCATAGTGACTACTGTGAGGACTCCGCGCAACATACGCGAGATACGAGCGTGTCGTGCCCGGCCTGGGCTGAGCAGCGCCGGGATCTCGCTGCAGTCATTGGAGAGGACCTGTCGCCGCAGGCCGTTGCGCGAGCTTTGGTTGGCGGTAATAGGGCCTGGACCGCGGTCGCCATCTTCTGCGAGAACGTCATCTCGCAGAAAGAGGCAGCGGAGAGGGTCCGGAAGGACTTACTCTTTTCGGATCACGCCGGCGCCGCGGCCTTTAATCTTTGTTTTTTATACCCGAGTACATCCCTGTGTCATTGTTTTGACCTTGGAATATTATATAGAAATCGGAACGGGCGAATAGGTAAGTACTTAGGTTTATCCACAAAACACAGAAAAAGTAAGTAGGTATGTTTTTATTAATACAGCAGGCTTAAAATGAGTGAATACTTAAGTACATGACACGTTGTAGTAGGTACCAACTTATATTCATATTAACTAAATAATATAGGTATAGGTAGTTATGTAGGTACTTACATCGAAATTATCTTCGCAACAATGTCTTGTAGCCCGGGAAGAAGGTGGAGTTTTATCATCTATTTTTACAACGGCATAGTATTTTTTCACGTAGTTCGTCACGTATAAAAAGAGTTTTTCAGGCTTTTTAAAAGAAGTATTTGTACATTACGGCACTATACAATATTTATACATAGTTAGAAAGGAGAATTAGACACAAATCGGACACTTAATTTGTTTCAAAGACACAATAAACCAATGAAAACACCTACGCGCCTTATCGCTGACAACGGGTTCGGGCATAGTGACGTCACAGCCTACCGTGCCGGCCGGTTAGTGAACTCCGCTAGTAATTTAATCATAACTTCGTCAATTTTTGTCGTAGAACAAAAATTTTTTCACTGTATCTTAAGGATTTCTTAGCTCTATAAATCTGCATTCTCAACTAAAAACGTTACGGATCCTCATTGTAGTAAAGTAAAATAGCAAGGTGTTTTTTATACTAGTTACTTGTCTGCAATTCTACATAATTGTACTATTATAGAATGATAGTGCTTTCTTCAGTTATAATTGTTTGATTACAAAAAGAAAATAATAAAATAATAATAATATAAAAAATGGATACCAAATAATTAACTCAAATGTATATTTATATGTACATATATTGGAAATGTGCGATAGCACAGCTACCCAGCTATCTGCCCTAAAAGACGTTAAACAACTTGTACAAAGACCCTCTAATTTATTATGTAAGACACGTAATAAAACTTTAAAAATATATATATTTACTAGCGGCCCGCCCCGGCTTCGCACGGGTATTTTTTATCACCTACACCTGCGTCGATACTGGAAAATATTTTATAATAGACGGATTGAGTGACAGATTTATTATATCTATATAGGTATATAGATAGTACGGATGAAACATTTGAACTGTTTTTTTTATTAATTATTTTCTCATTGATGAATACCATATTTTAATAAGTATTATTCCCGACGAAGACAAATCCAAAAACACAAAAATCATAAAAATCGTTCCACTCGTTCTCGAGTTATAAACGGTGTAACTGACTGTAACTGTAACTTAAATAGCTATAACCATCCAACTTTGTACAATCAACAAACAAATAACGACCAAAAATTTTAAATTTTAATAACGAAACGAACAAACAATCAAGACCGTAGTACCCTAAAGTATTTAATTAAATGCAAAAAAGAAAAACAATTTTCTAAATACGGGCGAGTGTCATTCTTTTGGCCGAAGTTTTGGTCAGCGCGATTCAGAAAATTATCTGCGCCATCTATCGTGTAATTGTAGAATATCGTTTTTATATTTAGTGACATTTAACATAATTAATATTTAACATAATAGTATATTAATTGAAAATGATGTTTATCTAAAATATTAAAACGATTTCTATTCCTATCCGACATATTTAGTAAACTTTTAATTTTAACAAAATAATAACTCAAAAAATAAGTTTTGTGAGTTTTTAAGATTCCTTAGACCAGATGGCGTTGGCGGCGTAGGTACCTATTTCTATTTTCTTAAATATTTATTTTTTAATTTAATTACAATGAAACAAAAACTAAATTATACTGTGAGTTATTTCTAATTTTTATGTATTAAAGTTATTTACATTGGTTTTGTACTTTTTACGTGATACGTGAATAGAGAAAAACACGATAAGAGATGGCGCTGATACAAAAAAAACGCGCTATTGAAATTTTTTCTTGATGACATGTAGTGTATTAATAAAACGGAGTTTTTAACAGATTTATTATTATATTTATTATAATTGTCTTGTATATATATGCATCATAAGTCAAAATTATTCTGTGAGAATTGCAAATGTTTAACTACATATAATGGTTCCAAAGATACGTATAGACTACAGTACTATGATAGACACACATATACAGATACGATGGACAGACAGACGGATATGTAAACAGTGGAATCTTTGTTAATAATTCCTGTTGCAATTCATCGTAAAAAGTTAAAAAAAAATCGTTAAAAGTAATTATTGGCTAATTTAGCTATTTATTAACATTTTTGTGGTCACTGTGTGTGTGAGTCACCGTTTCACGGAGTCTCTCAATTTATGTTAAATAAAGAGTACTGTACTGTACTGTATCAGCCTATAAACAACCCACTGCTGAACTAAGGCCTCTTCTCCATTTTGAAGAAAGGTTGAAGCTTAATCCACCACGCTGCTCCACTGCGGGTTGGCGGAAAATTTCTCTACCATGAGTAACGATCGTTATCAGGTGTCTATGATAACAACCGGGACCGACGGCTTTACGTCCTCTCCGAGGCACGGTGAGGAGACTTACAAGAACATACACTCAGACCGGAAACAAATATTTGTAGTAAATACAAATATCTGTTCCGAGCGGGAATCGAACCCGCGATATTTCTCGAAGTTTGATAGTAGACTACCTTTAATAATAATGTTTTTATTTAGCATTAGCAATTATCAATGTTTTGGTCTTGGCGTTTGTGTTTGTGTGTTATGTGTGTTTCCGGATCCCCGACACGGGATAACATCCTACTGAGTGTGAGACGTTTATTTATTTATTTATAAATATTTTTTTGTATATGTGGCATACGTGGAAAAATGAGCCTCTCATTGTTTTAAATTAAAAATCCAAATCAAAATGAAAAATTAATATCATAAACTTTTTCTTAATAATTAGTTTATCGTGAAAATTATGAAAGCAGTTATTGTCTATTGAGTTTCGCAACACTTTTCACAAAATGTGTAAGCTTAACCTTTGCGACCAAAATATTAATAACACTATCATTTTTATATCAACTGGAAAATATTTAAATTCGTTTCGTTTGACCTCAAGATTAGGTAGGGTTGACGTATAAGGCTTATGCCCTTATTTAGACGATATATTAATAATATTTTTTTATCAACCACTACCAACTATACCAACTTTTAGAGGGTATGGCGTTTATTTTTAGTAACCACCTGTTTATGACCATTATATCAAGAAAAGAATAGAATATATATATATATATATATATATATATATATAAATTAGAATATAACAATATTTATATATACGATATTACTATCAAATACATAAATATCTATTACATACATATTATAACAAAATTGTAAATTCCCTCTTTTTTTTTGAATTTTATAACGAAAATTCACTGATGAAATCTAACGACAAGGTTTCGTGATAAGATGAAAAGTAGAGCGTTAAAGGTGAAAGTAATAATAGTCGTGTATTTGATAGCGACTTTTAATAGTTTTTTTTTTTTTTCAATAGTGTCAATGATCCAATTTCTATGGTCTATTTTATTTTTCATTGACCAAATAATAACAACATATAAAAAATAACCTACTTTGTTACGCGTTGAAAAGTGCGCGTGCTCTAAGTATGGTTGCATCGGAATAACAATAACTACGGTCGAGTTTCATTAGATTTTGGGTTGTAATAAATATTTTTTAATGTGTCAAATAAAAAATAATCATTTGTTACCGTTTTTATTTCGAAGCAATAATATAAAATATATATATATATATATATATATATATATATATATATATATATATATATATATATATATATATATATTAAATTATACAATAAACAATTGTAACAGTGGTTTTTATTATTTTACCCGCCGTCAGGCGGTCGTTACAATGTCTACCTAGGCCTCACAATTCAACATGGCCGAAACAATTTCGAGAAGGAAGCCGATAGGAGGATTCAGTTGGGCTGGGCGGCATTTGGTAGGCTTCGACGAGACTTCTATTCAAAGATTCCGCAATGCCTAAGGACAAAATTCTTCAAGCAGTGCGTCCTGCCTGTGTTGACATATAGCGCCGAGACGTGGACACTGACGAAGGGATTAGTAAACAAATTTAAAGTTACTCAACGTGCTATGGAACGGGCTATGCTTGAAGTCTTTCTCAGTGATAAAATCAGAAATGAGATTATTCGAGAGAACCAAAGTAACCGACATAGCCTGTAGAATCAGCAAATTGAAGTGGCAGTGCGCTGGTCGCGTATGTCGCAGGACCGATGATCGCTGGAGCAGAGGTGTTCTGGAGTGGAGACCGCGTGTCGGCAAACGCAGTGTTGGGCGTTCTCCGGCCCGCTGGACCGATGACTTACGCAAGGCTGCCGGCGGCGGCTGAATGAGGATAGCTGAAAACCGGGATATTTGGCGCGAGCTTGGGGAGGCCTATGTCCGGCAGTGGACTGCGATAGGCTGATGCGATGCGATGCGATTCTCATGATAGACAAAGAGACAAGGGGGTCTTAATCTTTTTAAAGTCGGTTATCGGTTATTGTCATAATATACTGTATATTCTTTATATAACCGTTTTTATATATTTAAAGATATAGGGTACGTTCAGCTAAGTTCGGATAAGAGGTTAAGATTGTGCAATCTGTAAATACTGCGAAATACGGAATATTTCTTAGTGTTGGCCACATATAAAGGCAAAGCTATTTTACTACGCCCCGCTCTTAAATTTTCTTTTGACGCAATTAAACGAAAAAAAAATCAATTTTTCGCATTGATCTGTATTTCCCCTTGGTTTTTATTTTGCGATTATTTGAAAACTTTTTATTTATTTAAATTATTTTTTTTAAACTATAATCATTTTATCTAATGTTTCATTAATACCAATTACTCAAATATATTTTTCATAGTTATATGCTGAGTCCCGATCTTACACTAACCTCAAAAAGTTTAAATTTACCTAGGCGGTGTAAGTTCGTACTACCTTCATTCGTTTTGTTTTGTTACCTAATTTTTATAGCCTGATTAAGATTTCCATGCGGTGTTGGTACATGCGGTGACCGGCAAAGAAGAATAGTCCGGACCTCTTTCAAGGCCATAGTAGTGCGAACAACAGTACACCAACCAGGATGATGGTGGGCAGCAGCGTCACCATATCCTGTCACAACACACTGCGTTTGCCAACCCGCCTGCCAAGCGTGACGAGTACCAATTGGTAAACCCTACCAGGGACGATGGGGGAGACGGCTGATGTAGTAGTATATTCATAATATGAACAATAAATTAATGAAACTAAAGACACACGGTATATTAATCATTTTACAGGGTACTCCGGACTTACTATGCTTAGATCTGTTCTTTCCTTGTCGTTTTCTACTGCATCCAATTACTTTAAACTTTCATAATTAACGATAATTATTACATAATATAAAGAAGTAAGAAAAATAAAATACGTAAGAACATGTATATTTATAAATAACAATCGATTTATCTTGTTGTCATAACCTTACGAATCATGAGTAAAAAAAAATCTAATAGTCCCATAGCTCATAAAAAATAGTCCGATCTTAGCCGAACGCACCCTAATTGAATTTGAATTATCATCAACATACAGGTAGCCATAATGTCGTTAAAACTAAATAAAAACTGTGGTGGCAATGTGCTTGTTTTCATCATCACTATCCCCGACTGTCAATCATAGTTTTCATCTACATATGCAATATTAATTCAAAAATATTTAAATATAACTATATCAACAATAGCAACTATAGCTATAACTATAGCAACTAGAGCTGCAACCAAGAGAGCAACCTTCGCGGTCTTGATTTCACGGTGGAAAGTGGAGTGGTGACACTGTATAACCACGATTGATTTTACTGTGTTCTCACTGTGTATTTGTTCCATCGGTACACAGTACAGTACTGTACTGTATTGTATTATCGTTATCAGGTGTTTATGATAATAACTGGGAGAGACGGCTTTACGTGTTCTCCAAGGCACGGTGGGGAAACCCACAAGGACATACACCTAGACCGGAAACAAATAATTGTACAAATATCTGTCCCGAGCGGGAATTGAAAACGCGACCGCTCGGCGGTCGGCGTTGAGGCGACTACTCGCACCACTACACCAGAACGGTCGGTACAGTTGAGGAGTGCCATAATTATCGATAATTCCTAACTACTGGAAAATTTTTGATTCGATAATTATCGATATGTGTGAATTGTGTGATTCGATAATTTTGATCAGATAATTATCGATAACTATTGATAATTTTCATCCGATAATTATCGATTTTTTTTGGTCCGATAATTATCGATAATTGTCGGTATATTTCATCGGATAATTATCGAGTAATTATTTCGATAGGTAGAAGTGACGACCTATTGCAATACAGATGACCCTCGAGTCATAAACAATGGGACGAAGTCGCGATGACCTTTTTATTTTTTTAGGTATTTGGATACGCTTGGGGGTAAAAAACAAATAATTATCGACTCCATCCGATAATTATCAAATCCATCCGATAATTATCGAATTACCCGATAACTATCAATAATTATATAATATCAATAATCGCAAAGTATCGATAGCTGTCATCCGATAATTATCGATAACTATCGATAACACGTTTCGATAATTATCCATAGTAAAATTATCGATAATCCCTTGTACACAGTTTTTCCACAGAATTATCATAGTGACTACACTCAAGGGGGTGGAGAGAAATAGCGACGGGAAAATTTTTTTTTTTCGAATTGTCTGGTGCTGTTGGCCCTAGCGGCCTATAAAGCGTCACCGGGGGGAGGGGTGTACTGAGACCCGGCTTTGAAAATGAAATTAACCAATTCATCCTTCTTATATCGTATTCTGTTATCGAACCATAGCGCGATTCATCCGACCTACAACACCATCTATGGAGCTCGAATGTATGATTGTATGATATGATGTTGAGTGCCGTGGGTACTGCGAGAAGCTACTCCGGGAACACGGTGTTAGGATGGAACAAACACACGGTAGAAACATTGTGGAACCTACGTGGTTTACACTGTGTTTACACGAACACAGTGTTTCCACAGTATTTTCACCTTGAAGTCAAGACCGCAAGCGAAGATAATGTCGCCGAGAGCAAAGATAGTGTCGCCATCCAATAACAAAGTGATATTATAAAAAATACATACATATTTCATGTAAAATTAAAGTAGATGCTTAAATATAATTTAATGACCATTTCAAAGTCTACCCAAGGTCGGCCGTTGTTTTATTTTAATGTCAAAAAGATTTAAATAGTACCTATATTGCACACAGAAAACAGCAAATCATTGAAAATCTAAATATATAAAAGCGAAAGGTCACTCACTCATTCATCACGATATCTCTGGAAATATAAGACCTAGAGACTTGAAATTTGGTAGGAATATTACTTTCGCCAAGTGGAAATCAGCTAAGACGAAATTCCACCCATAAGGGGGTGAAAAAGGGCGGCAAAGTTTGTATGGGACAGCGTGATTCCTTGATCCAATTTGATACATCAAATTTTGTATAAATATTCTTTAACAGAATTGAATGAAGACGTATTTCGTATATTATCAAAATTCATCCCCTAACGGGGTTAAAAGTGGGTTTAAAGTTATTTGCTTCGAAGTTGATATCAATGCTCCTTAGTGCTTTTAATTTAAATTACATTTTATTTTGACACATGTTTGACTACTTAATCCGTGTATTATAAAATATTTTCCAGTATCGACGCAGGTGTAGGTGATAAAAAAATAAAAATTTATAATTTTTGAAATTTTAGTTAAATACCCGTGCTAAGCCGGGGCGGGCGGCTAGTAATCATATAGATTTCATAACAACAGCTCTTAAAAATTTTATCTGACTTTCTTATCATACAAAGAGAAGTACCTACCTAAACTAAGATTTCAGTGCTGTAATAATAACTCTTAACGTTTACATTCTATTCTGTTGACACTGAAATATAAGTGTAACATTTTGAAACGTAAGTTATTACGGTACTACGTGCTTACATTTGTAATAACCGCTGGTTATATAATTTTAATATTGGTTACCTCCAGTGCATTTGCTGTCATCAGGCAATCAAGTTGTCGATTCCGCAAGTGAAACAACGAGAATGTCTTAACTTATGTAACTGTTACGCATTGTCATTTCATTTACATTAGAAATCTTAACCACTTCTAATTACTTCAAAATCTTCAAAGAATATATCAAAGTGTGTTATGTTTTGCCCAAAAGTGTTCGTATAATTTTAAAGTGAAAGTGATAAAATTAAGGTTCGTGTTTTTGATGATTTCTTGTATTTTACACGTTTTCTAATTTTAGGTACAACTTTAGGAATATCTTACTCGTAGACGAACAATAAACCTGTATCTTAAATCCGATTGCTTCAACAATTTCATTTTCAATAAATTTCTAGATTAAAAGTTTTACAATAAAGATTTTTACCGAGATAGATTTAACTACAAGATGTTTATCTACATATATTTATTAATTTTTATTTTTAAAATACCTTCTTTTTCGTCGATTATAGTGGTAGTAGTCAGTGTAAGTAAAAAAAAATAGAAAGTCTAAAACTGAAACTGAATTATTATTCTTATAAATGCTGTATAAGGAGGGTAATGTGTTTACCGTGCACTGCGGTACATTCTTCTAAAAATCTTGTGTAATAATATGTTATTAACCAACTTCAGACTTAATGGATTTAAAATTTTGAGTTGTTATTGAATTTATCTTAATAAGTATGAGAAATCGTGCGAATTCCAGAAGTCAATTTGAAACACGATTGTTTGTCTTTAAATGCGGGTTGAATAATTTTAGTAAACCTACATTTTTGTACTAAGGTACATACATACATTTTTTTAAATATTAGTATTATAAAATAAAAAAATTGCTCTTGTCAACTTTGTTTAAACGCTATAGTCACTATTCGTTGTTATCTATTGTTGAAGATTTTACTTAATCTGTTCCTACAATATACAATATAAGATTATAATATATATAAATATCGGAATCCGAATAGCGAGGGTTATTTTGAAATTGTGATAAAATTATATGATATAATTAATTAGTGCACTGCTCACATCAAAATCTGAAGCAAATTAGCATAGGCTAGCCCAGAGATGCACAGACTTATTGGGGTCAGGGACCACTCGGACAGATTATGAGCTACAGGTGGGCCACAAAAATCACATTGAAATTTTTATAATTGTGACAAGCTTTTATTTTACGTGTCTATTTAATTAGATTATTTTAATTAGATGCATGACATTGCATTGTACTAACAATTTTTTGATATTTGGTTCCGGTCGCGAGTTCTCATATCACGGCGCGTGCAAAATCTTAGTTTTGTTCTATTCCATCAGGTGGCTGGCGGGCCGCATGTAGGTCTGTAGTGGGCCGCATATGGCCCGCGGGCCGCGGTCTGTGCACCCTAGGGCTAGCCGATACCCGAAAAGTCTTCTGTATTGCTTTTGTTACATAACTAATGTAATCTATGTTGAAAAAAAATATCAAAAATAACGGAAGCAAAAATATATTTTTAAAATGCTTTAATATATGAGTACCTAATAATGACAAATTTGTCTGTTTATATTAATATTGTAAAACATGTATAGCTACGTATCTTTACCTTTTTAATTAAATTAACTTTTAATTTAAGTGCAGTTTGTGTTTATATAAGTTAGCAATCGACAGGAAAAGATAAAATCTTACTTGTGCGTCAGATACATGGGTAAAAGTTCAAAAATATAACATAGAAATAAATTATTACAATAGTTTTTCTAATAATGTCTTAAAAAAAATCACGAGCATTGGATACTTTCCAACTACTAAGAGCTATTTCACGTAGCTCACAAACGGCGGTATCTTCGAGATATGCGGAATTTAATGTGGCAGAAATGAGATATTCTATAATACTTGTCGCTTTCATCGGGTTTATTGGGAAGTCGTTCAAATTTCGAAAGATCATTTGAAGAGTTTCTTAAAAATGAAGTTATTTAAGATGAAATATATGCTAAATATGATTGGTATTTAGACTTTACGATATTTTTTTTTTTTCATTCAATATTATGTGGTCGACATGTCCAATGTACGATATGTTTCTTATCTACGATTTTGATACAAACTGATAAGGCAGGTGAATCAAATCAAAATTCTTTTAAAAATAACAACGATGTCTTTTTTTTTCTTTTGGCTTTATATATATTTACCTATATATTATTTTAAGACATTTTTTAACTTAATTTTAACTATACATTTGTTGCTTTAAACAGACTAATCGCAAATTTAAATTTAAATTGAGGTTTAACGACATTTAATCATTTATTCTCATTAAGATAATATTATCACTTACCATTGATCTATAGATCAATGTCACTTACATGAAAACACATTCATAACAAACATTTGAAAAAGTAAGGAAATAAGAAATAAATGACTATGAAGTAACACATTTATTTCAAATTAATACACTTAACACTTTTTATTCTAATATTAAAATAAAGACTAATTAAACGTATTGTTTTAATTTAAGTTACTTATTATCTAAATTGTGCTTAGCAAGTTCATTTTTAAATACGTTAAACGAGCTTAAATTTTTTATGTGTGAGAGTAAGTTTGTTATAAATTTTTGCACCTTCAAAAATGATAATTGTTTTACCGTAATTTGTTCGAATCTTGGTAGCTCGACGAGTGCTCCGTTTACTGCTTGAAATCAGCGGTCAAGGCGGCGTATGTAACAATTAATTCATTATTCGGACACCCACCACCTCAGTCCCCCGAAACCATGGACATACGTGACCAGTCCACTGCCACTTCAAATTGCTAATTCTACGAGCTATATCGGTTACTTTAGTTCTCTGATAATCTCATTTCTGATTTTATCCTTGAGAGAGAGTCCAAGCATAGCCCGTTCCATAGCACGCTGAGTGACTTTAAACTTGTGTGTCCACGGATCGGCGCCATATGTCAACACAGGCAGGACGCACTGCTCGAATACTTTTGTCTTTAGGCATTGCGGAATCTTCGAATCGAAGACTCGACGTAGCCTACCATATGCCGCCCAGCTCAACTGAATCCTCTTATCGGTTTCCTTCTCGAAGTTGTTTCGGCCGAGTTGGATTGTGTGGCCTAGGTAGACCTAATCCTGTACAACTTCGCGAAGAGTACCATCGACAGATATCGGTCTCGGCACGACATGTGTATTGAACATACCTTTCGTCTTGTCCAAACTCCAAGGTGTGAAATGTATTCGCCATTGTCATTTATTCCTCGTCCACTCCAGTCCAAAGTCTTAAAGACATCCTCCATCGCGTTGATAAACAGTTTCGGGGACATTACATCACCCTGTCTTACCCCGCGACGAAGGTGTTTAGGTCTTGTTCGTTGGTCCTGGATTTGGACAGTCATCGTCGCCGCGTCATATATACACCTCAGTACCTCGATATATCGCCAGTCGATATGACATCGCTGCAAAGAATCCAGGACAGCCCAGGTCTCGATCGAGTCGAAGGCTTTCTCGTAGTCCACAAATGCCATACACAGCGGCTGATTATACTCTTCAGTCTTCTGTATAATCTGCCGAACAGTATGGATGTGGTCTACGGTGCTATAGTCTTTTCGAAACCCGGCCTGCTCAGGTGGTTGGAATTCATCGAGCTTTACAGTGAGACGATTCGTAACGACCCTCGAAAAGAGCTTATAGACGTGACTTAGAAGTGAGATTGGTCTATAATTCATCAAGAGAGATTTATCACCTCTCTTGAAGAACTATAATTTAGACTATTTCCTTAAGACATATTATACTTTCTAGGTAAACGTTGGTGATTTTTAAAACACATAAACGCAATACAATTACTTATATTATAGGTATTTTGTGTCTTCTACTCGGGTTTTATTATATAGAATATTGACCTAATACCTCCTGTACCCTGTTCCTAACCTCGTTGAGCGACATCGTAGACTCGTCCAAGGAGGCCACGGTCAACCAGCATCTTTTGCTATCGATGATATCGTACTCTAATATACTCTTGATAAAATACTCGTATTATTTGATGACCAACTTACAGTTTATTTTGTTATATATACCTACTTTCAATATCAAATTATATGAATCTATTCAATAATATATAATATACAGTATTTTACTTACTTATATTTGATATTTTATTTCCAGATGGCCCATCTTATAATAAGGTGGATGTTTAACAACAAGATATTAATATTATTAGCTGCAATATCGTTTTGTTTATTTATTTCAACTTTATCTTTGTCAGTACAAAATAAGAACCTAAAAAAATTAATACATGACAATAACAAAGAAATTTATGGATTGAAATCGGAACAAATAAATAGAAGTATTTCTGAGGTTTGTAATAAACACTTTTTTAACGTATATTATTGGTCTATATTTATTACGTTTGTGTTTATGTAAAAAGTAAGATTGAAAAAAGGAGTTGATATAGTTGACTTGATAATTATTCTCTTTTTTAAGGTTCCGATAGTCAGATTATACCAACATAAACTTATCATTTGTAACTGCGATAGATATAGACACTTTAAATGTATTTTTATTATAAAATAAATTTAAAAAGTATACTTACAAGTCTCCCCGTAAAAAAAATGACACAACTTTTTTGGGTTTTTTAGCTCCCCATTCAAATATATACTACTTAGTGTTAAATACTTAAATATATGAATGCTAGTATGGAACTTTTAATATGAGTTCAACACTTTCTATTTTTGATAATTATAATACGAAATACGGTAAAAAAAAATTATTATATTTCAAGTTAAAACTGTATGCTCTTTTAGTAAAGAAAATCGCGTGTTTTCTTATCTTGAGTAGGTACTTTGCCTAGGTACTTCGGTTTGAAGGATATCAAGCTAATAATGACTTAATGCTTCATTTTAATCCAAGAAATTTTTACTAATTATAATAATCTGACGTCCAAGATAAGCACAAAACCATGTCTAGTAAGTTATTAAATATGAAAAAGGTACGTACTTTTTTTTTCAGAGTACAAAACTTTCAAAATACGTAAAACCAACAAATTATGTTTTGCAATTGTGGCCCGATATTCAACAAAAAAAATTTAAAGGCCAAGTTACGATCAAACTTCATATTTTAAGAGCTACACGATTAATATCTTTGCACACAAAAGATTTGAATATATTTGACGTTGAAATGAAAAATAGTTACAATAAAAGTATTCCAGTTACATCTACTAGTATATCAACTGCTGCAGAATTATTTCATGTGAACCTGGAAAGTGATATAGTACCTAATGCATATTATGAACTTGAAATTAAGTTTTCTGGACGATTGGATAATGGAATCGTAGGATTTTATGCAAGTACCATGAAAAATGGAGCGTAAGTATTCAAAAGTTTTTAAAATAGAACCTCTAATCTTACTGTTGGAAAGATTTATTTATAAATTTTTCATTGCACACACATAAGACAATACATACATATATTTACAATTCTGACGTTTGTACAGATACAATATCTATGCAAAGGCGACCTTATTGCTTATAGCGATCTCTTCCAGGCAACCTGTATTAACAATTATTTATTTAGGAAAATTAGTTGGCAAGGATTCTCAAACAAAACAATGCAAAAGTTATACTTTTTATACTAGTTAATTCATAAAACATACTCGTAACAAATATAATCCTATTGATATTATAAATACGAAAGTTCGTCTTTATAATATCAATAGTATTAAATATATATAGTGCTCTTTCACGCAAAAACTACTGAACGGATTTAGATGAAACCTTACAGTAATATAGCTTGTAGGTACATCAGAATAGCACATAGGCTACAATTTATAAAGATTTTGTGTAATTTGGGCATAATATAACATAGTTTAAAAAATATCACACGAAAACGCGTAAGTGCTACCAATTTTACAGCGCTTACGATCTTCTTTTCCTACGAATTCGATTGGCCAGAATGGAGCGCCACTAAGCGAATACTATGAGTAGGGATGTTCACGTAAAAAAAGTATCGATATTTTTTATCGAAAAAATATATCGTATAAAAACTATATCAGTTATTTTTTCGATCCGATATATGGGATAAATATATCGATACTTATCGGTATATCCGATACATATATCGATACTTATCGATAAGTATCGGATGAAATATATTGATATATATCGAATCAAATATACCGATATTTATCGAATCAAATATATCGATATTTATATAGACAATTATCGAATGTAAGACATCGAGTATTTACGAATTATCGATATTTATCGCATACTCCTAATTATGAATGACACGCGAGGGCAGATGACCTTGATAGTTGTGATACTTTTAAGTTTTTTTTTCTTATAGCTAATTTGATGCTCGGAGCGATTTATTACTTTATGATTAGTACAGCATGCATAATTATAATTTTTAGTTGGTATATTTTAAGTAGAATTATTAAGTTAATTAGTACTTTTTATTTTTATAGTCAGTCAGTCAGTTCATTCGTATTAGAAATTTTATTAAAATTTATTTATAGGATTGTAGTTTTAGTTATTTAGTTTGCATTTATGTAAATGTATGTTTCGTGGCTAATCCGCTGCGTGATTTATGATGTAATTTGACAGGAAATAGGCTACTTTTTATCAATATACCTACGCGGGGAAGCCGTGGGCGGATGCTAGGTAGTTATATATAATAATATACACAAATATAATATATAAAAAACCAAAAGTACACACGTACAATATACAAATATAATACATACTTAATATAAAGTAAAAGTAAAACTTCAAGTAAAACCGGCTTTCAAATTGGACAAGTACATTAACAATCTGCCCGTAAAACTTCAAGTATAGATATTGTTGCGATTCGTTTTTCCACTTGTCCGTTGCCGTTCGTTTTTCCACTTGTCCGTTGTCAAACGAGCCGAAACTCGATGGGGTTGTGTTGTTTCATTGCGAAGTTTCTATTGCCACTTTCCAGCTCCATAATCAGATCAGACCCTGGTAACCATCTAAAAACAAAGTACTCATCAAGACGATTCAAACGAGCCCAAAATCGATGAGGTTGTGTCGTTTCATTACGAAGTTCTCACCTTCTAGCTCCTGATTCACGGAAGTGGACCAAATTTAATTTGCAAGATTTCATAACAAACATCGGGACAGACAGACATTCATGGTTACTCATCTCATCATTTTTTCCTAGTGCGCCAAAAGAAGCATAACTTAAAAAAAAATTGATTTGAATTGATCGTTGATTTATCGTTCAAAAGGAAATAACTAACCAAATTTTTACCTGGTTCCCTGACCATAACGCTTTTTCGTGACACAAAATTCTTATGACCGCCCGTTTATATAGAAGTTTCACTTCAAAAAAGCTGATAAGAGTTGCTTATAATATTAGTCTCAAATTTTTTTGGGTTAATTACCAGACCGTATGAATGACACTACATAACAATTTTGTTTAACTCAGTATTCATTATTGATAGCGTTGACTATGTCATTAACAGGTGTTGTTATAAACACTTCTAAGTCATCAGCATAAAAGTGGTCCTTTGAAGTAAGAAGCAAAAACAAAGTGTTTTTGAAGATAGAAAATAAGAATGGTAATAAAACACCATCCTGAGGAACCACAGAAAAAAAGGGCAGAATCAGCCGATAGTTATCGATAATTATCGGTACAATTATCGGACGACGAAAAAGAAAAGAAAAAAAAAAGTAAATAACAAAAAAAATTAGAAATAAAAGGTCATCCGCCCTTCAGTACCGACATTAACGCCCTGGCCCTATCTGAATACCTAAAAAAAAGGTCATCCGCCGTCCAGTATCGATAATACCCTATCCGAATACCTAAAAAAAAGGGCATCCGCTGTACCACAATTATCGAATCACTATTATCAATATTTATCGGATCCAAAAACAATTATCGATAATTATCGGATCGCACAAAATTGTCGATAATTATCGGATCACACAAAATTATCGATAATTATCGAATGAAAAATTATCGAGTAGTTACGAATTATCGATAATTATCGCACACCCCTACTTTGGTTTGACATTAATATAGTTGTTAAAAATTCTGGTATTTGTCAATTAAATTTTAAATATATAAATCCTATGTTTATTTGTTTATTATATGTTATCAGTTATGTTACTTATGTTATGTATGACTTATTGTTTGAGCTTGTTTTGATTGATTACATTGATTATTAGTTATCATAGTCCTTAAATGTAAATATTAGAAACTGCTTAAAACCTCACTTGACTAATTATTTATCTTTGAAGATAGATGACGATAAAGATAAAACATAACATTTTGGGATTATATTTGGTAACCTCTCGAGTGACAAAACAATTATATCGATTCAATTCTGTAAACTGTTGCGAAACGATGGCAAATTCACATAAAATAAAAATTTCTGAAAGGCTTTCATTGTTGGTTCGTCCTTCACATTATAAACTTTTGTTAAATCCCGATTTGAAGACCGGTCTTTTTCAAGGAAATGTCAAGATAGATGTAAACTTAAAAGATAAAAAAAACTTTCTATCGTTACACACAAAATTTTTGGGTATCAATGATGTGAAAGTCTATAAAGATGTAACAGAAATAAATGTGGCTAAATTTCTGGAAATCAAATCTCTAGAACAACTTCTAATCCTGTTTGACAATGATCTCAGCCCTGGAGATTATCTATTGTGTATTA
The DNA here is from genome assembly GCA_036937285.1 of Euphydryas editha. NCBI lineage: Eukaryota > Metazoa > Arthropoda > Insecta > Lepidoptera > Nymphalidae > Euphydryas > Euphydryas editha. The sequence goes on from JAUPFZ010000011.1 coordinate 8,220,298, forward strand.
AATTCAATGGAAACTTAACTCGTAATATTGTTGGATTTTATTTGTCTCATCTAAAAAACAATAGGTAATAACTTTGCTTTGATTGTTTTTTTTTTTTTTTAATCGGATAAGTAAATTCTAAGTCTAAGATGTCTAAATAATAGTTGTGATAGTAACTCTTTTAATATTTTTTATTACTTAAGCTGTTAAATTGTATTTCAGTACCATGGTAGCGAGTAAATTCCAGCCAACTTATGCTCGGCAGGCCTTTCCATGTTTCGATGAGCCGGAGTTCAAAGCGACATATGACATTACCCTTGTGAAACCTGTGGATTATATAGCCCTTTCTAACACGAATGTAATCTAGTAATTAAGTTACCAATAATAATATTAAATCATAGTTTTGTATAATTATATTCAATTTATTATGCTTTGATTATACATTTATTATAATTTGCTTGTTTTTTTTTTTTTATTATTTATCATGTCAATATTCTCTCATAATAACTGATAAATACTAGTGATGTGAATATAAAAAAATATTATGTGATAGCTTAACGATAAAATTTAAAATTCTCTAAGAAAATTAAAAAAAAAAATAATAAACAACTCCTTAAAATTTGTTCAATTATATATGATTATTTTACAAACACTATAATAATCTTATATTTTTATTGAAAATTATTTAATTAGCTTAATAAAATATTCAAAATGTAACTGAAACTAATAAACATCAATAGGAACTGACATTTAAGCATTAAATATATTTTTATTTTCTTTAACACAACAGTCATTTAATTTATAAGTAAGATATAATTTGCATTTATTAAGAGTGATTTGTGTTATAATAAATCAAATTATTATTATTACTTACAGGAAATATCTAAACATTTAGACACTTCAACCAACACTGAAGCTGTAACATTCGCTACCAGTGTCCCAATGTCAACATACTTAGCCTGCTTCATTATATGTAATTTTGATTACAAAGAAGTTGAAATTTTAGCAAATGGTATTGGAAATAATTTCAAATTGAGATCATTTGCTCAAAAAGATCAAACTCATAGAATTGATTTTGCTCAAGACATTGGAAAGAGAGTGACTGAATTTTACATCAAATACTATGAAGTACCTTTTCCACTGCCAAAATTGGGTAAGTATAGACAATTTATCCTTAAAAACTTCTATTGAAAAAAAGCATTATTAAAAATTGAGATATTATGTATATAATTTTTTTTTTTTTAATATATTTATACTTTATTACTGGTATATACTATAGTACTGGTATAAAAAAAATTATGTTACAATTAGAAAAATTTATGATTATTTTAAAGTGGCGTTTATTTATAATATTAAGCAAAGTAAAATATAAAATAAATAATTATTTTGTGTTACAGATATGATCGCTATTCCTGACTATGTTTCTGGTGCCACTGAACATTGGGGGTTGATTACATACAGAGAAACCTCCTTTTTGATTGATGAGGCAACAGCATCTTCAAGAAACAAAATCAGTGTTGCCAACACTGTTGCTCATGAACTTGCTCATATGTGGTTTGGAAACTTAGGTCAGCATATGTGAAATATATAAATTATATCTATAATATTTTTGTGTATAGTATAATTATGTTATACACATAAATATGTGTAAGCACACAATAGGTATTAGCACATATAATTAAAATTAATAACAATCGTCGTTTTACTCTAAAATCTTCTAAAATAGCAGTAAATTGTATTTTGTGACTAAACTATTGATGGTAGAAAAAAAAGTTACAGAAGAAATTTTGTGCTCTACAAAGGATCTTAAAGGGTTAAGCATATGAAAACTGCACTCGCGTCTGATGAAGGGTTCTTACCTTGTTTTTATTGTTTTTCATCTAAAATAGCCATACACTTAATTTCACATATATTAGACACATGATATTAGGGATATCTATAGTAAGGGAATAATTGAGGTAACAACCCTGAACGTAAATTTTTTTTCTTAGTATCTATTGAAGATATCTTCATGAAATTGATACTGTATATGACTATCAAAAAACTAATTATAATATATATATATATATATATATATATATATATATATATATATATATATATATTTAGAATTTTTGCAATATTAGAAACTGTTAAAAACGAGAACTATATTTTTTTGGGGTTGGTTTTAATACCAACCCCCAAAGTTACACCCAACAAAAAAAATATGTTATTTGTTAATTAGTTAGCTATTACATGTTAAAGTTACAAAATAGTCGAATTGGTGGAACATAGCATAAAAATATAAAAATCAATCTATACTAATATAATAAAGCTGAAGAGTTTGTTTGTTTGTTTGTTTGTTTGAACGCGCGAATCTCAGGAACTACTGGTTCGAATTGAAAAATTATTTTTGTGTTGGATAGCCCATTTACCGAGGAAGGCTATAGGCTATGGTGATATACAACATCACGCTACGACCAATAGGGGCTAAGCAATAATAAGAAATGTTACAAAAACGGGAAAAAATAATCTTTTTTGAGAATTTCCGTTGCGTCATTTTTTAACTATAGTGCCATTTTTAAAGTAAATATAACATCACTCTGTCACTGAGAATTTTCAAAAAATAAAAAAAAACTCAATAATACGTTGAATGACCCAGGAATCAAACCTGAGACCCCTTGCCCGGCAGTAACGCTTGCGACCACTCGACCAACAAGGCGGGAACCTACTCTTAGAGTTATTGTTTAAAAATATTTAAGTACGTTTTTCCCTCAAATTAACGCAGGTGAAACCGCGGGGTACAGCTAGTTACTACATACTACATATACATACGTGCATAATATTTTTTTAATAGTAAAAAAGCAAATACAAAAAAAAAATACAAAATTGAAAATATATATAACCCATCATTATCCCATTACGAGACTAGGCTCAAAATTCGTGTATTAGGGAGTAATATTTTTGTTCTTTTTTTTTTTTACAGCGAAGGTTACAAACTATCTTAAAATCGCAGTTTTAAGTTAAAAAAAAAAAAACATATTCATAATTAATAATTTTTTTGCATAATTATTTTTAGAAAGTTCATCAAAAAACACGAATTTAAAAAAATACCCAAATCCGACAATTTTCCACTAAGTTATAGCTATTTAAAAAAAAAAGAGTCTTCGAAATATTAAAAAATTCATCTCCCGATTGGCTGCATGAAAAAAATTGAAAAAATGCATAAAAGCCTTTTTCTATGGGTACAAAAAAGTGTCCCAATTTCAGAGAAATCGGAGATGCAAAATTCATTGGTAGGACGAGGAATGGAATGCCCCAGATACATACAACATAATATGTTAAATATTTCTTCTATTAATAAAGAATAATATTTATTTCTTTCAGTTACCATGAAGTGGTGGGATGAGGTCTGGTTAAATGAAGGCTTTGCATCTTACATGCAAGTAAAAGCTTTAAATGCTATTGAACCTTCCTGGACTATGGTACATACTTATACACATTTAATTAAAAAATATACATGTAATAGTGATTAAAATTATTTCTTTATATTTCAGTTAGATCAATTTTTAACGAGAACATTACATTCAGTTCTGGTTACCGATGCCAAACTTTCCAGTCATCCTATAGTTCAAACTGTGGAGACTCCGGATCAAATCACGGCCATTTTTGATTCAATATCCTATAACAAGGTAAAAAAATATTAATGTTTATATATAATAATCGGCTCATACCCAACTTTCAAACAGCATATTTTTTTTTTGTACTAACATATTATAGTGAAATTGTACTGAGGTATCAAAGTTAAATCTATAAAGTATTTCAAGATTACAAAGCTCATAAAATCTAAATAAAAATAAAAATATTAGTATTTTTTATGAATTATTTATATATATTATTACAATTATTATGTTGTGTAATTACAAAGCTCATAAAATCTAAATAAAAATAAAAATATTAGTATTTTTTATGAATTATTTATATATATTATTACAATTATTATGTTGTGTAATTACAAAGCTCATAAAATCTAAATAAAAATAAAAATATTAGTATTTTTTATGAATTATTTATATATATTATTACAATTATTATGTTGTGTAATTACAAAGCTCATAAAATCTAAATAAAAATAAAAATATTAGTATTTTTTATGAATTATTTATATATATTATTACAATTATTATGTTGTGTAATTACAAAGCTCATAAAATCTAAATAAAAATAAAAATATTAGTATTTTTTATGAATTATTTATATATATTATTACAATTATTATGTTGTGTAATTACAAAGCTCATAAAATCTAAATAAAAATAAAAATATTAGTATTTTTTATGAATTATTTATATATATTATTACAATTATTATGTTGTGTAATTACAAAGCTCATAAAATCTAAATAAAAATAAAAATATTAGTATTTTTTATGAATTATTTATATATATTATTACAATTATTATGTTGTGTATTATTATGTGTGTTATTGTGTCATGTTTATTCAATGTATTTAAGGGTGCTTCAGTTTTAAGAATGTTAGAAGGTTTTGTTGGGGAAGAAAACTTCCGTCTGGGCGTGTCGGACTATTTGAAAAAATATGAATTTGGTAATACCATTACAAAGGATCTCCTTTCCTCTTTAGAACCCTATTTTAAGAAAAATAACCCACAATTGAGACTAATGTAAGTTTAAGTTATATTTTTTAAACAATAACAGCCATTTACTTTTTATGTTTAAAATAATATTTTATAGCCTAAGTTATGACAAGGCTTAAGATATAATTATGTCATATTATAATAATTGTATATATTTAGTCTTATTATAATTGGTTTAATACTTTTTGGAGATTTCCACAGTCGTACAAACAGACAAGCTGACACATAAAAACTATACAACCCATTGTTTGATCGCAGTAGCAGTAGTAATAAGTTCAACAGAACAAAAAATTTTTTGATTTTTTTTTTATTGAATAATACACGAAATTAATCTCTACTATTTCATAATATTATGTACGTATAGATAACAGTTTCAAAATTTATTTTTTTATTATTGTCTGCGTGCGAAATTGTCACTCGAATAGTGGTTTTCGTGTAAAAATACTGTACTGTACTGTACTGTATCGGCCTGTAAACAACCCACTGCTGAGCAAAAGACTCTTCTTCATATAGAAGAAGGGTTGGAGCTTAATCCACCACGCTGCTATACTGCGGGTTGGCGGATAATTTTCCTACCATGAGTAACGATCGTTATCAGGTGTTTATGATAACACCCTCCTCTCCGAGGCATGGTGGGGAGACCCACAAAAACATACACCCAGACCGGAAATAAATATTCGTACAAATACAAATATCTGTCCCGAGCGGGAATCGAACCTGCGACCGCCGGCGCGCGATTTGAGGCGACTACTCACATAATTACACCAGAACGGTTCGAAAAAACACACAATTTTAATTTGAAAATGTTATATAAGAGGAAAAATATTTTTTTTAAATCCAGGTATATAATGGACACATGGACGAGACAAATGGGTTATCCACTATTAACTGTCACGCCAGGCGACGAGACTAATACTTATGTCATAACTCAGAAACGTTTCCTAATCGATCCAGAAGCCGTGGTCAAGGACGAATCGGATTATAAGTAATAAAACATTATATCTCATGAATATATATATTAATATTAATTGAACTAATTTGATTAATATTTTATTTTAAATAATAGTACAGTAGTCCCTACCTCCCTACCTATATTATAAATGTGAAATTTAAGTTTGTTTGTTACGTTTTTACGCGAAAACTACTTAACCGATCATCATGAAACTATGTACACATATTCTCGGAAGTATTATAAGTAACATAGGATGAAAAAAGTAACAGGATACTTTTTTTTTTTTTTTGGTTGCGATAACCAACATCCACGGGCGATACCACGGGCAGAAGCTAGCATTAAATAATCTTAACTTTTTTTTGCCTTTAGTAACTGCTCTGAATAAAACTTTATGTATTTTTTTAATGCTAGTGTTTGTTAAAAATTAAATTTTGAAGTTATATTTTTAAGAAATATTTTATTCTCTTTCAGATATCGTTGGTTTGTTCCGATCACATATACTACTAGTAGCGGTCCAAAAGAAAATATTCAGTGGTTCCCAGATAATTTTGATAGTGGTGAGAAACATTTACATAAAAATTCGAAATGACTATAACCTCGACTGCACCGATTAATCTCATTCGCGTTTTTTTTTTTTTTTTCTATTTTACATGACATTGGCGAAATCATCTGTGCTCTTTTGACACCAGTGAAAGCCATCAAACCAAAAGAAGTTGAAGTTGAAAATTCGAAATTAATTTTATTTTACCAGACATTTAATTCTTGTTTCAAAAATTAAAGTAATTATAATAGAAATTACATCATGAATAACAAAAGGGCAAATCAACTAAGTGCCCGTGGATATTGTAATAACATTAAAAAAAGTACTTTAAAAGGAGGGTGGGCATTTTGGGCAACGAGCGAACAAAGATGACACCTATAGTAAAGTGTAGGTCTTATCAAGTTATGCATGCCGCTATAAGACATTTTCCAAAAAAACCACTCTTTGACTTAGTTATGGTACAATATATGGTATATAGTACCATAAAATCTGCTTGAAAATGTGAAGTTTCTTGACGTTTTAGAGTACTCATAAGGATCAATAGGTGGCGCCAAAAATTTTATTTATGATTATTTATTATTTTTGAATTATAACCAAAGTGTCGCTCGTGTTCTTTCATTCTACTTTAAACAATAGCTCTGGCATATCCTTGTTAGTCACGAAAAATCCTAATCATATACATAACTTTCATTTGTGTTCGCTCATGGCCCAGATATCCATATAAAATGCGCATGGTCCTTTAATATTACTTTCGTTATTATGTTATTTTATAATTCAAAAACTACGATTGGTCCTTAAGATCTCACTGCAAGATATGTTATTTATTAAATAAAATTATAATTTATATTTAATAAATAAATATTTATTAAATAACAGATCTTGCAGTACATAGATTATTATGCTAGATCTCTCCTTATTTAATTTTTAACCTATAAACACTCATCACACTCACACAAAATGGATGATATTGCCATATTTTAAATATGTATACATATGTAATGCGTATGTAAAATATGTTAATGTAAATTCATTCGTTCTCTCATCAACAGTTACCTTGACATTGGCGGAGGGAGAAAAATGGCTGAAAATTAATAATAATCAAGTTGGTTACTACAGAGTGAACTACACGGATAGCATGTGGCAAGATTTAACGGAACAACTTCAGAGTCAAACTGAACAAGTAGGTTTATAATTGGTTAATTATCATACTACTTTTATTTTAAAGTCCATGTTATTACGTCAAAAAAAAAATCGCATCACTAAAAAAATCTACTTCAAACAATTTTAAACCATATTTGGCATCAATAATTAGGGTAATGTTGGATATCATTCGAAAGGCAATGAAATGGAGATCACAAAATAATTCAATTTACTATTTTTGTTTTACTGGAATAGCACAAAAAAAAAGTATACAAAACAATAAACCCCCTTAATTAACCTTTAATTTAAAACAGATTAAATATACAAAAAAAAAAAAAACAGAAATTATCTCAAAACTAAACAGACCAGTGCCGATAGGTTTTAAAACGAAAAATAATAATAGTTGAATGAATCCGATTGTAAAAGGAAGAGAATATAACAAAAATGTAGGAAAAAATAAATTACGGGCGATCTGAGTTCGGGAAGGGGTAGGGAGGGGGCGTTTAAGGGTAAAAAATGGTTTATCGCGATTTCTGGCAAAACCACAAGTCCTATGGAAAAAAGTTCAATGGCAAAGTTGTAAGTAATAAAAAGATCTACAACTTTTGTATCAACACTTTTTTCACATTACCTCAAAATTAATGTGAAAAATTCAAATAACCAAGTTTTTGGTTTTTATATTTATCTTTTAAAAAAATAATTTTTGTTTCACGAAATTAGGTGAAAACTTACCTTTTTATGTCCCAAACACACTGTAATTTTTTTGATTTAAAATATTTATCACCTTATTTTGACTTAATGTCGAAAAACCACCCTAATTTTCAATCGAAAAATCTCACGTCAAAATATATGCTTTTTTAAAATAGTCGGTGGGGTATTTTTTTCTTTGAAACCTACCTACTACTTTCTGATGGTGTGAAAAAAATACATTACTTTGGTAAATTTTCTCAGAAAAATGCTACGAAATAACAGGTAGTAATAAATACAATACGACACAATAATACGATACAATAATAACATAACGATCCACGATAGGGAAATTATCCGCCAACCCGCTGTCGAGCAGCATGGCGGATTAAGCTCTAACCTTTCTTCTATATGGAGAAGAGACCTTTGCTCAGCAGTGGGTGGTTTACAGGGTCATACAGTACAGATATTCGAATTTGTTTCACAGCTAACAATATCAGATCGGTCGAACCTTCTGGACGATGCTTTCGCTCTAGCGGAGGCACAAGTGATCCCATATCGAGTGGCTCTAAATCTCTCTACCTATCTAAGGGTTGAAAATGACTTTGTTCCGTGGGAAACTGCGACATCCATCTTCGCCAGTCTTTCAACCCGACTATTGAACACGCCTGCTCATGATGATTTACAGGTATGTAATTAATTATTATATTATACAAAAGTATTTTTTTTAATTGAAAAGTTTTTTTGTTAATTGATTTTTTTATGTTATTTATAATATTTTTTAACAAATAATTCTTATTTTCAATTAGGGGTGACTCATTGCCGCAGTGGCAGGGTTACTACCCTGCTTTCCGTTCTAGGGTCGTGGGTTCGATTCCCGCCCCCTAGTCTGAGTGTGATATTCGTATATGTGTTATCTATTTATTAAAAAATAACTATAACTATGTATATCAGTCAAATGCTACTTAAAACACAGGCATTAAGTTGTGTACCTTAGGAACAAATCCGTGTGATGTTAAAAATATTAATATTTCTTATATTATTATCGGCACAATTTTTTTAAAACGACTTCTTTCTTTTACTTTTGTTAGAATTTTACATCGAACATGATTTGACAGATACCTACGGCACAATAGCATTTATTACCTATTATACATATTGTTTTTTTTTTTCTAAAATACCGAGTTTGCATTTTAAAAAATAAAGATTTGTTTTTTTCAGAATTCTGATGATATTAGTTTTAGTTTTTTTCCGCTGCGAGATTCACTGTCTCTATTTTTTAACATTTATAATGATATCACATTTAAACATCCATGTCCTGTTGAAAAATTTAGTTTTTTTTTTTTGTATAAACTAATGTAATAAACTTATTCTAAGTAAATCTTATACACTACTGATAAAAAAGAGACAAAAATACAAGATGATAAAACAATATAATATTTATATAGCATTAATTTATTTATATATATATATATAGCATTAATTTATTTTAGAAATATGTTCAACATCTGGTAAAGCCGTTGTACACGAAGCAAACTTGGGAGAGAACAAGTTTAAGCGTTATTGAAGGGTACTTATAGTTTTTTAATTATTTCAGTTATAACTGCCGCAAAATGCTAATACGCTGGAATCTTATTCCATTAAACGTGACGTCATCAAAACAAAAAATATAACTAAATTAACTATTATAAATAATACAAATCAATTAAATCACTAATTCAGTTTATCAAATAATTTCAAAAAATTTATATTTTTGATAGGATTATATATAAAAATTATATGTAAGTACCTTTCATTTTAATTTGCTAATAGTTCATTTTATGTAGTAAGTACATATTAAACTATTAAAACAATAAACGGTCGACTTGAGGATCATTGATAATATTAATATGATAGTAAATTATATACAAAATTATATGAATAGGAAACTAACAAATAAAAGTAAATATATAATCAAAAAATTTCAAATTATACAAAAAAAAAGGTAAATTCATAAAACAAAACTGGACGGTCATTGATGCTAACGGTAGCGATTATTTGAAGCGTTCGTATCGATTTGACGTCACTGAAATGGCGGCTGCGCGCATAAGCAATTTGCGGGAGTTATAATTTTTTTATTATTATTTTAAAGCTTTTGCGACAACATACGCGTGAAGTTTTGAATAGTATCTAGACAAAGAAAATATATACTAGAAGTTAAATCAGACTTCCAAAGTAAATCTACTATAAAACCATATTCAATTTAGTTCACTACTTTTTCATTGCTATATAAATAAACATTCAGACAAAATTTCTAGGTATATACTATTATTCGTTATTATTCAATATGTTATATACAATTTATTTATTATTAATATTTGATTCAGCTTAATATAGTTTTGAGAAAATCAATTCTTTTGGTAAATACTAACTACACATAAGTATAAATAAATTTGTATAAACACATAGTTAAAGCAGATTTCTGGTTTTAATGAGAAATAACGGACTGATAATTTTACTAGATTTTACTTAATTTTATATTATTCAATTAATATTTAGTAGAATTTTAATAATTTCATTAAATCCACAGTCTATTACGTACGAGAATTCTGTCACTGTCAACTATATACCAACTACCTGATGCTGAAGAAAAAGTTAGGAATATTTTCCTGAAGTGGCTAAATCTACCGAAAGAAGTTACAATCGAGCCGGACTTGAGAGATTTCATTTATTACTATGGTGAGTAATTATAGTTTAACTATTGAAGCCAAGACCGCCGGCGTTGAGGCGACCACTCGCTCCATTACACCAGGTCGTTTTATTTATTAGGAAGTCATATACTTAAATGTAAAAATTACATCTTGAGAGATGCTTAAGAAATTATTTTGCATATATAGGTACATTACCACTTTCTTAATATTAAATACTAGTTTCTGCCCGCGTTTTGCCAGCGTGGATGTCGGTTATCGCGACAAAAAAAAACCTATCCTATGTTACTTCTAATACTTCCAAGAATATGTGTACAAAGTTTCATGATGATCGGTTAAGTCGTTTTCGCGTGAAAGCGTAACATACCAACTTACTTTCGCATTTATAATATTAGTATAGTATGATAGTACAGTGTCTCGTGTATATTACCTGCTTCTACATTTTATACTGTATTTAAAAGGAATGAAAGCAGCGTCACAGGACGAGTGGGACAAATTGTGGACGATATATTTGGAAGAGGATGACGCGCAAGAACAGGCGAAACTACGAAGTGCACTATCAGCACCGCGTGATGTTAACATATTGAAAAGGTAAGAAAAAATTAAATCTTACTAATATTATAAATGCGAGATGTGAGAAAGGATGGATGTTTTAGAAGTTGGAACCAATTGCGATAAATCATTGTAAGCTAAAGAGCCTGAACAACGCACTGGTTTTTTATCCTGAGATTTCCACGGAATCGAGAATTAGCCTGGTAAAGCCCAATTTACCAATTACAAGGCACTACTAATCCGTGTTGTGAAGAAAATTGTTCTCTTATCATTTACATTTCTTCTGCTAAGAATTTGAATGTTGTTGCGTATCCAGGAAGAACATCTATAGTACAGTACGCGCGCGAGTTCATGTCCATCGGGGCCTGAGGTGAAGGGCGGGAGCAGCGCGCCCCGCCTTCACCCGCCTCGCCGAATTCGTCCGAAATCGAGTGTTGTCCGTTGACGGTGACGCGTGCTTGTCGATACTAAAAACTATTGACCGCTATTGTATTATTTTTTTTACGAAACCATGAGTACTTCGCCTTCAACAATTTCAAATAGAAAAAAACTTTTATAATACATAAGCATGATAAGGCCGCCATTGCACATTTACTGTAAATTTTTTTTCTTCAATGCTATTATTTAATAACGTGTGTAATAAAGTATTAAATAAAAATAAATAAATAAATAAATATTTACTTACTTAAATTTGCAATAAATATGGAATAGATATTATGGTTGACCAAATGAGATTATCGATATCGACATTGTGATAGGTCACAGAACTACCGCATTCCTCAGGATGGACATGAACTCGCGCGCGTACTGTAGATGTAATATAATCTATGCCGCCAGGATGTATTCAACAGTTTGCTTTAACGTACGTTTCGTAAAAAATAAAATAGGCTCTCCGACCATAAAAACTATATGTTCCTGGAACATAAATAAAATATAGTTATTATAATAAATTTTTGACGAAACATATTTTAATACCATCAAAATTTCAAGAACACGTTTTATTTTTGTTTTTCTAAAACTTTTAACTCTTTTTACGACTGTTATTTCTTTCTTCTCCTAATTTTGTCTTGATTTTGACATGCGATAACTTATCGTCTTAACAATTTTGCTATCGAGCACTAGAGCCCTAGCACTTGTTGAATAATAAATAAAATTGATAGAAAAAGTTTTAATATTCTTAACATTAATTTAATCAAATGCTAAAGTTCGCTAGATTTGCGGTCTTTTTTGGCATTAGTATTTTCTTGCCATTTTAGGAAATTACCACGATGCGTACTATAACGTAACAGATAACGGCATCGTTCTTTGATTGATTTTTGTTCCTTTTAATCATTATACTGGTAAGATTTTTTAAATCTAAAATTTAAGTCAATAAGAGTTACAAATGATGATAATAATAGGTGTATAAATACGCAAAAATTAATCAAACATGGCAGCTATTTTACAGCCCATGCCCTAGACAGCTGTAAATTATAAAAAAAAACTCAAAGGCAACTTATACCCCGTAAAACCGCTAGGCACTAAGCTAAGTTAGGCTAGCACTAATAATAAATTTAAATTTTAGATATATGGAACTCGCGTGGGACGAAAAGTACGTACGAAGTCAAGATTACCTCAACGTTTTGAGTTTTATCAGCTCGAATCCGTCTGGTACTGATTTAGTTTGGAAGAATGTTCGAGATAATTGGCCGCAATTAGTCGAACGGTTCACGCTGAACAGCAGATACTTGGGCAGCCTCATACCGAGCATCACTGGTACTTTCAACACGGAAATAAGTCTTAAAGAGGTAAATAACACAACATGTAGTCGAACTATTATTATAAAATGGAAATTTTGTCAAGATGGAAGTTGTTACCATATGTTGAAACTGCACGGCATGTAGATAATTGGTATTCCAAAATAAGACATCTAGAGAAGTGCAGTTATCTATACTAATATTATAAAGCTGAAGAGTTTGTTTGTTTGTTTGTTTGAACTCGCTAATCTCAGGAACTACTGGTTCGAATTGATAAATTCTTTTTGTGTTGGATAGCCCATTTACCGAAGAAGGTTGTAGGCTCTATAACATCACGCTACGACCAATAGGGGCTGAGCAATAATAAGCAATATAATAAGATATAAATAATAAGAAAGGTATAGGTATATAAATAATAATAAATTATAAAATTAAGATATAATATAATAAGAAATGTAAAAATATTTAAGTACGTTTTTCTCTCAAAATAACGCGGGTGAAACCGCGGGGCTAATATTAAATATGAAGAGTATTATTATTTGTCTGAAGGTACTCATTTTAATATTCATATCTCTAATTTTAAAATTCATATCTCTAATTTTAAAATTTGATTTCGTGTTAAAAAAGTTTTCTTGATTAGGGAGGTATGAATTAAATAGGGTATTAAAAATGAATGCGGATGAAATATTCAAGAATATCTAGTATTGTATAAGCAAGCTGTCCATCTTAGATATTTTTCGTTTGAAGTTTACTAGTTTTATTAGTTTGTTTTTTTATATACTAGTGTCACGTGTTCAAACGTAGTAAATTAAATTATTTAAATATCATTATATTTTGTTTACTGCATTCAACCTGACTGCTATTGACATATGACATTTATTAAAAAATATATTATTTTCAAGTTTGTACTATGTATTTTAAAGTACAAATGAATATTTATTTAAACTAAAGTCGTGCGAACTTTCGTCAAAAATTCAAGTGAAACGATGTAAAAAACTTATTAAAATAATTAATGTGAGTCGTAAAGTATTTATTGTTTGTTAAGTTTATTACCATTCTGGTATCGTTTATATTGTTTCTTATTAAGAATTTTTTATTATGAGATTTCTGCAACGGTTTTGTACGTCTCAAAAAAGAAAATACGTGTAACATGACAATTTAGTAAGGTTCTGAATTTCATTAAATTTCTTACATCATTTACTACTTATATTATTATTGATTTACTTAAATACCTAGATTAAATATTTAAAATTTTTAATAACAGCCTAGGATATTGTTATAGCCAAATAACTATATCAAATGATTATGCAGTAATAGTTCAGCCTTGAAAATGTTAAGGATAAATAGAGACATTATCCTGTTTTCCAAAGTTTCACCGATGTAAAACAGAAATCTATTATCGTATAATCATATTAAGTATAATCAGTATTTTCTAATAAAAATTACTTAGGATTTATCAAATAATATACAAACACATGTAGGTACATGTTTAAAAACTGTATACGCTAGGGTTTTTGCTGTTACGTAACTAAAATAGCGACGGTGAGGGATGCCTCGTGGTTTCCCATAACCCATGTAAAATTTTGCTAATATTGTTTAAGACTTTATTTTCTCTGAATACATTATATTAGTTATGGAGAAAACTATAACTAATTATTCTATAATATCACTGCTTAGCGTAACTTAATTATATCACAAAATTATGATCAATAATAAGATGGTTGTAGGTTATACAGTCATAACAAAAAAAAAACATGAAATTTAAGATTTATCCTAAATTTTTAGATGGAAACGTTTTTCGCACAATATCCTGAAGCAGGGGCTGGAGAGTCGTCCCGTGTTCGAGCTCTCGAAAATGTTCGGAACAACATCAAATGGACGAACACTCATCAGAGCGATGTATCTGCGTGGTTAAAAGAACAAGTGAAATAATTATTTTTTTTAAACCAAAAAAAAAATATATAATATAAAAAATGGATTTGTCAATTTTTAATATGTCGTGTACAATATAAAGTGTTTAATAAAGTGTTTAATAAATAAATAAATATATATAAACATTTTATTTGTGAACTTATTCTTCAGAATCATCCACAAACGCATAAAAACTAAGTTTGACGAGCACTTTGCAGATACCCAATTTGGTTTCCGATCTGACGTTGGCACTAGAGGGCCTATTTTGCAATACAGATTCTGCAGAAGTGTAGAGACATTAAACAATATTTTTTTCTTTGTTTCCTCGATTATGACCGACTTATAGAAGAGAGTCTGTATTGGAACAAAATATTTATTTATTGCATTTTACTGCACATCACAAATATACTATAAAGCATAGTTACAAGTTAGTTGAGATTGTACAGTAACAGAGTGATTTTTTTTTCTAATATAAAACAGATACAAAGTGGTCTGTCTGAGTTACAGTAGACTTTTTTTATTCTTCGCTAGGTAATTAGCCACTTTTCTGAACTTTGGCTTCTAAAGTGCATGGTATTTATTTCTTCTTCGATATAATCTCTCTTTGCTTCTGTAATTTCTTCATCTTTTCTGTGTTTATATATATATAGGTATATGTTTTTATATATATATATATATATATAGTTCCTTTTAAAATTTCATCGCCTTTTTAACTATTGATAATCTTGTAGTCAGCTGGACAGTTTTATTCTTAATTTGAGTTTTGATATTACTTATCACCTTGAGTTGTTTTAGGCATTTTTATCTCCCTTGTTTTTTTCTATCTGTTCCTTTAATATATTCAGTCTGTTTTCCTCCCTGTGTCTTATTGATATCAGGATTTTATTTTGACAATTATTTTAACAACTCTGTAACAGTTTACTTTTTAACATTTATGTTCTTGTTCCATTTCCTAATTTATATCCTACGTTAAGCAGAACATCGCTATTGCAGTCACATGACGAAAAACAAGAATTACGAGATGTCATAACAAAATAATTAATACTTACGATTAATCAAATTGTTGTAGAAGAAACATTACATTTTTACATATTTCATTAAATATACCAAACGGAATGTTTTCATTGTTTTATTGTTTTTTTTTTAAATTAGTGTAATTGGACTGGGGCCGAACTAGTTAAATAAATGAGTAAAGAGTAATAAATAAATATACTGAAATAGCCTGCAGTTGTGACTGCAACTGTTTCGAATTCTTTAAAAGTTTTGGTCTAGTCACTAGTGTATCACTATTATTTTAAATTTAGACATCATTATTTTAAACTTAGTATAAATAATAATGTAAGATATATATTAAACTAAGACAATGTATAATAAATAATAAGCTTGTATTTTTTTTTTATATTTCATTACCTACTTGTACATTTATATAACAAGTCGTCACTTGAAAATACTATAGTCAAAACAAAAACATGTTTTCAACTATGAAACCCAGGAAACTAAAAAAATTCATCAACTATAGGTATACAATATTTGTTATTTATAGCTACTTATTTGTAAATTAAAGAGTTACTTAAGTTTTGAAGACTTAAAAAATGTAATTATCATTAACCTATATTATTATCATCAATCATTTTATTTATCATTATCATTAATTTAATTTACTTATCATCAAACTAGAATGATAACTTGTAAAAGTACCAGTATACCAACCAGTGTACCAAGTATTTGTGACTAGCGGCCCGCCCCGGCTTCGCACGGGTAAGGAACGGGACCAAGGAACTACGTTGTCCGTACAAACTTTGCCCCCCTTTTTTGCATCCCTTAGGGGTAGAATTTCGTACAATCCGTTCTTAGCTGACCTCTCCTCGGCAAAAGGAATATTCCTACCAAACAAGTCTCTAGGTCTTATAGTTCCAGAGATATCGTGATGAGTGACCTTTCGCTTTTATATATTAAGATAAAGATTATAAAACGGACTCGTTAACAGATTTATTATATGTACCTATAGATAGTACGGATGAAACATTTGAACTGATTTTTTTATTAATTATATTTTCATTGATGAATATTACTTTTTAATAAGTATTATTCCCGACGAAGACAAATCCAAAAACACAAAAATCGGTCCACTCGTTCTCGAGTTATAAACGGTGTAACTAACACGACTTTCTTTATATATATAGATTACAACTTAAATAGCTATAAGTATAACATAAATTCAACTTTTTATAATCAACAAATACATAAGGACCAAGACCATAAGTAGGTACACTAAGGTACTAAATGCAAAAAAAAAAAAAAAATTTCGTTAAATACGGGCGAGTCTCATTCTTTTGGCCGAAGTTTTGGTCAGCGCGATTCAAAAAATTATATGAAATATTCTGCGCCATCTATCGTATAATGATAGAATATCGTTTTTATATTGAGACAAACATAATTTAACATAATAGTATATTAATTGAAAATGATGTTTATCTAAAATATTAAAACGATTTCTATTCCTATCCGACATATTTAGTAAACTTTTAAGTTTAACAAAATAATAACTCAAAAATAAGTTTTGTTAGTTTTTAAGATTCGTTAGACCAGATGGCGTCTATGTCGCGTAGGCGTATTTCTATTTTCTTAAATATTTATTTTTAAATTTAATACAATGAAACAAAAACTAAATTATACTGTGAGTTATGTATAATTTTTATGTATTAAAGTTATTTACATTGGTTTTGTACTTTTTACGTGATACGTGCACACAAAAAAAAAAAAAAAAACGATAACAGATGGCGCTGATTGAAATAAAAGCGCGCTATTAAAATTTATTCTTGATGATATATGGTGTATTAATGAAACGGAGGTTTTAACAGATTTATTATTAGTATAGATTAGTTTAAATTATAATAGCTATCCTGTTTTCAATTTCTGGTTATAATTTAAAAAAGAGAAGATAATTACGAAATAAATAAATAATAAATAATAATTAATATTAACCAACAATCACACCACGTTAATCTAGCCCCGTGCTAAGTTCGTAAGAACTTGTGTTACAGATACTAGGAACGGAAATAAATTTAAGATATAAATACATATAGACATAAATACACATCCATGACCCGATGCAGACATCTATATTCGTCATACACATTATCTGCACCTGGCGGGAATCGAACCCGCGACCGCTGCGTAGAGTGTCCAGTTACCTGACCACTCGACCAGCCGGCCGTCATGAAATGACAATAATATTGAACTGTTATGACATACAACTTATGAAATATGACGACGTATGTATATGTCGTGGCCATACCGTAGAATAGAGAAGTTGCATGCTTTTTACAGATATATTACCTACGCATAAATTGCGAGTAAGAAATCTCGTTTTATTTATTATTATCGCAAACATGATTACAACTATAACAAAGATATAATATTTTAGCGACTTTCCGGTACTTTGAGCAGGTTTTTAGGTAAAAATGTTTAGGGAGGGGGAAGGGGGTACACAAAAACATTACGGCGCGTGACATGAGGGGGGAGGGACGGACAAAAATCTTCAAAAATTGCGTTACGTGAACGCCACCTGAGAATTTTTTTTAATCCTTTTGTTAAACTTTTCTTAAGCTAACTGAAAATAATTTTATGGTTTTTATTAAAGCATGAAAAATCTAATGTTAATTTTCGAGGGTAAAACATCAATTCACTGGATCGATTCTGATGATTAAAAATCGATCTTTTTGGCTCGAGTAAGCGATTCTTCGATTAGGTAATCGATCTCAGGCCACCATCCCTATAAATATATAAAAGTATAGTATGATTGCGATTGACTCACAGCCTCAACGGATATAACGACGTCACAACCATTTTATTTCATTCAAAAATTTAACATTTTTTAATTAATAATTTCTGAAAAAAAAAATAGAATTTTTAATTAAAAAAAAATTATTTATAGACACTTTAAATGCACTATTCTTTTATTTGCATATTATAAATTTGTGGTAAAAAAAAAATGAATGCAACTTCTCTATGGCCCTCATCATGAAATGTTCAAATTCACTTATTAATATATAGATGATGCTACGACATATGCATTATAAGTATAGAATACAGTAAAGCTCGTATACTTTATCATAATTAACTTTTTTTATTAAGGTCTACTATATCTATGGACGACCGTTCTGGTGTAGTAGTGCGTGTATTTCTCTCAACGCCGCGCGCCGGAGATGTCGCGGGTTCGATTCCCGCTCGGGACAGATATTTGTATTTGTACAAATATTTGTTTTCGGTCTGGGTGTATGTCCTTGTCGGTCTCCCCACCATGCCTCGGAGAACACGTAAAGCCGTTGGTCCCGTGTGGTAATCATAGACACCTGATAACAATTGTTACATCAAACCCGCGGTGGAGCAGCATGGTGAATTAAGCGCCAATCCTACTTCTACATGGAGAAGAGGCCTTCGCTCAGCAGTGGGTTGTTTACAGGCTGATCATATCTATTGTAATTGTTAATTTCCTACTAATAGATTATGAGCAAACTACTAATTGTAATTAAATTTCTAAAATAACAGACCCGACGCAAAAAGAAATATTTCTATGCTTAATTCGTATAACTCCTCGATGGATACGTAATTAATATTCAGCGATTATAAAAGATCAGTGCCGGATTAGCCTATAAGCTATTTAAGCAATTGCTTAGGGCATCCCGTCTTGGGGGGCACTAGAGACGACCGAGAGAAAAAAAACGAGCACACTAAAGATAAAGCAATTTCAAAATTCTCAGGAAGATCTTTTTCAAAACTAAAAATTATAAAAAATGAAAAAAGAACGACCACGGGTCAAAAAAGATTGAAAAATACACACAAGAGCATTGTCTTTATTATACATATATCGAATCCAATATGCTTAAAACGTTAGACTGAAAAAATATTTACCACGAATTTCATGTCCGAAAAAATCGCAATTCGCATTTAATAAATCAATAAAAATGTTTTTGTTTCTAATAATAATTAATTAATTACTCTAGTATCTCTATGAAAGCATATAAGCGGATCAACAGACAGATTTGGAAATCTCTGAGGCATGATATGCGTGTGTTTTAATATAAAACGTATTAAAGATACGATAGAGCGGAATCGGGGCTCCAAAGTGTTCTCGAAGGATTCATCTGTTGGTCAAAGCTGGTTGTCGAGCTGAAAACTGAGGATGGAGGTACAGCGTTGACCAAAGCTGAGATATTGAGGGAGGTCGAGGAGTTTTACGGACTGTTGTATACCTCGGTCAACCAACCTGTTTGCAGTTCGGCTGAAGATCCAAGAGCAGAGATTACCCGACATTATTCCGAAGATGTCCCGGACATCAGTATGCATAAGATTAGTATGGCTCTGGGACAGCTTCAAAACAATAAGGCACCGGGTGAGGACGGTATTACGTCTGAGCTTCTGAAAGCGGGTGGGACACCGGTACTTAAAGTTTTAGAGGCTCTTTAATGCCATCTTGCTCGAGGGCGTAACCCCGCAGGCCTGGAACGGAAGCGTGGTAATGCTCTTCTTCAAGAAGGGTGATAACACCTTATGATTTAAACACAATGATATGATAACACCTTGTTGAAGAATTACAGGTCCATTTCGATTCTGAGCCACGTCTATAAGCTGTTCTCTAGGGTGATTAAGAATCGTCTGACGGGCAAGTTTGATGACTTTGGAAGGCTGGACCTTCCGAACAAGCCGGTTTCCGAAAAGGCTATAGTACCATAGACTACATACATACCAGTGTATGTAGTCTATTGTACACTGCCACAGTTGGCAGATTATAGAGAAAACCGATGAGTATAATCGGCCATTGTGCTTGGCGTTTGTGGATCACTCACCTTCGATTTGCTGACGATAACTTGCTTATGGTGGCATACCTGGGAAACCTCGACATTATACTCAGTGATCCCGACGGGTGGGTCTTAAAATGAATATGGACATCTTGTAAAATTGACAAAAATCATGTGGAATATCCATGTCGTGCCCACTCTGATATCGGTTGGAGATTCTACTCTCGAAGTTGTTGACAAGTATATCTACCTAGGACAAAATGTCCAACTTGGTAGGTCCAACTTCGAGAGAGAGGTCAATCGTCAAATCCAGCTCGGATGGGCAGTATTCGGGAAGTTAAAAAACGTCGTCACTGACTTTGGTCATTTTAAACAAGCTCCAAGTCGCACAGCGTGCAATGGAGAGGGCTATGCTTGGTATTTCTCTGCGAGATTGAACCAGAACTGATGAGATCCGCAGCCAAACGAAGGTTGCCGACATATACCAACGGATTTGCAAGCTGAAGTGGCAGTGGGCAGGGCACATAGCTCGTAGAACTGACGGCCGATGGGGCAGAAAGGTTCTCAAGTGGAGACCATGTACAGGCAAACGCAGCGTCGGACGGCCGTCCGCGAGATGGACAGACGACTTGAGGAAAGTCGTTGGAAGTGACAGCGAAGGTGAGGCCTACGTTCAGCAGTGGACATCCAATGGCCGATATTGATGATGATGGTGATGATGAATTACTCTATTCCTACTCTACCTACATATCTTTTTCGTCCTTCATATATATACTATTATATATATATATATATATATATATATATATATATATTATGGGGAGCTCGTTGGCGTAGTTTGTAGTGACCCTGCCGGGAGTCGTGTGTTCGATTCCCATCAACGGTCAAATGTGACGAAAACATAATATGTTGGCTGTGTAAAATGTTCCTGAGGTGAGTTGACGTCAAGTCGACGGCCGGTCTAGAATTATAGCTTAATTTTAGGACAACATGTGAAATCATGTTGTGTCGATCCCACCTAGCATGGGATAAGGGAAAAAGGAACAACACATACATATTCTACCTACGATACGTATTCACATTTTTTTTCAATTAACTCTTTGTAGTTCACTTAAAGATAGGGGGGCCCACAGGGGAAGATTGCTTAGGGCATCAAGTTACCTTAATCCGGCACTGTAAAAGATAGCAATTAAAGTTGAATTGCAAACGTTATTTTGCCTTCGCTTCGTTTGGGTATCGAAGTTAAGTCATAAATCTATCGTTAATTAAAAAAAAAGTTATCTTAATAATAATTATACAGCACTTAGGTATTAAGTGACAGAGAATAAACAGAGTAGTGTTGAACATAGAACTAGATTAGGTGTTACGTGCTACAGCGTGATATGTCAAAGTGTATCCTAATATAGTAGATATATAATCGGTGTTAACAGAATTCTCTTTGCAGTCTTCCGAGACATCTAAATCCGACCGCAACCTACTACCTAAGTGCTAAATGAATAAACCCTTTTAGTGAAATAAGTTATAGTGCTTTCCTCGAAATAAATGTGAGTATTGTGTTTTATTTTACATTACGATAATTTATTTCATTTATTTTACTTCAGAAATAAACATTTTAAACTATATTCTAGCACACCGATATTTTATAAAATGATAAATAAATAGAAAACAATAAGTTTACAACGAATAATTTTAAAAGCCTTTTTCAATAACCATAAAATTAATAATATAACAATTTTTTTTTTAAGTTTCGTGTGAAAAAATGTTAATTTTGATGTTTTAAGAGCCCTCTCCGAAGGAAAGCTCAAAAAAAAATTGTAGAGTTCGCTCCAGACTATTTCCAAAGAATCTAATGACAATTCCTGTCAACAATCACAAATATCTGCATTATTAATTTTACAATATTTTAATTTAAGTTCTCTTATCAAGTAGGTACCTACACATACTTTAAAACTCGCAGAGCATATTTGAAATGCATTTCATTATAACTATTTTGAAATCAACTTAAATAATTAACACTAACAATAAAATATATATCTGGTCTTGTAGCTGAGCTAATATTTAATAGAGCACCAAACAAATTCCTATACTTTATATCTTCACTAATATCAGATTTATCCAGTTTTAAATTTATTTCCATAGAGGTCTTAAGAAATTTTGAATTTTAAATATTATAACGTTTAGCTAATGACTCAATATACGATTTCTGACTTAATGTTAAAATGTTATCTTTATCATAGGTACTCAAGTTTTTAGTTTTCCAATGGTTTCATTTTAAACTTGTTACTTAATTTATTTTTTATATCAGCAATAACTTGTTCCTTTTTCATATTTAAATTTATATTTGTACGGGTGCTTACCGCGTTTATAACTTTGTTTAGTTCCCTATATTTCGGCAATGTTTCAATCGCCATGATCACGGGGAGACTGACGTACGGAGATGGTGGATGGTGGCAGATCAGAAAAATCTGTCTACCCTCTTTCTTGTTCGTTTCGGTCGACTAGTTTCGGCACACGGACGCACTTGTTCACTACGGCAGACTATACTGACAGTGTCTTTTTTGGACTCTGAGCACTGATACCGTGACGCACTTTCACACAAACTAATCACCGGATTCCACATACTCGGTATTTTGAAACCGTCTTCCCTATTGAAATTCGGATGTTTTTTAATTTCAATCGCTTCCTTTACCAGTCGAGGGAAATGATGACGCTCGGACGATAAAACCTGTGGCCTGTGTAATTCAATCCAGTGATTAGGACCTGATTCCAGCAGATGTTGAGCTATAGCCGATTTTTGGGGTTCATTTTTTGTGACGGCCTTGATATGTTCATTGATGCGACACGATATTGTTCGTTTAGTTTGGCCGATATATGAACTGCCACAACTACAGTCCACCTTATAGACACCAGGGTGTTCCAGCGGAAAATAATCCTTTGGTGAACGTAGGATGCTGGCAACCTTCTGAAGAGGGGTAAACACGGTTTTTATTGAATATTTTTCTAGACATCTGCTGATCTTGTCTGTCACCCCTCTTACATACGGCAAATACGCAGTTTGACGTTCAACGCTTGGCTTTTTTGTTTTTTTGTTCCTTTTTACAACAAATTTCACATCTCGAATTCTTTCTTCTTTTTTTCAAACCGTTCTTCTTCGTTACCGGGTTTGTGGGACTCGCGGCAGGACGCCAGGACTGCACGTCAGTCTCGCAGGCTGAATACCCACTAAAACCCATCGATATCGTAGCGAGCTGTTGGCAATTTTTAGAAGTTGTTACGGAACGAATTATTTATTTTTAACAAATAATGACGATATAATGGAATAGAATAGAATAGAATAGAATTTATTAAGGTATGTATATACACTGTTCCACATAAAATTAAGTAATCTAATACACACATAGGTACACAGCACATAAAAACTATAGTTAGGTAAACTATAGGTAGTTACAAAAAGAAATACTTAAAATTACAAATGCTGAAGTGTAGTTACAAAAATATAATTGACAATGATCTACTTAAGATATAAATATGCGCCTGGAAATGCACAACAGTGTAATAAAACTCCTCAAAAGATAACCACTCAGTTGTGTGATAGTGGTATCCGGAGAAGCCATTAGAATTTATAATAACACGAATTAAACAGTTTTTGTTTTGTTTTTAGATCAAAATGCCTCCACAAGGGCTACAAACGACGGAATCATGGGTTCTTCATGAGACGGATTTTAACCAAGACGCCACGCCGATTGTCCCGCCCTCGGCCGAAAAGCGAAAATGGATAATTGTGTGGAGGAACGTAATAATTTTCATCATGCTTCATATAGGAGCAGTATACGGCGCCTATCTATTTCTAGCTAAAGCCATGTGGGCTACGCGTTTCTTTGGTAAACTTACACTATATAATGTACTTTATATTTTTTAAAATGATATTTTCAAGTATTTAACATATCAAGTAAATTATAAATAGTATTTTGATTTTTATTGGAACGAAGTTCCTTATGGGACGACGGGGTACCCTAACCGGCAAAAAACGTCCGGCACAGTAAGATTATTTCATCTAAAATACTCTGAAAAAGAATTCTACAAAAGAAATATTCGAAACTAAAAATCAAAATATTCACTACAATATTTATTCTTGATTGTAATTATTTAAAACACTAATTAATAATAATTTAATTTATTAATTAATTTTTATAAAAGTTACAAATTTAGTGGTTTTATTTATGAACTGGTATATTCTTAAAATGAGTTGACTCCATGTAGTGAAGACCTCAAAACCTACGCAGCAATAAGTTATTGCCTATTGCTGCGCAGGCCCCGCTAGTTTTTCTTAAAGAGATAAAGTTTTAAGACAAATTTAAGAATTAATAACTCATCGATAAAGGTTCACTTGTAAACCAATTTTAAAACTATAAATTGTCGTTATCCGCACAGGCACTGGGTTTTACCAATTATTTAATGTATTATTTATCGGCTGGTACCCAATTAGGAACGCCAGTTAATCCAGTTAACTGTCTCGATCCACATCATTTAAATTAACTATCATAATTTAGAAATAAACCATGAAAAAATATTAAGTATATGTACGAAATTGCAGCGTTATTCCTTTACATGGGCACCGGACTCGGCATCACAGCTGGTGTTCATAGACTTTGGGCTCACAAGTCTTATAAAGCAAAACTACCACTGCGTATACTACTGATAGCTTTCAACACAATAGCTTTTCAGGTGAGTTGTATATTATATATATATTTGGTTTCACTCAAAATCTATTTTAGAAGATTTGATTTCCTTTGATTGTACGTAATCAAAAAGCCTGTAAAATAATTGGCCGCGGAGTTATTATCAATCAAAGCAAAAAAGTCCTTTTTAACTTTGATAATCAATTACTCTGGGAATAATGATTGTATAGGAAATCGAAGGATGTTTTAGAAACTATACAATATTCTCTATAAGATACCGTGAATAGCTTTTGACAAAAAAAAAAAAAAAATTACTTGAAAACTTTGACTGAAAAAAAGAATTCGCGTAATTAAGGGTATTTGGATAACTTAGTATAAATTTGCAAAAAATGCATGAACAAAAGAAGATGTCGTCACTAACTTTTTAACCTTAAAGTGTCCCTTAAAACTCCTAAAAATTCAAAGCGCTACAATTATTTTTTGTCATAGCTTCAAATTCAATGTTTTCGCAAAATTCACCATTATGAGCAATTTTTTGATCTTTGTTCCTTTTTGTAATGAAAAATTTTTTTTCATTACAAATCCTCCAGAATCTTTATTTTTTTGATCAAAGAGATTGATTTTTTATGAAATTTCAAACAAAAAAAAAATTAATTTCTTTTGAATCTTTTTATTTTTATTTTCTCGTATTCTTTTTCCACTGTCTTACCGCCGGAATTAGCGTTATTTTTATTCATTCGGTTTTAAGCTTTCTTTGTCTCGATTCTTTGTAAAAAATACAAAGAATCACGTTAAGAGTAGGTACACTTATTTTTAAAAGTAGATATAATTACTAGTAAAGACTTTTTGTCTTACATGTCTGTCATGTTACATGTTACATGTTTGTTTTGTACTTATATTATAGTATAATTGCTATTAGTATAATTTTAGTCTTTACTAATAAAACATCATATTTTCAGGACTCAGTACTGGACTGGGTTAGAGATCACCGCACGCATCACAAATATTCGGAAACGGACGCCGATCCGCACAATGCTACACGAGGTTTCTTCTTCTCGCACATCGGATGGCTACTTGTTAGAAAACATCCAGAGGTAAAGGCAAAAGGGCATACTATCGACTTGAGCGATCTTTGGGCAGATCCTGTGCTCCGCTTTCAGAAAAAGTTAGTAGTAAATTAAGTATCTATCTATAAGCATTTATTACTTTTATTTTTGAAGAATGTTTTCAATTAAGATGAATTAATTTCAATAATATTTTAATTCAAAATCATAAAATACATAACATACTATACTATACATACTATACTATTTATTTAAACAATGTTAAACGAACTTCGAAGGTTCCGTAACTTCCGTGTGTAAACGTTTAGTTGTGTGTACTCGTACTTATATATCCTACATATAACTAAAAAAAGAGATATTTATTAATAGTTGTAAGCTGAAAAAAAGTTAGCTGTCAAAATTAAAATACTATAATATAAGATTTTTTTTCAGGTACTATCTATTGCTTATGCCTTTGGCTTGCTTCATAATACCATCCTGCGTTCCCATGTTATGGGGAGAGTCGCTGTGGAATGGATATTTCGTGTGCGCCAACTTACGATACGTCTATGTCTTAAATGTTACGTGGTTGGTTAACTCCGCAGCTCACATTTGGGGAAGCAAGCCATACGACAAAAACATCCAACCTGTTGAAACTAAGCCAGTAGCGTTTTTGGTACTCGGAGAAGGTTTTCACAATTACCACCATACGTTCCCTTGGGACTACAAAACCGCTGAACTTGGTGGATACTCGTTAAACATTACGAAATTATTCATTGATATAATGGCTAAAATCGGCTGGGCTTACGACCTTCAAACCGTGTCAACTGACGTCATCAAGAAGAGAGTAAAGAGAACGGGTGACGGCTCTCACAAGGAATGGGGCTACGAAGAAATACACGAGCTATCACAAGAGAAAATTAATCAAGATTAAATTTATATAATTAATAAAAGTGTGTCTACAATTAGTCATGGATATTTCTTCTATTAAAAATATCATATCAAAGAAGAATATTTGAATCAGACAAGGTGTGAAGGATTGTGGTATAATGTTAATTGTAAGATATACGTTTTGATTCGTATTTATTCAATGTTTTTATGGAATTAGAAAATAAGTTTGTTACAAAATAAAGTATTGATAGTACCTACTTGTATTCCTTTATCCTCATTCATCTTTTTAGTTATGTATCATCTTGTAATGTAATACAAAATTAATTAATAATAAAATTACACCGTCGGATTCGTAGCCTTGTATGATACAAAACATTGCAATTTCAATTAGACGGCCTCGCTATGGCTGATTTCAAATTAAGTGCTTGTTAGGGTACAACCAGTTACATAAATTGATGGTGTTCTTAGAAAAAACTTGGATTTTTCCCCCTTTTTTGGAAGTAGAATTTCTATTTTTTTTTACAATCTATATCTATATAATAATAAAAAATCTGTTAAAACCTCCATTTTATTAATAGACTATATATCATCAAGAATAAATTTTAATAGCGCGCTTTAATTTCAATCGGCGCCATCTCTTATCATTTTTTGTTTGTGCACGTATCACGTAAAAAGTACAAAACCAATGTAAATAACTTTAATACATTAAAATTATACATAACTCACAGTATAATTTAATTTTTGTTTCATTGTAATTAAATTTAAAAATAAATATTTAAGAAAATAGAAATACGCCTACGCGACATAGACGCCATCTGGTCTAACGAATCTTAAAAACTCACAAAACTTGTTTTTGAGTTATTATTTTGTTAAACTTAAAAGTTTACTAAATATGTCGAATAGGAATAGAAATCGTTTTAATATTTTAGATAAACATCATTTTCAATTAATATACTATTATGTTAAATTATGTTTGTCTAAATATAAAAACGATATTCTACCATTATACGATAGATGGCGCAGAATATGTCATATAATTTTTTGAATCGCGCTGACCAAAACTTCGGCCAAAAGAATGAGACTCGCCCGTATTTAACGAAATATTTGTTTTTTGCATTTAGTACCTTAGTGTACTATGGTCTTGGTCGTTATGTATTTGTTGATTATACAAAGTTGGATGGTTATAGCTATTTAAGTTGTAATCTATTTATTATATAAAGAAAGTCGTGTTAGTTACACCGTATAAACGGTGTAACGTTGATTTGACAACTCAATCCGTCTATTATAAAATATTTTCCAGTATCGACGCAGGTGTAGGTAATAAAATATATAAATTTATAATTTTTAAAATTTTAGTTAAATACCCGTGCGAAGCCGGGGCGGGCCGCTAGTTATATAATATAATTAATGTAATTAATACTAACTGATCGAAGGAGTTAATTATTACATTTTATTAAAACAGAAACAATTTCAAAATGATTCCAGACATAGTTATGTATAAACACTTTCTCCTATTCACTTCTGTTTCTCTAAATTAATTTGTGGATGTGACCATAAACGAAATATTCGTAGTTTACGAACGGGTGTGATGTGACGGCGCTTGCGCATTCAGAGGTTTCTAGATGTCATACATATATTTATTAGTCTAGGCAAAATGTGCCATTTTAGTCAACTTTTTCTGCAGTCTCCGAAAATTATGATTGAGGTGTCATTCAATTCGGAATGGCACCGAGATGATTTTTGAAAAAAATGAAGTTCCGCTTGCAAAAATTGCAAATGTTATTAAGAAATGACTAAAAAATTTAAAAGGGGTTTAGTTTTTTTGCAAATATCTCAAAAAGTAATTCAGATTTTTGAAATTTAAAAAAATATTCAAAAAGAAGAGAAATTTCCTAAAAAAAATCCTGACTTTCGGAACTGTAGGAATAATGTTTCTAATTTTCGCAGAGGGATGAAAATACGGTCTAAAACGGGTGCTCTGGCTTGCGTAAGCCACGCCAACTTGGGTACTTTATGAACAACAATTATTTGAACAGATTAAATATAAAATTTAAAAAATGAAAACATTTAGAGGCTTACTGGATAGATAAAAAAACAGTAATCCGCCTGAATAAAATTTAAATCACAATTTCTCAATTAGTGATGCAATAGTTAATTGCATAATTAATTGAGATTTCTGCTTGAGCATGAAAATTGCAAGTGTGATAATTGTTAAACTATAAATTTGAGATTTTTTCTTTTCCTGGAGCAATTATTAAAAGGCTTTAAAATAAATTCCAATTAGAAAAATTAAAAAATAATTATTTTTCACTTTTTTTATTCAAGACAGCTAAAAAAAGGTGACCAAAATGGCACATGTTGCCTAGACTACATACCTTTATTTCACTTCACTAAATATTTCGTTAGTTTATATAAACAGATAGTCATTTCTTGTTAAAATTTTTACAGTTATATCCGTAGTCGTTAAAGTATCAAGAAGGCATTAGGCCTAGAAGTGATATATAAAAGATATTATTGCAAAAAATTCAAAATTAAAATAATATGTCAAAGTTAAGTTTTACAAAACAATAAATGAGTTCTTAAATAACTTAAACAATTGGATATATAATACCAAAATTTAGATATATAATGCTGAAGATAAACAAGCAACAATTTAAAATCTGAAACTCTTTTTAAGTCTGTGTCTGTGTCAATTTGCTTGACGTGCAAATTAAACACATTTAAATTAATTATTGTAATAGAAAATGTATCAAATGATATGAAAATGATGCTTTAATAAACATCTTTCGAGTAAAGTATTTAAAAATATGTAATATGACACTTAGAAAGTTCGAATCGAAAGCAGAGCATATGGATATTGAATGTCTACAAGGTATAGAAACATAGTAAAAATAAGTGATTCATTCCAGCACTGCGGGATAGCTCCCAATTATTTCGTTAGTGCAATCGACTAAAAACTAATTGTTTGTATACTTTGTATAATAATCATCATACACTAACGGAAAAAAATCAAAGCACAAAGCACAAAACCGTAATTATATAATTACTAGCTGCTGCCCGCGACGTCGTCTGCGTTAACGCTATACAGCACCAAAAAATACCTACGATTATACCTTTTAAAATAACATTCATTTACCCATTTCTTGTTTACATTTTCATATCTATAGAAAGTGCAGTAACAGAGGGAGACTGTCTTTTCTAAGATCGACCTTCAAAAAGTGCTTAATTTCAGCCTGCTTTGAATAAATGACTTTATGGTGATTCTGCTGAATTAAGTCATAAGTTGTAACTGAAGCAGTTGGAGAAAATAATGTATAAGGAATACAAAATAGGGTAAAAATACATACTTATAGGACTTTTCGATAAACAACATTAGTGGTTTGGCTCTCCGCAGCCAAAATGTAAAGAGAGTCAGGACTGGTGACGCGGGAGCAAGCGACGTACAGCTGCCCGTGTGAGAAGCAGCTCGTCCTGAGGCCGACACCCACTACCCTTAGTATGTGCCCCTGCGACTTATTGATGGTCATCGCGAAGCAAACACTCACGGGTAACTGTACGCGCTTAAACTGGAACGGGAAGTTATGAGGTATAAGGGGAATGCGTGGTATAAATACTGCCTCGCCGACGCCACAACACGTAAGAATTTCCGTCTCAATGGTGTGTCTATGGAGCGAGATGACTTTAAGGCGGGTTCCGTTACACAACTTCGGAGGAGATAGGTTCCGAAGAAGCATAAGCATGTCTTATCTTTATGATATATATGGCATGCTTAATTTTCCTCTTTCTTCGTTATTAAGCTCAAATTGCTTACAGCAATAGCGTGCCGTTTTCGAGTTTAAATTTTGTTATAAATCTATGCAGTTCTTTTTGAGTTCTGTTTGTTATTACATACAGACAAACTCGATGAATTTTATAAGACATAGATGAAGCAGCTTGAAACTTATATAAACAAATTTTTTTTTAATTGTCTTGTACATCTCTGAAACGAATTAACGATACAATTTTTAAGAAGAAAATACACAACTCCATCTATGACTTTTAAAAACAACATGATCAAATTTAAATTATTTATATCCAAAATAAAAAAGGGCTTACACATGTAATTCGACTTGATGTTTTTGAAATCTCATAGATGGCGCTGCTTTAAAATTGTCTTGATACTATTTATATTCATTTAATTATGTTTATCGGCCTAAGTTACTTATATTGCGTAATTTTTATATTGTGAAGCTAGCTTATAGCATGGTTATTAACATAATAACAACATTCAAATATGCGTCGTTAGATTACACGCTGTTACAGGATGCGTTGAAGAAATAAAGGTTCACTGCTCGTTCCCCGTAGGTGATAGCGTGATAATATGTAGCCTATATGTTGACCCGACTTCTTAATAACATTCGTGCCAAATTTGAAGAAAATCCGTGCAGTACTTTTTGAGTTTATCCCGGACATACATACAGACAAACAGACAAACAGACAAAAATTCTAAAAACTATATTTTTGGCTTCGGTATCGATTGTAGATCACACCCCAAGTATTCTTATGAAAAATATTCAATGTACAGTTTTGACATTTCTACCATATTATTATATGTATAGATTATTTATTATTTATCTTTATTGCACTTAACAAAATTGTATAGTAATTATTATACATTATTTGTTAGACGCATCCTTTGCTGTTGTCCACCTGCGATGAGTTAAACGCCGCTTTTGTAAAGAGTAACATGTTTTTGGAACAACATTAATAATACCTTATTAAATAGCTAATTGAATGGGCAAGTTTTTTAATTATAATTTTAGTTTAATAATTTATAAGCCTTGTATCATGGTATTTTTTTTAAATAGACAATTTTTTTTTGACACGTAGCATAAATTTTTAAAATTTTTTTTTTTTTGTAGTTCGTAGTTTTTCATTCTGAAAGTTATTTTCATCTTAATAATGTAGGATTGGCTTTATCGAAGTATTGGTTAGGAAAATAATTTGAAATAATAACCAATTAATACGTCTATACGAAAAAAGCTTAAATTGCAAATATATCTACGAGTAGTAATAATAATAAATATGTTTAACATACACACACGGTCGTCTGTCCCTAAGGTAATAACTTAATGCCTGTGTTTTAGGTAACAGCCGACTGATATACATTTTTTTTTTAAATAAATATACATATTAAATATTCATATAATACATATATAAATAAACATATATTACACCCAGACTAGGGGCGGGAATCGAACCCACAACCCTTGGAGCAGAAAAAAGTGTCACTGCTAACTGCGCCAACGGGTCAGTACGAATTTTTATTTTCACTCATAATATGAGCGATCAAATTTGTTGCATTTTGGCTCCTTTATCTTATACCAGGAATACATCGAGTTACGAGTAAACTTGTATGCAACGTAAATTTAATGGTATCAACATTTTTTTAACATATGTATACAGGATTTCCCAGAATTGGTGCATAAAACTGCACGTGCATGTGAGGAAGAGGGGAGGAGTTGGGTTCCCACACCAAAAAAAAAATCCATTCCAAATAGTTCGCGTTCTAGACCATTTTTTGTAAAAATTAAAAATTCCCAGTTTTTCCTACATTTGTGGTCACTACATCTCCTATTTGAGACATAGTTCGTTTTTTTCTTCCTTTAATATGTTTCCTAATAGTGATGTTTCTAAATTACATGTAAAAAAACTCAACTACTTAGAACACTAGTTTACTAGAAGTCACAAAACACAAATTTTAGTTTTAAAATTTACTTAATTGTTAAGTTTGAGCATCTGTAGTGTACTCTGGAACAGCTTAAAAACAATAAGGTACCGGGCGAGGACGGTATTACGTCAGAGTTTCTGAAAGTGAGTGGAACACCAGTACTTAAAGGCCTTCAGAAGCACTTTAATGCCGTCTTGCTCGAGGGCGCAAAGACAGAAGCCTGAAACAGAAGCGTTGTGGCACTCGTCTTCAAAAAGAGTGAAAAGTCTATAGTACCAAGGACCACATACATACACTACTGCAGATTATACAAAAGACCGAAGAGTATAATCGGCACATGTGCCAAAAAAAAATCTATGCTTAATTCGTAAAATTCGTCCATAGATACGTAATTAATCTTCGGCGATTATAATAGTTAGTAGTAGTAGATTATAATAGTTATAATAGTAACCATTGTTTTATTGTTGAGTATCGAGTTTTGAATATACGATGAATTAACTTATTAATTAATTATGGTTAATTAAAAAAAAATATGTCGTTATTTTAATCATAATTAAACAGCGCTTATTTAGTATAAACAGAGTAGTGTTTAACGTAAAGCTAAATTAGGTGTTACGTGCTACAGCGTGATATGTCAAAGTAGGTATATGCTAATAATAGTTGATATATAATCGGTGTTAACAGACTTCCCTTTGCAGTCTTTCGAAACATCTAAATCCGACCACAACCCACTAAGTGCCAACTGAATAAACCGTTTTGGTGAAATAAGTTATAGTGTTTTCCTCGAAATAAATGTGAGTATTGTGTTTTATTTTACATAACGAAAATTTATTTCACTTATATATTTTTGAAATTGTTAAATTATATTCTAGCATATCAATATTTTATAAAATGATAAATAAATAGAAAATAATAATTTTACAGCATTTTTTAAAAGCCCTTTTCAAACAAAATATATAATTGCTATATATATATATATATATATATAGCAATTATATATTATTATATATATATTATCCGAATAATTGCTCTATATATATATATATATATATATATATATATATATATATAGCAATTATTCGGATTTCTGAATGTTAATGGATGTTTGAATTACAAAAAATTGAAACACTCCTAGTTTAGGGCGTGAAATATTTATTTTTAACAATTAATAACAAGATAATAACTTTAAATAAAGAGTTTTCGTTTCGTTTTTAGATCAAAATGCCACAACAAGTGCCACAAACGACGGAATCATGGGTTCTTTACGAGACGGATTTGAACCAAGACGCCACGTCGGTTGTCCCGCCCTCGGCTGAAAAGCGAAAATGGAAAATTGTGTGGAGGAACGTAATAATTTTCGTCATGCTTCATGTAGGAGCAGTATACGGCGCATATCTATTTCTAACTAAAGCCATGTGGGCTACGCGTCTTTTTGGTAAGCTTTTATATACATCTTTTATATATATACTTTATATACATTTTTATGATATTTTCAAGTATTTATATTTAACATAGTCAGTAGGCTAGCCAGAAGTTAGCTTGGTGGCAGATATGAATATCACATACGGATAAGTGATATAAGCGTACCCTACTATTGCGGTATGTCCCACTGATATTCTTCTATTAGGGAGAATAGTTGAAGCATAATCTGATGCTTTTATGCGGGTTTATGGATATACATGTTTCAGAATTTCTTCCGAAGAGTAGATACGTCCTCACGAAGTTTTTTTTTTAACGAGATGAAGTTTTATGATAAATTTAAGAATTGACAACTCATCGATAAAGATTCACTTGTTCTAATCTAGTATACTGTCTTGGATCTCATCATTTGAATGTAACTATCATAATTGAAAGAAACCGTGAAAAAATAATAAGTAAATATACGAAATTGCAGCGGTATTCCTTTACCTGTGCTCCGGACTCGGTATCACAGCTGGCGTTCATAGACTTTGGGCTCACAAGTCTTATAAAGCAAAACTACCACTACGTATACTACTGACAGCTTTTAACACAATAGCTTATCAGGTAAGTTGTACCTAATATATAATTATATATATCGTTCATTTGGAGCGACAGTGACACATTTGCAAAAATACGCGAAAATGACTTATTAATTCGAAAATACTATGCATAAACATCTGCGTTGGTAGTGAAAATGCCACAATATCAAGCTATAATAATGCTTCAGAATCTTCTTTTGAACTATGAAATAACCTTTATTCTGATCTGGTGTAAAGTTAACTAATTTTCATTTGGGTCACTGTCTCTCCAAACGAGCGATATATATATATTTAAATACTACTTAAAGGTTTGATAGTCTGTTTACCGTGGAAGGTTAAAGGCTACCATTTACAGGCGCGCCTATCCGCCGGACTTATCGCTGGCGACAAGTCCGCAGACAAATCTGCGTATGAATATATTGGTTCTCGGTTGGGTGCGCTGCTCACGGCTCGGCGCGGCGCTTGTGTTGCCAACTCGGATTTTGAAAAAGACGTAGACCAGATGAGAAAATTACGTAGAAATTGTAAAATTTCTCTAGCGAAAATACGTAGATCTACGTACTTTTTTTCTGAGTAAAATGAAGAGAGTAGGGTAGGTAAAAATGAATACTGAACGACAACTTATATGAATCTAAAAGTAGCAGACATCAGACAAACAATAAATTTTAAAAAAATACCGTTAGCAAACAAAAATTAAAAAAAAATCTATTAATTATTACTTGTAGATATTTAAAAAAGTTTGCAGTAATTATTCGGAAGCGGGGCTCTTCCTTCAAGCGGGTTGAAATTTTTTTTAAACGTTTTTTATGAATAATAAATATGAAATAAAGCAATAATAAGGTGGCGCACGAACAAAAAAAAAGAAAAAACAAAAAAAATATTTTATATTATTTTATTGATAGGTTTTTAGGTCTTTTTTTTACCCGACTGCGACAGGAGGGTTATGTTTTTCGAGTGTATGTATGTATGTATGTATGTATATATGTATGGATGTATGTATGTATGTATGTATGTATGTATGTATGTATGTATGTATGTATGTATGTATGTATGTCCATTTCTTTGGCACGCCCTACAACCCAAATGGCTGGACGGTTTTTGACATATGAGGTATCGTTGGATTTGTCTAAATTGTAATAGTGACATAGGCTATATAAATTTTCAAAATGGCGCCCGCAAATGGCGAAATGAAGGGGGGAGTTGAATTTTTTTCTCACTGTAGCAATATGGGTATCAAATGAAAGCTAGTAAATTGTTTTATTCTTTTTAGTTTATAATAAGAGTATTTTACGCAGTCGGGTTTTTGATTTTTTTAATTAAGCATACTTGTTAGCGTTAAAATCTAGTTTAAACAAAGGCATTTTGCAAGAACTAGTTCTAACTAGCAAAAAAAGACCTAACAACCTACGCTCCTCTTTGGTTTTTCAAAAAATTTAAGCTTTCTTCTCGGTTTTCAAACAATCTAAATGCGACAGCAAGATTAATCGAACAACTAGCACACTCCATCGTACACCGAATAGTGTTTTGTTTGTTTTCTTTTTTTTTTCAAAAATAAAGTCATCCGCCACCTTAATATTGCTTTCTCTCATGTTCTTTATGCATAAAAAATTAAAAAAAAAAGAGTTTGTTACCCTAATTTTAGCAAGACGGACATGGAATGGGCACTTTGTTTTGAAAATGAATGACGCGACGTGTTGAGCGTCGAGGCGAGTGTGCGTTAGTATGTAACGGAACGTTTATTAACATTTTTCGCGAAAGTAAATTATGCCCATTCAGTCTATTTTTCAAATTTTAACAATTTTGACAGAAAATACGTAGATTCTGGAACTAAAGTACGTAGGTTTTCGGGAAAGGCTTAAAATACGTAGATCTACGTAAAAAGACGTAAAATTGGCAATGCTGGCGGCACACCCCAGCCGCGCAGGACAAGTCTGTACATGTGTGTGCTTACAAAATTTATCGGTGAACTTGTCAGTCATTCGCCATCGCGCGCTAAGTGCGTGCAGTTTTGTGTTGTTTGTTAAACTCTAGTATAAAAATATGTCGTTCGACCATCATACCGACTACTAAAGCACCTTTTGTGCGTTTTGAAAGCACCGGCGCCATGGTAGGCAACCAACAACGATACGTGCAAGGCTCACCAAAGTACACAAACCAAGTAGCTCGGCGCTTGTGTAGTGTGTGGACGACGACGGATTTGTCCACGAATGGGTAAGCCTTGGGGCTCGGCTCGCGGTGCGTGTAGTGAATGGTGGGCTTAAAAGCTATAAAAATAAAGCGACTTCAAAACAAAAAAAGTATAACAAAACATACACTAAAAAGTAAAAAAATAATTATGTATTCTCTGTGCGTACTGGTCACAGTATAGTAATATATACAGTACTCCAATTTCATACAAACGGACGAAGCGCGAGCTATGTGTACGCGCCTTGATCTCGGGGTACGCTCGGGACGCAAACATTCGCGACTGTGCCGCAGTGACAAACGGCCCGTGTGTTGTTTTTTTTAACAATAACCGCACGATTTTTCACTGAAAATAATTTCAATTACATATTTAATATGACGAGTAGGATTTATTTGTGCTGTTTTTGGTTGCATGAATTCGCCAATAACGTATCCAGAGATAACTTTTTTAGATTACCTGGGAACTCTGAAAGGTATGACTAAAAAATAATTTTACCGACTTACTAGTAGGTAGGTACATAATGTGTGTCTTTTTAATGGATAAGTATTTTTAATTAAGCATTATATTAGAACACGGATTTTTTATACTTTAAAATGTTATTACATTTTAAAGTATAAAAAATCCGTGTTATAAAGCATTTGATACGTCTCAGTCGAGGCGCAAATATTTTTCGGTCGCAAATTTATAAGATTGATTTGTTATTCAAACATAAACATGGTTTTTTGATTGATCTAACAATTAAAACAACACGCATTTTTGACGTGATAACGTCTAGTAAATTGATGAAAGCTACTGGGTACCAGTTCGAAGAAGATGACGTCATTGTCACAATTAGTGAGCAAGGGCGCAGAACAAGCGATAGAGAGGCACGATTAGCCTAAGCGTTCTGTCTTACACTCCATCGGACCGCGTTCGAGTAAAAGAGACAGTGGCGCCACGCGAACTGTTTTGTAGGGATGTTCATCGGAAAAAATATCGATAATTTTAGTATCGATAATTATCGAATCGTTTTATCGATAGTTATAGATAATTATCGAATAACAGTTATCGATAATTATCGAATGGAAAATAATCGAATAGTTACGAATTATCGATAATTATCGCATACCGCTACTGTTTTGTGATTTGTCAATTGTTTGGTAGAGAGTAGGGATGTTCATCGATAAAGAAATATCGATAATTTTACTATCGATTATTATCGAATCGTTTTATCGATAGTTGTCGATAATTATCGAATGAACAGTTATCGATAATTATCGGAAGAAAAGTTATCGATAGTTGACGACTGTTATCGATAATTATCGGATAAAAATTATCGATAGTTGACGAAAGTTGTCGATAATTATCGGTCGATAGCTATCGATATTTATCGAATGAAAAATTATCGATAATTATTGGATCAAAATTATCGAATAACAC
Source organism: Euphydryas editha (assembly GCA_036937285.1). Taxonomy (NCBI): domain Eukaryota; kingdom Metazoa; phylum Arthropoda; class Insecta; order Lepidoptera; family Nymphalidae; genus Euphydryas; species Euphydryas editha. The sequence continues at coordinate 8,258,845 of JAUPFZ010000011.1, forward strand.
TTATCGATAATTATCGATAATTATCGAATGGAAAATTATCAAATAATTACGAATTATCGATAATTATCGCACACCCCTACTGTTTTGTGATTCGTCAATTGTTTGGTAGAGAGTACCACTTGAAACACTCCCCTTGATTTCCTATTTTTCCTATCATCTTCCTATCCTTAAAAAAAAATTCAGATTGGAAAATCTTGAATATCACACTATCTTATATATATATAAAGTACTACACTATCATATATATATAAAGTAATACACACTATCATATATGTGTGATAATAATTCAATTCGATTCATAAAAGTATACAATTCTACATCTATGTTATCTATGTTTTTACGTGATAACGTCATACGTTATCACGTAAAAATTATCGTTTGTAAACCGACTTTACATACAACCATTTTTTTATTGAACACTTCCTATTTAATTCACAAAGTATTTTATTTGTTTATATAAAAAGAGTATATTTACAATCACAAAACTAAATGGAAACACAAAGTAGGCAAATGTAATTAAAATGCTGGAGGCGAGTAGCCCTATCGCATGTTTACGTAGCGCTACAGCCGTAGCACGCTGTAGCACCACGTAGCACTGTAGGCATTTATTTCAAAAATACGGCCGAGTGACAATACTGTATATATTACTATACTGTGGCAATGGTGTACACCTATTGTGATGTTAAACTACGTTGGCTGACACCGACTCCAAAAATAACAATAAATGTACATTATATTATCGTAATAATTTGACTATAGACGAAAGAATACGTAATTATTTTTTTACTTTTTAATGCATTTTTGTTATACTTTTTTTTGTTGAAGTGAAACTTCTTTATCGGGGTTGGAAAGATTTTTTCGTTACGCGCCATCTTGCGTTACGCGCCATCTTGCGTTACGCGCCATCTTGTTCTTGATTATTGCGTATTTCAGTCGTTTTTCAATAAACACATGCGCAAGGAAGATTCCGAGTGGTAGTAGGTGAAATCCTATATATATATACAGGGTGACTGGTGAATTACCATCGATATTTGGGGAGAACGCTCGGCGCGCGGTTCCCATTCGGGTCATGCAATAAAAATAGGTACTTAATTTTTGACCAAATTTTCATAAATTTCAATTCAAATAAATGAAGCGATGACACTTTTCCAGTCATGCCGGCGGCACATGCACAGGTGTTGTAATGTGTCGCTTGTTCACACCTAAAAATTGCCAAAGTCACATAATTTACCTAGTCAACAAATTTGTTGCTTAAACGAGTAAAATATCTTAGTATTTTTGCCTTTCCTAAGCCAGGATTAAAGTATTAAGGGGATCATGGGATCATGCTTGTTTATCCTGCTACCCTGTTTACACGTGGCGGCGTTTGGACGTAGATAAACTACCTGTTTTGTGTCGAAAGTGCAGCTAGCTGCTAGGGTGTCCAGACGATGAGTAAATAATTGGATAATTGTTGAGTAACTTTACTTAAAAGTTTATTAATATTTACCTATTTTTTTTACATGATTCGAGTGGGAACCGTGCGCCGAGCGCTCTCCCCGAATGTCGATGGTAATTTACCAGTCACCCTGTATAAATAAATAGTTAAACTAAATAAATCAAATATCAAATTTTGAATGCTACAAAATGTGGCTCTCGCAGGGTTTTGAACTTGCAGCTCTCGAGCGATATACGAAATTCAATTCGCGTTGGCAGCCACTGCGCTAGCAATCTCTAAGATTCTTGAGTGAAATTAAGTATCACTATATAGAAGTTTGCAGTTATTGTATGATGTATTCTATAGTGAGTAGGTAATTCGAATATAAATATGTCCGAACGCAAACACAGGACTCATATAATTACGATCGTATAAAAAGTAAACTATTTTTATTATAAGTTTCACTTCTTACGAGTGTACGCTAGTACACGCAATTTAATTTTTTTTTTGAAGTCGGTTTTTTTTTTAAATTAAAATTTTGTTTTAACTTTTAATTTTTATTGAATCTGTAGTTCGATAACTAATTTTATTTATATCAAGCTGGGCATTTACAGTTCACAAGCTACAGCTACTACCACCCTCGAAAAAGCCGTAATCGATCTAGGTAAAAAAAAAATGAATGAATGACTAATAATCAAATAAAACTTTCTCTAAGTTGCTATTACTATGATATCAACCTATATTGATAACTTTTGAAAATAAGCTTTTAAGAAGCAAATGGTATCTATTGTATCATCTCCGAGTCTGCTTCTGAGTGAACTGCAAATATATCCTGATGTGCGGAGCGACAATGTCGCGCTTGTGCTAGTCGCGATGTACGCGAAAGTTTTAGCGCCAAATTTTTAATTTGCGCGATCCGTGGATCCGCGCTTTGAAGGTGCGGGATCCACCAGATTAGTAAAAGCCGCGGGATCCTGCAGGAATTCGAGATCCCGTTTTGCGGGATTACAATACCTACATGCGAAAGCAATCCCGTGGCGTCCCTCTACGATAATGAGGGCACCGCTTGGTTTTAGTAGATATTCTGACACGTTCTGTCATGTTAGCGAGTCCCACGTAAATGCCACCTCCCTGTGACGGGATGAGTAAAGGCATTTCCCAGCGTTAAAAAAAAACCACCAAATCTAAATACTACGATGATCGTAAAAATCATCCTATAACAGTATAGAGTATTTTTTTTTTAAATTTAACATTGATATATAATTATTTTTTGTTGGAAATATATATTTTTATTCATGGCATTAAATACGTATTTAATGCATTGAAGTTATATGTACTAACGTACTAGAACAGACAACCTGAACAAAATCTGTTCATCATGTGTGGCAGTGTGGGACGAGCGGGGTGAGGCGGCCGAGTCATAGAATACGATATAATTACGCAGATGGGATACATTGTTTATATTCTGCTTATTGAATTGTATTAAGAAAACGTAATGAGACCAACGGCATAAGTCATGACGTGCCTTCCTTATTAGTTATTATATATTACTAGCTTCTGCCCACGGCTTTGCCGGTGTAGAAGTCGAAAATTGGTTCTGATAGGATTTTTAATTGTTTTTTTTTTGACGTTATTAATTTTGTTATAACATATAAATTATTATGTTAAAAATTTTTAATACTTATAAAATAAAACAATCTATTATAGAGTAGGGATTTAAAGTTTAAATAAATATTAAAATAAAATGAAATTTTGTTATATTTTATGAACACGAAGCTCGGCCTTTGATCTGGTGAAATTTACACGGGGGTATTATCTTTTTAAAACATCGAAATACTACACCTTCCGCATTATTTCTTTATAAACAATATTTTTTTGTTTTACCTTCGGGTTCCTAGAATCACCAGGCTACTCTGAAACATGCCACATACAACTGGTTGTGAGAGAAGCAGCTTTCCCTCAAGAATACTCCCGCTACCGTTTGCTTTATTTATGGTAAATACATACTAATGTACACTTATAAATTTTAATGTTATCCAGTTCCCGGAAATCAACATTTCCTATTTTAAGCAACAGGACTGAGAATTGTCCGGCAGTAACATCTCCTTAAAGGTGGACTCTCATATTTATGGTAAGGCTCATCTTTGTCACTGAAGGCCACAAATGCTTCTGTACTGTACTGTATGAGCCTGTAAATAACCATGCTGAGCGAATGCCTCTTCTCCATATAGAAGAAGGGTTGGAGCTTAATCCACTACGCTGCTCCACTGCGGATTAGCGGATAATATCCCTACCACGAGTAACGATCATTACCAGGTATCCATGATAACAACCAGGACAAACCACTTTACGTGCTCTCCGAGGCACGATGGGGAAATCCACAAGGACATACACCGAGACCGGAAACAAATATTTGCACAAATACAAATATCTGCCCCGTGCTGGAATCGAACCCGCGACCACCTACATTGACGCGAAGCGTTGTGGCGACTACTCGCACCACTACACCAGAACGGTCATCAATGCTTCACGTACGCTTTAACTTCGTCCACTCGCGTTTCTCTGGGCATTACTAGTAAAGTCAGCCGGAAATAGCCTGCCAATAATACAGTAACTCCTCTCATTTCACAATTATTATTCCTAATATCTTGTAAAGATCTATTAAGGACTTCGAAACCTCCTTTATGAGTCATAGTACTCTCACCCCAAACAATTAATCTCATTTCGAGTTTGTTTGGGTATAGTGCACAAAGGGGTTTCGGTTTGTATCAAATTAAAAAGAAGTTTAAACGCGGTGTGTACAGTTTAACCTCCTTCCAGCAACGTGGCAGCAATTCCGGATAATGCGACCGCTAAGACGATATCACGATTGCTTTTCGCTTTGGTCAACACTAAATTTCACCAAACAATTTCACCTAAGTTCCAACAGGAGCATCCAAAAAAAAGATATCCCCTACACCTTCGTCGATATTGGAAAGTATTTTATAATAGACGGATTGAATTGTCAAACATGTATCAAAATAAAATGTAATTTAAATCAAAAGCACTAAGGAGTATTGATATGAACTTCGAAGCAAATGACTTTCTACCCCTTTTCTAAACCTGTTAGGGGATGAATTTTGATAAAATACGAAACACGTCTTCAATCAATTCTGTTAAAGAATATTTGTGCAAAATTTGAAGTAGATTGAACCAAGAAATCACTTTATCCCATACAAACTTTGCTCCCCCTTTTCACCCCTTTAGGGGTAAAATTTCGTAAAATCCGTTCTTAGTGATCGTCTACTAACTATAAACTACCTCTTTGCCAAATTTCAACTTTATACGTCAAGCGGTTTTCGATATTTCGTGATGAGTGAGTGAGTGCGTTACCTTTCGCTTTTATACAATATTTAGATGTTATAAACATTTAACTTAAATTATTTATTTAATTTAAGTTGTTTATTTATTTTCTTCCAATACCACCAAAAGATTCTATGTTTCATTACTTTTCAAATTAAAAAGATTCTTCAGCGAATTGACTAATACTTAGATACACTTGTTGCAGACACAATGTCACGTTTAAGTTTTTAGTCTATGACGCAGCTACGCACGGTTGTAGGAAAGAGATAACTCAAAAACTAATTGTCAGATCTCGCTCAAATTTAAATGGGACCACATAATAAGCATCAGCTTTCAAATATAAAAAGAATCATTAAAATCGGTGCATCCAGTAAAAAGTTATGAGTTGACACACATAAAAAAATCCAGACGAATTGAGAACCTCGACTTTTTTTGAAGTCGGTTAAAAATAACACGCTGTAGTTCGTAATACCATGAATAGTGCCTAAGAGTAGTAACCTATCTAGAAAAGTTTTAAAAGGTTTTACTAAATTGCAAGAGACGCGAGGGTAGATGTTCCTAAAGTAATTAAGAGAAAAGTTGTTAATTTGTCTGTCATGTTGATGTAATATATAATTTTCATCACTGATCTTAAAATGTATATTAAAAGTAAAAGATGTATTTTATTTTTATATATTATAAAGACTTCAGTAACTTGATTGTTCAAGAAATATAATTGCTATCGCTACTTGTTAAATGATTCAAACAAAAAATAAAAAAACGACAAGAAACTTCAACCAAAATACGTATTATCATTTTCCTGGTCTTGGTGTCAATATGTCGATAAATTTGTTTAGATTATCAGTGTACATATGCACAATGCGGTAGGCCGTAAGCTTATTTATATGGGCACTGACATGCAGCAGAGCAATACGGTCGCTCAAAGTAATGCGGCCCAAATGCCCAAATGCGATCGCTCAAAGTAATTTTTAAAAAAATAAAAAATAAACGTTTCACACTCAACGGCCCCCAGTAGGATATAAATCCTGTGTCGAGGGTCCAGAAACACACAATACACAAGCACAAACGCCCCGACCACGACAAACATCTATCTGTATGGCCTATACAAATATTTGTCATATGAGGGTATCGATCTTTTTTTTTTTTGTATCGCAGGGGAACCCATTTACGGGTGATATCCAGGACGCCCGGGTAGGTAGTCGTAGACAGTATGTCGAACTCAGCACTTGGGGGTACAATACCGTACTAAACCGCTGCGGGATTCTTCGGCGAAAAGGCCAGACTTCTTCTCCATGGGGACTGTCCGGCTCTACCTCTGAACAGTCCCGAGAACGCCATGTCTAGTAGGACCAGGTTCCCATCTCGGTCCGACACGGGCACAGTGTGGCGATTCTGTAATTCGCTATGCTGTCGTTATGGACTCATAAAGACAAGTTTCGTTATGTTACCGACCGCGTCGATATTATAACGACAAATGCGATTCTGTACACTATTCATAGCGAGTTTTGTCGTTATTAGTAACGAAAAGTGTCGCTATGATGTCGTTACGTTGCGAGCGGATAGCGAGGCTCAGAGACCCCTCGGTACGCTATAACGACCATTATAACGACAATTTGCACACGAGCTAGTGGTGTGCATTTCCTATATTATTCTTGACTTTAAGAAAGTGCTTTGAAAGTGAAAAATAATTACGCCATTTGAAATAACAAGTAAGTACGTTAAATTATGCAGTAATTAGGAAATATCAATGCAGATTGACTTCAGAAAAAATTGTAGAATAGATTTCATTATTTTCCAAAAAAAAAACACATAACTTATAAACTGTAGTATTGCTCTGAAGAACCTACAAAGTTGCTTCGATACAATTATTCATTTCTTACGTTTATGCCGGACATACATACAGATAAACAGACAAAAATTCTAAAAACTATATTTTTGGCTTCGGTATGGATTGTAAATCACACCCCAAGTATTCTTTTAAAAAAATATTCAAAGTACAGTTTTGACTTTTCTACCATTTTATTATATGTATAGATACATTATCTCCTAAATTATGGGTCCAAATTGAATGCTATGAGAGACAAAGTTTATCTTCATGAATTTGTCTCGTTGTTGAAGTATTTATAATTCGTTAGGATTTATATGCCTGGCGTATAATAATGCAATAAAATCACCTTATCATTTTTTGTTTTTAGTTATTTTAAAACCATGATATCTTCTAAGATATTAATTGAAATAAAATGGTGTAAAGGACAATTTTGTTTAAAAAGAAATACTTATGATGTGGTGTACCTATTTATTTGGATAAGGATTTATATCATGTCTATAAAACCACCTTGGCAAATAACATTTTATCTTAGAACAAACTTGATTACTATAAAAAAGGCTATAATTAGTCGACCTTATGAGATAGATACATACTGTCGCAGACCTTTTTAGAACTTTTAATTTCAATAAATACATGATTTTTGGGTGTCCTTAATCGCTTACGCAGCGGATGCAACGGAAGCTTCCAAAAAATAATGTTTTTTTCCTGTTTCTTATTGTTAGTAATACTCAACTGCTATTGGTCGTAGCGTGTTATTATATAGCCTATATTTTTTCTCGGTAAATAGACTATCAAATAATATATATGTACAATAGTATGAATAAATAAATAAATAATTATAATAATATATTTATAACGCTTTCTTTTCTTAAGCTTTCTTCTTTTATTTTTTTTTATATCGATATATAAAATTCTCGTGTCACGGTGTACGTAATTGAACTACTCTGAAACGGCTTGACCGATTGTAATGAAATTTTATGTGTGTATTCAATAGGTTTGAGAATAGGACGTAAACTATTTTTATACCCCTTAATAATAAGGGTGGCCCACCGCAAAAAAAAAAAATTTTTTGACAAAAAATTTTAGTCTTAATTTTTTATGATTAGACATGAAAAAATACATACAATCCTAAGTTTTCACCTTCCTACCACGAACCCCTATTTTTTAATAGCGATATTAGTACTTTAATAATCTTCTATAACTCTCGGCGGTCGATAAATAATTTATCAGTTACCACTCGATCAGTTATTCCCGCCAGGCGTCTACCGGTGTCATTTCTCAGGACGTAAACAGCACAGAATAGGGATGAGAACGAAGCCGGTCTCCTGTCTTTCTCACACAATAAGCTTTAAGCTTTTTTTTATTCAAACGGGTTCAATTTCCAATTAGATTGCCATTCGCAATGACAATCAATCAAGGCTATACGATGTCTGTGTGTGGCTTAGATTAGGGCACACCGTGTTTTCATACGGAAAATTATACGTGGCATATTCTAGCGTTGGTAAGCCATCCAGTTTGTTTGTGTTGGCTAATGATGGACTCACTAAAAATATCGTACATTTCATTGCACTGAGAGACTGATAATGTAATCTTTTTTTTGTCATAATTTGTGATAAAAGTACAATGAATTCAAAGATGAATCTTTGCTGTTCTGTTATTTTTATAGGCCGTCATCGTTTACAGCGCTCTATTCCTCTTTCAGTCATATACCACATCTCTCCACACTTACAATAAGTTAGTTATTTTTTATTGACTACCAAAATATTTACTAGAAATAATTTACATGGCAAAAAACGTTTGCCGGGTCAGCTAGTATATATATAAAATACATCCCGCATTATTGATGATCATAGATTATACTAAAGTTGTCCAAGTCATGAGTTGTAACCTTTTGGCGATTCTACTGAAACCGTTCTGGTTCATAACGATCCCCTGGGATTTTGTCTATGAACGTCTGTTAACCGATCTGCAAATAACACATTAATATTGAGGATCTAAAATAAATCTCAAGGGAAATTTTAAGACTCTCTAAAATACATGATAGACTGAATTTCTTGAATTTTGATTCTCATTTTAATAATAGGCCTTATATAGCTATAATATATAAAAAAAAACAGAGTCGAGTCAAAAAAGCTTTATAAGCTATATACCTATGTATATAGCTTATAAAGCTTTTTTGACTCGACTCTGTTTTTTTTTTGTTACATTACGAGTACCTACATTTATTTTTTATAACTGATATAATATAATCTTTACCATGATATACTAATGAAGCATTATTTCAGGATCCAGTATTGCACTGGGCCAGAGATCATCGCACGCATCACAAATATTCGGAAACAGACGCCGATCCACACAATGCTACACGAGGTTTCTTTTTTTCGCACGTCGGATGGCTACTTGTTAGAAAACACCCGGAGGTAAAGGCAAAAGGGCATGCTATCGACTTGAGCGATCTTTGGGCAGATCCGGTGCTCCGTTTTCAGAAGAAGTTAGTACCTAGTAAAAGTATCAATAAACATTTATTATTTTATTTTTGAGGAATGTTTTGAATTAAGATGAATTAATTTAACTAATATTTTAATTCAAAACTATAAGATATATGTATATAACACTTCAACATGTTAGATACTGTTTATTTAAACAACCTTAAGCGAACTTCAAAGGTTTAGTAACTTACGTGTGTACTTGTAATCATGTCTTCCGCGTGTACCTATATGTAATAATAATAATCAATAAACGTCTCACACTCAACAGCCCCCAGTAGGATGTGAATCCTGTGTGAATGTGTGGATACACATACAATACACAAGCACAAACGCCCAGACCACGACAAACATCTTTATGGTCTATATAAATAGGGTAAAACCGGGATAGATGCCCTAGCGGGATAGATGCCTCATATTCTAAAAACCTAACTTCCCGAACTGTTGACTAAGAATTAATTGTATAAGAAGGACCCGGAGTAACCCCGCACCTTATTTACCCATGGAAAATCGTGCAAGGAGGATGCGTTTCGCTCATGCGTGTAATTATCTCCGCGGCGAAATTCACGAACACGTCAAAATTTTAAGGGTTGGTATTTTGCGTTCTATAACTTTATAATTAGTAATAAATTCCGTTATATTTTTTATAACGTCAATACACTGGTTCATTAAGTCTGTGTTTAAGTGTAAGTAGGTGCTATTTTATTTATAATTTGTTTAAAAAATGCTTGGGCATCTATCCCTATCACAAAGGATAGTTGCCCTGATTTGTCGAGGTATAGATGCCCTTAGAGGCATCTATCCCTCCACAAACCATATATGAAGCAAGTGTATATTATTAAAATATTTTAGTGTCTGTTATATTTTTTATGTATTTACGTATGTTTATATTTGAACTTTTTATTGATTCTAGCAGACCTATGTCACGAAAAAAAAGGAAGGAGTGCGAGCTCGAGTATGTTCTTTGACAACAGAAAACCTATCTCTACCTCAGATTAGTGCTTCTGTGGTTTGTCGACTAGAGCTGAACAAAAAAAAAAAATTTCTGAAAATTAACAACATAAGACACCACCAAATCCGATACGTACTCCAATCGACAGAGAATCTCCTCGAATATCGATCGATTGCGAGATTTTAGAGGATATTAGTATTGTTGACGTTGGTGATTCTACAATTGCAAAAATTTTAGGAAACGATATAGGACAAAAAACACCGCCTATTCCAAAAATTCCTTTGACCATGGCTAAGAAGGCGAAATAATCAGCAGATATTTTTAATACAAAAGAAAATATAAAACACAAGAAGGTTGTGGCTGAAAGAAAGAAAAAAACGAATAGAAACTAAGAGAGACAAGAAAAACAAGACTGAAACTACCAAAGAACTTAAGAAAACAAAGAAAGGAACCACCAATAAAGAACAAGAGAACAAAATAAAACAAATGCTTTTGGTAAAAATGACGATGAAAATGTAGCTGATTTGTGTGATAAAGAAAATGATAATTATTTAAAACTATACCAAGACACGAGCATCACTAAAAAGACAAATTATTTACAGTTCAAGCAGCGAAGATGAAGACAATTCACCTAACTATAAAAGTAAATGAAAGAAAACTAAAGGTTTCCTAAAACTAAGAAAGTAGGACAGGATAACCATTTAGAGATTTAGATTTAGAGCATTGAATGTTTTGAAAACTTTTAGAATTTATATATATTTTTTTAATAGATGCTTGTGAAATTTAATTTAACAAAAAGAAAAAAATATGATTATGTATGTTGAAACTTAAAAATTTATATTTTAGTTAAACAAACGCAAAATTCAAAATTTAATTATCGTAATTTGTGTGATATTAGAATTATCTTCTAATGACTAATAATTAAAATATTAAAAAAAAAAAACACAAAATGCTTTTCATTATGTTTCTTAGAGACAATAGCTGTTTTAAGAATAGAACTACCAAACATTTGGTGTGAGTTTTTAGTTTACACGGTATAAAGGGCATCTATCCTACACTGCAGGCATCTCAATCATCTCATCTCAAAATCCTTAACAATATTTTCATAGTGGGGCAACTATCCATATAGGTAGGCATCTATCCCCAAAAAAAATGTTCCACGAAAAGCTGATTTCTGCAAAATCTGAATTTGATAAGTTAAAAAACAATAATGATAATTGAACAGAAAGCATTGAGCTGTCTATTATTAATAGAAATTATTCGTATAAAATTAATATTTAAAAAATTAGGAGGCTATTTCTAAAAGTGGGGCATCTATCCCGGTTTTACCCTATTTGTAATGTGCGGGGATCGAACTAGCGACCGCTAGCGCATCAGCCGTTGCTGTGACCACTGCGCCAACGCGTCGTCTGCTTATAATAAAAAAATGTACGAACGTATATCCTGCTTATAATAAAAAAAATGTGCGTGTACTAGCGTACACTCGTAAGAAGTGAAACTTATAATAAAAACAGTTTACTTTTTATACGATCGTAATTATATGAGTCCTAATAACTTTTTAGTCAAAATTGTAATATAACCTATTATTACTGCACTCGACCACCGATGCTACTTATTTTATAATCAAAGAACAAATATATGAGATTATATCGCTAATCGGATTCTTAAAATGCAAGAATTAATTACCTTTTTTGCTGTAATTGTTGTTGTAATAAACTATGGTAACCATTTTATGATTTTATTAACTTTTATTATTAACTTTTATTGCGCCATCTTGCGAGAGCGCGGCGGACGAGCCGCCGCGCTCTCGCTAGATGGCGCATAACGAAAACATTTTTCCAACCCCGATAAAGAAGTTTCACTTCAAAAAAAAAAAAAAATATACATATATATATATATATATATATATATATATATATATATATATATATTTATTATTTAATCGTTGAAGTAAGCTGAAAAAATTAAAATAATATAACATAAGACTTTTTTTTCAGGTACTATCTATTGCTCACGCCTTTAGCTTGCTTCATCATACCATCGTACGTTCCCACACTATGGGGAGAGTCGCTGTGGAATGGATTTTTCGTGTGCGCCATCTTCCGATACGTGTATGTCTTAAATGTTACGTGGTTGGTTAACTCCGCGGCTCACATTTGGGGAATCAAGCCATACGACAAAAATATCAAACCTGTTGAAAATAAGCCAGTAGCGTTAGTAGTACTCGGAGAAGGTTTTCACAATTACCACCATACGTTCCCTTGGGACTACAAAACCGCTGAACTTGGTGAATACTCGTTAAATTTTTCGAAATTATTCATTGATATAATGGCTAAGATCGGCTGGGCTTACGACCTTAAAACCGTGTCAACTGACGTCATCAAGAAGAGAATAAAGAGATCGGGCGACGGCTCTCACAAGGAATGGGGTTACGAAGAAATACATGAGCTATCACAAGAGAAAAATAATCAAGATTAAAGTAGTATAATTAGTAAAAAAAAGTGTGTCTAAAATTAGTCATGGGTAAAATGTTCTATTAGAGATATCATAGTATATCATAGTATTTATTAAATAAACATTTATGGAATTATAAAATTAGTTTGTTACAAAATAAAATATTATTACCTACTTGTATTTTTCTTTATCCTTATCCATCTTGTTAATTGTCTTGTAATGTAATTAATTAATTAATTATACAAAGTTATACAGAGTGAATGCATTAAATAAAGCTACATATACTACATTTCTAAGCTATATACAAAAAATCACTCAAATAGAAGCAGTAGTGTAGGCACAAGACAAGTTTTAGTTCTATGTAAATAAAACAGCTTCATCGCATAGTAACAGCGTACTATGTTTATAGGTTCCCGGGAAAAAATGATCAGACCTGACCATGCCTGTTCATGTATGATCAGGCCTGAAATTAGACCTGATCATTCCTGTTCATGTATGATCAGGCCTGAAATTAGACATGATCATGTCTGTCCATGCCTGTTCATGTCTGTTCATATCTGAAGCGTTAAATACGCTCAGGCCTGATCATACCTGTCCATGCCTGTTCATGCGGTAGCGTTAAATAAGCTCAGGCCTTTTTTACTCGCTGACTGCGAAGTCAGAATACCCACTAAAACACAGCGGTGCCCTCGTCGTCGTACAAGGACGCCACGGGATCGCTGGCGCATGCCACCGTGACGCTCCGACGGTTGGCTCGCCTACGCGGGCCGCCTTCGGTCATAGAGCACTCGCGGGCACCGTGAGCGTTCTATCTCCGCTGCTCCAGGGACCGGCGAACGGGAAAGACTGCGGCAGGTCATGACGACATAGCCGCAGTCGCCTCCGTGACCTGGAGAATTGGGCTTTGGGGAGCGGCCGGGGTCTTCGTGGCCGCTCTACCTCTCGATTTGAGGGGGCGGCAGTCCCGTCCCCCCATCAGGTGCGACGCCGGTTTTCCGGCGGCAGCACAAACGGCGCAGCGCAGTGCCCCGGTGCAATTGCGGGCGATGTGCCCCTCGAGGCCACACCGGAAGCACGCGCCGCTGCGGTCAACCGCAGCCGGACAGGTCGGGCGAGTGTGCCCGATTCCCAAGCATTTAAAGCAGCGCATAGGGCGCTGCTCTAAGACCTGCACTCTGGCCGAGGTCCAGCCGACTAGGAGCCTGCCAGCCTCGGCCAGGGCCTTGGCGGCTGGGATCGGGCATCGCACGACTGTGCACCCCAACCCACCCGGTCCGACTGTGATTGCGCCGGTCTTAATGGAGCCGGCATCGCATTTTGCCACCGCTGCTACCGCTGCGGCCACCATCTCGCAGGAGACGGAGTCGTCCAGCCCAGAGATTCGCACACCCGCGAGCTTCGTGGGTTGGACGACTTTCGCCATGCTGCCCAACGCCTCCTGCATGGCCTCCGCCTGGCGTCCCGCCACTTCCGGGGTCTGCCCCTTCGGCAGCTCCAGTAACCTGGCCCGGGTCGCGGCGCGCCGCAGTTTGAGACCGCCGACGATGCCTAGTTCGGCCAGGTCAATTGTATCTGCCGTCCGCTTGAGCAGGTGGCAGTACGTGACGCCCTTGCTCTCGGCGTACTCGTCAAGCGTGACGAGCACTGCCGGAGAGCGGGGGGCAGCCAGCTTAGGCTTTTTGGCCTTCCTCTTTTTCTTTTTCTTCGCCGGCGGTTGCTGCTGCGGTCCCTTTGGGGCCGGAGTGGCCCCAAGGCTGTGTTAGTAAAACTTGTTTGTTTCTTACCTTGATTTTTCTGCATATCAATGACATGTTGCAAACTAGTGGCATTTATTTTATGCGGACGACAGCACCGGGGATGCTTTACACACAGGCCGTTCTAATATTTCTCGGGAACAAGTCGATGAGTGTCGGAACAAACTTGTGATTGAAATCGAGTCTTTTTTAGCCATAGTCTCGCAATGGGGGCAACTTAATACAGTCGAATTTAACGCCAAAAAGATACAAGTTTGCGCGTTTACCGCAAAAAAAAGTCTCCCTTCGTCGTTACTCTGCAATTTGAAGGCACTGCCCTAACTGCTTCAGCCAGCATTGGAATACTTGGCGTCGACATATCGAGCAATGTGCAATTTCGTGGTCATTTGGAAGAAAAGGCTAAACTAGCCTCTAAGAAACTTGGCGTGCTCAATAGGGCGAAGTAGTATTACATGCCTTCCCACCGATTACAACTATACAAGACACAGATCCGGCTCCACATGGAATACTGCTCACCACCCGTGGGCTGGAGCCCAATATCAGCTCCTTCCATTTGACCGCATTCAACGTCAGGCAGCTCGAATCGTCGACGACAAGATTTTCTACGATCGGTTTGATTCTTTGGCGCTACGTAGAGATATCGGATCACTCGACATCTTCTACCGCATCTATCACGAGGAGTTTTCTGCGGGATCTGAATTCCACCACCGGACATCTCTCAAAATTTCAAATTCCACCCATATCGCCTCGATGTCCGGAAATCTACAACAACTTGGTTTTTACGGCATTTCCTGCCTCGTACGACTACTATATTGAACCTGCCACCAACGGTATTTCATAACCGATACGAATTAGGGACCTTCAAGATTAAAGCATACTCATTTTTGAAAGGCCGGCAACGCTTAGTCCTTTGATGTAACGGGTGTCTATGGATGTCGGTTTGACTTACCGCCAGGCGAACTGACATTTGCTTTAAAAAAGTCCAGTAGAGTGCTTTAGAGGCTGAATTTATAATATTAATATAAAAATATTGCATTTGGTGTATCAAACACCAAAAATCGCAAATTCTTATTATTCTTTCGCTCTGACGTAAATTGTAAGAATCGTTACAGTGTCATGCATGTCATGCATACATGCATCACACCCTAATAAAGGGATTCCCTAAATCTGTTTACAAGCAGGTAAAACTTCACGTAAAACCGGTTTTCAAATTGAACAAGTACGTTATTAATCTGCCCGTAACTTCAAGTATAAATTTTGTTGCGATTCGTTTTTCCACTTGTCAGTTGACATTCGTTTTTCCACTTGTCCACTGCGATTCGTTTAGCCACTTATCCGTTAAAATTTCACTTCTACTATGTGTCTCACCACACATTAGTGTTTTTTTTTTCGCAGGTTTACTGCAAATTATGATATGGTTAGGTTAGGTACATTTTAATGAATGCATTTTTATTTGAACATATTTTATTTTATCGAACAAAGAAAACTGAATTCAATCCGAAACCAAAATATATAGGTTTAAAGAGCATTTATTTCTCATTAAAAACATACAGTCACTTACATGAGAAATTAATAAACAATATGTTATGTGGATAAAAATATAAAAAGTGTCCAGCAGTTCACATATACTTACACATTTTTTAAACATTGTGCTTACTATAGAATTCCTATAACTAAACATTTTACATACTAGACTATTCTTCTATATATATTCATTATCAACTATCCATTTTGCATTTAAAATAAGTGTTGGCCGGCCGTGCGCACATAGCGATCGACCCCTGAGGTACACCACATGTGATGGGTTTCGTATCACTTTGAATATCATTTATCTTTGTCACTTGATACCTATCACTAAGGTAAGACTAACAATTGAAGGGTGTATCGGTTATTCCAATGTTTTCAAGTTTATTAAGTAATAACTTATGGCTGACGGTGTCAAAGGCTTTTTGTAGATCGATAAAGACTCCTAAAGTAATTTTTTTGTTATCTAAATTAGTTTTTATCTCAGTGATTAAATCTAAAGTGTCTGCCAAAGTATTCGAAGAAGAAATTGATAGAAGAGAAGTATTCGTCTAACCGTATAATAATTATTTTTTCTAGAATTTTTGAAATTACCGGCAGCACAGAGATTGGGCGATAATTGCTCGGATCACTTAAAACCCCAGACTTGTAAATTGGACTGACTTTTGCAAGTTTTAGAGAAACAGGAAAATGACCTTCATAGAGGAGTGTATTAAAACAATTGCTTAGGTTCTGAGCAAATACATTACTAATACATTTGATATGTTTGGTGCTAATTCCGTCTATACCAGAGCTGCTATTATTGTCAAGATTATTAATAATTTTTATGACTTCTTTTTTAGTGCATGGTGAAAATTTGTTTAGCTTTTTGTCTTTATTGTGAGATGGCGTCGAATAAATTGAGCTGTTATGAAATTTTGTATATATGCGCATTATATCCATCTATTACAGCCGTTGCCCTCTCTCCGCCGCCGCCAACCTTTCTCCCCTCCGCCACTGCCGCCTCTCACCACGCGATATATCGTCTACCCCCTCCATGCGGCGGTAATAGTGCGGGAGCCAGTAACAGATTTGCATAACCAAGTTCTCAAGTTCAAGTGTTATCTTAATGAGAATAAATATCTTTAAACCTAAGTTCTTCTCAAGCGATAATTAGTGAAATGCATCAGATAGTTGTATCATAAAGTCTCGTGAGCGTCATCTGCGGTTCTTAAAAAATCAAAATATAAATTTTATGCACCTTTATTTATTTCTTGATGCGTCTCACCTCGTACTTTCGGTAATGAAAAATAAATTAAGAAATTTGATAAAATTAAAACGTACACATGTAGAAATATACTTAAATATTCTGATTTTGAGTCATAAAAGTACATTATTATTTTATTATATTGAATTTAAAAGACGTCATTTTTAATCTGACTGACCCGTTGGGGCAGTTTGCAGTGACCCTGTTTTCTGCTCCAAAGGTTGTGGGTTCGATTCCCGCCCCGAGTCTGGGTGTAATATATGTTTATTTATATATGTATTATTTAAAAGTATATTTATTTAAAAAAAAATGTATATCAGTCGGATGTTACCTAAAACACAGGCATTAAGTTGCCTACCTTAGGGACAGACGGCCGTGTGTGTCTTAAAAAAATATCTGTATATCACGTAATCTAAAACACGAGCCGCCATGGTATGACATCATAAAGAAAATGTTCCGATTTACACAGCGAGCACTGCCCAGTGCTCTCACTGGTGAAAAATTCGTTACTTTATGGAGTGCCAGTACACTGCCGCAATATCATAGAGAAATATATGACGTCATAAATAGCTGCCAGTTTTGTACTGTGAGCTGTGGTGCTTCCGAGTTAAGGTGCTCTCAGTACTTTCATCACGTGATCATAAAATATAACACCACGAATGCTTTTTGTTATTATTAATTACTATTGTTATTAGAAAATGTCAACAATATTCAAATAATAATTTTTCGTGTTTAATAGAAAACGTATACATGATAAATATTTTTATTTGAAAACAATATTGAAAAATTAGGATGATACTATACTGGACTGCGTTCCGTTTTATCCGTAACCAGTATAACATAGTATAGCAAACTAAAAAGGAACGGTTTCGCAGTATACTGAATTGACGTCCCATCTCAGAGTACTCTCAATGTATATCAGAAGACAGCCTTTACACATATTACGTCACCAAAATAGTTGACAGCGAATTCGTGGGAATAAAAAAAATGTTTAAAATTTAATTTAATTTTACGGGAAAAAAAGCGTGTTTTTTTTTTTTTGTCGAAATATATTTTTGTGGCTTTTTATTAGGAAAATCAACATTTCGCAGTACTTTTTCAAATATAGTAGAATACCATATTATATTTCGTGAGAAAATAAGTAACCAGATTCCTACTTTTTTACTTTTTAGCTTTTGTAACCTTCTGCAATATGTAAATAACATTGTATTGTATCATAGGTCAAATTTCGTGAATGAATTTACATAATTATAGACTAAATTCTGCTTTACATTATCTAAACCAATGTCTGTTGGATCATGGCTTATCCTTATCGGTCCCGAAGAGTCAAGCGGTGGTCTTCACCAAAAAAAAAAAACATCCCTGCTTTAAATTGTTATTGGGCGATCAGCACATTCACCTTGCAACTATGGCCAAATTCTTAGGTGTAGTTTTTGATAACACACTGAATGGATTTTATCATATAGAACATGTTGTAAAAAAATGTAAAAAGAACGTTAACGCCCTCAGATCAGTTATTTGGTGGGGTGCCCACCCTTACTCCTTAAAACTTATATATATATATATATATATATTTTCTATTATATATATATATATATATATATACAGGAGACTTTCTATAGATATAGTCACCTCATCACGATATCTCTGGAACTATAAGACCTAAAAACTTGAAATTTGGTAGGAATATTCCTTTTGCCAAGTAGAGGTCGAAAGTACGAGAGTACGAAATTGTAGTTTGAGTACGGAATTCATTCCCTAACGGGGTTAAAAGGGGGTAGAAAGTTATTTTGATATAAATACTCCTTAGTGCTTTTGATTTAAATTATATTTTATTTTGACACATGTTGGACAATCAATCCGTCTATTATAATAATTATATTTCCAGTATTGACGTGTAGGTGATATCTTTTTTGGGTGCTCCTGATGGAACAGGCAAGACTATAGTAAACGTAACAAAATTGAGTTGTAAATATACCGTGTGATCGCTTTATTTTGAAATAGTGTCTTATATAATATTTTTTATTTCAATGTTGGTGTTGTGTTAAGTCAAGGGTTTTAAACTAAATGACTCATCAGCAAGGCATATGTAGTTCACAATGATACAGATATAGAAAACACCGAAGTGAACTTGGAAATATTTTTTGAATTATACGGCATTAACACCCCAATTAGTACAGATACCACGGACTAATGTTGGAACAAGATCAGAAAAAATTGTAAATCATGTATCCATTTAACTTTATCTTACACTAAAACTAAGAAGGAGGAGATAAAAGCTGTCTTGGCGTATTATTAAATATAAATATGTTTGACATACAGACACGATCATCTGTTCCTAAGGTAGGCAACTTAATGCCTGTGTTTTAGGTATATCAACTGTTCCGAGTCAATCAAAATTTAAGAAATAATTACTTGCGGGTTTATTCAAATCTAAGAGACAAAATCATATTGACTTGTGGTGTAATTATACAAAAACCTACCTTGTAAGTACCTTAATACAAAATTGTATTTTAATAGTTTTAATCTTAATCTTTGTAATCTTGGTGATGGTATTTCATGTGTGTTTTTTCAGTAAGCTTTCAAATGGTTTATGATCATTAATAATAGTTATTTCATAGCCATAAATAAAATAATGAAACTTTTTAACAGCCCAAACTACACTTAATAATTCTTTCTCTATTTGTGAAAAATTGCGCTCAGCCTGTGTTAAACTACGAGATGTACAACAAACTGGTTTATTATTTTGTAATAAACAACAACCAATACCATCCTTGGACGCATCACATTGTACAAAAATAGGTAATTTACTATTAAAATTCTGTAATATGGGAGCTTTTGTTAACATTTTATTTAAATTACTAAAAGCATTCTCATGAACATCAGTCCACAATCACTCAACATCTTTTTTTAATAACAAATGTAGTGGTGATGCTATATTAGCCATATTTGGTATAAATTTTTTGAAATAACTGATCATTCCTAGAAAAATTTGCAATCATTTTTAATTAGGACTTTTAATACTTACTGTTGCATTTATCCTGTCAGAATCTATTTTCATGGCACTTTCTGAAAATATATGACCAAAATATTTAAACCTAACATTATGCTCAACTGCACGTTCAAATACTTTTTTCATAATAGGGTATTCTACTATGTTTGAAAAAGTACTTCAAAATGTTAATTTTCGTAATAAGGCTTTTTATATATTATAGCCACAAAGAAAATTGTTTCGGCAAAATAAACACGCTTTCTTGGCATAAAATTAAATTAAATTTTAAACGTTTTTAATTCCCGCGAAAACGCGGTCACCTATTTTGGTGAAGTAATATGCGTAAAGTTGTGTTCCGATATACACTGAGAGCACTCTGAGATGTGACGTCAATTCAGTATACTGCGAAGCCGTTACTTTTTAGTTTGCTATACTGTGCTATACCGGTTACTGATAAAACGGAACGCAGTCCAGTATACTATCATCCAAATTTTTCGACATTGTTTTCAAATAAAATATTTATCATGTAACGTTTTCTGTTCAAAAATAAATTCAACAAAATTCAAAAATTAATTTTTTAATATTGTTGACATTTTTGAATGACAAATCATTCGTGCTGTTATATTTTTTAATCAGGTGATCAAAGTACTGACAGCTCCTTACCTCGAAAGCGCCAGTACTAACAGTACAAAAATTATGCTATTTATGACATCATATATTTCTATATGGTATTGCGGCAGTGTACTGGCACTCAATAAAGGAACGAATTTTTCAAGTGAGAGCAATGAGGAGTGTTCGCAGTGTACATCGGAAACATTGTCTTTACGACGTCACACCACGGCGGCTCGTGTTTTAGATCACGTGATATACAGATTAAAAATTACTACTTTTAATTTCAATATAATAAAACAATAATGTGCTTTTATGACTTAAAATCAGAATATTTAAGTATATTTCTACATAAATTTTAATATTTATCAAATCTCATAATTTATTTTTCATTACCGAAAGTACCCTATTATATCGTGATCTTTTTCTGAGCCTCTACAAATTAACAAGTCATCGCAATAAACTATTACTCCCGGAATGTCCTCAAAGGCTATTTCACTGTATATTTGAAATATTTCAGGTACTGTTGACAACCCAAAAGGCATTCTTAAAAATTTGCAACATCCGTACGAACTATTAAATGTACAGAGATCACTTGAATCCTTACTAAGTTTAATATTATTGAAACCATCGCATAAGTCTAAAACAGAGAAATTTAGATACAATCTCATCAATAGTTGGTGTAAAATAATGTTCGCTAATCAAAACTTTATTTAGATCCTTCAGATCTAAACATAATCTTAACAAACCATCTTTCTTTTCTATGATCACCAGATTACTTACTAGTTTTTTTTTGAAAAATAGCTAAGAGCCTAAGAGGTTGCCGAGTTTTGTTGACATATTGTTGTAGGACGACGCCAGCTGACTTGTCGTCGCAGAATAACTCATATGTGGCTTGATGTGATGGATGTGCAAGCAAAACAGCGTTGCCTAACACGAAGTCAATATCACATTCACATATATTACATAAATTCTTTTGCAAAAAAAACGGGCACTTAAGCAAAGAACTATTTTATAGTTACTATTAGTTTGTTTGACAATTTTAGGTATTGTTATCCTCAGAATTTTATAAATTAATTAGGAAGGAATAGTTTTCATCAGTTTTATCATAACATTTTAATTAAATTATTAAGAAATAATGTTTAAGCTCAAAACACTATGATTTTACCTGCTCGCTAAATAAAAATGAAACGCGTTAATTTCTTTGTTTTTCTTGAATACATTAAAAGCAAATAAAAGTTTAGTATTGAGTGTGACCCCCTCTTGCTAAAATCACAGCTTGCATTCGTCTGGGCATGCTAGTGAGTATATCTTTTATGGTTTCTTGGGGAATACGTTCCCACTCCGGGGTAATCACATTCTTTAGCTCTCTGATGGTCTGCGGAGCCGGCTGCACTGATCTCACTCGTCGCTTCAGAACGTCCAAGACATCCTCTATGGGATTGAGGTCCGGACTTCTAGCTGGCCAGTCCAAACGACGAATTCCGACTTCTAGCATATACGCATCCACACCGCCAGACCGGTGGGCGCGAGCGTTGTCGTCCATAAAAATTGAGTTTTCGCCAAGAGCGGTTAAAGCGGGTTGTGCACAAGGAATTAGAACTTCCGTTATGTATCGGTGTCCAGTCAGTGTACCGTTTTCGATGAAGACTAACTCCGTACGATCCATAGAATTTATTCCTGCCCAAAACATAACAGAGCCCCCTCCATAAGGTGTGATTTCTTCAAAACATGCCTCTGCAAAGCGTTCTCCTCGTCTACGTAGCACTCGCCGACGTCGGTCTTCACCATGCAGAGATATCCTGGCTTCATCGGAGAACAATACCCTATCCCAGTCTTCATGAGTCCATGACACACAATTTCGAGCGAAGCTAAGCCTGGCAAATCGATGTCCACGGAGTAATTTAGGGCCGCGTGCCGGGCGATGACTGTGTATATTAGCAGCGAGAAGCCTCCTCCTGACCGTCCATAGACTAATTTGCACATTTCTTTCTTCTTCGAGGGTGTTCTTGAGGTCCACATAAGAAGATTTGCGATTTCTCAACGCTTGACTAACTAGAAAACGATCATCCCGTGGTTCGGTACATGTCTTTCTGCCAGAACCAGGCCTTCTCTTGACGGAACCGGTCTCTTGATAGCGCTGCCAGGTCCTTTGAACTGTCGACCGACTCACATTTAGCCTCTGAGCCACGAAGCATTGACTGCAACCTTCTTCAAGCAGCGCAATAATTTTGCTCGCTTTTATCACTTTATCTACCATTTTCGAGATTGCTAAACAGCAATAACAATACTTTTAAATGTCAAGGACACCAGATAATTTAATAAAAATTGACAAAAAGTTAATTAGAGTCGATATTAACTATAGGGAATTCGCGCCACAAAATGTAGTTAAAAGTTATTTTCTTTGAAAACCAGGCTCAGTCAAAAATTAGAATTTGGAATGTACTCTTATAAACATTATGGCACTTTTATAACTGGCCAGTAACATGTTCAAATGATTAAAACCTTTTTGGTATTTTATTTTTTTCAGCCAGGAAGAAAATCGAAACCGCCCGTTTTTTTGCAAATGAGTATATTATAATTATAGCTGGAAAAGTTAAAGATTATAATGTTTTAAATGAACTGATCATTGACAATTGCTCTATTAAATCAAATGAACAGATGGCAACGGTTTTGGAAAATCACTTTACCAACATTTCCTATTCGATAACTAAAGCGCTTATATCTTCGCCTGAAGTCGCTGAATCGTTGCTCAAGCAAACTGTAAATGCTTGCAAACGTGATTTTACGTTCAGACCCATAGTCGCTAATGAGATAATCAAAATATTTAAAACTTTAGGTATTAAGAACACCACAGATCTCTGGGGTGTTTGTGTTAAAATAATCGGTACAATTGTTGACATCATAGCACCTCACTTAGCATTTGTATTTAGCGAATGTATTATGAGTGGTGAGTGTCCTAATATTTTAAAGCATAGTAAAGTTCTACCTTTGTTTAAGTCTAGATGTCCTACAGATCCAACAAATTACAGGCTAGTTAGCATAGTTCTATTCAACCTGCCTGTACTAAATTATTTTAAAAAAAGTAATTCTCGATCAGCTTTTAAATAATTTTATAAGAAATAAGCTTTTACATAACAAATAATTCGGTTTTATTAGAGGACGCTCAAGAACTGATGTTGGTATAGACCTTTTTACTTCGATAATCAATATTTGGGAGGATATGTCGGATGCTTTGGGTGTGTTCTGTTATTCGTTCAAGGCATTTGACTGTGTACAACATGATACTTTAATCGGGAAATTCAGTCACTATGGCATTAAAAATACCGCGCTAAACCTTCTGAGTTCTTATCTTAGTCATAGAACTCAGAGGCTTGAAGTAAATAGTATTACGTCACCTGGGTCACTTATTCATATGGGCGTTCCACAAGGCTCGATTCTGGGCCCGTTTATGTTAATATATATTCATGAGATTGTATTGTTGGCTCATGATTCTTTTTTTATATTTAAATTGCATAGACAAGAAACAAACTATGATGATGTAAAAAATGCTCTATCTAAAGTAGTGCACTGGTTTAGCATCAATAACGTAGTTATTCATAGTAAATTTCAGCACCTTATGTAAGACAAGTCGATATGCAACCAGAATTCAATTTGGATCAACTGAACTTAGTTAATTTAACGGTTTTTTTGGAATCCCCATTAATTCAAAGTTGCAGTGAGGATCCCAGGACAGTTTAATAGGATAAACTGAGTTCTGCAGCATACGCGGTTAAAATAATACGTTTACTAACGGGTGTCGACACGGCTATATAAGTTAGTGTATTTCGACTACTTCCATAGTATAATGTCCTGCTATGTGGCAATGGGACGAATAGTAATACTATTTTCATTCTGCAGAAAAGGGCTACCGTTATAAGAGAGAAAAGTTCACAAAGGTTTTTTTTTTCATGCAGCTTTTTTTCCCTCTCGGGACAATAGATGAAGTTATTTATTGTAGTATTTAATAAAGCCGATGATATAATAGTGAGGTGATGTCTACCGAGATACTAGTGAGGTAGTAATAATTTCTAGAGTTTGATTACTAGTAATTAAATTACGGTAGCTGGATAATCTTGGGTACATTATTTAAGTATGTATTTTACCTAATGTTAAAATTTAGCCATTTCTGTATTGTAAATGATTTTGCTACCATGACGCATTTATTTTAAATTTACATTATTTTTTGACATTTTTTTATTGCGAATTCGTATACACTATATATAACTTACATTTAATGGTACCAAGATTTGTTTACATATATGTAAATACGATAAAAAAAAAACTGATTTTATAACCATTTAGTATGCAATGTATTTTGACCTGAGCAACATTGGGTTTCGCTACCAGTATATAATAATTTGGTGTACGTTTGGCCAGAGAGACGATATATCAAAATTCAAGGTGGTATGCCACTCAATACCTATGTATACTCCGCAATTCAGAAAGTCATATGTTTAGCGCCATCTATTGATGATGATGATGATATTAGGAGTTAGTAGCAGACCTGATTTTTTTTAACAATGGGAAATGCATTTACGCATCCCGTCGCCCGAATGCGACGGGTATAATTATGGAACTCGCTGACTTTCACCGCTAAAGCCAGAATACCCACTAAAACCCATCGCCTGTCTGCGCCGTAGTGGGGCGCCACGGGATCGCAAACGCATATAACCATGACGCCCCGACGCTGGGCCCGGCGCGCGGCGGCCCCTGCGTTTGTGATTCAAGCCGCTCGACCGGTCCACTCTGCTAGTTCAGAGAAGTACCAGGAGCAGCCCAACCACCGAAGTGGAGGGAGAGATACCTCGAGATACCCTCGATCTCCCTCCATCCTCCCTCCACTGCTCTACCAGTCCACTCTGCACGAGGCAGAGAAGAAAAGGAGCCCCTGCTCCTCTCTCCGCGCCCTCGCGGCGCCCCGCCGTATGTAATTGGAGCCACTCACCGCTCCACTCTGTAAATTCAGAGAAGTACCGGGAGCGGCCCAACCACCGAAGTGGAGGGAGAGAGTACCCTCGATCT
Organism: Euphydryas editha; assembly: GCA_036937285.1. Classification (NCBI taxonomy): domain Eukaryota; kingdom Metazoa; phylum Arthropoda; class Insecta; order Lepidoptera; family Nymphalidae; genus Euphydryas; species Euphydryas editha. The sequence continues at coordinate 8,284,513 of JAUPFZ010000011.1, forward strand.
TTCACCATCCTCCCTCCTGCGCTTTCGCGCCCACCGCTGCTGTTTTGGTCCGCGGGGGTTCGAAGACCCCAACCACTCGTGGTGAGCGACGAGTGGTACCCCCTATCCGCCACCCGGGGACGCACCCAGTAGGAGACCAGCAACTCCCGTGGTAGTTAGTAGTAGACCTCTCATAACCCAACGCCATCTATTATGTCGACATTGTTCATTACTTGTATTTTGATTAATATGCGTATATTATGTTTTTGTGAAAAAAATTTAACATATTATTTTTTATTACTGTCTTTTATTAATTTCAATTATTATGTGATGTATGTATTAAGCTGACTCTTAATGCCGTTCTTAAGTATAATATAATAAGTAAGCCGGTTTTTATGAAAGAAAATGTAACTTTTGGTAATCGTTTTTAACAAACAATATACATTATAATACATTTAAACAAACTCCAAGTCGAATCCGAAATTATGAGATCCGCAATTCAACGAATTTTGCCGATATAGACCAATGGATCTGCAAGCTGAAGTGGCAGTGGTTAGGGCACATAGCTCGTAGAACTGACGGCCGATGGAGCAGAAAGTTTTTCCAGTGGAGACCATGTACCACCAAACGCAGCGTCGGAATGCCGTCCACGAGATAGACAGGCTACTTGAGGAGAGTCGCCGAAAGCCGTTATGTTAAGCCGATGGAGGCTGCTTCGAACCGGGCGCTCTGGAGGTCGATGAGGGAGGACTATGTTCAGCAGTGAACATTCAATGGCTGATATGATGTTGGTGATACATTATATGTAAGTATAGAATACAGTATAGCTCGTATGCTTTAACTTATCTTAAATTACTTTTTTTATTAAGGTCTACCATATTTTTCCAACGGAGTAGTAAGTAGGAATTATTACCAATTGTTAATTGGTAATAATTCCTACTAACAGCTTACAAGCAAACTACTAATTGTAACAAAATTTTGAAAACAACAGCCGCGATGCAAAAAAAATTCTATGCTTAATTCCTAAAACTCCTTGATAGATTCATAATTAATATTTGACGATTATATTATAATCGCCAAACATTTTTTTAATAGTAAGTATTGTTGAATGCTAACATTGTTTTCCCTTCGCTTCGTTTTGGTACTGAGTTTTGAATATACGAGAAGTAAGTTTTTAATTTATCATCGTTAATAAATAAAATACGTCGTTGTTTTCATGATGATTGTACAGTACTTATTTAGTGACAGAGAATAGAGTAGTGTTTAACTTGTAAGGTGCTACAGCGTGATATGGCAAACTGTATCCTAATAATAGTGGATATATAATCGGTGTTAGCAGAATTCACTTTGCAGTCTTCCAAGACACCTAAATCCAACCGCAACCAACTAAGAGCTAACTGAATAAACCGTTTTGGTAAAATAAGTTATAGTGCTTTTCTCGAAATAAATGTGAGTATTATGTTTTATTTTACGTTACAAAAATTTATTTCATCTATATATGTATACTTTTGAAAAAAAAAATTAAATTATACTCCAGCATACCGCTATTTTATAAAATGTTAAATAACTAAAAATTAATAATATTAAAGCCATTTTTTAAAAGCCTTTTTCATAAACCATAAAATTTATGTATTTTTATATCAATTAATTTGACTTTATTTTCATATATTTTTTATTACATTATATTATCATCTTTATTATACAATATTTGGAAACCTGACTGTATCGTTATTTATTTAACCTTATGTTGTTAACCTAGTTAATTCAGGCTTCGTGCAAAAACTTTGCTCTTGTGCCCTATTAATTATAACAATAATAAATATGTTTAACATACACATACGGTCGTCTTTTCCTATGGTAGGCAACTTCATGCATGTGTTTAGGTAACAGCCGACTGATGTACATTTCTTTTATAAATATACATATAAATAATACATATAGAAATAAATAAATATTACACCCAGACTCGGGGCCGGAATCGAATCCACAACCCTGGAGCAGAAAACAGGGCTACTGCCAACTGCGCCACGGGCCAGTCAATTGTCATGGTATAACAAATTTTAATAGGAAATTGCAGACATTGGAATTCAAAATGGTAGTCTGATGGAATTAGAGGTATTACTCCTTCATTTTTGAAGCAATAAAACTGAATTGTGTTGCAGGTGAATAATCAAATTAATGCTCAAAGATAGATTTTATATATAGCTTTATCTCCAATTTCGGTATCTTTTAAAAGTACCTTAGGATATATTTTTGAACACTTACCGTCTATCATATATGGTGAACTTGCGTTAAAGGAACCACAAGGACCATGAATCATAGTTGTTTTGATGATTTCGAAGAAAACTGGTTCCGGGTCACGCTCACCGTTTATAAGTTGGTCAATACACTTTGGTCTTATTTTTTTTTCTCCAATCACAGAAGAATATAGACATGAGGAAGTCCACGTTTCTGCCATTCTATAGTGACCATATAGCATTTAATGCTACCAAAGATACGACCTACAGTAAGAGGTTTTGTCATATGTTTCATTTTTTATGGTGTAAACTCGAAATTGAAATTAAATGAAAATATTTATTTCGTCATAAGGTGATTTAACATACTTAATTAATGTAAAAAAAAACATTTTAAATTAATACGTCAAATTATTACATGTTAATAAGGTCTCGGTAGAAATGAAAAACAAAATTAACTTTATTCAAATAGGCCCCAACTACCAGTGATGACATATGGACCTGAGACGTGGTCTCTCACCATGGGCCTTTTAAACATGCTCCAAGTAGCACAGCGTGCAATAAAGTGGGCTATACTTGGTATTTCTCTGCGAGGTCGAATCACGAATGATGAGATTTACAGACGAACGAAGGTTGCCATCATAGCCCAACAGATTTGCAACCTGAAGTGGCAGTGGGCAGGGCACATAGCTCGTATAACTAACGGTCGATGGAGCAGAAAGTTTTCTCAAGTGGATACCACGTACTGGCAAGCACAGCGTCGGATGGCCGTCCGCAATATGGACAGACGACTTTACGAAAGTCGCCGGAAGCCATTGGATGAAGGCTGCTTTGAACCGGTCGCTCTGGAGGAGTAGACATCCAACGGATAATAATGATAATTAAGCCTAATTATGTTCTATCATAGAAATTATAGCTTTATAGTAACTAAAATATGATATATATATATATATATATATATATTTGTGATTCGATTTTTTTTTAAATAACCGTAAATAAATTATCCATATTCAACCACAAAACTAAAACACGTGTTAATAATACGAGTATACATAATATTACTAAACAGAAACACATGTTGCTTTTATGTATTAAATAAATTTTTATCTTTACTTATAATTGGTCAATTAAATAATATTAATAATAATAAAATTTTATCATTATTATTATTACAATTTAAAAATATTGTTCAAGTCATTATTCAGTAGATTTATACTTGCAGGTAGATCAGCCAGCTTAGAGTGTGTGTATATTTGAAGATCGTCTGCATACAGGTGGTGAGTGAGTGATAGATAGATAAGTGAGTTGATAAACAACGAAAATAGGAGAGGGGACAACACGTCACCTTACGGTACGCCAGCAGTTACGTTAGCCCAGTCTGAAAAAGTGTCTTGGACTTGCAAACGCTGCCGGCGCCCGTACAAATAACTATGAAACCAGTCAATTACCGATGGAGATATGTTAAAGGAACCAAACACATACAACAATATATCGAAGTCAAGAGTATTAAAGGCATTACTAAAGTCTAGTAAAGCCAAAACCGTAAGCTTTCGATCATCCATCGCGTGTCTGATGTCATCTGAAATTTTGGCGAGTGCTGTGACCGTATTATGACCCTTACGGATTTAGGAGATTATTAGAGGAAAGGAACGATGATAGTTGTTTATGTACAAGACGCTCAAACACCTTGGACAAAAAGGCAGGATTGAAATTGGACGAAATTCGGAAAAAACAGATGGATTAGGTTTTTTCGGAAGGGGAATAATTTGAGCGTCTTTCCAGCTAGAAGGAAAAGTACTGGATTCAAAGGAATGGTTAAGAATGTGAGTTATGATAGGAACAACGTAGTCTATGATAGGATGGATCATTTTACGGCTGATGGAATCGCAACCTACAGCATTCGAACAGATAGCAAGTATATTCCTTTTAACATCACATTCCGATAGTTGACACAATTCAAAATTTGGAAAGTCGAAAGGAGTACTCGTGGCTGAAAGATTAATAAGCGTTTTCACCTTAGTAGCACTGTCAATTGTACTAGAAGTCGTAAAGTAATTGTTGAGTCCATTGAGATCAACAGAATTTGCAGAAATTTGTTGCTTGACTTTGCCTACTCCAAGTGACTCGATTAAAGATTGATGGATATGGCGTCGTTGTGCGTCTCTACACGCCATGTTGCAGCGATTTCGAACCCTCCTGTACTTTTCCCAATTAATCGCACTCGGATTGGACTTGTATCTTGATTTCACTTTATTTTTCTGCTCCTGCAATGTTTTTATTTCAGTTGTCAACCATAGAGCGGGTAGATGCTTAACACGCACCGGTCGGATAGGGGCGTGGCGGTCAAATAGTTCAGTAATGAGTGAGTTAAACATGCTTACTTTTTCATCCATCGCAGACGCGACAAATATCATCGACTAGTCAATCCTGGTAGCATCTCCACGTAGTCTTTCTAAATCCATGCCACCAAAATTGCGCTGCAGTAGGATCCTTGCCTTTGCTTTGGGAGGGCGTATTTTATATGAGAGAAATATGAGATCGTGGTATGAGAATGCGTTGACTGAGCATTGACCATGCTTTTCAACATGGTCGAGTGAAGAAACAAGAATTAAGTCAAGGAGAGAAGGAGAACAGTTAGGAAAAAAGTGGGTAGCTTGTAAGGGAAGGATATGCATGTTAGTGGAATTTACGAGGGAGCATAAACGGGAAGAACTTCCGTCGCGTTTTAAAAGGCAAGTGTTAAAATCACCCATCACTACCGTGTGACTATACTGAGGTGTATACAAATCCAAAATACTCTCAAAGGAATCATAATAGTCAACAGTAAGCGAAGGATTATAATAAACACTCAGCAGCAACTTGCTATGTGAGAGACTGATTTCTATGAACAGATAATATTTTTTTTAATAATATTTTTTTTTTAAATAACTACAATTAACAATAAATATTACACAACACACTCAACTGCAAGTCTGTTTGTAATACAACAGTTATTTTTAATTTAGCCGTATTATAATCGTGTAGTTAAAAATTTCAAGTCCAGAGGGATTTTTGCTGCGTAGATTTTGAAGTCTTCACTAGATGGCGTCAACTCATTTTAAGAATATACCAGTTCAGAAATAGTACCACTAAATTGCTTATTACTTACGATACTGTAAGTAACAAGTACAAGTATGCTACTTACGATTGACTTGATACCCCGTCTTTGCTTATGATCTATGGCTATATTAATTTTTATTCCAAATAAGTATGGCCTATAATATTTCAGTACCTGGATGACCAGTTAATTTATATTTAGATAGGTACATTATATATTGATGAAACATAAATAATATTTTCGATCTTACCAACATAATAGTAAAATAATAGGAACTGGTTATTGAAATAAAAAATAAAAAGAGTTCTCAATAATAGTTTTTCTCACAAAAGAAGAAACTTGAAAATTGGATTCGAACCCAGATTTTTCTGATTTCGAATCCGCCCGATTCCAATCCAAGCTATTATAAACTTATTAATGACAGCGAAATTTACCTATTTTCGTATTCTAATGATATTTCTTAATTGCGTGAAAACAGGGATAAAACGACATTTTCTAAAAATAAATCCTAGCCAGATCGATTTATCGCCCCCGAAACCCCCTTCATACTAAATTTCATAAAAATCGTTGGAGCCGTTTCCGAGATTCAGATTATATTTATATATATATATATATATATATATATATATATATATATATATATATATATATATATATATATATATATATATATATATATATATATATATATATATATATATTTACAAGAATTGCTCATTTAAAGATATAAGATTACCCATACTATTTCCAAAAGTTCTTTCTCTATTGTACTAGTTCTAGTTAATTTCATTAGAGTTTTAGATACGTGACGCGTAGGCAACTGGCTTATCACTTTCTTATAGCACCCTAGGAATGTACAGCACCAATCGCGAAATTCGAGGCATCTGTGGGCAGTAATGAAGTCTATTTCAAAGTCGAGGTATTGTAATATGGGATCATTTGTTAAAAGTTTATTCTTTATTACAAGTCTTGAAACAGTTTATGTAATTTATATCGTTAGGTGTTATCTTTGAGTTTTTTTAAGCATTGAGTCATGTGTTTGAGAAGTCAGGGATAAATTTCCTTTAGTAACCTAGGAAGTCTAAAAATCGTTTTATTTCAGTAGCTTATGGCAAAGGCAATTTCTGGATAGCCGCGATCTTGTCAGGATTTCGTTTTTTCCGCTATATATGCAATACCTAGTTTTAAAAACTGTGATTTTTTCATTTGAATCTTGAAATTAGAATATCGGAGTCTTTTAAATACCTTTTCCAGATCATCATATGCTCTTGCAGTGAAACACTAAATACTATAATATCGATAAGGTAGATAAGACATATTACGTTTTGCAGATCTCTAAGGACATTATCCAGAACTCGTTGAAATGTAAACGGCGAATTTTTAAGTCCCATGGGTATTCTTAAAATTCAAATTGCCCATGTTCCACGTTTAAAGCTGTCATGTCAAGACATCGGATATATTTGGAATAGGGTATTTGACTTCTTGGTTTTTTCGTTAATTTTCCTAAAGTTTGCGACTGTGGGCCTAATTTTAACTGACGTATCTGCTTTCTTTGGAACCACCCAGATAGGTGAGCTCCAGGCTGATTGTGACGGTCAAACACCCTGATCTAGCATTTTAGTTATTTGATCTTGTACCTCTTGTCTATGAATAAATGGATATCGATAAGATTTAGTGTAAACTGGGACCGCATCAATTGTATGTATATTATGATTGATTTTGTTGATGAAGGTCAAGGGTTCAACTTCAATATAGAAGAAATCTGCATAATGAGCACAAAGTTAACGCATTCTTCAGGATTCAAATGGTTTAAACGAATGCGAGATAAAACCACAGATCGGATGGAGTCGTTGTTTGGTGCGCGTGCACTTGATATTAAATAGTTCTACACTAACGGGCTTGTCCATTGAAATAGTTACGTCATGTCTAGTTGGACTTCTACAAAACAACGATTATAAGTAACCGTAGTTACACAATAATTTATATCACGATTAGAAATAATTTGCTCTGGAATATACGCATCACAATCTTGAAATTAATTGGTTTCTGATTAACTTAGAAGGATTTGCGAACTAAGAAGGTTTTTAGATCTTATTTTTATATTAAATCTTTTTTTATTTTTTTCTTTTATTTATTGGTTTACCAGCAGTTATTTCACTAAGACATTTTCTTTTTTATTACTGTTTATTTCATTATTTTCCGTATACTTTGATGTGAGTGCAATAAAGTGTTTATCTATCTATCTATCTATCTATCTAAAACATGTATTACAAAACATAACTAACTTTGTTAAGAACAAAAAGAACAAAAAAAAATTTGTCGTTGTGTTGTAAAAAGTTTATGATGTTGTTCATTATTATTATTATTATGTAGGTAGACACCACATGCATATAATCTAACACAATTTAGGGACTGACTATTGATATCGGTTATCCAAAAATGAGAAAACAAATATAACGAATATTACAACATTAACATCGCCAAAAGAGCCAGCGATCAGTAGACGGTCAATCGATAGCAAGATCGTGGACTTAGCTCTAGGGCGTGCAAAGAAAGAATTTCGGCAGTAGAAATAAATTTTTCGAAGTTATAACGGAACGAATTATTTCTTATTAACAACTAATGACGAGATAATTAACTTTAATTAAATAGTTTTCGTTTTGTTTTTAGATCAAAATGTGTCCAAAAGAGCCACAAATGCCGGAATTATGGGATGTTTACAAGACAGATTTGAACCAAGACGCCACGCCGATTTTTCAGCCTTCGGCCGACAAGCAAAAACGGAAAATTGTGTGGAGAAACGTACTAGTTTTGATCGTGCTTCATATAGGAGCAGTATACGGCACCTATCTATTTCTAGCTAAAGCCATGTGGGCTACTCGTCTGTTTGGTAAACTTATACGTATATAACTTATTATTTATTTATAATTATATTTTTATGATATTTATAATATACTTATATTTAACATCTCAAGTAACTTATTAATGAAAATATAGTTTATTAGACTTTTATATAATCTTTTACTAACTTTACATGCAGACGTATTATATTTTGATTTTATTTTCTACTCGTTATAAATTAATGCACTAAAATGTAAATATAATAAAATAATGAGTTGTGGATCTCAAAGTATAAAATTTTAAATAGCAATATAATTGTTACCCTAGCCAAAAAAAATATATCAATATGCCACCTTTCGTTTTTAACAAAAACTAATCAGCAATCTAGCCAGATGTTTGCCACGCTACGCTTGGTGGCAGATAATATGAACATCACACACGCATACATGAGTGATATAAGCGTACCCCACTACTGCGATGTGTCCCACTAATATTCTTCTATGAAGAAGAACTCACAATTTCTTACTAAAACTAGATAGTATGTCGTCACAAAGTTTTTCTTAACGAGATGAAGTTTTAAGACAAATTTAAGAAGAATTCACAACTCATCGATAAACATTCACGTGCTCTAATCAAATAAACTCTCGGTTCTCGTCATTTGAATGTAAATATCATACTTTAGAAATAAACCATGAAAAAATAATATGAACGAAATTGCAGCGGTATTCCTTTACCTGTGCTCCGCACTCGGCATCACAGCTGGCGTTCATAGACTTTGGGCTCACAAGTCTTATAAAGCGAAACTACCACTACGTATACTACTGATAACGTTCAACACAATAGCTTTTCAGGTGAGCATTTAAATGTAAGATAGTATGTTTACCGTGGAAGGTTATAAACTATTTTTATGGTACGATGTGGCTCGCAGGACACAGAAAAGTGGCTAAAAATAATAACAAATCTAGACGAGTATTGAAAGTTTTTAATAAATCGCAAAGGACAGGTGGGTAGGTTTGCATAATGTAATTAAGAGTAAAGTTGTTAATTTGATTGTGATGTTGATGTAATACATTATTTTTACCATGAATCTTAAAAATGTATATTAAAAGTAAAAGATGTATTTTATATTCATAGATTATAAGCAATCACATCAGATTTCAGCGACTTGATTGTATAAAAAAATATATTGCTATCGCTACTTCTCAATTGAATTTAAAAAAACAAAAAACGAAAAGAAACAGTGCAACCAAATTTTGTATTATTATTTTCCTGTTTTTGGTGTCAATATTTAGCTGTTTTTGTTTACTTTATCAGTTTACATATATACACGACGGCCGTAAGCTTATTTCTATTGCATTGACATGTAGCAAAGCGATCTGGTCGCTCAAAGTATAACAGCCCGACTGACGGCCAGTTGCACGGTTATATTACTTGTGTGTTGTGATTTTACCTTGTGGCAGTCCGCATTAAGTTAAAATGTTTCAAAATTCTTGCTTATTTCTTTTATTTTCAATGAAGGATAGTAAAACCCAGTACTTTATTGTCTGATTTTTTATTTTATTTTATTTTATAATATTATCTTTACTAATAATAAATCTGTTAAAACCTCCGTTTCATTAATACACTATATATCATCAAGAATAAATTTTAATAGCGCGCTTTTATTTCGATTAGCGCCATCTCTTATCGTGTTTTTCTCTGTGCTCTTATCACGTAAAAAGTACAAAACCAATGTAAATAACTTTAATACATAAAAATTAAACATAGCTCACAGTATAATTTAGTTTTTGTTTCATTGTAATTAAATTTAAAAATAAATATTTAAGAAAATAGAAATAGGTACCTACGCCGCCAACGCCATCTGGTCTAAGGAATCTTAAAAACTCACAAAACTTATTTTTGAGTTATTATTTTGTTAAACTTAAAAGTTTACTAAATATGTCGGATAGGAATAGAAATCGTTTTAATATTTTAGGTAAACATCATTTGCAATTAATATACTATTATGTTAAATATTAATTTTGTTAAATGTCACTAAATATAAAAACGATATTCTACCATTATACGATAGATGGCGCAGATAATTTTCTGAATCACGCTGACCAAAACTTCGGCCAAAAGAATGACACTCGCCCGTATTTATAAAACTGTTTTTCTTTTTTGCATTTAATTAAATACTTTAGGGTACTACGATCTTGATTGTTTGTTTGTTGTTAAAATTTAAAATATTTGGTCGTTATTGTTTGTTGATTGTACAAAGTTGGATGGTTATAGCTATTTAAGTTGTAATTTATATATATAAAGTCGTGTTAGTTACACCGTTTATAACTCGAGAACGAGTGGAACGATTTTTATGATTTTTGTGTTTTTGGATTTGTCTTCGTCGAGAATAATACTTATTAAAATATGGTATTCATCAATGAGAAAATAATTAATAGAAAAAACAGTTCAAATGTTTCATCCGTACTATCTATATATATAGATATAATATTATAAATCTGTCACTCAATCCGTCTATTATAAAATATTTTCCAGTATCGACGCAGGTGTAGGTGATAAAAAATATAAATTTATAATTTTTAAAATTTTAGTTAAATACCCATGCGAAGCCGGGACGGGCCGCTAGTTTTATAATATGACGTCTGTAAATAATTCGCTTCATAAAGCACCTGCGATTTCGTTCCCATCAAAACAGAACAGTTTTTCAACTGTGTGTTACGGTATTGTATGCAACCGGACGGTTGACGTAGCATAACGCATAAACTCGCTTAGAGTATTGCTATATAAAAATTTAATAAATGATGAAATTGCGTTATATAATTTTTTGCTATATCGACAGATTTACAATGACAATGACAAAGCTTAACAAAGAGTATCACTTTTATACATACAATCCTTTTTAGTAAAAACTAAATAGAAACACAAAACAAAATTTATCATAATTAGAAACGGAAAACAAATACTTAAACAACTTAAAGCAATATTTCATCATTGACTATATAAAAAACATAATTGAATGCAGTTTCTTTAATACGACGACAAACGAATCGATATAGGTACCTTTTTTAGAGAACGTACGTGTTTTTTTTTTTTTTTGTATCGTAATAAATATACATTAATATTCGTTTTATTAACATAAACAACATGTTTGTTCCAGTTGCACGCGACAACGTAACATGTGCTCATCACCGTAACACGACAGTAATTGTTAATTATAGCGTGATAAATATTATTTCATGATTCCCGAACGTTTCAAGTCAATGTCAATTACAATATCAAATTTTATCTAGAAATTATTATTTACTTGAAAGCCATAAAATCAATCAATCAATCTATTATTTACTTATTATGGTTCGATTATCCAAATTTTCAGACATGCTTTGACTTAACTTCGGTTTAAATGATATGGTTGATTCGGTTTCTTGATAAAATAAATTAACTTAATAATCTAAGATGATTATGTGCTGTCAAAAAATTTGTATAGATAATAAACAGTAACCGTTTTATACATAATATAATACAAGACTTTCTCACTTAACATTAAAATTATTTTGAAGTAACCACTTCTCATCTCTCATCTCATCAGCCTATAGCAGTCCACTGCTGGACGTAGGCCTCCCCAAGCTCGCGCCAGACATCCCGGCTTTCCGCAATCCTCATCCAGCCAACACCGGCAATCCTGCGAAGATCGTCGGTCCAGCGGGTCGGAGGGCGTCCCACACTGCGTTTGCCAATACGTGGTCTCCACTCCAGGACACGTCTGCTCCAACGGCCATCGGTCCTACGACACAGGTGACCAGCCCACTGCCACTTCAGCGTGCTAATCCTCTGGGCTACGTCGGTCACTTTGGTTCTCTCGCGGATAGTCTCATTTCTGATCCTATCTTTGAGAGAAACGCCGAGCATAGCCCGTTCCATGGCACGTTGAGCGACTTTAAATCGGTGGACCAGTCCCTTCGTCAGTGTCCACGTTTCAGCACCGTATGTCAACACAGGTAGGACGCATTGCTCGAAGACTTTCGTCTTCAAGCTTTGCGGAATCTTCGAAGTGAAGACCCGACGAAGCCCGCCAAATGCCGCCCAGCCCAACTGAATCCTCCTCTCGGCTTCCTTCTCGAAGTTGTTTCGGCCTAGTTGGATGGTATGGCCTAGGTAGATATAATCCTGAACAACTTCGAGGAGGATACCATCAACCGATACCGGTCTCGGTATGACATGCTTGTTAAACATAACTTTCGTTTTATCAAGATTCATACCAAGACCGACTCGTCGGGAAGACTCATTTAGGCTGCTCAACATTTGGCCTAGCTCCTCCAACGTCTCCGCAAAGATGACGATATCGTCAGCGAAACGAAGGTGAGAGATGTAGTCGCCGTTGACGTTGATGCCTCGTCCCCCCCAGTCCAGGGTTTTAAAGACGTCAGTAACCACTTACTGTAACGAAATTTGATGTTAAATGTTTTTCATTTAAAGGTCAAGCATATATAATGTATTTAATTTAACATACTATTTAAATTATAAAAAGTACATTATATAGGTATGACAGGCGAGGTAATATTCCTAACGGGTTAATAATCGATGAGTCGATCTGAATTGTGCTGTACAGTAAGACCTTTAAATGTCTCACAGTATTTTAATATAATTATGATTAAAATATATATAAGTGTAATAATAATATTTTTATAGTTTCTTCTCTTAAACCTTCATATTTTATACTTAACTTTTTTATTTATTGCGTTAGATAAAAAATGAAAACTGTACACAATAATAAACAAGTCTCACATCATATCAATCATATGTCAATAATGATTCGCAAATTGTACTAAAGTTGTCCAAGTCGCGAATCGTTACCTTTTGGTGAATCTAATAAAACCAGAATGTTTAAAAACGATCCCCTGGATTTTTGTCTATAAGCGCCTGTTAACCGATGTGCAAACAGGAAATGTCACATTAAAATTGCGGATCTAAAATAAATCTCAAGGGAAATTTTAAGGCTCTCTAAAATACACGATACACCGAATTTCATATTTTTTGATTCTCATTATATATGTAGATAGGCCTTAAAACAAAGAGGAAGTTTTATATTTAAATTATATATTATATATTATTATTTTTATTTTTGTGGCATTTATAAGTCTCGGTTTATTTTTAGTAGTTATTCCATCGATTTGCGTAATTCTATAATTTTTTGTTTAATACTGTGTTATACTGCCAAAGTGGGCCCATAGATAATATCAAATGTTGTGTTTTGTTTTAAGATCTACAAATACAGGTAACTTACTGTATACTGACTGGTAAATTACTATAAATATTTAAGGAGAAGAATACTCGTTATATGATTCTCATTCGAATTATGTAAAAAAAAATAGGTAAATATTAATAAACTTTTAAGTAAAGTTACTCAACAATTATCCAATTATTTACGCGTCGTCTGGACACCCTAGCAGCTAGCTGCACTTTCGACACAAAACAGGTAGTTTACCTACGTCCAAACGCCGCCATGTGTTAACAGGGTAGCAGGATAAACAAGCATGATCCAGTCCCCCTTAATACTTTCATCCTGGCTTAGGATAGGCAAAAATACTAAGATATTTTACTCGTTTAAGCAACAAATTTGTTGACTAGGTAAATGATGTGAGCTTTGGCAATTTTTAGATGTGAACAAGCGGCACAGCATAACACCTGTACACGTGCCGCCGCCATGACTGGAAAAGTGTCAACGCTTCATTTATTTGAATTGAAATTTATGAAAATTTGGTCAAAATTAAGTACCAATTTTTTTTTACATAATTCGAATGAGAATCATGTACTGAGTATTCTCCTTAAATATTGATAGTAATTTACCAGTCATTCTGTATGTCATAGACTTCGTTTAGTGGTAATTCTTTAACATATATATCTAAATTATCAAAACAGGCTATTTATAGGTATTAAAACAGAAACAATTTAAGTACTTAATAAATTTTGTATCTTTTTTTTCATACTCGTGAGAAGTTTTGATATGATGACCTACACACATATGTTAACTAAGCTTTCTTTGACACAACACTTTGTATTTTTGGAGTTTACTCCTTAAGAATCGATTTTCATATATAAGGCGCCCGGTATGAGAAAAATATGAGAGGTAAAATCTACTTATGAATGACCTCGTTACTTTTTCGGTGCACGCGCACCTATGGTGCGGTGCGAAAGTAATGTCACATGAGTAAATAATACGGTTTATTTACTCATGTGGTAATGTTGCTCTAATTAATATTGAAAAATAATATTTAAAAAATAAATGATAATTGTCAGATAATAATAATTACATAATTTATCAACATTCGTAATGAAATATTTGTGCACATCTGAAATTGACTATTGTGAAAAGTTTAATGTAAAATATTTCGCCGATTAGTTATAATAAATGTATATAAAATGAATACATATATATTTATATATGTATATTATTTTCATTAATTTGTTAATTTACCCTTTCATATGGTATTAATCTTATTTTCAGTTGAATAAACTCTTTTTGCGTATGTTTAGACAATCGTACTTAAGGAGTAAACTCCAGTCGTGCGTCGGAGCTGACACACACAATTTTTTTTTTTTTTTTGACATAACGAGTACACTTATTTTTAAGAACAGATATAATCTATATTATGATATACTTATTAAACATAATTTCAGGGTTCAGTACTGAACTGGGTCAGGGAACACAGAATGCATCACAAATATTCGGAAACAAACGCGGATCCTCACAATGCTACACGAGGTTTTTTCTTCTCGCACATCGGATGGCTACTTGTTAGAAAACATCCGGAGATAAATGAAAAAGGGCACACTATCGACTTGAGCGATCTTTGGGCAGATCCTGTGCTCCGTTTCCAGAAAAAGTTAGTAGTAAATTAGTATCTATAAGCATTTATTACTTTTATTTCTGAGGAACGTTTTGAATTAATTTGACTAACATATTAATTCAAAACTATAACGTATACATACATAACGCTTGAAAATGTTATATACTATTTATTTAAACAATTTTAAACAAACTTCGAAGGTTCAATAGCTTCCGTCTATACTTATAAATTCATGTCTTCCGCGTGAACTTATAATTTCAATAAAGTTAGATATTTATAATTTTATCGTTTAGATAATAAAATACGTTATATATTTTTTTCAGATACTATCTATTGCTCGTACCTGTAGCTTGCTTTATCATACCATCTTACGTACCCACATTATGGGGAGAATCGCTATGGAATGGATACTTTGTGTGCGCCATCTTCCAATTCGTCTTCGTCTTAAATATTACATGGCTTATTAACTCCGTCGGTCACAAGTGGGGAAGCAAGCCATACGACAAAAATATCAACCCTGTCGATATTAAGCCCGTATCGTTAGTGGTACTCGGAGAAGGTTTTCACAATTACCACCATACGTTCCCTTGGGACTACAAAACCGCTGAACTTGGTGGATACTCATTAAACTTTACGAAATTATTCATTGATACAATGGCTAAAATCGGGTGGGCTTACGACCTTCAAACCGTGTCAACTGACGTCATCAAGAAGAGAGTAAAGAGAACGGGTGACGGCTCTCACAAGGAATGGGGCTACGAAGAAATACACGAGCTATCACAAGAGAAAATTATTCAAGATTAAATTAGTTTAATTAGTAAAAGTGTGTCTAAAATTAGTCATGGGTAAAATATTCTATTAGAGATATCATAGTAGAGAAGACTATTTGAATTAGACAAGCTGTGAACAATTTGTGGTATAATGTTGATTTTAAGATATCCGTTTTTATTCGTATTTATTAAATGTTTTTATGGAATTAGAAAATTAGTTTGTGACAAAATAAAATATTGATAGTACTTTTATTCCTTTATTCTCTTTCATCTTGTTATTTATGTATCATCTTGTAATGTAAAGAATTACACCGTCGTTTTCGTAGCCTAATACGATACAAAACCCTACACTACGTTTCAATTTCAATTAGACGCTTCGGTCTCGATATAGCTGCTTTCTGTTCTTAGAAAAAAATTGGAATTTTTAGCTTTTTTTGTTTTTGTTTCAGGAAGTAGAATTATTTATTTTTAACTATTTAACAAAATTTAGACAGATATATATTATATAATTCATTAATGTATTAATTGTTGTTTTCTTTTTATTTAAGACTTGAAAGGAGTACTATAGATTAACAACTTGTCCCATCATAAACTCTAATACATCATAACCTTTAACAATTTAAACCAATACTTCATAGATGAAAATATCGTTATTCTTACAACAATTATTATATTTGGTTAATGTAATAAATACCAACTAATCAAATCAGTTATTTATTTTAATTTAATCTCAACAGAAATAACTAAGTTAAAAATAAGATAGTTATTTCTCGTTAAAATTCTACAGTTATATCCGTACTCCTTAAAGTATCAAGAAGGAATTACGCCTGGAAGTTATATTTTTGCAAAAAGTTCAAAATTAAAATGGAATATAAAACTTACGTTTTATAAAAAAATAAATCAGTTCTTAAATAGCTTCAACAATTGGATATAATTATAATACAAAAATTTAGATACATAATGATGAAGATAAACAAGGCACAATTTAAAATTTGAAACGCTTCTTAAGTCTTTTTCAAACATTATGATCAGTACAGAAAATGCTCGTACATGTCAATTAAACACAATTACGTTTATTGTAGGTAATAGAAAATGTATCAAACGATATGAAAATAACGCTTTAATAAACATCTTACGAGTCAAGTATTTAAAATATGAAATATGACACAGTTCGAATTATAAGCTGACCAAGTATATTGAAAGTCTTTGCAAGGTATACACGTAGTAAAAAGACAGGATTGATTCCGGTATTCCGGGATAACTCCCAATTATTTCGATAATGCAATCGACTAAAAACTAATTGTTTGATTACTTAATGATTATCATTATCATCACTGTCATTACATATTATAAAATAATTTAAAATAAAAAGTGCGAGTCAGACTCGCCCATGAAGGGTTCCGTAGCAGCAAGTAACATCATATAAAAGTTCTTGTAGTTCGTTGTAACTTTGATCGATGTTTTAATAGTGTATTTTTTTTTTATAAAAAAAAAGAACTACTTACTAGATTACGTTCAAACCAATTTTCGGTGGAAGTTTGCATGGTAATGTACATCATATTATATTTTTTTTAGTTTTATCATTCTCTTATTTTAGAAGTTACAGGGAGGAAGACATTTTACCACTTTGGAAGTGTCACTCGCGGCAAACTATTCAGTTTAGAAATATTCTAATTCTATCTATAGATACCCCACACGTATGGTTTTGATGAAAAAAACAATTTTGAGTTTCAGTTCTATGTATAACACCAAATATTTTTTTTTTCTATTTTTGTGTGAAAATATTAATGTGGTTCACAGAATACATTTACATGCCAAGTTTCAACAGTATAGTTCTTATAGTTTCGGAAAAAAGTGGCTGTGACATACGGACGGACAGACAGACAGACATGACGAATCCATAAGGGTTCCGTTTTGCCATTTGGCTACGGAACCCTAACAAAGACCTCCGCCGCGTCTGTCTGTCTTTTCGCGATAAACTAAAAAAAAGTTTAGGTACATACCCCAGGCGCAGCCGGAGCTAGCCGCTAGTACACTAATAAAAAAATCAAGACATACAAGCCGTCGTCGTACCGAATTAAAATAACAAAAAAAAAAAACAGAATTATTTATAATAATATTTATTGCACTTAAACAAATACAGTAATTATTATATAATATTTTTTTGTTAGTAAAGGTGGACTGGACTTACTAGTAGAAATATAGATAGGGTAGACTGGGTACGGTTGAAACAATTTTGCTTATATCGTCCATAGTTTTGCTATTTATTATCCGACCAATTAAAACACACAGTTTAATAAAAGAGCATGTTTCTGTCTACCAATGGATAATGTGACTTAAGTTTAAGATGTCTTATTCTTAATAGTATATCAAATTTAAAAAAAAATCCGTTTTATTTTAATCGTCCCCCATACCAGGGGCAGTTGAAACAGTGATAGGTCAATTGAAAAACATGCGAATATAATATTATAACATGTTTTATTAATTATTTATTTAAATTCAAAGAATAAATAAACAACTCTGGTATAATCAATCGTCAATATTTTAAATACTTGTAACGGTATTTTTAATCTTGCTTGAAGCTTGCGCTGCGATTAGAGTTAGTTCAGGATTTCTTCTCATAAGCCATTTTTCCACCTGCCAGCTCGTAGACGAAAAAGTTTTTTAGCTCCTTGCCAACCCAAGTCTGAGGTCGTGATAAATAATATTTAACTGTAAGTTCATAGGCCAATTTATTTACCACTTTCTTAGGTAGACCAAAATTTATATCTACATATCGCATCAAATACTCTTGCTCTTCATTAAAAACAAAGTTGTGTGCTTTATATCCTTTATCCATATATCTTGAGTTTCTTGCTCGCCAGAGGCATTTTGATATCGAATATACCTTGGGAACAAATAATTGCTGACTCCGTGCTTCTGTGTCACTTTTCGTAAGGAATCCCCCTCTTTCATCTCCTCAAAATCTTCTTTGAACTTCTACAAGTCTATTAGTCCTCTCAAAGTCTTTCTTACGCATAGTCTTGGCATCTAGAAAACCAGAAAAAAGTAAATACAGTGTTTCAACCGTACCCAAAAATTTTATTTCAACCGTCCCCATCTCCAATTTTAGCTGAAAAACAGTTAAAGTGATGGTGAAAAATAATGATAAATAAAAGCTAGTCACGATATAATATTCCATGACCTTCATTTCGAACAAAAACACACATTCAGTACTGTCACTTAAATAAGACTGTACTGTCACTTAAAACTTCTCGAACTCCTTCAGTATCTCAGCTCTGATTGACGCTGTTCATATATCGTATCTCAGAGATTTATATCATATCAGTCTGTTTATACGCCTATATGCTTCAGCGTCACCAGAGGACTGCAGCTTTAATAGGTGTCGTTTTTCCACGACGAGTTTGGTCAGAGAGTTTTCAAGCAACGATTTTATGGCCCGGTCTGTAAAATCGGCTCCTGGCTGGATGGACACTACTCACCAACCCGCTTTGTATATCGTCCACAGAGACGCAATCATCAAGGCAATAGAAATGATTAGATAATTCGAGCTGAATGTTCTCGGGGTTTTGTATTAGTGCGTTAGATGGTCGAAGTGTAGACTTCATCAGGCATGACCGTCTAATTTTAACATTGATATTCAAAGTGCCTCTACCCAATAGGTAATAACTCCCGATTTTCACCCTATGGATCACGAAGATGTCACTGAAGATCTGTCGTCTGGTTGTCATGATGAAGTCTATTTCATACCTAGTGGAACCATCAAGACTTATCCAGGTCCTTTTGATCATAAAGAGTCCCTCCTTCTCCAGAAAATCGGCCAGCTTCTGTCTTCTTTGGTTCCGCTGTCCATATCCAAATTGTCCCACTTCTAACTCAACGTTCTTTTTTTCTTTTTTCTTTTACCTATCTTCGCTTTAAAGTCCCCTAAAACAAAATTGAATTAGGTTTTATTCGTATGTAAGGCTCTACTAACGTCCTCATACCATTTTAAAAGGAGACATAAATCTTGACATTAAATCAGATAACACTGATCAACGATCCAATGACTATCTCAACCTTGCGGCACTACATGGCCTATTGCCCGCCCATACTTTCCCCACTAGAAATAATAATTGTCTTGATCACGTTTTATTAAAAACGAACCTATCCGCAACCACTCTCGTAATTGAATCCGCCATCACTGATCACTGTCCTGTCCTGTTAAGCCTCGACCAAGTTTGTAGTATCGGAGGCTTTAACCGTACTGCCACCAGAATTAATACCGACGCTGTTATAGATGACATAAAAAACACAGACTTCTCCAGCGTTCTTTTCGAAACCGACGTAAACATAGCTACAAACGTCTTTATCTCCATCTTAAGCTCCATAATTATGAATTGAATTGATATGAATGAATTAGAAAGCCATGGATAACTCCTGGCTTACTCAGATGCATACGCAATAGAGACAAAATGCATCTTGAACTCAAATCAGATCCTGATAACTGCATCTTAAAATCAACATACAAACGTTATCGTAATTTCTGCAATATTCTACTTAAGAATATAAAGTGCGAATATGAGAGATCTGAATTTAATAAAGCAAGGAATAACCAAAAAAAAAACGTGGCAAGTTATCAGACAAATTACGGACACAGATTTTAACGCTCATTCCACAGCCATAAACCTTCTTAATAAACATGGTAATAAAAATCGGTCTGTTGACGAAATAAATGACTACTTTGCGAATATTGGTAATGAGATGGCCAGCAAGATAACACCTATAAAACATAACAAATCTTTGCCTATATCTGTCCGCTCACCTCCTAATTCTATAGCACTATTAGAAATAGATGAAAACGAAGTTAATCAGCTTGTAAATGGTATGCGTTCTAATTCATCTGCGGGATGGGACGGCATATCAACTGATATCTTAAAATCCGCCAAATTCTACCTATTACCCAGTATTACACATTTATGTAACCTAACCTTTAAAACAGGAATATTTCCTAGGGCTTTAAAAAAAGCGGTTGTCATTCCTATCTACAAGAAAGGTGACAACAAAGAAATCACTAACTATAGACCTATTTCTATTCTTCCAGCCTTATCTAAGATATTAGAGAAAGCTCTGAACAATCGTCTTGTAGACTTTCTAGAAAACAATAGTCTCTTGTCCGAAAATCAGTTTGGTTTTCGAAAAGGCCTTTCTACAGAAGACGCCGCTGTGGCTCTTACACAATTTGCAATTCAGAGAATCGATGATAAAAACAAATGCTTAGGGATCTTCCTGGACTTATCCAAGGCATTTGATACAGTTTCAATACCAATCCTGATTAAAAAAATGGAATCAATTGGTATACGGGGTATTGCCTTGGATATTTTCAAGGATTATCTCTCTGATCGTACACAGTGTGTTTGTATTGGCTCTCACATTAGCTCTGAAGTTCCAGTAAGTTGTGGCGTCCCCCAAGGAAGTATTTTGGGTCCGACACTCTTTCTAATTTACTTAAACGAGCTCTGTAACATGTCTTTGCCTAACTCTCGCATCTTCTCCTATGCTGACGATACGGCTATCTTAGTATATGGTAAAACATGGACAGAAACACACACAGAAAATCTATTAAACTAGTACAATTACACACACACACACACACACACACACACACACACACACACACACGCACACGCACACACGCACACACACGCACACAAACACACGCACACAAACACACGCACACACACACACACATCACTTATATACACACACATCACATATATACACATACACACATTCAAACATGAACATACAAATATGTAATCTCAAATCATCTTTAAACAAACAAGATAAAAAAGGGTATAAGAAATGGGCATCCACTCTATTTGTATCATTCTTACTGTTTTGACTTGAGCGGAAACACTGATCTTAAAAACACAGATTTTTCTAGATTAAAGATCAGGGGATTCATCTCTTAACTATACATCCAATGCATATTATAACAACAGTATGAAAGCTTTTATGTGACCACTCCCTTTTTTGTAAATTAAATATTTATAATTACTCGTTTGTACTACACATGCCATCCTAGACCTATATATATGTAGACAAATGGGTAAAAAATTGTGATATTTATAATAACGCTTAATCGCTTTTTTGTTACAACTTGGGCCACCGCCTAACTTGCAACTATAGACGGTGAATTAAAATTACTGGCGAACTCGCACCTAAGCATGCGTCTCGACACATTCATATTTAAACTACCCACATGGAATAATACACATACTTCACATTTCTATGAATGTATCGAACATTTATTAGCAAATTCTATTTCAAAATACAAATTATCATCTATAAACTATAAAATATCTATAAAACATTCTTAAATTCATATTTAAACCATAAAATGTCCTTAATTCTATGAATCTATACCTATCCCTATCTAAAATATCCTTTGTCCATACAAAATCCTATTACTATCTCTTTCTATATGAAAAAACATTGAAAAACTATTTATTAAATTTACAAATGAATAAAATAATATAAAGAAACGATATAAAATTACTATATCAACAACTATACGAAATATTAAGTTATTATCGCTCTTTTAAACTATATAAACTTAACACAGTTATCACGCTCTTGCACGCGACAGGGACGGAAACACTATGTTGTCTCGATCACACGCGAGCGAGGGAGACCGCCTACGACTGTCCCTTTCGGTTGTCTCGTACATACTTTGAAAAAGCGCGGGCAATCGCACGAGTGCCGAGGTTTTCTCGTATGCGAAATACATATTAGAGATGTTCCAGTGGCAGATCCCCTTTCGGAGTGGGTTTTGAGCCCCTGGACTGAATATCTTATGGAGGTAAAATAAATAATTAAAACCAAAGTTTATTACTACCTAAATAAATATCAGTAGTACCTTTGTAAGTACAAATAAACGTTTCTAAAATTGTTACTTTGAAAAATAAACATTAAAAATAGTCAAACATATATTAATTTTTCCTTTAGATTCTTACGTAATAAATATTAAATCTCCCCCTGGAGAGGGTCGAAAACTAGCAAAATTCGTCTTACGTAATAAATGAATGGCCCCTAAGACTAGTATCTCTGTCGAATATTACAAGGATATGAAGCATCAGGAAGCGCGCGTAATTGCCCGTGAACAATTTCTTATTTTAATAATTATATTAATTCTAATACAAAATAAATAATCTACGCATTCTTTGGAAACAATTAAAACAAAATATTACAATCGCGAAAATTAAGGAATACCAACTGCCTGAATACCTTAAAGATCCAATGAAAATAAAACTAAAATTAAAAAAATTTAAAACACTCCGACACAAAAAATAAACATTATATACCAGAAATTATATACCAGAACCCGACAACAGCCGTAGGGGGCAGTAGCCCACCAGACACAACACCTGTCTGGTCGGAGGATCCTCTCTCTTCAATGGTGGATGAGGAACTTTACACCCTGTTCCTCACTCCCTCAAAATGTGTATCAAAATTCGATGCTGATGAAATCGCAATGGACATCGATTTTTACATAAAAACCGGTCAGTGTAGAGTATTGGCATACATTACTACATTCAAAAACAAGCCCAGGCACCCAATACCCAGCGGCCGTACGATTCCCGGCTACGCTAGCGGCCTGAATAACGTTAGAACAAAGGGTGCAAAGAATCTCCGGGTAAGATTCCGCTGCCACCCATGATGACACCTAGCCCTGGTCACACACTATATTCGTACCTTGTGGTCTGATGAAAAGACTGTTGTGCTGTAAGATGAAATAAACGGCTTGCAATGGGATATATTGGGTGTATCTGAAGTCCGAAGAGAGGGTAGGACAGGATAACCCTGTAATCCGGTAACCTGTTCTACTACTGAGAGGGCGACCAACAGTCTCAAGGAGGTGTCGGGTTTATGGTCCACGGGTCCCTCATTGGTAACATTGTGACTATTAGAAGTGAACAGGAAGAAGAAGAAAGAACAGGGTTGCGTACTTTATGGGGCAGGAAGCACTAACGCCGAGGTGGGAGGAGGACCTGGCGGAGCAGCCGTATGACACACGCGTAACGGCTGCCTTGCGGCCGGTCCTGCAAGCCATGCATTACCTTTCATCTGACGTAGGTTCTCACCAGGCACGGTTGCTTTGGTGACAACTTGTGACGGACGGCCCACAGGAAGTCTACGACTGGATGTCACGATTGTGGCTCGGTGGTGGACTCGACGCATCATACCCTCGAGGTGTGCTGCGTCACGATCTGACGTCAGACCTCGGAGGGGACTTGTCAATATCAACGATGCATGCATGCATCAGCACGATGCTCGGCGACGACGAGTCCTGGAAAGCGATGGTCTCCTTCTGCGATACAGTAATATCCCAGAAAAAGGTCGAGCGGATAAGAGAGGAAGCCGCTGCTGTGGCCTTCCTCCGCGGGTGACGAAAGGGGGTGCGTAGGAGGCGCTACTTAATGGGCTTTCAGTAACGCACCTGTGCCCGTGTCGGGCCGAAACGGGAACCCGGTGCTGCTAGACACGGCGTCGTCTGGACTGTTCAGAGGTGAGCCGGACAGTACCCATGGAGGAGAAGTCTGACCCTTTCACCGAGGACAGCCTGTCGGTGGAGGGATCCTGTTGCCTGCAGATCCAGGACCCTCCAATTAAAGCGGCTGAAGGCTCCCGCAGAGGTTTAGTACGGTATTGCACCCCCAAGTACTGAGTCCGACATACGGTCTAGGACTGCCTACCCGGGCGTCCTGGATATCACCCGTAAATGGGTTCTCCTGCGATACAAAAAAAAAAGTTTTAGTACGGTATTGCACTCCCAAACCCATACGAAGTCGCCGGTGCTCGAAAAAAACCAATGATCGGCCAAGACTAGGATACTTATGCTAGACCGAGCATGGGTACTCTATCATCGCCCTATGGCTGGTACACCGTTGGTCACCGATCGATGCTCTTACTAACAACATACGATTATCAGTCTATCCTCGGCCGATGATGTGATCAATTTATTTCTGCGCATGTACTCTAAATATCACATCAGCCGTTTCTTAACCTATCAGCCGTTTCTTAACCTAAAACTTTTTATAATTAATATAAAATTTCATTACTTGCTTTTATTATAAATAAAAATTTTACTACTTTTTTTTCTTATTATTAAGAATTTTCATTATTTTTTTTGTAACTATTAATTCAAAATTGAATTAATTTTTTTATAATATTTCATTTAACTCTAAAGTTATCTATTTGTATTCAATAGCAACTATTTAGTTAGTTACATTTTGTATAAGTATAGTTTTAATATAATTTTCTTTATAATTATAAACATTTTTTTTTCTTTATTATTATAAATTATAATTATAACTTTAATTTTATTTTTGCACATTTGGTGAGCAACCGGCCACTACTTTTGCCCGATCCTTACTGGCTATCCTCGGCCGATCCTCACTGACTATTGGCCGATTCTTGGTTACTATCCTCGACCGATGCTCGGTTACCAGGCTTGGGACGATGTTAACATCCGATACCCAGCCAGCCTTGGCCCAATGAAAAATCTGATTCTCGGTCAATGCTCGAGGATCAGCTGCCTATCTTGGCCCAATGATCAACCGATCCTCATTCTTCGTATGGGAAGTGCCGAGTCCGACATAGGTCTAGGACTGCCACCCGGGCGTCCTAGATATCATCCGTAAATGGATTCCACTGCGAAAAAAAAAGATAGAAAAAGTCACCCAGTAATAGTATGTGGTCAGAACCCAGCAGTGCGCTGATTGTGTACAATAAATGGACAGTCACTTAGAATGTCTATAGTGCGATATATAATCAAGAAAATATGTATAAAATACTGTAGTAGTATTAATAAAGATATTTTGATAAAGTATAGTACGTCATATAAAATAAATAATACATACTCGTAGGTACACAATAATTGTTATAGACACAAAAATAATAATAGAAATGGTTATCTAATAAGTTGCAATAAGTATGTGCCCCATCACTTTCGCACGCTGTTTTCAGCTCCTCCCATACCATAGTATTGTACAAATGCCGCGGTATTGACCAACCAATTACAATTATTATTTACGTAACAAATGAAACAACACAAAAACATATTTTCAATAACAAAACACGTCAAGGAAATATTTTACTAAGTTAAGGCCAGTATATTCGAGCGTTGTAGGTATTCAGCGCTACCTCCCTCCCCGCGCGACTAGTTACGCGAAGTCTCCGATTAAATGAACGCTCCATGACCCCTCGCGCGGCGACGGCGCACGGAAATAATTAAATATACTTATAATTTAACAGTAGTGCAACATACTAGGTTTTTTTTTTTTACTTAAGGTTATTTTATAATTAAATTATATAATAAACTTTTTATGGTTTTGTTTTCGATCCTGAAGGCACAGTATAAAATGCAACATAAACATTTAATACCTAAGAGAAGTAGATAAAAACTATTATTTAATTTGTTATGGGTTTATAGCTAAAAAATAAATAATTTTTACTATTAATATTTTAATTTCTATTAATTATCAATAAATAATTTTTTTCTCAAAAATAACTTAATAACTTTTGTGCAGGATTTACACATGTGTTTGCTGGGATGTTGTGAAGAAAAACACTCTTTTGTTTCTTAAATTTTCTTGTTCTTGTTCTAAGCGCTGCCGAGAGTCGAATGCCAAATCGGCCAAAAGGCGCGGTTCATATTTCATACTTAGCGTTTACATTTAGTATGTATAGTAGCGAGTTATGAATGGGGCCGTAGGGGGAATAAAGCGCCACGAAATCTTTTTTGCTGCTTCTGCTGCGGTGGCTCTGTCCATTGCTTTTTTTTACGCTGGGAAATGCATTTATGCATCCCGCCTACTGTAAGGGCGACGGGTATGTGGGACTCGCTGACTGCGGAGCCAGAATACCCACTAAAACCCAGCGGTGCCGGTGCCCTCATCGTCGTAGTATGGCGCCACGCTTTCGCATACAATCGTGACGCCCCGACGGTTGGCCCGCCTCTGCGGGCCGCCTTCGCTTATAAGGCACTCGCGGGCACTGTGAGCGCTCTATTGCCCTGGTGGCGAGTGGGAGGATGTGGTGCCCTTTCCCACTCTATTGCGGAGGGTGGAGGAGTGCATATTGGCGTCTCTTCCTCCCTGGTCGTCTTCTCGGAGCGGAGCGAGTCAGCGTGTGCGACTGCTTCCCGCTCTCGCTCCGCGGCCTCCTTCAGTGCCAAGACCTCCTCACAATATGAGGTCACAGCCGACCAGCACCTCTCGCTGTCAAGCATGCAGCGGACCACACTTGACAGCGAGAGGTCTCCACCTATTACTGCCACCAGGGCCCTGCGCTGGGGCTCCCAAGCGGCGCATTCCTCCAGGGTGTGACGCGCCGAGTCGATTGGCGCACCACACTCGTGGCAAGCAGGGGTGGCTTCTCGCCTAGCGATTTGGTGCAGGTACTTACCGAAGCAACCGTGCCCGGTAAGCACCGGCAACAGCCGAAACGTAAGCACCCCATGCCGCCTGTTGACCCAGCGACGAAAGTGAGGACGTCGCTCTGTACATTGACTGTCTCAATTCTTTGTCGGCACCTCGCAGGTTAGTCCCATTGTCGGACCAGATTTGAGCAGGTTGTCCTCGTCGCGCTTTCATTCTTCTTTAATCCATTATCACTGAGTCTGTGCTCAGTGAAGTCGCTATCTCTAGGTGGATCGCTCTTACAGCGAGGCACGTGAATACTGCCACGAAACGTTTTTGTTGGCTGCTTCCCACGGTGACTGTTAATGGACCGAAGTAATCCATTGTTGTGTATGTGAAGGGTTGCTGATGGTGAGCTAGGCGACACACAGGTAGGTCTCCTGTTCTCGGGTATGGCGGGATCACTGCCCTAATCCAGCAGTGTAGACACTGTGGAAAGAGCGTTCTTGTGACGGGCCGCAGGCGTAGTATCCAGTAGTGCTGTCGACATTCGTTCACAGTCGCCTCGACTCCCGGGTGATGCTTCGTTCTATGCATCGCTATGATCCACAAAATCACTGTGTGATGATTTCCGTCTAGTGTCATCGAGTTTTTAGATCGCGTTGATACTTGCTTCGCGGCGTTAATGCGACTTGGGACTCGGAGGGCTCCCTCTGCACACTCGATGCTCAGCTGCTTGAGGAGACTGTCTCGGGTGACCGACTTCCCGTCTTTAATGCTTTCTACTTCATTTGGAAAAGATTCTTCTTGGACTGTTCTCATGAGTAGGTCTTCAGCTTTCCTGATAAGTTCCGCGGAGACCAGACGAGCCTCCAAAGTTTCTTCGAGCTCTACTCTTATTTTCGGGCGTGTTTTCAGCTCCTTGTTCGTCGTTTTCCAGTCTGGGTCTCTTAACGCGCTTTTCTTAGTCCTTTTATAGTTGAGTCGTTGTGTATTGGCTCGACAGAGTTCTATAAACTGTAGCACTCGAGCCGTCGTGTAGCGGAGTCTGTTCCAGCTGGAGTACCGTGTGCAGTCTGGTAACCCTTCTTTGAGTCGCGGCTGTTTACGATCGGTGACGTGATGAGTCCTTTCTTCGCCTGTAGGTTCGGTTGACGACGACGAGGCGGACGTTTCCGTGGGCCAGGTGGACTCCGGATAATAAGGAAATTCAGGACCTGTGTACCATCTGTGACCACTGCTGAATCCCGCTGGTACGTCTCGCGTCGCGTCGTCGGCTACGTTTAGCCTGGTTGGGACCCATCGCCATTCGCTGACCGTCGAAGAATCTTCAATTGCCGCTAGCTGCTAGCTAGCCGCTGTTATGTGAAAATACTAATATAACTTATTCAAATTTTGGTTATGCTAATATATCGGTCTAAGATATCGATGATAATCATTATATTCTACCTAAAAATAGATTCAGTGTTCATTAAACTTACGAGTACTTACCTGATCGCTTTTCTAAGCTTACGTAGTTCACGTCTAGATATTTTTTTTTATTTCTAGTTTTATTCCCCATTTTATATCTACACTACACTGCTATACAGTAAAAAAACTTCCAACGTTGTTAGAGTACTAACTAAACTAATCTAATAAATTAATCAATAATAATCTATACTAATAGATAAAGCTGAAGAGTTTGTTTGTTTGAACGCGCTAATCTCAGGAACTAGGTACTGGTTCAAATTTAAAAATTCTTTTTGCGTTGGATAGCCTATATACCGAGGAAGGATTTTGGCTATATAACATCACGCTACGACTAATAGGGGCTGAGTAATAATAAGAAATGTTACAAAAACAGGAAAAAATAATCTTTTTTGAGAGCTTCCGTTGCGTCCTTTATTATTTTTCTTCTCGAGACATTTTTTAATTATAGTTCCACTTTTAAAGTAAATATAACACCACTCTTTTACTGTAAATTTTCGAAAAAAAAACTCAGTAATACGTTGAACGACCCAAGAATCAAACCTGAGACCCCTTGCTCGGCAGTAACGCTTGGGACCACTGGACCAACGAGGCGAAAATATTTAAGTACGTTTTTCCCTCAAATTAACGCGGGTGAAACCGCGGGGCACAGCTAGTACTAAATACAATCTATATCTATATCTATACTCTATACTAATAGATAAATCTGAAGAGTTTGTTTGTTTGAACGCGCTAATCTCAGGAACTACTGGTTCAAATTCAAAAATTATTTTTGCGTTGGATAGCCCATTTACCGAGGAAGGATTTTGGCTATATAACATCACGCTACGACAAATAGGGGCTGAGTAATAATAAGAAATGTTACAAAAACGGGAAAAAATAATCTTTTTTGAGAGCTTCCGTTGCGTCCTTTATTATTTCTCTTCTCAAGACATTTTTTAATTATAGTTCCACTTTTAAAGTAAATATAACATCACTCTTTTACTGTAAATTTTCGAAAAAAAAAACTCAGTAATATGTTGAACGACCCAAGAATCAAACCTGAGACCCCTTGCTCGGCAGTAACGCTTGAGACCACTGGACCAACGAGGCGAAAATATTTAAATACGTTTTTCCCTCAAATTAACGCGGGTGAAACCGCGGGGCAAAGCTAGTACTAAATAAAATTATCCAATCTATTCCTCAAACCACACTATCCATTCTCTGAGGATAGAGAGGTTCACTGGCGCTCGAATTCCTAAGAGACAAGACCGGACCCTATACATCGGTTTTCACACAAGAGGAAAAGAAGACGTTGATAGACAAGGGATACGGCACCGGACAGGGATCGAGCGTCATGACTATCCACGAGGCACAGGGACAGACACGCGAGGCAGTCATCATCGTCCAGACAAAGATTAGGAGGCTGCGGATTCATGACAGTGTTCCGCATGCTGTGGCCGCGGTGACCAGGCACACAAAGACCTGTGTCTACTACACCGACGACGGTGATGATGCAATCGGTCGTTTTGTCGGCCTCGGTGGAGGCCACAACGAAGGAAATACTCGAGCACACCCTCAAGATGGCTATACATAAAAGAGACACCGCCGTCATTGAGGATGTGCTCGAACAGCTTCCCTCGGGGGATGGCTGCGGCAGAGTCTCCAATAAATAATACAAAAATAAAGAGCCCAAATGTAAATGTAGACAAGCCGTAAAAATGTGGTGGCTGGTATGTACATGTACTAACAAGCAATGAAATATTAGATTATATTAGATCAAGGAATAAACGCATGTACATAGAAAATAAGAACATATATATATATATATATATATATATATATATATATATATATATATATATATATATATATATGTATATATATATATATATATATATATATATATAATATATATGTGTGTGTGTGTATATGTATATACATATATGTATGTGTGTATATTTGTATATGTAAATTATATTTGTAAATAAAGATTATGTTTATTAAAAATGATTATATGTATGTAAATATGATTATATGTATTAAAAAAAATTATAATAATAATAAATAAATCATCATCAGTATAGAGATCCTGACAATAAGTCAAGCTAATGTAAGTCTAAAATAGTACGCATGAAACTATATTAACAATCTTATACATTTAATTAAAAAAAGGCACGGGCAAATATAAGCCCGTGGATATTTTTGTTATAAGAAAAAAAAATCCAATCTTTAGAGGGGGGGGGGGGGGGGACGCCGCCAGACAGCAGAGATACAGGTCCTACTTCGATGACGCCTCGCAGGCAACTAAAGCGAGGCGCGCGGGCCGTTTTCTTATATAATTTAAATATTTAATATTTAAAAAAAATAGAAACATTTATTTAAAAAAGTAACCGTTAAATGTTCTACTAAAAGTTATTACCTATTTTTACATGTGAATATTGTAACTTAAAATCTGATATTCTTCAAATAAAACAAGAAAAATAATCAAAAACATCCTTTCTTTGTGTTTTTTTTTTTATCGAGTCAAGTTACAATTATCGTATTTTGAACCGTTGAATAATCAAGAACGTTTGTTAAACTATAACATATATTTTTAACGGATCAAAAAAATGAATATTACTATGTTTAAAACTCTATCAAAAACAGGTGATTTGGGATATACTGGCCTTAAAAGTGTATTTCAAGTATAGTATAAATAAGAGTATGATAAGATAGTAAAGAGCATATTTAATTAGTATAATCTATAATATAAAAATAAGTCGGGTTTTCCTTCCTGACGTTATAATTCCAGAACGCACGAACCGATTTCCACGGTTTTGCATTCGTTGGAAAGGTCTTGGGCTCCGTGAGGTTTATAGCAAACAAAATTCAGGAAAATTTTCAACAGACAAGCAGGAAAACAGGGAAAATAATTTTTCACATACAGCGCCATCTTTGATACATAGCATGTACTACAAACCAATATATTCGCTATGAGTGCGACTGCAGCGCCAGACAAAATATGAACTACAGGAGGCTGTCATAAAATGTTTTTATACGTATGGCAATAGCAAGGAAAATAAAAATAAATAAATATTATAAATAATAGTAAAAAGAAAAAGTTATAAAAAATATGTGAGATTTTTGTAGTGATTGCCGTTTTGTTTTTTAATTAAACGAATCAACAACAAATAAGTATAATGATAAAAAATAATAAAGAATGCAGTAAACATTCAGGTTAAGTTATTTGATATTTATATCAAAGTCAAAAAGTGATACTAAGAAAAAAATTAAACTGAAGAAAAAATAATTAAATAGTTATATCAATGGAATATATTAATATTTATTTAATTAATGTAATTTTTTTTTTGTTAATTTAAATTTAAGCATTTATTATAAATTAGATTTTTTTCATCACAGAATCATAACAAAATTATTAACTTTTACTAAACTTAAAAATTTTGAAAAAGTTTTCAATTCTATAATACTAAAGTTAGCTGACGTAAATTTTTTTTTTTTTTTTTTGTTTATTAAATTAGAACTAAAAAAAAATTTATTTTAATTTCACTTTGAATTTATCAAGTTTTTTACAAATTTTTTTTTTTATTTTTTCGTAATGATTTTTTCGATAAAAATAATTATTAAAATTTTTGGATGTCGGCTAACTTAATTTTCATTTAAATTTTCCGAATTATTGTTATTGATAAAGTTAAGGTTATGGTAGTACTTACTTCAGCCTTTTAACTGCAGCTATCCACTGATTCCGTTGATTTCTTTTCCATTGAGCAGTCTGAAATTTATAAAACTTGCACTCACTTTTTCTGCTGGTATTCTTACAATTTACAACACAACAACTTTGGTGTCTCATTTTTCTTTAATTTATTTAAATTAAAACAAAATAAATACTCTCACGTGTACTTGCTTACAATTTTAGGAATAATAGCCCCCCGTAGTACCGAAAGTGACCACTGCGAACGCTTCAGTCGATTTAATTTCCCCTACCATGGCTTCACTCACAGCGAATATCAAACGAAATGTTACAAACAACGAAGCCATCTGGTGGCGAAACGAAGTTCGCCGGGTTTGCTAGTACTTTTATATATGCAAACGGGGCTCCCACCAAAAATTCGACTTATATGTCAGCATCGGTACGAATGCGATTGACACCACTCCCCGAGTCCTGCCGCGCATAGATACGTCCGCCATGAGTCCATACATAACGCCAACTCTTCACGGGTTTTGTAAAAGAGTAACCGGTTGGTACATGTGAGAATCTCATTGATGAAAATGCGCCGTGCCTCCGCGTCTTATATACCAGAGGTATCAGCACCATGACGTGTCCGAGCGGCGTGGAATATGTCATCGTGCAAGGATCTTCGCTCCAGCCGCACTCGGATTATTCGCGGCCGTTGCTGGTCCACGCCCTTCGCTTCCGAGCGCCGGAAACCCCTACGTTCGACACTCACAATGTCGTTCACATTGATGTCGATCCCTATTTTTTTGGCGACGGCCAACGGCGTCAAGTGAACGGGATTCTCTCCTATCTTTTCTGGCATCCCTTAGATTTCGATGACGTTTAAAATGTCATCCTGCTCCCGTTCATTCAACTCCGCCTTTAGTTGAGTAATTGTGTCCATGAGACAAGTTTCACCCGGAGAAGTTTGACGCTGATTCACCAGCTGTTCAACAGCCGACATTTTTTCCTCTATTATCTGTAGCCCAAACGAACTTACCACATAGACTGCTATTATACACTTATTGGCCATAATGTGATAGTGAAAGTCTAAAAAGTCATGGTATGGTACTAATTAAACTATTCGATATTAGTTTTTTTTTTTTAATATATATTTAATTAATCAATGTATATATTTTTTAGTTACATATAAATCTATGTTTTATTAGTTTTACTAAGTTTATACAGTAAATATTAATTTATAACACTTATCTGATATCATTAAAACAGCTGATTTTTAGATAGGGGAGGGATATCACTTATTATCACTGTTATATTACTATTTAAGTTTAGTTATTAAGTTAACTTATGTGTACACTAGGGTGATGCGGAAAAATTCAAGTTTTGAATTCATAGTTCCTATAGTGCGGAAAAGTGGCGATATGTATATAGAAGAAAAACAAAAAAAAAATTGAAATCGGACTTTATCTTCCGATCGCGCAATCAGCCGAAAGTTTCATAAAATTAGTGAAAATCGTAATTTTCCTTAATTTTTTGTAATATTTTTTTATTGTTATTTCAAGATACTATAGCAAAATTCTCATACTTCAAGCATTGAAAAACAGTAAAAAAAAAATCCACTAGGAGTTAGATATTCCGATCGCGCAAGTCTATAGAAATATAACGAAATCCGCCATTTTTGGTCATATTGAATTTGTTTGGAAAATAGCAATATGAGGGCAAAAAAGTGTAAAACCATGAGGAACTTTATCACTCCTACTTTGAACATCGATGCGTCAGACTACACAGAGATGATCGATTGGAGTAACACAAGAATTTTTTCTCCTTTATCGATTTATTTCGACATCGGGTACATTTCGAAGAAGAGGAGGAGAAAAAATTCTTGTGTTACTCCAATCGATCACCTGTGTAGTCTGACGCATCGATGTTCAAAGTAGGAGTGATAAAGTTCCTAATGGTTTTATCCTTTGAACATGGCTGGCATATTTCTCCTCCTCTTCTTCGAAATGTACCCGATGACTAAATATTATTGTTAATTCAGACTAGTGTTATTCCAGATTGGGATATCCAAAGAATTCCCCTGTCACACGCAAGCCGTCGAAAGGTGCGTTAAGCTGGTAACAGAAGCGTCACTAAAGGTGTGTGGGGCCCAATCAAGAGACGGTTACATCAGAGCTATACTAGAATCTAGATCAATAATGCCCAGTTTTTAAAGCAAATCACAGTACAGTGTTTCTTCTAAACCAAGCACAAGTAAAGAGTAAACAAGGTATAATAAAATAAATCTAAGCAGTAAGACTAAACCAAAGTAAATACCAAACATGCAATGTAAGTAATATGAATAATATAAGTAGCAAACACACACCCTTCATATTGGTTGGATGGTTGGGAAGGGTGTGGGTGGAACTCGAAGTGCAGCCACCTCCTCGTGGTGAGTTCTGGGTTGTTTTTATATTATTATTAATATACAAACAAGCGAAGAGCTGCACAAATGGCTTTAGCTAAAATTTAACACTTTTTTGCCCTTATATTGCTATTTTCCAAACAAATTCATAATGACCAAAAATAGCGGATTTCGTTATATTTCTATAGACTTGCGCGATCGGAATATCTAACTCCTAGTGGAAAAAAATTTATTTTTTACTGTTTTTCAATGCTTGAAGAATGAGAATTTTGCTATAGTTACTTGAAATAACTATAAAAAAAAAAATTGTGTGTGTCAGCTCCGACGCACGACTGGAGTTTACTCCTTAAGTACGATTGTCTAAACATACGCAAAAAGAGTTTATCCAACTGAAAATAAGATTAATACCATATGAAAGGGTAAATTAACAAATTAATGAAAATAATATACATATACATATATATATATATATATATATATATTTATTCATTTTATATACATTTATTATAACTAATCGGCGAAATATTTTACATTAAACTTTTCACAATAGTCAATTTCAGATGTGCACAAATATTTCATTAGGAATGTTGATAAATTATGTAATTATTATTATCTGACAATTATCATTTATTTTTTAAATATTATTTTTCAATATTAATTAGAGCAACATTACTTTCGCACCGCACCGCAGGTGCGCGCGCACCGAAAAAGTAACGAGGTCATTCAATAGTAGATTTTACCTCTCATATTTTTCTCATACCGGGCGCCTTATTCGCTGTGAGTGAAGCCATGGTAGGGGAAATTAAATCGACTGAAGCGTTCGCAGTGGTCACTTTCGGTACTACGGGGGGCTATTATTCCTAAAATTGTAAGCAAGTACACGTGAGAGTATTTATTTTGTTTTAATTTAAATAAATTAAAGAAAAATGAGACACCAAA
Organism: Euphydryas editha; assembly: GCA_036937285.1. Classification (NCBI taxonomy): domain Eukaryota; kingdom Metazoa; phylum Arthropoda; class Insecta; order Lepidoptera; family Nymphalidae; genus Euphydryas; species Euphydryas editha. The sequence continues at coordinate 8,320,149 of JAUPFZ010000011.1, forward strand.
GTTGTTGTGTTGTAAATTGTAAGAATACCAGCAGAAAAAGTGAGTGCAAGTTTTATAAATTTCAGACTGCTCAATGGAAAAGAAATCAACGGAATCAGTGGATAGCTGCAGTTAAAAGGCTGAAGTAAGTACTACCATAACCTTAACTTTATCAATAACAATAATTCGGAAAATTTAAATGAAAATTAAGTTAGCCGACATCCAAAAATTTTAATAATTATTTTTATCGAAAAAATCATTACGAAAAAATAAAAAAAAAATTTGTAAAAAACTTGATAAATTCAAAGTGAAATTAAAATAAAATTTTTTTTTAGTTCTAATTTAATAAACAAAAAAAAAAAAAAAATTTACGTCAGCTAACTTTAGTATTATAGAATTGAAAACTTTTTCAAAATTTTTAAGTTTAGTAAAAGTTAATAATTTTGTTATGATTCTGTGATGAAAAAAATCTAATTTATAATAAATGCTTAAATTTAAATTAACAAAAAAAAAATTACATTAATTAAATAAATATTAATATATTCCATTGATATAACTATTTAATTATTTTTTCTTCAGTTTAATTTTTTTCTTAGTATCACTTTTTGACTTTGATATAAATATCAAATAACTTAACCTGAATGTTTACTGCATTCTTTATTATTTTTTATCATTATACTTATTTGTTGTTGATTCGTTTAATTAAAAAACAAAACGGCAATCACTACAAAAATCTCACATATTTTTTATAACTTTTTCTTTTTACTATTATTTATAATATTTATTTATTTTTATTTTCCTTGCTATTGCCATACGTATAAAAACATTTTATGACAGCCTCCTGTAGTTCATATTTTGTCTGGCGCTGCAGTCGCACTCATAGCGAATATATGAAAATCGATTCTTAAGGAGTAAACTCCAAAAATTACAAAAATGAAGGAAAATTACGATTTTCACTAATTTTATGAAACTTTCGGCTGATTGCGCAATCGAAAGATAAAGTCCGATTTCAAAACTTTTTTTTTTTTGTTTTTCTTCTATATACATATCGCCACTTTCCGCACTATAGGAACTATGAATTCAAAACTTGAATTTTTCCGCACCACCCTAGTGTACACTTCACTATTTGATGAATAAACACTATTAAATGTTGTACTTTTATGTTCTACTATTTTTAATTAAATGAAATACTCTGACACTGTAAAAGGTGAACTGCTTCCGCCGGGATTCTGGGGAGGGAAACTACGATATATACATAATACAAGGTGCATGTCATTCAATACCTGTGTATACTCCGCAATTCAGAACGTCATATGTTTAGCGCCATCTATTGATATGAGGAGTTAGTTGCAGACTTCTTGTAACCCAACGCCATCTATTATGTTAATGTTGTACTTTACTTATATTATGCTTGCATAATTATATTATGTTTGCGTGAAAAGAATATAACGTATTTTTTTTTATTTATTTATTTATTTATTTAACTCTTTATTATACGTACAGAAAATTACAAAGAAAAATACAAGTCCTTGAAATGAATGTATAAAGGGTTTGCTTATCCCTATAAGAGATTTCTTCCAGCACACCCGAAAAGGAATCATCTTAGACATAAATCAGATAAGGTAGACGTACAATTACACACAAAAAAAAACAAAGAAAAACTAAATGAAAACAGAACTACATTATCAAACAAAATTATGGGCGAAGAAAATGTAGAACATACTATACTTATTCATATCTAATATGTATACACTAGACATAATATATAACATACATATACATTACATAAATTATTACTTAAATACAAAATTAAATATATAAATACATATTTATATACTATAAAATATCATGTCAAGGACAAAAAAATGCTCTTTTAACTTTTTTTTAAAGATATTCATAGATTTACTAGTGCGAATCGATGATGGTAACGAATTCCACAACCTAGCTGCATGGACGGTATACGAGTAGGAGTAAAACTTGGAAGAGTGTGATGGAATTTGCAGGAGGAGTTGAACATTGGATCGACATGAGGAACCAGGAGGATGTAAAAATTTAAAACGCTCGCGTAGATAGTTGGGATACAAAGGATTGAACAGGATATTATAAAGGAGACAAAGGATGTGAGTATCCCTGCGAAGTCGAATAGGAAGCCACTTGAGTTCAGCTCTAAACTTAGAGATGTGATCAAACTTGCGAAGTCCGAAAATGAATCGAATGCATACATTTTGTAGCCTCTCAAGTTTATTTAATTGTTCTTCAGTAGCATCGAGGTAACAGGAATCGGCATAATCAAGAAGAGGAAGTAGAACCGATTGAGCAAGAAGAATTTTAGTTTTAATCGGAAGGAAGTATTGAAGATTATTATATCTATATTATATATAAGATTATTATATTATATAGATATTTTTTTACTGTCTTTTATTAATTTTAATTATTATGTATATTCATCATAATTATGTATTTTATTTGAAAAAAAAAATTGAATTAAGCACTCTCTCTCTCTCTCTCTTCCTCTCTTTCTCGCTCTCTCTCTCTCTCGCTCTCTCTCTCTCTCTCTCTGACTCTGAATAACATTCATAAGTAAGCCGGTTTTTATGAAAGAAAATGTAATTTTTTGTAATTATTTTTAACATATTTTATGCGTTATAAGTACATATGTATAGAATACAATAGAGCTCGTATATTTTAACTTATTTTAATTAGCTGTTTCCTTATTAGGGTCTACCATATCTATTGTACTTGTTAATAGGTAATAATTCCTACTAATAGCTTATGGACAAAGTACTAATTATAACAAAATTTATAGTTAATTCGTAAAATTTGTGCGTAAATACGCAATTAATGTTCGGAAATTATAATAATTAGTAGTAACAATTGTTGAATTGAAACGTTATTATGCCTTCGCTTCGTTTAAGTACCGAATTTTGAATATACGATGAATTAAGTTATTAATTTATTATAATTAATTAAAAAAATAATAACACGTCATTATTTTCATGATAATTAAACAGCACTTATTTAGTAACAGAAAATAAACAGAGAAGTGTTTAACGTAGAGCTAGATTAGGCGTTATGTGCCGTAGCACGCTGTAGCGTAATATGTCAAAGTAGGTATATATTAATAATAGTTGATATAAATCGGTGTTAACAGAATTCTCTTTGCATTCTTTCGAGACATTTAAATCCGACCGCAACCCACTAAGTGCTAACTGAATAAACCGTTTTGGTGAAATAAGTTATAGTGCTTTTCTCGGAATAAATGTGAGTATTGTGTTTTATTTTACATTATGAAAATTTATTACAGCTATATATTTTTATTTTAGAAATAAAAAAAAATTAATTATAGTCTAGCATACCGATATTTTAATGATAAATATTTAGAAAATGATAATTTGAAAGTGAATTCTTTTACAAAAATCATAAAATTTGTAAATTTTTATGTATATATATATATATTTAGACAAAATTTACATAAATATAGCTTTGAATAACTGTTTATTTTTTACTTCTCACTTTCTTCTCACTCAATAGAGTGAAGTAATCAAATTACGAGTAAGAGTACTACTTTTTGTTCCCTATATTTTTTATATGTTCAATAAAATGTCGTTAAATTTTACGTTCTGAATCGTGCTGCTGAAATTTTCACAAGTGATTTATTTATATTCGGTGACCGAAATTGACCGAATTTTTTTTAATGGTCATAGAGGGGGATTTGCCAATACTCGCCGCGCTCGGCATGCGTGTTGGCGAGCGCAGTACTATTTAGGATATAATGACGCTGCTGGCTATCACCGCCCCGGTTTGTGGACAGTTGTTTTATTTTATTTTTTTATTTTTTTATATTGAAAATTTGAGTGCGTTTGACCTCAATCTTGTCTGATGGTAAACAACGATGAAGTCTAAGGTGAAGCACGCAAACTCAAATAATGCCTGTTCACTCTTGCCTTAAAAATCCCTAGGTTGTACGCATTTATTACAACTTTATTGCACAAAACATTAAAGAATTGTACAAAAAAAAGCATTCTCTACCAGCCAACTTTAGGCGGTACAAGAGCGGACGTTTGTAGGTGTGCAAAATTGAGTATTCATAAAATTCACTTTAAGAAAAAAAAAGAAAAAAGGTAAAAAGAAGATAACGTTAATGACAACCGCTATATTATACGCACAATACATACATAAACATAAACATACATATATACAACATAGACATACATACATAAATAAACAGATACAAACATACATACAAATTATATTATATATAGGTTATTAATGAAAACGTATTCAGCTTTTACAAAAATGATTTTAGAAAAGACCTAGTAGACTGAACACGTAGTAAATCTTAACAGAAAGTATTCGCGTTCAATTTCAATCTAACTTTTAACTGATGTATTTTTTTTTTTCATTTATCTTATCACATGCTCGGAAGTATTGATTTTTTTTTAAAGAATTTATCTCAAGATAAATTCAGTGATAAGTATAGTCAATGATTTGCAGTGAAGCAATATGACAGAAAACTCAATGCTCTCTTAATAGGAAGTACAGAATAATAAAAATCAAAAATATATACATACATGTCGTGGCCATATCGTAAAATTGCCCTCATCACGAAATGCTCAATAACTTAATCAAATGATCGCATTTCATAAAATTTTTCACCGCCTATTCGCCACATCATTATGTGTCTTGGCAAGAACAATAATAGGAAATCGTTTGTCGATATAGTCAACTACGCGCTACTTCATGAATTGGTCAAGATTATTGTCATTTTTAACCGACTTCAAAAAAAGGAGGAAGTTCTCAATTCGTCTGTATTTTTTTAGCCTACATTTTACATATATCACTCATGGATCTTGACATAGTACCATGAGTGATATATGTAAAATGTAGGCTTGCTAGTATAACTCCAGGCCACGGAGGAGACTGCGGCTATGTCGTCATGTTCGCCGGTCCCTGGCGTAGCGGAGATAGAGCGCTCACGGTGCCCGCGAGCGCTCTATGACCGAAGGCGGCCCGCGTAGGCGAGCCAACCGTCGGGGCGTCACGGTGGCATGCGCCAGCGATCCCGTGGCGTCCTTGTACGACGATGAGGGCAACGCTGGGTTTTAGTGGGTATTCTGACTTCGCAGTCAGCGAGTCCCACATACCCGTCACCTTCGGGCGGCGAGATACGTAAACGTATTTCCCAGCGTCAAAAAAAAAGGCTTGCTAGTATAACGTAGTTTACCTAATTTTTAAATAGCCTTTATAACGTCTTGCGGAAGTAATGGCCCACGGAAATGGTCTGGCAATAATAAATATCAGTTTTTGATAATATTCTTAAAAACATATTTAAATATGAGCGTTTCTACTTTAACGTAGGTGAGTAAGGCTTTTATACACCTATAGTTCGCGCTACCTGTGAAAGGGCCCCGCTTTCGAGCTAGTAAGTACGCAGCCTTAACTACATAGTAGACTAGAAATCCTCAAAATTTCAGCTTTGCTAAAATGACGTAGGTCTGGGGGCACTGGAATCTTACTCTATAAGATTAGTTATCGCACTACAGATTCACTCATTCACAGATCAAGAAATAAAATAAAAAAAACTTCAAAACAAATATATATATATATAATATATATATATAAGTATATATATAACAAAAACTGGTATATTATCATATTTCCTGGGCTGACACCGACACCGACACCGACTCCAAAAACAACAATAATCTATACAAATCATAAATCTGTTAAAACCTTCGTTTTATTAATACACTATATATCATCAAGAATAAATTTTAATAGCGCGTTTTTTTTTCAATCAGTGCCATCTCTTATCGCTTTTTTATGTGTGCACGTATCACGTAAAAAGTACAAAACCAATGTAAATAACTTTAATACATAAAAATTATACATAACTCATAGTATAATTTAGTTTTTGTTTCATTGTAATTAAATTTAAAAATAAATATTTAAGAAAATAGAAATAGGTACCTACGACGCCAACGCCATCTGGTCTAAGGAATCTTAAAAACTCACAAAACTTATTTTTGAGTTATTATTTTGTTAAACTTCAAAGTTTACTAAATATGTCGAATAGGAATAGAAATCGTTTCAATATTTTAGATAAACATCATTTTCAATTAATATAGGTACTATTATGTTAAATGTTACTAAATATAAAAACGATATTCTACCGTTATACGATAGATGGCGGATGTAGGTGATAAAAAATATAAATTTACAATTTTTAAAATTTTGCGAGTGCGAAGCCGGGGCGGGCCGCTAGTTGTACATTATATTATCGTAATAATTTGATTACAGACAAAAGAATACGTAATTATTTTTTTACTTTTTAGTGCATTTTTGTTTTACTGTCTTTTTTTTTTGCTTTGAAGTCGGTTATTTTATTATTATCGCTTGTTCCGCGCTCTTGCTCGCGACACATGACAATTTTTCGTAAAATACCTGGTAGCTTTCATCAATTTACTAGACGTCATCACGTTAAAAATTGGGTACGTGATAAAAACGCCAAGATTTAATACAAGGTGTAAAGTTTAAGGGTTTAATGTACCTACTTACGATATGGGATTGTTGTAACGTGAACGAATATGACCTATTACCGTTAAAGGTTGCAATGTAGGTAAATACTCGATTAATGATATTTTTCTTATCAAGTAAAAATTATTATTTTTAAATTTTTAGTTCTTTTTATTAACAAGAACACAATAAATAATTGGCACATGAGAACAAATGCATCTACGTACTTACTAAGTATATAAACTTACTACTTAAGTATATAAACTTTTACAAACAATTTTTTTTTTTTTGTGAAAAATGAAATTATGTGGTGTGCAATTTTGGATTTTCCAAACTATTTTATTATTATTTTCAAGTTAAATAAATAAATAAAATAAAAAAAAATTAATAAAATAAAAATAATTTATTGCTTTAAAAAGTAGTACGTTATTATACAATGTGTTGGGTACCCCCTTTTAAGTATGTTAATACCTGTAGTAGGGATCCCCGCTCTTCCCTTATTCAATTAAAAACTACTACAAAATATAAATTACCAAATAACTATTATATTTACTTCATATAATAATTTGCACATAATTGAATTTAAAAAAAAAGACAATAGTAAAAGTAAAATAATATTTTGTATAAATCGTAAGTGTTTTGTATTATAATAATATGTAGTGTGTGTGTTTGTTTGTTTGTATGTTTGTGTGTGCAAAGTGCGTGTCAGGTGATGTTTTCCAGAAAGGATTCTATTTCTTTATAGTTAAGTTTTATTAACTAGTCTGTTAAAGTTTTCTTGCATTCGTAGTATTTCATGGGGTATATGTCTACTTCCCGGTTTATTTTATTAAATAGGTAAATATATTGCCTTGTATACTGTCTTGAAGCAAATTTACTTTTAAATGAGTCAGTATAGGGCAATGTGTACTTTCTGCGTCGGTTGGTTGGTGGAGGTTGATACTTCAAGCATTTATGGAGCTTTAATATTGTTGCTAATATGTAAAGTTTTCTTACCGAAAGCAGATTACATAGTTCATATAGTTCAGTGGTGGGGAAACTGTACGGTTTGCAGTACATCACTTTTATCAAGCATCTTTGAGCTCTTTCCAGTTCCAGGAACCTGGTCTTAGCTGCTCCACCCCATATAGGAATGCAGTAGCCCACCGTTGATTGAACCAAGGCTATGTATACTTTATTTAGTAAGGATTTCGTACAGACATGTCGCAGAGACTTAAATATCCAAATTAGTTTCCTAATCCGGGTTGTCATCAATTCCAGATGCGAATACCAAGATAATCTCTGGTCAACCATAACCCCTAGGTATTTTACACTAGAGACCTTATTTATTTGAGAACAGGCACAGTTAGACTTTATAGTGCCAGGGTATCTATGAATTTTTATTATAAAATAAAAATTCATAGATACCCTGACACTATAATAAAATCAGGTGTAGGTTGAGTGTTGTTAAACTTTGTAAAGCAAACGTAACTGGTTTTGGTGATGTTCAAATTTAGTAAGTTCTCATTAAGCCACTTTGCCACCTTGGATAGCCCTAATTCTGTTGTTTTCTTCACAGAAGACCATGTATCTCCCGTGAATACAATGGCAGTGTCATCTGGATAAGAAAAGATTTGACCGTCTTTAAGCTTCATATAACATAATTTATTTATGTATATCAAAAATAAGGTAGGGCCAATCACGCTTCCTTGGGGGACTCCGTAGTCGACAGTTACAGTATCACTCACAAACTCTCCAATTTTTACGGACTGTTTCCTGTCTTTAAGGTAACTTGCAAATAGAGACAGAGATTTGTCCCTAATACCAAGACCCTCTGGTCTCCTCAATAGAATAGGTACAGAAACTGTATCGAAAGCCTTTTTTAAGTCCAAGAATACCGTCAGGCACTTTTGATTTTTATCAACCTGTTGAACAATTAATTTAGTGAGATCCCCTATAGCATCCTCGGTGGATATGCCTTTACGAAAGCCATACTGCGACCTAGAAATAATATTGAATTTATGGCGATAGTTCAGGAGTCTTTTATTCAATATTTTTTCCATAATTTTTGAAATAGAAGTCAAAACAGATATTGGTCTATAATTAGTGATTTCATCTTTGTTTCCATTCTTATAAACAGGTGTGATAATGGATCGCTTAAAGGCTTCTGGAAATATACCTTTCTCAAAGCTTAAATTAATTAAATCACTAATTACAGGAACAACAATTTCCTTGGCCCTTTTCAGAAATGCGGTTGGGATATTTTATCCCATCCAGCTGCGCTTCTTGAATAAAAGTTCATAAGCGTACTCTCTACTTCAGATGGATCTGTTGATCTGCTGACATCTGACCTAATAGAACAAAAGAACTCAACTGAGAGTCAGAAATAGCTGGGTCAGTATAAACAGTAAGTGGGTTTCCACTATCAGCAATGGCACGAGCAAGAGACTTACCTATACCCGAAAAGAAATGAATGACCTGATTGACTGATTGTAAGGGGATCTCCGTTAGATTAAGAAGATTGGTGCTAGGTATTCTGGGGGCTTTAAATCGCGTTATGTCATTTATTGTGTTCCAAAGTAATTTAGAATTTCTCGTTGATATAGCTAGCTGTTTTTTGAAATAATCATCATAAGTTATAATATATTTTTAAATTATTATTATTAAATAATATATTATTAAACTAGCTTTGCCCCGCGGTTTCACCCGCGTTAATTTTAGGGAAAGAGGTACTTAAATATTTTTAAACAATTACTCTAAGAGTAGGTACCCGCCTCGTTGATCGAGTGGTCGCAAGCGTTACTGCCGAGCAAGGGGTTTCAGGTTTAATTCCTGGGTCGTTCAACGTATTTTTGAGATTCTTTATTTTTAGAGAATTATCAGTAAAATAGTAATGTTATATTTACAACATCAAAAATTAAATCGCAAAGCTCCGGATACGCGAAAAAAGAAGAAAGCCTTTAACTCAGCGGCTAAGTCCTGCAAAAAAGTGCTCAAAAAAGCGCGCTTCAACCACATAGGTGAGTGGTAACCAAACTCGCTTCGTTCCCATCGGGCAGTAAGGCTTTTTGGTCCCTGGCAAAGTGTGTTGAAGCAAACTTTTGCCACTCCTCACTTCCTCCCCTGCAGAAACCGGACGGAACACTGGCACACTCGGCTGTGGAAAAGGCAAATTTATTTGCCTCTCTATTTGCCGAAAATTCTCGTCTAGATGCTGGTAATAAAACTCCACCTCAGTTACCTCCTTGTGGATGCAAAATTCGCATTTACCAAAAGGAGGTTCTCGAAACACTACGCAATCTGGACGTGAATAAAGCCAGTGGTCCTGATGGTATTCCTGCTATTGTATTGAGAAATTGCGCAGCCAAACTGTCTCCAGTCCTAACACGTCTGTATCGCCTTTCTTTTCGATCTGGGACTGTTCCGAAGACATGGAAGCTCACGAACGTACAACCCGTACCCAAGAAGGGTAGTCGTGCTGACCCTGCAAATTACCACCCAATCGCGATCACCTCCATCCTTTGCAAGGTAATGGAGCGAGTTATCAACAATCGCCTTCTGGCTTACCTGGAAGTTAATGATCTCCTCAGCGATCGGCAATACGGATTTCGCCAGCGCCGCTCTACTTGGGATCTTCTCGTGTACGCTAAACATTTCTGGGGGGAAACCCTCGAAAAATATGGTGAGGCCCTTGCTCTCTCACTTGACATTTCGAAGGCATTCGACAGGGTCTGGCACGATGGTTTTATAGCGAAGCTTTCTGCTTATGGTATTCCTAACAGTCTATGTACTTGGATCTCTGATTTATTGAGGGGACGGTCAATTCGTGTAGATGTTGATGGCTGCTCGTCTGACCTATTGACTATCAATGCCGGGGTACCCCAAGGATCTGTTCTCGACGCAACGCTATTCCTGCTTCACATAAACGATCTGCTTAAACCCGGTATCTTTGGGTACTCAGATGACAGCACCATCGCGGAGAGATACTTCTCAACTGCAAGAACAAGACAAACAGAAGTGGACGATCTTAGAGAAGCAATGGTCGACCGTGCCAATCTGGCTGTATCCAATTGGGGTGATGCCAATCTAGTGAGATTCAATGCTTCAAAAACCCAGGCATGTCTTTTCACCGCTAAAAAGAGCCCGTTTAACCTGGCTCCCACTTTCCGAAATGTGCCTGTTCCAGTCACTGACCACCTTGAACTTCTCGGTATAGACTTATAGTCCAACCTCAATTTAGGAAACTATATCGAATCTAGGGCTAAAGACTGCTTTAAAAAAACAGGACATCCTCTCCAAGGTCCGTCATTATTTTACAGCGGAATAGCTGTTAAGTCTTTATACAGCTTAAGTCCGCTCCTGTATGGAGTACTGCTGCCATCTGTGGGATGGTTCCGCCCGGTATCAGCTCGAAGCCCTTGAAGCTATCGACAGGTGTGTCAGGAAACTCATTGACGATGAGATGTTCACTTCAAGACAGCTCCAGAGCCTCGAACATCGCCGTCTGGTTGCTAGTCTGTGTGTCTTCTACAGGTTGCATTTCGGTGAGTGTGCACAGGAATTGCATGAAATAATTCCCACAGCATCATTCCACTATCGGACGACACGACGTGGACGGGGATTTCATCTATACGTGGTCGACATTCCTCCGGTTCGCACCTCGCGGTTCGCATCTTCCTTCATTATTAGAACTGCAAAGGAATGGAATTCTCTTCCTGTGTCACTGTTTCCAAATACGTATAATTTAGGGATTTTTAAGGCAAGAGTGAACAGGCATTATTTGAGTTTGCGTGCTCCACCTTTTAGACTTCATCTTTGTTTACCATCAGACAAGATAGAGGTCAAACGCACTCAAATTTTTGATTAAAAAAAACTTTAAAAGTGGAACTACAGTAAAAATGTCTCGAGAGGAGAAATAATAAAGGACGCAACGGAAACTCTCAAAAAAGATTATTTTTTCCCGTTTTTGTAACATTTCTTATTATTGCTCAGCCCTTATTGGTGGCTATTCAACACAAAAAGAATTTTTCAATTCGAACCAGTAGTTCCTGAGTTTAGCGCGTTTAAACAAACAAACAAACCCTTCAGCTTTATAATATTAAGTATAGATAATACATTTATAAAGTTTAATATAGGAGATTTGACGAGTACAGTGGTATGTCCAACTTCGAGATAGAGGTCAATCGTCAAATCCAGGATGGGCAGCGTTCGGGAAGTTAAAAACGTCTTTTCATCCATCATACGTCAGTGCCTGAAGTCGAAAGTCTTCGACCGATGTCTGTTACCAGCGGTACATCCGTATCTGAGACGTGGTCTCCGACTATGGGCCTTTTAAACAAGCTCCAAGTCGCAAAGCGTGCAATGGAGAGGGCTATGCTTGGTATTTCTCTGTGAGATCGAATCAGATATTATGAGATTCGCAGACAAACGAAAGTTGTCGACATAACCCAACGAATTTCAAACTGAAGTGGCAGTGGGCAGGCACATAGCTCGTAGAACTGATGGCCAATGGAGCAGAAAGGTTCTCGAGTGGAGATCACATACCGGCAAGCGTACTTTCGGACGGCCGTCCGCGAGATGGACAGACGACTTGAGAAAAGTCATGAAGGAAGAGAAAAAAGAACGAATTATTTGTTTTTGACAATTAATGATGAGATAATAACTTTAAATAAACAGTTTGTGTTTTGTTTTTAGATCAAAATGCGTCCACAAGGGCCACAAATGCCGGAATCATGGGATCTTTACGAGACGGATTTGAACAAAGACGCCACGCCGATTGTCCAGACCTCGGCCGACGAGCGAAAATGGAAAATTGTATGGAGGAACGTAATACTTGTGACCTTGCTACATACAGGAGCAGTATACGGCGCCTATCTATTTCTAACTAAAGCCATGTGGGCTACACGTCTGTTCGGTAAACTTATACTATATAACGTACTTTAAATATATTTTTATAAAGTTTTCAAGTATCTATATTTAACGTATCAAGTAAAATTTTAATGTAGGTAAATGTAGTTTATTAGACTTTTATTTCATCTTTTACTAACTTTACAAGCACACGTACGTTATTTTGGTTTTATTTTCAACACGTTATAAATTAATACACTAAAAGGATAATATATAAAGAAATAAACAAATAAATATGTTTAACATACACACAAGGTCGTCTGTTCCTAAGGTAGGCAACTTAATACAGGCAGTATTTTAGGTAACAGTCGAATGATATACATTTTTTTTAAATAAATATACCTACATATAAATAATACATATATAAATAAACATATATTACACCCAGACTCGGGGCGGGAATCGAACCCACAACCCTTGGAGCAGAAAACAGGGTCACAGCAAACTGCGCCAACGGGTCAGTCAATAATATATAATTCAATACGTTGTGGATCTCAAAGTATCATTTTAAAAAAGCAATATATCGTTACCCTAAATATAAAGAAAATCGATATACCACGTTTCGTTTTTAACAAAAATTAAGCAGTCTAGCAAGATGTTAGCCACTCTACGCTTGGTGGCAGATATGAGTATCAAACACGCATACAAGAGTAATAATATAAGCGTACCCAACTATTGCGATGTGTCCCACTGCTATTCTTTTATGAAGAAGAATAGTAGAAACATAATCTGCTGCGTACGTACTGATTATATGTAATATGTAAGTTTTTATTAACAAAATGAAGTTTTAAGACAAATTTGAAAATAGACAGCTCATCGATAAAGATCTCGTGCTCTAATCTAATAGACTGTCTCGGTTTTCATCATTTAATTGTATGTAACTATCATAATTTAGAAACAAACCATGAAAAAATAATAAGTATATATACGAAATTGCAGCGGTGTTCCTTTACCTGTGCTCCGGACTCGGCATCACAGCTGGCGCTCATAGACTTTGGGCTCACAAGGCTTATAAAGCAAAACTACCACTACGTATACTACTGATAGCTTTCAACACAATAGCTTTTCAGGTGAGTTGTACCTAATATATATTTTTAAAGTACTTTTTAAAGGTTAGACAGTCTGTTTACCGTGGAAGGTTATAAGCTATAAAATAATACGCTGTGGCTCGTAGGACCCATAAAAGTGGTTAAATTGATTGTGGGCAGATGTGCCTAATGTAATTAAGAGGAAAGTTGTTTTCGATTATTTTGTCTATGCAGGACAAAATAGCTATTGGTCTATAGTTAATATATTTTTTACGGTCACCTTTTTTATGTATGGGTCGAATTATTGCTTCTTTTAGTAGTCCAGGAAATTTATGTTGCTTAACTATAAGGTTAACCAACCGAGCAATCACCGGTGCTATTTTATCACTTACCAATTGAATATCCGCCATGCGCACGAGATCACTATCAGTCGATTTATGAGAATTCATGCTCTTAATAATTTTATCAACGTATTTATCGCTAACTGGTTGCCATCTCATACACCTGTCGGGCCGTTTAACATAATCATTCCTTTTCAATAATTTAACATTACATACATGTTGGATATGTTGTATTTCCTCATCAAATGTAGCTGCAAATCCATTATATATATTTTCAGCATCTCCTTGATTACTCATATTATTCAATATAATGCTATCCAAGCTTTATTCTCTTTTCCTAGTATTAAAATTATTTTTTCCCATATTTTCCTTTTGTTTTTATTACAATTAATGATGCTTTGTTTAACAAAGTCGTTATTACACTTATTTATTAATTTTGTACATTTATTTCTGTATTTCGTATATGCTAAACGTTTGACCATGTTCTTGGGGTAGTAACTCCATAAAGTAAACAATCTATCTCTCTCAGTTATCATATGTTTTAACTTATCAGTAACCCAACACTTATTTCTATCACTAATTCGAGTTATTTGTGTTTTATAGCTATCGTTATATATGTTAACAAACAGCTGTCTAAGTGCATTATACAATTTTAGTGGACAATCATAGGACATTAGAGCATTAAAATCCACGGCTAGTAACTTTTCTCTAAGCGATTGTCTAGGACTCGCCGCTGTGTAGCAGGTACTGCGTGAGTGGGCGAGACGCGAGTTAAACGAGTTCTCCAGCCGGCGGCCGGCATCGAGCGTCGTTGCATGGTACAGGGCGGGGTGCGTTCCCACTGCACCGCCGCAGAAACATAATAATGGTCCGCTATTTTATGCTGAATAACAGCCGATTGTATTACAGCTGAGGGTGCACGAATGTAAATATGATCTAAACATGACCTTACAATCTTACCATTCAAAATTTCTTGACGTGTTGTTTTATCTATACATTTAATCAGACCAAATTCAGCCAGTAGGTTTTCATATTCTGTAACATGTGGGCTTTTATCTACTAAATTAATATTTATATCTCCGCATAAAACTATTTTGATGTTCTTTGGTAAACTTTCTAAAATATTACGCAGTTCATATGAGAATTGAGTCACTTTGTTTTTCTTATTGATTCTCGGTCGAAGACAATGGAAACGTATTCCGCCGCTCGCATGCCGGTCGTATGCGGAGTCTCGCTCACTCTTGCCAACCATGTGTCTCTCGTGTAAACCAACACTCCGCCACCAGTACGGTTTGTTCTCGTAAAACTATTAACATAAAAACCTTTAATTTGATATAAATTTAACATTGAAAAATTGATGTTTGGTTCTGTTATAACAATAATGTGTATATCCTTCAAACTGTCATGTAAAGTTACCAGGAGTTCAGAGAAATATTTCTTTAATGATCTAATGTTTACATGCAATAGACAAAGGTCACATTTATTATTACTAATAGAAGACAACCAGCCATTTAAACTATTTACCTCTGCTGCGAATATTCTGTCATCTGAGATGATATCGAAATTGTTCAGATTCGCAAATATTAACTTTAAAAAAATACACTTAATAAGGCAGTCGATTATTATGTACTCACGTCTTCACTTCTTTAAAAAACCGGTTATATCACTCACAGACCTTACGCATGTTGTCTTTTTGCCGTCGGCTTTTTTGAAAAGGATCCTTCCATTTGATACCCAAATGTATTTGAAGACCTGGCCTAGTTGTTTCTTGGTGTTCCACAGGATAGACCTAACAGACTTTGTCAGACCTTCATTAATGAAGATGTAGCTTTTGTCCGAAACACCGGTAATCATGTTGCTTGTTGTATTTTTTAACTTTCGACGTTGTACCAGCAAGCGGTCACGAGAGGCCGTATCAGTAGTCTTAAAGCCGACCAGTATAGGAGCAGATTTGCTACCCGCTTTCAGTGGACGAGAACGTTTTACCCATTCAACGTCATCGCTACTTACTTCGATTAGTTTTCCAATCTTATTCACTAATTCCTTTAAGTTTTCATTGGGGAGTTGCTCAATACCTACTATCTCGACGTTGTGATTGAGGGATGCCTGTTCGAAATCGTTAACTTTTTGTTCGAGGACAGTATTACATTTTTCGATATAAATATATTTATTCGTTATGCTTTCCATTTTCCTCTCAAGCTGCTTGATTTTGTCCTTAGATTGCTCGTGCTCGACGATCAATTTATCATATTTGTCTGAGAGTAGACTCAGACCTTCGGTTATGATTTCCAGCTGCTTTTTTACCCCAGGAATGGCTCCAACTTTTTTTTTGTATATCCTGAAGAATATTTGAGAAATCTTGAGCATCTTCTTCTAGATCATCGTCCTCTGAAGCACTGCCTTCACAATTATTAAAATGTATGCGGCTTATTCCACGCTTTAAGTCCGATGCCAAACCGTTCACACACTTTTTGTGGAAAGTACCTCCACAGGGTCCCTGACACACGAAATGCTTCGCTTTTTTGCCGAGTACTAATTTGCACTTAAAACACTCCATAGTTATTTTATTTTCACGATAGTTTTAACTATACGAAAAAAGAAGGTAAGTATCGTATTCGACACGCGGTCCGGGTGCAACTCAACGTGATAAACGATTGCGTGCGTGTACTCCGCTCGGCGTGAGAAAAGAGGATTGACCTCTCTCTCGAAGTTGGACCTACCAAGTTAGACATTTTATCCTAGGTAGATGTATTTATTGACAACTTCGAGAGTAGAATCTACAACCGATATCGGGGTGGATATGACATGCATATTCGACATGATTTTTGTCTTGCCCATATTCATTTTAAGGCCCACCTTTCGGGAAACTCCATAGAGGTCATTGAGCATAATACTGAGGTCTTCCACGAATTCTGCCATAAGCACGATATCATCGGAAGATGGAAGGTGAGTGATGTACTCGCCGTTTATTTTGATGCCAAATCCTTTCCATTCCAGAAGCTTTAAAGCGTCTTCCAATACTGCGGTAAATAGTTCCGGAGAGATGACATCTCCCTGTCTCACACCTCGCTGCATTGGAATCGCTCTCGTGCTATGTTCCTGTACTCGAACCGACATAGTGGCGTTATTGTACAACCACTTCAACACTTTGATATACCGATAGTCATACACAGCGGTGCGCTCATCGTCGTAGTGGGGCGTCACGGGATCGCTTTCGCATGCAACCGTGAGGCCCCGACGGTTGGCTCGTCTATGCGGAAGTCCCCTCCGAGGACTGACGTCAGATCGTGACGCAGCACACCTCGAGGGTATGATGCGTCGAGTCCACCACCGAGCCACAGTCGTGACATCCAATCGTCGACTTCCTGTGGGCCGTCCGTCACAAGTTGTCACCAAAGCAACCGTGCCTGGTGAGAACCTACGTCAGATGAAAGGTAATGCATGGCTTGCAGGACCGGGCGCAAGGCAGCCGTTACGCGTGTGTCATACGGCTGCTCCGCCAGGTCCTCCTCCCACCTCGGCGTTAGTGCTTCCTGCCCCATAAAGTACGCAACCCTGTTCTTTCTTCTTCTTCCTGTTCACTTCTAATAGTCACAATGTTACCAATGAGGGACCCGTGGACCATAAACCCGACACCTCCTTGAGACTGTTGGTCGCCCTCTCAGTAGTAGAACAGGTTACCGGATTTCAGGGTTGTCGTGTCCTCCCCCTCTATTCGGACTTCAAATAAACCCAGTATATGACATTGTAACCTGTTCCTTTCTCCTTCCAGCTCAACAATCATTTCATCTGACCTCAGGGTGCGAATGTTGTGAGTTACCAGGGCCAGGTGTTGTCGCAGGTGGCAGCGGAATCTCACCTGGAGATTCTTAGCACCCCCTGCCATACCGTTATTCGAGCCGCTGCTGTAGCTGGGAATAGTAGGACCACCGGGAAATGGGGGCCTGGGCTCTTTTTTGCTTGTCATATTAATGTTGGTGGGGGGGGGGGACAATACTTGCCGCGCTTGGCAAACGTGTTGGCGAGTGCAGTGTGTTATGCCAGGGCATAGTGACGCCGCTTACCATCACCACCCTGCTCACCTGCATGGTCGTTCGTACCGCTATTACCTTAGTCACATTTTACGACACCTTGGCAAAGAAGAGGTCGGGACTATTCTTCTCTGCCGGTCACCAAACGGCCGGTGTGACTAGCAGTAATAAAAATTCAATTCAATTCATAAAAGTATGCAATTTTTCATTAATATTTTCTTATGACGTTATCTCGTAAAATATCGCCCGTTAACCGAGTTTACAGACAACCAATTGTTTGGTATCATTGAGCTTAAAATAAAAGAAAAGGAAAAAGTAAAAGATGTATTTTTTATTATGCCGTAAAAACCGACTTGTTGTAAATTTCCGGACATCGAGGTGATGTGGTTGAAATATGAATGATATGATGATATGATATTTTGCCATAAAAATCTCTAAAAATATGTGTGGATTTAGTGCTATGTATTTAGTAATCAGTTGCTCTAATTAAGAATTTGTTGCTCATTCTGAGACCGAAATTTTGCTGACAAAGCCAACTTTTTTTGGAAGCTGGCATTGTTATATGCAAGTTGGCATTGTCATATGATATTTTGCCATAAAGCGTCTAAAATATGTGTGGATTTAGCGCTATTTATGTGCCAATTAGTTGTTCTAATCAGGAATTTGTTGCCCATTCTGAGACATAAATATTGCTGACAAAGCCAACTTTTTTTGTCATATGATATTTTGCCATAAAAATGTCTAAAAATAATCGTTACATTAGTTGCTAATTAGTTGCTCAACATATAATGTATCATGGTATGAAATTTTTGAAGAAACTGACGTATCCTACATCGCACTATCAAAGTTTTCAAAGCAATTGAGTATATATATACAAGAACCCACGGAAGTAGCCCACTAGACGCAACACCGTCTAGTCGAAGGATCCTTCCTTTTCACTGTTCGCCATAAACTGGTGACCCCGTAAAGAACACGAGCTTGGCATGAGTAGTGACGGTGATTCTGCAGATTCACAAGCAAAAGTTAATACCTATCTCCATGGCGGCGAGCGAAAAAAGAAAATGACTAGCGGTGCCCCGTCATCATCTCACTCGATGCCCGTCAAGATGCCACCGTTTTGGCCTGAAAAACCTTGGATATAGTTTGCACAAATTGAAGGCCAATTTAATATTTCTGGCGTTACTGATGACTGTATGAAATTCTTTTATGTCATCGGACAGCTTGACCCTCAATTCGCAACTGAGGTGGAGGACATTATTATCCAACCTCCGGCCACTGACAAGTACGAGAAATTGAAGTCTGAGCTCATCAAACGATTATCGGCATCAAGAGAGAAGAAGGTGAAACAACTCCTTATGCACGAAGAGCTTGGCGATAGAAAGCCGTCACAGTTCCTGCGTCACCTGCACCATTTAGCTGGATCAGAGGTATCTGAAATTTTTTTGCGTACAACATGGACGAGCCGTCTACCCTCTGCCATAGAATCCATCCTTGCATCGCAAATGTCATCCACATTGCTGGACCTAGCGGACCTGGCTGACCGCATCCATGATGTGAAAACCCCGCAGGTTGCATTTACCTCCAGTTCTGTACCAAGCAGTTTCACGGACACCCTAGTGAACAAGTTGCAGCGCTCACGAAGCAAGTACAGGCCTTAACAGCGCAAGTGAGTAGGCAGTCCCGTCCACGAGAGCACTCCAGACTCTCAGACTCCAGACAGACGAGACTGCTCATCCAGCTTCCACCAACGACCTTGGATAAGTCGTTGGTCCAGCGGGCCGAAGGATGCCCCCCACTACGTTTGCCGATACGCGGTCTCCACCCCAGGAAACGTTCTCTTCAACGGCCGTTGGTCCTGTGACATACATGACCAGCCCACTGCCACTTCAATTTGCTTATTCTACGGGCTATCTCGCTACTTTGGTTGTCTCGCAGATGAAATCATTTCTGATTTTATCCTCGAGAGAGACTCCAAACATAGCCCGTTTCATCTCTCTAGGTTAAGCTCCGCCAATTGCGTTATTTGTCCCCTGTCCACATGCATGAACGCGTAAACATTTACATTTTAGTGTAAAAAGAAGTGAAATAGTAACTGTGTCTCTGGGGGCCCTTATCTTTTTAGATGAATAGTGAGATCAAGTTTTTTAGCGTTTTTTATGGTGATATTTCAAACAAAACTATAAATATCAGAATAAAGTTCATGAACATTTGCAGAAAGTGTGTTTATTAAATTAACAACAAAAAAGAAAAAACAACATTGGCCGTGGTTCAAAAAATATACAAAATTCAGTCTGTACAACATACGTTCAAACATTCAAATATTGACCGACCATTACATAAACTTATTTTCAAGCTTTTACACAAGCGACGATTGGCTCAGAGCGTCATGCCTTGGATTGTAACGCATAGGATCGTACACGACCTGCGTTCAAACCCCAGTTGACTCTGCTTTTCGTACACTGCTTCTTAATTGTTTCGATCTTTGCAACTTCCTAATAATTAATTACAAGCAAATATGTCAACAAAAAATTGTTCTGAATGTCTCGCAATTATTAAAAACCGAGAATATCTGCAATGTCCGACCTGCGAACAGGTCTTTATTATCGATTGTGCCAACATACCGAGCAAGGAATTTAAGTCTATACAAGTAGCAACTGCCCTGTACAAGTTAGCTTGATCTTTTTGACAGGTGTAAATTTTTCTGATCGACATAACTTTGCAATAATATTATTTTCTTAATTTTCATTCACAAACATATTATTTTCTTAATTTAATGATTTTTAAAATTGTTAAAATATTTAAAAAAAAAAAAAACACAATATAACACAAAATTCCCTAAAGATTCAAGCGTTATCCGAAAATTTTAAGACTTTTATTGCTTCAAAGTAAAATTTTAATTGGAACACTGAAAATATTAGACGCTTGTATAATGTTACATCGCTGGACGGATGGGACACGAATAACAGGCAGTAACTGTTACAAATATCGATTACAAAAAATCATTATTTAAGATCATTTTTAAGTTATTGTTAGAACGGGGGTTCTTTTGGTTGGGGTCTCTTTGGTTAGTGGTTGAGGTCTCTTTAGCTGGTATAACTCTTTTTAGAAAAAAATCTATCGTTCCATCGACTGGCCATCTAAGCCGAACGTCTGTCGAAGCTGTGCTCCTCTTCCTTAATAAAAACTGTTTTAAAGACAAAATTATTTTATTTTTCAACCTTAATTTTTACATACAGGGTTATTTTTATCACTAGCCCGTCTGTCAAAAAGGTCAAGCTAACTTGTACAGGGTATAAGACCGTGGATTGTAGGCGCAACTGGAAATGTCCCAAGTGTCTCATAAAGCAGCGCAGGCGTGGTGACAACACAGCGTGGTGAATACACCCATACGGCAAGCACCAACAAATACGACAATCCGTGACGATATCGATGAGCACACGAGTAGTAACGATACTCTGCAAACAAAGCCTAGCAAAAGTGACACCACTTCACCTTACGTCACCGAAGAACGCTTGCGCCACATATTAAAACAAGAGATCGCGGACGTACTTCAAACAACTTTACACGATCTGGTGACTAAAGAACTAACTAGTATTAACCAGCAATTCTCTAGCTTCCACGAGTCGCTAAATTTCTCTAACGACTATTTTGAGAATGTTAAGAAAGAACTTGAAGAAAAATCTGCTACCATTAAGATATTGCAAACTGAGAATGCAAATTTACTGTCATTAGTGAATGATCTTAATCAAAGATTGGGTGCATTGGAACAAAACACGAGGGAGAATAATGTTGAGGTCAACGGTGTTCCAGAACGTAAATCCGAAAACCTCATAAATACTTTCCTCCAGCTCGCCAAGTCCATCCAATATCCACTAGCGGACGCTGATGTGACACATCACGAGTTCTAATCAAATCGAGACAACGGACGTCCTCGGAGCGTCTAGGTTAAAATGCGTAGCACACGCCACAGAGATGCGCTACTGACGGCTGCAGCCACATACAATAAAAAGAACCCCAAAAACTATAAGATTATAAATAAATTTGACGTTGTCAGACGTGAAAATTTGTAAAATAATTTTAAATTGTATATAAAATATATTTTTTACTCAAAAATGAAGTGCTCAGGATGTTTAAAGTTCTTAAAAGAATCAAACTCCATAACGTGTTCCATTACCGCATGCGAAAAAAAGCTTCTGCGGGTTATGTATACCTTTAGCTTCGTTGTCAGTCGACAAGAGAAAACTATGGAAATGTCCCGATTGCTGCGCGACACAAAGAAAGGGAGGAAATAATAGCTTCACTCCAAACCGCTATGTAGAAGAAAACATCACTCTGAGGAAAAAGACTGATTATTTAAATTGCGATACATATACGAGTAATGAAGTAAAAGAGCTATTAGATGAAGTCCGCCTTCTTACAAAAGAAATCTCCTCACTAAGAACAACTAGAGGTACCCACGGCATCACTAAACAACTGTCAATTAAGACTTGATGAACTGGGTACGTCTATAGCAACTAATGACAATCAAATTAAATATCTAGAATCTCGTGACACCGAGATTAAAATACTCGAAGGAAAGGTGTCCGATTTACAAAAAAATCTTAATGAACAAAAACAACAACAATTGAGTAACGAATTGGAGATTGCTGGAGTGCCTGAAAACACAAATGAAAACCTTCTTCACCTTAGTCTCACTCGATACAAGTTAATTTTGAAACCCTGGATTACACCTGGACTTATTAGGTGCCAAAAACACAGGGATCGTCTTCACCTCCAAGCTCGGAATCATCCTGATAATGAAATAATACAAATAACGTACAAAAGATATAGAAACTTTTTAAATGGCCTACTCTACAGACTAAAAACCGATTATGCACACTCAAGTTTGATTAAACAAACTCTATTTATAAATAAGAACAACCTAAAAAATCTATGGAAAACTGTTAAAGATATATGTAACCTCAATAAAAAGCGTATACCTTTGCTTGACTTACTAGATATAAAACAAGATAAAGTTTCGTCCCTAAATCATTGCAATGATTATTTTGTCAATGTTGGAAAATCCCTAGCGCAAGTTTCCCTTACCAAACTTGGTGCCACACAAGATTCACTTGCAATGACATTAAACAAATTTAAATCTCCTACTTATTCTTTCTTTATAGCTCCTGCGGATGAAGTAGAAGTGAACAGTCTCATAACAGATCTTAAGCAAGATAGTTCTCCTGGAATAGACGGATATTCACCATTACTCATAAAAAAAATTAAGAATTTTATAATTAAGCCATTATCGCACATATTTAATTAAAGCCTTTCATCTGGCATCTTTCCAACAATTTGGAAAACAGCAATAGTAACGCCAATACATAAAAATGGTGACAAAAGAAACCCTTGTAATTATCGTCCAATATCCTTGCTCACAGTTTTTTCAAAATTACTAGAGAAATTAGTTAACAAGAGACTCGTCTCTTATCTAGAAGCTAATAGCTTAATTCCTGATAGACAGTATGGATTTCGGCGTGGGAGTTCTACAGATGATGTAATAACACTAGTTTCTAATATAGTGTCTACTTCCTTAGATAAAAAAAGTGTTGTTTGGGTGTGTTCCTTGATCTGGCCAAAGCTTTCGACACTGTTTCGGTACCTATTTTAATTCAAAAACTTGACAGACTGGGAATAAGAGGATCACCATTGGAGTGATTTAAAAGCTACATATCAGCGCGGAATCAGTGTATACGTGTAGGTGATGTAGTTAGTAAAAAGTTACCTATTGAATTCGGTGTTCCACAAGGAAGCGTTCTTGGTCCTACACTATTCCTTATGCACAATCTTTATAAAATACTTGGGAGTTACAATTGACGAAAATTTTTCATACAAAAACCACATAACCAATCTTGCATCCAGAATTCGTAAAATTACCTACGTGTTCAAGTCTCTCAAACACTCAGCTCCAAATATATATCACTTACTGTATAACAGTTTGGGGTGGAGCTCCTAAAACCACTATGATCGGAATCGAAAGAGCTCAGAGATCAGTTCTCAAAGTCATGCTTGGTAAACCCTTTAGGTATAGTACAGACCTACTGTATAGAGACTGCGAATTGTTGACAGTTAGACAACTGTTCTTATTTAGAAGTATTATGTCTATGCATAGATCTGCTGCAAGACGTCATCCATATTTCCTTTCACCGCGTCTATATAATCGCATAATGAATAAATTTAAAATTCAAAATCTAGCTACTCACAAACTGAAATAAGAACTTGAACCTTGGCTTTTGGGACTAGATTATACCGACACAGAAAACTTATTATAAATATATATATATATATATATATATATATATATATATATATATATATATATATATATATATATATATATATATATATATATATATATATATATATATCCTAGCTTAGTTTGATTTATTAATTTATTAACAAGTGTAAAAGTTATTTTATTTTATGTCTTTTATTATGCTTTAAGTTATTTTCATGTTTGGCTATCTGCGATACACGCTGTGCTTAGTGCAGAGGCCAATAATACGATTACTGCTGTATAATTTTATGGTAATAAAGATTATTATTATTATTAAAAACAAGCTAAGCTTATCACATCTTGGATTCGATGGCCCTAGCACACCTACATTTGTCGCCGAGCATCTCTCACCGTCCAACAAATCCTTCCAGGCTTCGACCCGTATCAAAGCGAAGGAAATGGGATACAAAGTGTGGGTGCGAGGAGGGCGCATTTATGTACGTAAATATGAATACAGCCAGGCTTTACTAATCCGTAATACCAAGTCCCTGAATAACATTTCGTAATCTGCGGCTAGATTTATTTCCGTTCTCCTCGAAACAAATGTTTTAGTGAAATATATTATTTATTATTAGGGACATATAGTATATTATCAAAATGTTAGAGGACTGAGAACTAAAACTAACGAGGTATTTTTAAACATTACTCAAAATAACTATAAAATAATAGTATTTACGGAAACCTGCATCGATTTAATATTATACACCGATGGAAACCTGGCTTAACGCGAGTTTATGCTTTGGCGAATTCATGGACGAGATATGTGGTATATCGACGGGATCGTTGCTCATCTTCTAGCTTGAAATCGGATGGCGGTGGAGTGTTAATCGCAGTATCCCGTGACACACCTTCTTAGCGTGTCTGGAATTGGGAAACGGACTGTGAAGACTTATGGGTTATAATAAACATTAACATAAACAATCATATTAAAAAAGTAGCACTGTGTGCAGTATAAGTGCAAAATACACTAAAATAAACTTTGATTTATGTAAGATTAAGCCACAATGTTCATGAATTAGTGCAGCGCCAACACAGGTCCTGACATCGCTAAACTTTTCGCTAATCATTGTTCTTCTATGTACACATGCGATACCTGTAACATTCAGCTACCAGACGTACCTTGTGGCGGACAGTCGTTGGGATCCCTCAGTCTATCTAAAGAAAAAATCCTTGCAAATATAAAGAAGTTGGATATCTATAAGGGAGCAAGTTCGGACGGAGTTCCCCCTATTTTTATTAAAAACTGTGGTTCTGCATTGGCTCTTCCACTATGCCTAATATTTAATCGTTCAGTGCGAGATGGTTCATTTCACTCGATTTGGAAGAAAGCTCGCGTAGTACCAACCCATAAAAGAGGTGACGAGTGCAATATCTCAAATTATAGACCCGTATCCATTTTGTCAGTTCTATCAAAGTTGTTTGAGTCTTTGGTCTGCCCGTTGATAACGCGTCATATCGAAGCTAACCTCAACGATGCTCAGCATGGTTTTCGAAAAGGTCGTTCTACTGAGACAAATCTTCTTTCACATCTCGCCTGTCACATGAAATGGATGCGGGCTTGCCGGTGGATGTGATATACATATATACCGATTTTACGAGCGCATTTGATAAAGTCAGTCACACTATATAACTATCGAAACTTAAGGGCTGTGGCATTTTCTGTCCAACGCTTGCATGGTTTGCCTCTTATAGATAGATAAAAGGTCTCAACTAGTGACGGTCGGTGGATACGAGTCACAAATATATTACGCCGAGTCAGGCGTACCTCAAGGTACCTGAGCCCCATACTTTTCTCTTTATTTGTTAACGATATTTCTCTCGTCATCTAATATAGCACTATATCGCTTTTCGCAAACGATTTAAAAATATATAGAAATTTTCATCTCATACAGACTTCACACTTCTTCAAAGTAATCTCGACAATTTGAGTACCTGGTGCATAACTAATAGAATGATATTGAACCCTGAAAAGTGCTTCCACATTAAGTTTACAAGAAAGAAAGTACCATATTCTTCTTGTTACAAATTGGGGGCAAAAACACTGAAGGAAGTTAACGAAATTCGTGAGCTCGGTATCACGTAAGACTCTAAGCTCCGTTACAACTCTCATATTGACGACATCGTAAAAAAATCTGCGCAAACTTTGGGATTCGTTAAGCGCAACAGCAAAGGATTTCATTATAGCACCAAAATACTACTTTTTAACAGTATGGTGCCAAGTCGCCTGAAATATGCCAGCTCAATTTGGAACCCCTCCTACTTGGTTCACTCGCAACGAATTGAGAATATCCAGAGATCCTTCACTCGGCATCTGGCGTATACGTGCAGCGGTATCTCCTACAGGAACCCTTATAACCAGCGCCTAGCCTTCTTTAAAATGCCTGCGCTTAAGGCTCGAAGAATAGTCCACGAGCTCCTCTTTCCACAAACTGGTTAACAGGCGGACCGGCTGTTGCGACTTGCTGTTGCACTTTTCTGTCAGTGTTCCATTCAACTTGCCTCGACGTCCAATTGCTAAACTCTTTCGTGGTCTCTTCTCCAGAACTAATTTGGGTACACAAACCTCGATTACAAGGATGTGTAATGAGTATAACGCAGTATGCGGCGTCATTACCGACATCGACGTATTTCAGGACACATTTAACTGTTACAGAACTAAAATATTACAACATTCTGACATTAAAACTTAAATTATTATATTTATTTTGTCTCAAGGTCAATTAGTCCAATTAGTATTCCAAATCTATTATGATTTATGTTTTTTGTTTCCTTGAGACCATGTCGGTGCCAGGCTAACTGGTTAAGATGGCGGATACACCGACCAGCTTGTCCAGTACCAGCTCCAGATGCGCCCTGGCACCCCCCAGGTAACGCTCTTGTCTCATTCTCTTATGCGTCCATCATTAACTTTTTTTTTTTGAGCTGAAAGATACCCACTTGAGGAGTAGCTCAACTCACGCTCCCTCAGGAGGCTTTTCCGGTGTTATACAGCTTTCATTACCTTTAGTCACCTTTTACGACAAGCTAGGTCCTGAGAATAGCTTGGTCTTATTCAAGTCTGCCAGGAACCACATGGTGTTTATTATTATATTATAATATATTTTATCATATTTTTTACCATGATATACTCATAAAACATTCTTTCAGGACTCAGCATTTCACTGGGCCAGAGATCACCGAATACATCACAAATATTCGGAAACAGACGCCGATCCATACAATGCTACACGAGGTTTCTTTTTCTCGCATATTGGATGGCTATTTGTTAGAAAACATCCAGAGGTAAATGCAAAAGGGCATACTATCGACTCGAGCGACCTTCGGGCAGATCCTGTACTCAGTTTCCAGAAAAAGTTAGTAGTAAATTTTTATCTATAAGCATTTATTACTTTTAATAGTAGCCCGCCCCGGCTGCACCCGGGATATGTATTTGTATCTAAACCTTCCTCATAATTCACTCTATAGATGTTGCTAAAAATCGCATGAAAATCCTTGCAGTAGTTTCTGAGTTTATTGCGATTAGATTGACAGCCAGACAGGCAGACGAGGTGGAGGATTTTATTTTATAATATGTAGTTATTTGTGAGGAATGTTTTGAAGTAAGGTGAATTAATTTAACTAATATTTTAATTCAAAACTATAAAATATAGAAAGGTTGAACATGTTATATACTATTTATTTAAATAATTTTAAACAAACTTAGAAGGCTCAATAACTTCCGTGTGTACTTAGAAAATTATGTCTTTCGCGTGTACCTATATATATCCTGTTTATAATTTCAACAAAAATATAAGCAGCAAGCAAAAATTAAAAACTATATTATTTTTTTACAGGTACTATCTATTGCTCGTGCCTTTAGCTTGCTTCATCATACCATCTTACGTTCCCACATTATGGGGAGAGTCGCTGTGGAATGGATATTTCGTGTGCTCCATCTTCCGATTCGTCTTCGTCTTAAATATTGCATTTTTTATTAACTCTGTCGGTCACATGTGGGGAAACAAGCCATACGACAAAAATATCAACCCTGTCGATCTTAAGCCAATGTCTTTAGTGGTACTTGGAGATGGTTTTCATAATTACCACCATACGTTCCCTTGGGACTATAACGCCGCTGAACTTGGTGAAAACTCATTTAACCTTACGAAATTGTTCATTGATACAATGGCTAAAATCGGCTGGGCCTACGACCTTAAAACCGTGTCGACTGATGTCATCAAGCAGAGAGTAAAGAGAACGGGCGACGGCTCTCATAAGGAATGGGGCTACGAAGAAATACAAGAGCTATCACAAGAGAAAATTAATTAAGATTAGTATAATCAGTAAGAGTGTGTGTAAAATTAGTCATGGGTATTTGTTCTATTAGAAATATACAAGCTGTGAAGGGTTTTTGATATAGTAGTTATTGTAAGATATTCGTTTTGATTCGTATTTATTAAATGTTTTTATGGAATTAGAAAATTAGTTTGCTACAAAATAAAATACTAATAGTACCTACTTGTATTTCTTTATCCTCGTTCATCTTGTTATTTGCGTATCATCTTGTAATGTAAATAATTACACCGTCGGATTCGTGGCCTAATACGATACAAAACTCTACCATATGTTGCAACTAGCGGCCCGCCCCGGATTCGCACGGGTATTTAACTAAAATTCTAAAAATTATAAATTTATATTTTTTATCACCTACACCTGCGTCGATACTGGAAAATATTTTATAATAGACGGATTGAGTTGTCAAATCAACTTCGAAGCAAAAGCAACCCCCTTTTAACCCCGTTAGGGGATGAATTTTGATAAAATACGAAACACTTCTTCAATCAATTCTGTTAAAAAATATTTTATGCAAAATTTGAAGTAGATTGGACCGAGGAACTACATTGTCCCATACAAACTTTGCCCCCCTTTTTTGCCCCCTTATAGGTAGAATTTCGTAAAATTCTTAGCTGACCTCTCCTCGGCAAAAGGAATATTCCTACCAAATTTCAAGTCTCTAGGTCTTGTAGTTCCAGAAATATCGTGATGAGTGACCTTTCGCTTTTGTATATTAAGATTATAAGATTATAAAACGAACTCGTTAACAGATTTATTATATCTATATATATAGATAGTACGGATGAAACATTTGAACTGTTTTTTTTTTATTAATTATTTTTTCATTGATGAATACCATATTTCAATAAGTATTATTCCCGACGAAGATAAATCCAAAAACACAAAAATCATAAAAATCGTTCCACTCGTTCTCGAGTTATAAACTGTGTTTTTAACACGACTTTATATATATAGATTACAACTTAAATAGCTATAACCATCCAACTTTGTACAATCAACAAACAAATAACGACCAAATATTTTAAATTTTAACAACAAACAAACAATCAAGACCGTAGTACCCTAAAGTATTTAATTAAATGCAAAAAAGATAAACAGTTTTTTAAATACGGGCCAGTGTCATTCTTTTGGCCGAAGTTTTGGTCAGCGCGATTCAGAAAATTATCTGCGCCATCTATCGTATAATGGTAGAATATCGTTTTTATATTTAGTGACATTTAACATAATTAATATTTAACATAATAGTATATTAATTGAAAATGATGTTTATCTAAAATATTAAAACGATTTCTATTCCTATCCGACATATTTAGTAAACTTTTAAGTTTAACAAAATAATAACTCAAAAATAAGTTTTGTGAGTTTTTAAGATTCGTTAGACCAGATGGCGTCTATGTCGCGTCTAGGCGTATTTCTATTTTCTTAAATATTTATTTTTAAATTTAATTACAATGAAACAAAAACTAAATTATACTGTGAGTTATGTATAATTTTTATGTATTAAAGTTATTTACATTGATTTGTACTTTTTACGTGATACGTGCACACAGAAAAAAACGATAAGAGATGGCGCTGATCGAAATAAAAGCGCGCTATTAAAATTTATTCTTGATGATATACAGGATGACTGGTAAATTACTATCCATATTTAAGGAGAATACTCGGTACATGATTCTCGTTCGAATTATGTAAATAAATTGGTACTTAATTTTTGACCAAATTTTCATAAATTTCAATTCAAGTAAATGAAGCGTTGTCACTCTACAGTCATGTCGGCGGCACGTGCACAGGTGTTGTACTGTGCCGCTTGTTCACATCTAAAAATTGCCAAAGTTCACATCATTTACCTAGTCAACAAATTTGTTGCTTAAACGAGTAAAATATCTTAGTATTTTTGCCTATCCTAAGCCAGGATTAAAGTAGGGGGACTGGATCATGCTTGTTTATTCTGCTACCCTGTTAATACGTGGCGGCGTTTGGACGTAGGTAAACTACCTGTTTTGTGTCGAAAGTGCAGCTAGCTGCTAGGGTGTCCAGACGACGTGTACATAATTGGATAATTGTTGAGTAACTTTACTTAAAGGTTTATTAATATTTACCTGTTTTTTTTACATAATTCGAATGAGAATCATGTACCGAGTAGTCTCCTTCAATATGGATAGTAATTTACCAGTCATCCTTTATAGTGTATTAATGAAATACAGGTTTTAACAGATTAATTATTAGAAAAGATTTCAATTAGACGCTTCGGCCTCGCTATGGCTGCTTTCAAATTTCTTTTCAAGTGCTTGTTAGGGTACAATCAGTTACATTAACCGATGAAAAAAAAATTAATTTATTGCCTTCTTTTTTTGTTTTAGATACTAGAATTATTTATTTTTAAGTAATTAACAAAATTAATACATATATACATTATATCAATTATTTGTTTATTAATTGTTGTCTTCTTTTTTATTTAGTATTTGGAAGGAGCACCATAGATTAAAAAAATGTTCATTTTATATATCATAAGCTATTATTTATTTATCAATTTAAACCTTAATTTTCAGAGACATAAAAGTATCACTTTTTTACAAAGATTAGCATGGCACCAGTTGAGGACAGTATTACGTGTGAGCTTCTGAAAACGGGCGAAATACTGGTACTTAAAGTCTTGCTACTACTTACTACACTTCAGAGGCTCTTTAATGCCGTCTTACTCGAAGGCGTAACGCCGGAGACCTGGAACTGAAGCGTGGTGATGCTCTTCTTCAAAAATGGTGATAACACCTTGTTGAAGAATTACAGACAGCTTCTGAGACACTTTTATAAGCTGTTCTCTAGGGTCGTTACGAATCGTTTGATGGGCAAGTTTGATGACTTCCAGCCTCCCGAACAATCCAGTTTCCAAAAAAGCAACATACATACGCTGCGGTAGATTATACAGAAGGCCGAGGAGTATAATCGGCCATTTTGTTTGGCGTCTGTGGACTATGAGAAAGCCTTTGGTTCAATCGAAACTTGGGCGGTGCTGCAATCTCTCCAGCGGTGCCACATTAACTACCGGCTTATCAAAGTGTTGCAGTGCTTGTACAATAACACCAGTATGTCTGTTCGAGTACAGGAGCATAGCACGAGAGCGATTCCTATGCAGCGAGGTGTGAGACAGGGAGATGTCATCTCTCCGAAACTTTTTACCGCAGCATTGGAAGACGCTTTCAACTTCTGGAAACATAAACAGCGAGTATATCACTCACCTTCGATTTGACGACGATACTGTGCTTATGGCAGCATCCCTGGAAGACCTCAGCATTATGCTCTGCAACCTCGATGGAGTTTCCCGACAGGTGAACCTCAAAATGAATATTGACAAGACAAAAATCACGTCAATTCGTCGATTTAGTCGTTCATGTCGTACCCATATCGTTATCGGTTGCAATGCAAAGGGCTATGCTTGGTGTTTCTCTGCGAGATCGAATCAGGAATGATGAGATCCGTAGACGAGCGAAGGTTGTTGACATAGTCCAACGGATTTGAAAGCTGAAGTGCCGTGTGCAGGGCACATAGCTCGTAGAACTGATGGCCGATGGAGCAGAAAGATTCTCGAGTGAAAACCACGTACCGGTAAACGCAGCGTCGGACAGCCGTCCGCAAGATGGACAGACGACTTGAGGAAAGTTGCTGGAAACCGTTGGATGGAGTCTGCTTTGAACCGGTAGCTCTGGATGTCAATGGGGGAGGCCTACGTTTAGCAGTGGACATTCAATGGCTATAATTATTATATTATTATTATATTTGATTATTGTAATAAGAACTAACTGATCAAATCAGTTATTTAACTAAATTTTATATCAACATAAAAAAGTTCAAAATGATTCCAGCAATAGTTATACTATATAAACTTAAACACTTTCTCCTATTCAGTTCTCTGTTCCTCTAAATTAATCTGTGGTCGTAACAATAAACGAAATAGGTTACCAACGGGTGAGATGTGATGACTTTAACGCATTCAGTGGTTTTTAGATCTCATACATACCACTTTATTTCACTTGAAATATTTCTTTATTTTATGAACAGATAATTATTTCTCGTTGAAATTTTACAATTATACAATATCCATAGTAAAATGAAATGTCAAAATCACGTTATATTAAACAATAAATCAGTTCTTAAATAACTTAAACAACTGGATGTGTAATACCAAA
This sequence comes from Euphydryas editha, assembly GCA_036937285.1. Taxonomy (NCBI): domain Eukaryota; kingdom Metazoa; phylum Arthropoda; class Insecta; order Lepidoptera; family Nymphalidae; genus Euphydryas; species Euphydryas editha. The sequence continues at coordinate 8,352,765 of JAUPFZ010000011.1, forward strand.
TTTAGATATACATATAATGCTGATAAGATAAGGGGCAATTTAAAAACTGAAACTCTTTTTAAGTCTTTTTCGAACGTTATGATCAGTAGTCAGCACAGAAAATGCTCGTACGTGTAAATTAAGCACAATTACATTTATTGTAATAGAATATGTATCAAACTATATAAAATAATTCTGTAATAAACATCTTACGAAAAAAGTATTTAAAAATATGAAATATGACACTTAAAACTTCGAAAGCAGAGAAAGGATATTAAATTAATAATAATAATTAAGTCTTGAGAAATAACGTCATAAAGCAGGCTAAAAGAGGGCAGTGATATAACTTATACACGAAAACATAAAAATAATTAAATATTACCTATATATAATGTCATACAACACATGCTACATACTATACACAACTATTTACATATACATATATACCGGGTGAGGAAAAAGTATGGGAACCCCGAAAAATTCGGAAAACCGCACGAGATTAGTCGTGAGATAAAAGTACATACCCTCAAAGGTAACTTTCAACGAGGAATCCAACGGTGACCTCTGATTTGACCTTATACCTCATTTTCAAGGTTATTTCAAGGTCAACCTCACTTTTTTAAATGAGACCCTCTATTTTTTGTACCAGGGTCAAAAAGAGCGAAAAATTTTACGAGTGAAAACAATTCAATTCCAAAGATAACATGATCCCTAATCCTCCTTTTAGCGCTACCCAGGAACAACGACATAGACGTAGAAGAAATCTGTTCCCTTCGGAGTGCTTTTTTAAAAGTGTGTTCCCCTTGCCTCTCACTTCGGGGTGATTTGTGAAAGTGAGTTCCCTTTGTCTCTCACTTCGAAGTACTTTTTGATAGTGAGTTCCCTTTGCCTCTCACGTAAATGAATTCACAACAGATGTTCAAATTGTACACCATTCGCTTCTTAACAGTAACCAATCCTATTGTAAAATGATTCAGTTGCATTTTGGATCATCTGTCGTCGAATGGCATTAATTTCTTGAACTAATCTACGTATTAGTTCTTCAAGATTTCTTAGATTACTTCTGTATACCTGATCCTTAAACTACCCCGACAAAAAATAGTCCAAAAGTGTTAAATCTAGAGTTCTTGTTCTTATTCTACTGTTTCTCTTCTACCTATCCATCTACCAAAAAATGTCTCATTCAGGTATTGTCTGACATTTACACCGTAATGAGGTGGAGCACGATCCTGCTGAAACCATGTATTTTGAAAATCATTTCCTCTTAAGGCCTGGATAGCTGGAACAATCTGATTTCACAAAAGTTGCTCATAACTTACAACGTTCAAATTTTATTCGATAAAAAAGGGGCCTATTATTGTATCGCCTACAATTCCTGCCCACAAGTTAAATTTTTGAGGATATTGAGTGTGACTTTCTCTCATCCAATGAGGATTTGTATCGGAGCAATATCTAAAGTTATGACGGTTGACTTTGCCATTTAATCGAAATGTCGCTTCATCTGAAAAAACAATATTTTGTAAAAATATTGGATTTTCAGTTATCATTTCCATCATCGTCTCACAAAATTCTACACAGCGATCAGGATCCTCCTCATTCTATTCCTGAATAAGTTTCATTTTTTAAGGATGAAATTTGTTTACCTTTAAAATTTTAAGAACAGATTTTTTAAAGATGTCATGTTGCAAAGCTCAAAGCAAAAGCAAATCGAGATTATTCATGTGGATTTTCCATAAAAGACAGTAAAACATTCAAAGATTTTTCTTCGTTTGTTGCTGTTCGTGGTCTTCTAGTAACCGGACGCTTTTTAATAGACCCCGTTTCTTCAAAACGTCTTAAGGTTTTTAAAACTGTGGATTTAGATAATGAAGTATCGCCATCGCCGTTTCGAAATGTTCTATTAAAGAGATTAACAACATATGTACGACTTTTGCTGATTACCCCAACCCCTCATTAGAAGAGATATTCGTTCTCTTTCGGACAAACGAAACATTTTCAAAGTTTAAAAAAAAAAAACAAAAATGTAATATTGTTATTGTAACCAAAAAAAATAAAAACTATGAGATATTTGACGAATTTGTCGAATCAGTTTAAGTACAATACACTATTTGTTTTTTATATACGTTAATTTATTTATTTTTATTCTAGAGTATATTTATTATGACAACAACAAAATATGGTTTTAACTTACAATTAGTAGAAGACAAGAGCAAATCAGATTAAAATCTAAATGATAACAATTTTTAAATGATAACAAGCACTTCTATTTTATTTTTTAATTATTTATTCTTCAAATGTCTTCGAAGTAATTTTGTATTTCTTATAAACAATTAGTTTTACAGCTCATAAAGGAGAATAAAACGTGACTTTTGAGGAAAAAAACGTGACTTTCCAGTTTTTGACAATTTTAATGATATTTTATGGTTGAAGTAGTAAATTTCTATCTTTTAAAACGAAGCTGTCTAGTGTGAAAAACGACAGATTTTCAAATTAATTTTTATTCTTTTTCTTTTTTCTCGTTGAAAGTTATCTAGGTATGACCTTTGTGTTTTGTTTTACCACTAAACTAGCGAGATTTGAGAAGTCATACATTGACCTCTATTTGACCTTCGGGGTTACATTAACCTCATACCTAAATACGTAATCCGGACGTAAAATTTTCCGTTATTTTCGATTCCGGTATAAAAAATAGGGATTCCCATTTAAAAAATTTGGTTGACTTTGAAATAACCTTGAAAATGAGGTTCAAGTTCAAATCAGAGGTCACCGTTTGATTCCTCATTGAAAAACTACTTACTTGTTGTTGTTACTTGGGCATGACTTTTGTTTTACGACTAACCTTGTGCGGTTTTCCGAGATTTCCTTACTTTTTCCTCACCTGGTATACATACATACACAAAACCACTCACTATAGTTTTTACTACAATAACTACGAATTCAAGTGAGTGAAAAAACATTGCTTCAATTTCTTTTGAAAGGTGTGCTATGGGAGGAGCGAAAACTGGTGTGATAAGGGCATAGGTGGTTGTAGTGAGTCAAATAGGAGTAATGTTGGTTGTAAGCCAATAACTATATGACTTTTAACAGGATACGAGAGAACGAAATATAGTGGTATTGAGTGAGACAGGTAAGATTCAAGGTTTTATGCAGAGGGTTGACAAAGACTTTCTTCCACAGTGACGGGAAGACATATCGTTTGAATGACACGTTAATGATATAGGTCATCATAGGCGCAATATCATCCAGTACGGGAAAAAACATGTCAATGCTGAGGTTGTTACTACCAATGGAGAAATTTTGTGGAGATGGAACGGACATACTTCTTTGTGGCATCTACTAAGACTGATTTAAAGACGAAGAGTCTTCCGTTCGGACGTTGGTTAGGTGTACCAAGATTAGGTAAGAATGTAAGGAAACCGGTTAGAGTAAGAGTCTAAAATTGTGTGTGAAGTGATAAAATGATAGTTCGAATGAGATCATTGAGATCCACAGAGTTTTGACTACCCTACACATTCTGTTGCAGATGCTACGTACTTCACTATGATACTACGTACTATATGCATCTAAATTTTTCCTTTTGCAATTGATGCTTTTTGTTTCTGGATTCGGCCTTATCACGTTTGGCAATCGCTTAATGTCACGTGATAGCCAAGGGGCAGAAACGTGTTTCATTCGCACCAGCCTTACCGGAGCGTGCTTGTCGTACGTCTAATCAATTTCGTCAGTTAATGAGTCAAACATGCTATCGATGCTATTCAACGACATTATAGCTGACTGGTCGATATTTTTAAAATCCTCTCACAAACGTTCTATATCTGTATGCTTAAAATTGCACTGAAGTAAATCCTTAATCAGAGAAACATATATTTTGTCAGTAAAAAATAGCCAATAATTAGGAAAGTAGTGAGTAAGAAAATTCAGTGGAAGAATCTTCAAATTGACTGAAGATGTCAAGTTATTTACAAACTTGCGCTCTGGCGTCTTTTTTTAATAAACAAGTATTTAGGTCGCCCATGTAAATTATATGTATAATTATTATTAGGAACAATGCTCTACACGATTCTAACTCTGCAAAATAATTAATTTTAATTCGCTGGGACAGTCCAAGTACCAAATGTTTGGTACATACATATTATACACATGTAATGTAATTGATGATCGTAAATGCCTTAGCCACATAATTGATAATATCTAGTCTATTCTTATATTTGGTCCAAGTGTTCATGCCCCTATATAAATATAATACGTATTTATGTGTTTGGTGGCGGTATAACTGTGTATGTGTTTACAGTGGTGCTTGTATAATTTCTGAATTATTACATACGTTACGTTTGTTTTTGATTTAATAGTTTATCACTCGTAGGCAACTGACATCAGTGACGCACTCGTCCTATGGTTTGGTTGAAAACCAGTGTCAGGTACCATTTTACTGTTGTAATTTGACTTATTCCAAACCGAACCAATTCGGCGCATTCCTGAGGCACACGATAGTTTAAAAATTATAAGTATACTTATTATGTGTATGTTACTTTCTATAGTCGATTTAAACTGTTGTCTCTTATGTGCGATCAAATAAAATGTTAATTAAAGAATACACATGTAATTGTGATTAAAGTGTTTTTTTTTTTTACATATTTCAGTTAGACCAATTTTTAATGAGAACATTACTTTCAGTTCTGGTCATTCATGCCGAACTTTTCATTCATTCTATAGTTCAAACTGTGGAGACTCCGGATCAAATCACTGCCATTTTTGATTCAATATATAGGTAAAAACTAAATACATATATAATAAATAAATACATAATAATACAAGGTAAAAAAAATATTGATGTTTATATATTATAATAAGGGGCTCATACCCAACATTCAAACAATATAATTTCTTTGGTACTAACATATAGTGTAATTGTACTGACGTAAAAAAAATTAAAGTAATTAATCCAAATATTCTATGTAATAAAATATTAGAGTTAAATCTATGAAGTATTTCAAGTTTTTAAAAGTCATAAAATCTAAAAAAAAATATTAGTATTTTTATATATAAAGTAATTATACAGCATGTCCCAGAACTCAACGTCAAGCCAAAACAGGGTGACAGGATTGATTGTCAGCGATTGTAAGCATCACATCACGTAACCCTAAATAACATTTCTAGAACCACAATCAAAAATAATGACACAATTGACCCAAGTTTTCTAGAATTAAGACTATTTGTTAAACTATGAATTTAAAATTTTCAAAATTTGTCGACTTTGAAAGGCCCTCCTTTAAAAAAAAATGTACTAAAGTGCCTTGGCAAGTGCCATTAAAAGTTCGCGCATTTAATCAGGATTGAAAATGGTACAATACTTGTTAGTTTCATACTAAAAAAAAAACTAGTAAAAAAATGAAAACCTCAAGTAACCCGATTTTTGCTAACCCATTATACTCAGTTGAAATGTTTTTTATTCGCACAAGCTCTTGGTAGGTTCTTAATTTAACGGCAAAATGATGAGAGAGATGGATAGTGGACATGTTTGCCATGAACGAGCGATATTTGTTTATTCAATGTATTTAAGGATGCTTCAGTTTTAAGAATGTTTGAAAGTTTTATTGGGGAAGAAAACTTTCAGACGAAAGTTTTCTACGCCCTTCTTCCTTCAGCTTCTACGCCCAGACGGGCGTGTCGGACTATTTGAAGAAATATGAATTTGGTAATACAATTACAAAGGACCTCCGTTCTTCTTTAGAACCCTATTTAAAGAAAAATAACCCACAATTGAGTCTGAACTATTATGTTTGAGAAAAACAGTATTAATATTTACATTTATTATTCATTAAACTGTTCTATATATCTTTTTAAATTGTTGTTGAAATACAATTGAAATGCAAAGATTTTTTTTATAATATAAAAATTACTATAAAAATATTATAATGATCAGGCGTTATCCTATTGTTTTACTTTTATGTTTAAAATAATATTTTATAGCTTAAGTTATGACAAGGCTTATAAGCTATAATTATGCTAAATCTTATCACAATTGGTTTAGTAATTTTTGGAGATTTCAACAGTCGTATAAATAAACAAGCCAAGCCAACACACATAAAAACCATACAACCCATTGTTTGATCGCAGTAGCAGTAGTAATAAGTTCAACAGAACAAATATTGTTTTGAAAAAATATTCAGTGTACACAATTGACTTCTACTATTTTATAATATTGTGTAGGTATAGATAACAGTTTCGTGACAAATTTTTATTTTTGTTCATGTGAAATTGTCACTAGAATAGTGCTTTCGTGTTTTTACATAGTTTAAATTTAACAATGTTATATAAGAGGAAAACATACAAAACGCTTTCAGCAGTTCGAAATTGTTGTATGACTTTAATTTTTTTCACTTTATTGGGGTAAACAAACAGTGTTACAATGAGTAAGACATAGCAAGTATACATGAAAGTACAATTAAAGTAACTAACACCAACACTGCTTACCACGAATTACATACAAAAGCAAAATTTTGATACGATAACAGTTGAAAAGATTGATCAGAAAAACATGGTATATAAGACTATTGTCAATGTTTCAATACAAGATTTTTAAGCGTGCTAGGACGCGTTGTCGCAATGTCTATTGTATTGAAGTTAATTTGCAATATATTTTATTAATTCAGATATATAATGGACACATGGACGAGACAAATGGGTTATCCACTATCAACTGTCACGCTAGGTGACAAGACTAATACTTATGTCATAACTCAGAAACATTTCCTAATCGATCCAGAAGCCGTGGTCAAGGATGAATTGGATTATAAGTAATAAAACATTATTTCTCATGAATATAATAGTTATTTATGCAGCTGTTGTATATATTTGATACTTGTTATCAACAGTTGCATACAAGACTTATCTAGTCCCATGCTTTAAATCCTAATTTTTTTGTAAGCAAAACAATAAAAATATCGAAGAAAAATGGTGGGGATTCCAATAACCAACTTTTTTTACGGCGCGCGGCGTTCTGGTAGTGAAACGCCCGTGAATGACAATGTTCTTTTTTTGAAATTCATACAGATACCACGCATCGAGCAGTAAGATTGTGGGTGTCTATTGAGTATCTTTTGCGCAAAAGGGGTCGAAAAAAAAAGAAGGAATGTTATAATGAAATTCAGTACAACATAACCATAATTTCATCCGTTTGGATGATATTATGGTTATTAGGAAATTGGGTGTTTTAATCACAGTGTACAAAATTTATAGACTGTGGTTTTAATGTTGGCCATAAGGTAACTGTTTTGGAATCTTTTATAAAGGACTAGCTTTCCCCCGCGGCTTCGCCCGCGTGGAAATCTTTCCCGGTGCACGCTTTTTTTTTTGTCTTAAACAATTGGACAATCTTACATTATTTTATGTTTGACAATAAGGAACTTCCATACAAACTTTTGTCCCCTATTTCAACCCCTTCTACCCTTATTTTCGCGATAAAAAGTATCCTATGTCCTTTCCCAAGTTCAGTTCTATCTTCATACCAAATTTCATCAAAATCGGTTCAATAGTTTAGGCGTGAAAGCGTAACAGACAGACAGACAGACAGAGTTATTTTCGCATTTATATATTAAGTAGTAATTTAAAGCATGGGAGTAGTTAAATATTATAATATTAATATTAATTGAACTAATTTGTTTAATGTTTTATTTTAAATATAATATATTATTTATTTTAGTCTTTATTGCACACCACACATACATTACAAAACATAGTTACAAGTTAGTTAAGACAATATTGTAAATACATGTTCTATCCATTTAACTACGACGCTTCGGGCGTTTTTCTGTGCAACGATGGAGCTTAACCTTTAAGTAGTGACGTGGCTTAGATGAATCATAAATTGTGATGTGACGTTTTTTAGACGTCTATATAATCTATGAAAATTATATAAACTTTATTATATTTAGACATTGCTTTTTATTCATAATTGAAATAAATAATTATCTTCTAATGTTTAGTTATAAAAAGAAACCCAATATAAGCATAAATCAACATTTATTAGGACATTTGGTAACAGGTGTGAATAAATCACATAATAAAAATTGTACTTCTTCATTCTTATGAAATAAGCAAACAGACTTATTTTTTATCAAAAGTAAGAAAGTTTTCTACTAGTTTAACATACTAACTAAGAAAAAAATGAAATTAAAAAATAATCAGTCTCCTAAATTCAGTCGTAATCAGTACAGTCGCTGCAGATCGTTTTGGAACAGCTCAAGCATATAGGTTTGCGACATGCAATGCACTTATACTTGGTACGCCGCTTCAGACTTGCCAGAAACACCCTACAAGTCTTTTTGACATTATCACCAACAACTGACTCAATGCAGATAGGCTCCGGCGGTAAGTCTTCTCCAAGAATCCTTATTATTGTCAACCTTAGCTCTCTTGGAAGACGGTCATTGTAAACTCGCTGAGGTAAATGTGGCAAAAATAATTCTCAGGATAAATCCTGCAAGAATCGTCCTCTAGATATATTTGGTACGTCAGCACACTGCTTATAAAGCACAAAGGCATTCACCCCGCTCAAGTCTAGTAATCTGAAAAAATAGCTAAATTCCATCTGCGAGTGCGTCGGCTACAAGAATGATTTGAACACTTCTTGTCGACTTCATCCACCCCATCCTTTGTCTTATTGTAGTCCATAATGATAATAGGTTTATTGGTATCAGGATCAATTTCTGAGGTGTGATGCATAGACGAAAATAGTATAACTGCCTTAGATGTTTTATGTACTCCTGCTTCTCGTGACTTGGATACTTGAAATTCAGGTGGAATATGACGTTTATTTTTTTAAGGGTGCCGAAAGCGGCTATTTCCTGAAGGTCCTGGTTGATCCATCTAAAATAGTAACACATATAATGAGGTGACGAATAATAGATACTTAGAAAAATATACTCTAATACTGATGTGACGTTTAATAATTCATATACGCAAATACTGACCTCACGTCTCAGGGACACCCAATGGTTATACAGGTACAAGTGTTACAGCCACAAGCGCGAGCACTCGATTTACTGATCACACTACAGAAACACGAAGGTACGAGGGAGGGCAGGGGCGTAACTTTAAAATCGACTGTGGGAGACTAATTTTTGCATCCATGGCGTCTCTGAGACACCCACGTCACTACTTAAAGGTTAACCGCATTATAATTTCGTGCTATGATATTTTATGATTTTAAATTTGGTTTAACTGAAAAACTTAGCCTTCAACGATTACAATCAGCTTTAACAGTTTTTAGATGGTTCTGTGAATTTAAAAGAGGTGAAATAAACCTCGAAGATGACCATAGAAGTGGTCGCCCACAAACGGTAGTAACTGCAGAAAATGTATAGACTACTGAAATTATAGTGGGAGAAGACCCACGAATTACTTACTCGAACATCGAGATAATTCTTGGTGTTAGATTGGGGAGTGGATCTTGGAGTGAGGAAGATTTGTTGTCGTTAGATCCCGCGTTTCCTCTCAGACTCGCAATGAGGCGATCCGCCCAAATCGGGGCACCGTACGTCGCCATACTCCGGCAGACACCGGAGTACAGCTGCCTGCAGGCGGCGCTGGGTCCTCCAAGGTTCGGGAGTAGTCTGCCCAGTGCACTCACCACCTTCACGACCTTCGGTCCCACCATAGCGAAGTGTGGGCCGAAGGTCCACCCTCCGTCGAGGATGAGCCTCAGATATTTGATTTGGGGGCTCATCCTGACCCTCCCCTCTCCGATCTGTAGGGTAGCCTCCGGTGGGGGTCCCTTGCGTCCGGTCCCGCGGAAGAGGAGGGCTTCGGTTTTGTCAATTCTGACTCGAAGCCCTAAACTCTTTATGCGGCTGATCACGAGGTCGAGTCCGACCTCGGCCATGCCGTCTCCTTGAAGTCACGTCTCCGGGAGTAAACGAGCGTGTCATCCGCGTAGCAGATGACACCCATCCCGGGGAGGAGACGGCCTCGCAGGACCCAGTCGTACCCGATGTCCCACAGGATCGGACCCAGAACCGATACCTGCGGGACACCGCAGCCAACTTGCCGCCACTCCACGGACCCCGACCGGTTCTCGTGGCCTACCCTCCGATGGGAGAGGTACGCCTCCAACAGCCTCCTTAGATACGGGGGCACTCGGAAATATTACAGTGCCTCCCGTAACACTGCGTGCGGGAGACTGTTGAAGGCGTTTGTGATGTCCAGGGACACCGAGACAACCACCACCTCTCTCCTGTGCTCCGCCGCACCCGTCACCGCCCGCAGGCGTTGGAGGGCATCAGTGGTCGACCGGCATGCTCGGAATCCGAATTAGGACTCTGATAGTCCAGGTCCCGAGCCATCCTCTAAGTGTTAAGCGAGCCGGTAGGCCACCACCCTCGCCAAGGCCTTCCCAGCTTCGTTCAGCAGCACCACCGGTCGCACCGCCAAAGCCGAGTCCGGAGTCCGCCCTGCCTTAGGTAGTAGGCAGAGCCGACCCTCCTTCCAGGCCCCCGGGAACTGACCAGACCGCAGGCAGCCGTCAAACAGCTCCCGAAGGCTGTCGCCGTGGTGCCCGAGAGTGATCGCGAGTACCGTGCACCCCGTCCGGACCCGGCACCCTCTTCTTACTCTGAAGGCGGGACAGTGCCGCCTCCATTTCAGTCTCTGTAACGGGTGGCGGAACACCCTCCTCCTCGTCCGGCATCTGCCGAGCCATCCTGGGGGGCGTGAAACCCTCGGGTTCGTCGGGGAAGAGTTCCCCAACGATCCTCCTCAGTTGGTCCGGCTGGAGCGTTTCGCTGATTGGGGCCGACTGGGCGCGTAGCTTAGTTCGCGCCCAATTATACGGTCGGTCCCAGGCTTCTCTCTTCAGACCCCCCACTAACTCCAGCCAGGCCTCTTCCTTGTCTCGGCATATGGCCTGCCGCAGAATCTTCGTTTTCTCCACGTAGATCCTGTGCAGCCTGTCATCCCTGTCCACGTCCTGGGGGCGTCTCCGCCTACTCCGAGTATATTCCCTACTGGCCCCGTTGCTGGCGGCCCGGAGACCGCTATCTCAGCCGACCACCAGTAGAGCGCCCGCCGCGGGGATGGACGCGGACGGGATGACTTCACGGGTGGCATGGCTGCTCTGAGACAGCACTGAAAGCGTCGCAGAGTCGGCTAGACACCTCATCCACCCCAAACTCCGACAGCGGCGGGAGACTCCAGCGGCCGACGATTGCGGCCTCCTCTGCACTACCTCCCAAGCTGATGGTACGTTCCATCGATCCTCTCTATTGAAATTAGGATGTTTTTTGATTTCAATAGCCTCGCGAATCATCCTTGATAGGAATCGGTGTTCTTTAGCGACAATTTGTGGCTTATCAAAATCTGATATAGTGGTTGGTACCTTGTTGAGTATGTTGATAGGTACACAGCAGACTTTGTCGACTGTTGGTTTTTAATGTCAGCTATGTGTTCTTTGACGCGTGTCTCTATACTCCATTTAGTTTGTCCTTTACAGGGTGACTTCACGAATGGAATGAAATAAAAATAAATAAATAACTACGAAATCAAAAGACCGCGCGATTGTTTTCAAACCTGCAATAGTCTCGTTGGACTTTGCACGACCTTAGCCAAGAGCCGTGCAGCAGATAGCAAACAAACAAGATAGAAAGAGATAGCCTATATTTTCATGTTTCATCGGCGTTGTTTACATTTGGTATCTTGTCTCGTTGAACGCACTATAGTAAGTTTTGATTGAAGCTCGCTTCGAGGTGTAGCCAATCTTGTCAGTGACTCCTTTAACATATGGTAATATAGCAGACTGGCGCTCAACTGTGGCAGTTTTCTTCCTCCGGGATTCGTGACGCTGACGCGGTTTTTTAATTTAGTCCCCTGGTACTTTGCCACTTATCTTAATTTAGATAGCTCTTACAACTTCCGCTTTTACAGTGCATGGTATTTCTTCTTCGAAATAATATCTCTTTGTTTCTGTAAGTATTTTTTTATCCTCTGTGTATATTATATATTATATAGTTCCTTTAAAAATTTCGTCGCCTCTTTAGCTATTGTCTTATTTTTAGTTTTGATATTAGGTATCACCTGTGTATGTTCTTTGAGTTGTTTTATACCTTTATGTTTTCCTTATTTTTTCTATCTGTTCCTTTTATATATTCAGTCTGTCTTTCTGCCTATGTCTACTAATTGATATCTAGATTTTCTTTAGACAATTACGTTTATAATTTTGCAACAGTTTATTTCTCACCATTAACGTTCTTGTTCCATCTCCTAATTTATATCCTACGTTAAGCAGAACACCGCTATCGCAGTGGGATGACGAAAACCAAAAATTACGAGTTGGAATAATAAAATAATTAATACTTACTATTAATCTAATTATTGTAGAAGAACCATTAGGTAAATTTTTTATTGAGGGTAGGCGTGAAGTTAAAAGTCTTAAAATTTGCTCTGCATTTAATATTTCAAATATAATACAATCTCTAAGATTAATCATAAATCAATGTACCTGTGAAATTAATTAGCCTGCCAGCTATTCTGAAATCTAATAGTAATACAAAAACAAGCTTCTTCATTTTATCAAGACACTACACCACTTGCACAACAATGGAGTCAATTAAGCAGACACTAGATGAGCTTAAGCAAGTATTTAATACAAGGATGAACGAATTTCTGGAAGAAGTAAAGGGAAGTACATCCACTACTAGTCCAATTTCTAACATCAATGAGCAATTTAATTCCTTCCGTTCCTTTGTCCTGAGTGTTCTGGATAATCTGCACCGTCAAGTTGAGTTCCTATCTATAAAACATGATGAATTAGACATGCGGTCACGGAAGAAGAAGTATTCTTGTTTATCTCGGTGACTCTATGTAACAGAAGTATCTGTTACATAGAGTCACCGAGATAAACAAAGAAGACACAGCTGCCCGTGTGATCAAATTGTTTAGTGAAAATCTCAAACTCACACAATTTACATCTGATTCCTTTAGTCGTTGCCACAGATTGGGTCGCCCTAATAAAGATAAACCACGGGTCATACTAATTAAATTTAGAGATCTTACACTAAGAAACCAGGTTTGGTCATCGAAAGTTAATTTCAAAGGTTCCGGTGTCACTGTCTCGGAGTTCCTGATGAAAAAGCGACATAAGATCTTTCTAGCTGCTCGCCAGCGCTTCGGTGTCACTAAGTGTTGGACCAGGGATGGTGTTATAATTGTCCTGGGCGATGATGGCTCTAAACACCGTGTATCAGCTATGTCGGAGCTGAATTTAATTCCTGGGTCGACTTCATCTAATATCGAGGCTCCAAACATGTCCCCGAATGTGGAGGTTGTCAAGCCATCCAAAGTGATCACAAGGGTCAAGAGAACAATTAAGAAGTGTTAGACACCTATATATAGTACTGGACTCCCTTTGTTTTTTGTTTTTCTTTTGTTTTGTCTTTGTTGTTTGTTTACTTGTTGGACCTATTTACCGTAAGTACCTCTAGGCTCTATCCTATTAGTACCCATTTTAATATTGCCTTCGTACGCAATCTAAATTCTCATATATTTAATTCAATGGCTCTGTTCTAAAATATACAGCATTTTTATTTTCAATTCCGTATATAATAATATGAAATATCACATTAACATAGTTATGTACTTATTATGTTCAATTATTCGTTTTTTTTTTTTTTACTGAGTTACTGACAGACATTTTACAAATAACATTTGACATCTAGTACCGTTCGAAAATTTCTTATTTTTATTCTTATATTTTAAATTAATTAGTGGCTGCGTTCAGTGAAAAATGGGTCCAATAAGTTGTTTTAAGTTTTTTTTTTATTGTCCTTCTTTTTTATTTTTATTTTTTAAAGAATATTTTGTTTAATTGATATCAATTAACTTCTTGTGTTTTTGTGTTCTAAACTAATTTTATTTTTATGTTATTTAAATATTTTTGTTCACTGTAGCTGGCTGGTAATGGCTTAAAGTTTAATTAGTGAAATCAAATCTGATTGTATATTTTATATAGTTTAAAAATAATATATTATACTAGTATTTATATTATATTTATATAATTTAAGTGCATATATTTTATAAGATTATTATACATATATATTGTTAATTTATGTCGTCTCTAAGTAGTTTTCAAAGTGATCATTATTTTTCTTTATCGTCATCTGACGAATTGCCTAGTGATGATAGTTTCCACAGTACAGATTCTCCTTCACTAAATTTTAACCTTAATTCACTCTTCTCAGACTGCTTGAAAGATTTTAATGTGATCCATATTAACGCACAAAGTGTTCCGGCTCATTATCCCGATATGCTTGCGTCGTTTGACTGCCGCAACATTCATGCCATTCTCATATCTGAGTCATGGCTTAAGCCCTGTTTACCTTCAACTTCGTACTCATTACCTGGTTTCCAACTTATTCGCAATGACCGTATTGGTAAGCGGGGTGGGGGTGTGGCGATCTACTTACGTTCTAACATTCCTTTTAGTGTCATTAGTTCGTCTAGCCAACCCCCTGTTACCGATGCGGCGGAACATTTGCTTATTGAAGTTACTCTTTCTCATTCTAAAGTCCTTCTTGGTGTTTTCTATAACCCTTCTTCTCTTTATGATTACTTTCCAAATTTTGAAAATATCTTAGAAAACCTTGTCCCTATATACAGCCACATAATCATAATGGGAGATTTTAATACTTGCTTACTGAAAGGTGATGCTTCGTGTAGAAAATTATTTGATGTGGCTGAATCTTGTAATCTACATATCTTACCTCTTTCAGCCACACATCACTCTCCTGGCTGTACACCTTCGCTTCTCGACCTTATTTTGGTCTCATCTCCTGACTTAGTCTCTAAGCACGGACAATGTTCCGCTGATGCGTTTTCCTATCATGATTTGATCTACCTCTCGTACAAAATTCGTCCTCCTAAAGCTAAATCTAGAACGCTTCTGCACATAAATTTTGGAGGAATGGATAGAAGCAGACTTTGCGATGATGCCCGTGACTTGGATTGGTCGGTAGTTTTTGATGCTGACACAATAAATAAAACGGTCGAGACGTTTAATATGCTGCTCACTCGACTTTATGACATTCAAGCACCTATTAGACCGATCAAAATAAAACATCTTCCAGCGCCATGGTTAACTGAGGAGCTAAAGGTGTTAATTGAGAAAAAAAATCAAGCCAAATCTCGATTTAAGAAAAAAACTCAGACGTTAACCGCGAGACTTACAAGAAGGCCCGAAATCGCTGTAATACATCTTGTAGAGATGCTCAACACCGCCACATCCACAAATCTGTCGAAAACGGCGACATCGCTAAAACCTGGAAATTTCTTGAAACACTAGGAGTTGGGAAAGCATCTAGTAAAACCTCTATTAATATTGATATTGAACTTCTGAATTTACATTTTTCTTCTTCCACTGTACTTGATGTTGCTGAAAAACAACAAACATTAAATTTTCTTTCATCGCTTCCAACTTCTAACTTCCCACCGTTTACCTTTTCTTCTTTCACCGAATGTGATGTTAAAAGGAGCATATTGTCTGTGGCCTCGAATGCTGTCGGTACAGACTGTATAAGCCGTAATATGATCATTCCCATCCTAGATATTATTATCCCTGTCTTAGTACATATTCTAATTGATTATTCCATCACATCTTGTATTTTTCCTGATGCGTGGAAACATGCTCAGATTGTCCCACTTCCTAAACAACTTAATGCTGTCAACCTATCTGATTTCCGACCGATCTCCATTCTCCCCTTCCTATCAAAAATTCTTGAAAAGTTAGTTTTCCACCAATTAAACATTTTCCTTAACGAAAACTCGCTTCTAAATCCTCTTCAATCCGGCTTCCGTACTGGTCATAGTACGGTCTCAGCTCTAGTCAAAGTTACTGACGATATTCGGTTAGCCATGGATAATAAACAACTCACAATTTTGACTCTTTTGGATTTTACTAACGCATTCAACCCTGTTGATCATGATATACTGCAGAGTGTTTTACGTTCCCTTAACATATATCCATCGGTGAGAAACTGGTTTCTGAGTTACCTCAAAGGACGTCGACAGCGTATATGCTTTGATGAGGCCTTCTCTTCATGGCGTGATGTCCAAGCTGGGGTACCTCAAGGTAGCATTTTGTCTCCTTTGCTTCTTTTCAATCTTCATTAATTCCATTACTCAATGTATTTCTTCTCTCTACCATATGTATGCAGACGATATTCAGATTTATCGCCACTCTACATCCTAGCATATTGCTAGTGCAGTCGATATAATCAACATGGACCTTAGAAATATTTTAGAATGGAGTAAGCGTTATGGTTTTAGTGTCAACCCTGGAAAATCGCAAGTTATCATTATTGCGAAAATAGGCCCAGGCATTATTGCGAAAATAAACAACCAAAATCTACCTCCTGTTGTTTAAAACGGTATAAGGCTACCTTACTGTTCCACTGCTAAAGATCTTGGTGTTCACCTTGATAACACGCTGTGGAGTAAACCCTTTGCACAGAAGAGATCGAAAAAAACAAAGGAGTGTTATAATGAAATCCAGTACAACATTATATCATCCGTTTGGATGATATTATGGTTATTATGATATTGGGTTTTTTAATGTTGGCAATAAACTAACTATTTCAGATTCTTTTATAGAGGATTTAAAGCATGGGAGTAGATAAAAGTCTTAAAGTTTTGTTCTAGTGTATCAATTTCTCAAAAACTAATTAAGTATAAATAATAAGATAAACAATAATGATAATGATAAGATATATAAATAATAATGATAACATATATATTAAACTAAGACAATGTACAATAGATAATAAACTTGTATTTTTTTTATATTTCATTACTTGTACATAACAAGTAGTCATTTGGAAATACTATAGTCAAAAAACATGTTTTCAACTATGAAACCCAGGAAACTAAAAAAATTCATCAACTATATACATAATTTGTTATTTATAGCTACTTATTTGTAAATTAAAGAGTTACTTAAGTTTTAAAGACTTAAATAATTTCATCAAACATCGAAATATTTTGAATACAAACTAGAATGATAACTTGTAAAAGTATTCAACAGTTACAGTTCAAAGTTCACAGAAAAATTTAATTTAATTAACTTTATTTGTGATTGGTTTAAACTTTAAATCATAACAGCTATCCTGTTTTCATGTTCATTTTACAATTTTTGGTTATAATTTAAAAAAGAGAAGATAATTTCGAAATGACAACAATATCGAACTGTTTTTATAACATACAACTTATCAAATATGCTGATAAATATACAGCACTGCGTTCTACAAACCAAAAATTAAAAAAGGATATCTGACAGTATGGAGTACAGTAATCTATACTAATTAAATTGAAGAGTTTCTTTAGAAGTAAAAGTAGAGTTTTCTTAGAAGTAAAAGTAGTTAAGTAAATATTAGAAGTATATATAATATAAGAAGTAATACAGGAAACAACTTTTGCTTCTAACTAACGTATAGAATTCACGCATTTCCTTGCAATCAATTCGAAAATATGCACATAAATTTTACTTTACTCACATCTACTACTACTAAGGTACCTAAAACCGAATCAAAAAGTGCCATATAGTATGATAGTGTCGTACTTAAAACTGTTGTAAAAATTAATCGCAATCCGACATTTTGATGCTATTTTTTAATTACTTCTATTACTTTACACTCTTCCTATATATATTTATGTATTTATAAATCTTGTTAACATTTTCAATTGCTAATAATATACTTTTTATTCATCCAGTCAAGTTCAAATACATTTTTTAAACTTTTATTGGATGGCACTAAACTTGATGTTAATACAGTTTATTTTTTTTTTTTTAATATTAATTAATTAAAGGACAATGACTTTTTTATATAAAGCACCAGGGCACACCCGGTACGTGCCTCGACATGTACAGAAAATAGATATTTTAAGAAGAAAATAGATTTTTTGAATACTTTATTAATTGAAACTAGACTTTAATAATGAATGGTGTCATCGGACACCAGGTAGGAACGAAGTTCCTTCGGATAATATTTATGCAACACAATTTGCATAAATAATAGTTTAAAAAAATTAAAAAACACGCTTTTATAATTAAACCAAACTAAAAAGTAAAAAATATTTTTTTTAAAATTCAAATTAAGGATCGAGTGATAAATAAAAGAAATTATTTTAATGTTAAAAAGCGTGGGGTGCCTGATAGTAACATTTTTATTTTTTTATTTTTTAGTTAAAGTTTCTATAAAAGTGTTTGTTTTTTTAGTTTTTTTTAAACTATTATGTTTTTGTTTTCAAGGTCGTAACTTATCCGCGAAACAGCGTCCGAAATCGGTAACTTATGCGAGAAATACCTAGGTGATCGGGTAATGAAAAACAAACCGCAAATCCTTCAGGATTAGCGCTTTATGTTCCATCATCAGGTCCAGGTGATCATTAAAAAACAAACTACTCGTTTCATTGCAAAGTTCCCATTGTCACCTTCCAGCTTCATCATCAGATCAGATCCTGCTAACTATCTAAAAACAAAATACTCGTCAAGACGAATCAAACGAGCTGAAAAACATACAGGTGAAGCTAATAAAAAGCGTGTAAAAAACAAATATTCCTTATCTTTATATACACGAGATATGGCCCGCAGGGGTGAGGTAGACCAAGTCTGGAGGAGGGGGGTTCCCGTGGATTTAGGGGTGGGCCCGAAATTGAGAGGAGGGTGGTTTAGAATATTGGTGGGGGGATAACTTCTGCTGTCTTCCCCTCTCAAATGAGCCCCAACGGTAGAGGTCTAGAGTGGCTGGTTTTGGAATTACGCTGGGATGATTGCACTTCCGTTATATGTTTTTCTTACGGTTTTAGTCCTATCTCCTCCAAGTCTGCCGTAAGGAACTTCGTTCCAATAATATTCTAGAAGTGATCAAAGCTGCGGTTTATAAATAAATTTAAAAATAAATCTGCTATTTGATTGTGATGTCATACATATTGCGATAAACAATGTTCAATTCTCCCTTAACTTTTACAGAAAATAAATATTTTAAAGTATCCTTTATTAATTGAAACTAGATTTTTTAATAATAGTCTAGAATTGATAAAAGCAGCGGTTTATAATTAAGTTTAAAAATATATTTTACTTGCTTCTCATATCAATGTCGCGACAAGAGATCTTAATGAAGTGGAGTAGCCGGAAACAGTGTTGTTAGCTTTAAAAAAAAAATTAAGTCATTATGAGTATTTATTTTCTGTATTTTTTATTTATTTTTTTAACGTATAAATGAATTCACAGTTATTACTGTTATGACTCATTTAATCAATTAGGTGCATTGTAATAATGACAGGCTATAATATATTAACTCGAAAATGATGACCACCCTGGTACAGCGGCGAGCTCAATTATATATTAAGCGGGAGGTCCCGGGTTCAATCCCCGGCAGGGTCAATTTTTTTTCTCTGGTTTGCTTTGGTGGGAGTCTTCGATCGTGGCTAATTACTACGATAATTATTATATATTCTAACTGACCTGTCTGGCAATACTGATCATGTTGATTTGTTTTGACGTAATTACCTCTACTAAATCGATGAAAGGCGGCTGTATTTCACGAAAAAGCATGACTCATTGTCACGTTTCGCGAGCGAGAGCGCGTAACAAGCGATAGAGAGGCACGATTGGCCTAAGCGTTCGGCTTGTAATGCATCGATGCGTTCGAGTAGAAGAGACAGCGGCAGCACGCAACTGAACTGTTTTTAAAGAAGGTTTCACTAATAAAAGATTAATATATATAATACTAGAAAATAGAAAAAAAACAATAAAATTTGGGGGTTCCCCATACTTAGAACTGAAACTCAAAAATAAATTTTCATCAAACCCATACGTGTGGGGTATCTATAGATAGGTCTTCAAAAATTATATTGAGGTTTTATTATATCATTTTATCCTAAACTGAATAGTTTGCGCGAGAGACACTTCCAAAGTGGTAAAATGTGTCCCCCCCTGTAACTTCTAAAATAAGAGAATGTTAAAACTAAAAAAAAAAAATTGATGTACATTACCATGCAAACTTCCACCAAAAATTAGTTTGAACGAGATCTAGTAAGTAGTTCTTTTTTTTTTCATTTTATAAAAAAAAATACACTATTATTAAAACATCGTTAAAAGTTACAACGAACTACAAGAAGTTTTATATAATGTTCCTTGCTGCTACGGAAGCCTTCATGGGCGAGTCCGACTCGCACTTGTTTAATTTTTTACCGACTTCAAAAAAAAGGAGGAGGTTCTCAATTCGTCTGTATTTTTTTTTTTGTGTTTGTGAGCTCATAACTATTTACTGGGTGTACCGATTTTAATTATCCTTTTTAAATTCAAAAGCTAGTGCTCGTCATGTAGTTCCATTTAAATTTGAGCGAGATGTGACTAATAGTTTTTGAGTAATCCTTAATAATACGTATTTTTGTTCCTGATACCGCGCGGGTCGCGTTGCACACAATCGTTCCTTGTGACTTAATTTGTTTCATAAGACTATCACATGTTATGTTTTTTATGTTTCTCACATTATGACTCAGGTGTAGAGTTATGTTGCGCTGAACTTTGAGATAGCACGTTTCAAAGCGCGTCCTGTATTTAAAAGATCATATCTCAAAAATAGTTATAGGCCAAAGTGTAAAGAAATAACTTTTCATCGGTGATTAACTAGACTAACTGTTTACTATCTGTTACTAATTGTTTTAAAATTTTTAATTTGTCAAAATATTTCACGGACACCATTTTGCGTAATTTGTCATACACTAAAATCTTAAATGTGACATTGTGTGTGCAACAAGTGTACCTAAGTATTAGTCAATTAGCAGAGGAAACTTTTCTGATGTAATCTCAGAAAAGTAATGGCAGTTGGAATCTTGAGTGGCATTGAAATAAAATAAATAAACAACTTAAATTAAATAAATAACTCTTATTAACTCTATTTAACATTAAGAACCACAGACAACATCATAGAGAATCATTCCATAGTTATTCTCGTTAACATAGACTATATTAAGTGGAGCTACTATCGTACTTTAAATATATTTTGATAATATTCTAACACCTCCACTTATCAAAATAATTTAAACAAAATACAACAACCAAATCAAACTAAACATTTCCATTATTAACACTTGACCTTAAATTTACATAATTAAACAATGCTTTCAAGACCTAGTCTTGCCGACGATGTGGTGTTGATGTTTGAGGGTGAGACGGCCCTTGAGATCGAACGGTGAGCCAATGCCGCCCTCGAACATGTGAGGGCGTGGCGTGCATCTAATAAGCTTCGGTTTGCGCCTCACAAGACCAATGCCATGGTTGTGACGCGCAAACTGAAATATGACACACCGTGTCTTCACATGGGCGGGGTCGACATTGTCTTGACGAACGAAATGAAGCTGCTGAGGGTCGTCATAGACCAGAAACTCACCTTCAACACCCACGTCGCGAACGTCTGCAAGCGCGCGGTCGCCTTCTACCACCAGCTGACCCGAGCAGCTAAGGTCAGCTGGGGTCTCCATCCTGAAGTCATCCGCACTATTTACAGAGCGGTGGTAGAGCTTGCGATCCTGTATGCGGCTGCCGTTTGGGCGCCGGCCATGGACAAGCTCGGTATTCGCAAGCGGCTGAACATGGTCCAGCGGGGCTTCGCGCTGAAGCTATGTAGGGCATACCGGACTACCTCCTTGAACTCGGCACTGTTGCTCGCTGGGTTGCTCCCTCTCGACCTCCGTGTTCGTGAAGCCGCGACTTTATATGAGGCGAGGAGGGGGGTGCCCCAGCTGGTGATTAAGGATCGGGAGGTGGAGCGGATGTCCTCGGCTCTGCGGTCTCCGCACCCCGCCTGTCATATCGACCTGGAGTTCGAGTGTCTGGTCGACCAAGAACAATTTGCCGCAAACAGCGACCATGATGGCAGCAAGATTGAGGGCAAGGTGGGGGTGGCGTTGTCCGTATGTCCATACGGAACGGCGCTGCCGAAACCAAAACCCTCAAGCTTGCTTTGCTGTCCTACTGTACGGTATACCAAGCGGAACTCTTGGCGATATGCCGGGTGGCGCGGATGGCCGCGGACCGCTTGGCCGGATCGGTCGGGATATACTCCGACTCGTTATCGGCACTGCTCACAATCCAAAATCCAAAAGCCCTCCATCCCCTGGCCGTAGAGGCGCGGGGACATCTGCAGAAGGCTTTGCTCCAGAACAAACGTATAAGTTTGTTCTGGATTAAAGCCCATGCAGGACTAGAGGGGAATGAGCGTGCCGACCATCTGGCCAAGGAAGCTGCGCTGAAGTCGAAACGCGCTTTTGACTACGACAGCTGCCCGGTCTCATTCATCAAGCGTAGCATTCGTATGCAATCGCTTGATGAATGGAACCAGCGGTACCGTAGTGGCGAAACGGCCGGAGTCACCAGGGTGTTTTTCCCTGACGCGATAGCTGCATACCGGTTCATCGGAAAAATAAAGTTGGACGGATTTCTCACTCAGGTCTTGACGGGGCACGGTGGATTCTCCGAGTACTTGCACCGCTTCAAATGCAAGGAGAGTCCATCATGCATCTGCGATCCTGCGTGCTCGGAGTCTGTCCTCCACATCCTTCTGGACTGTCCAGCCCATGGTCACGAGAGGCAGACGGTTGAAATTTTGTTCAATACTAAATTGGATCTAAATTCGTTATCGCAAATTGTAAATGGCAAAGACAGAGGCTTGTTCCTGGAATATTGTAGAAAAGTTTGTAAAAAAGTTAATTAAAGAAATAGAATTTAAGCAAGTCATGTTAGATAGTTATAGTGTAGATATAAGTAGACTAACATGAGAAGTTGTTACATAGAGTAGGAACATAGTTATAAGTCATTGTTAAGTTGTTAGTTGTTAATTGTATAAAAAATTTCTGTTTTATACAAATGAAATATTTTGTTGTAATCATAGTAATTATGTAGTTAAGATTCTGTTTTATACTCATCTGCCTCTTGTACATATTTAGCATTAAGTTGATAACACTATAATACATTTGTAGTATTGTAAGTCCTAGTTATAAGAAAAATTGTTAAATTAAGAATGGGGGATGCCCATGTTTTTTCCCCCTCACTGTCCTAGTGTTGCCTAGTCTTGGGTACACTTACGCCTTCAGCCTTATGAGTGAGAGACGATGAATGATGGAAGAAAATTGTATACAGAATGAATGTTGATCAGGAAGAGAGATAGAGAGTATGAATGGTCTTTGCAAATGAAACAAAACTGTACAAAACAGTCTCCCCCATCACAGGGAGGCCAGTATAAAAAAAAAAACCTAGTCTTTTAACAAAATTACTGTGCTTATTACTGGTTAAACCTTTTGTTAAAATATCAGCTGGCATTTCAGAAGTTGACAGATAAACAATTTTGACAATATTATTAGCAACAGTCTCTCTCACAAAATGATGACGGATATCAATATGTTTTGTTCTCCTGTGAAATAAAGGATTCTCTGTCAATTTCTGAGCACCTTGATTGTCATTGTACAGAGTTACAGTATAATTACAGCTAATAATTTCTGACAACAAATTCTTTAAGTAGAAAGCTTCCTTACAGGCCTCTGATATTGCCATATATTTACTTTCTGTGCTTGACAATGCTACTGTTTGCTGTTTTTTACACTCATATGATACTACAGCTCCTGACAATATAAAACAGAAACCTGTATAGGATTTCCTATCAATATTATTAGAGCCCCAGTCAGCATCTACAAAGTCTATCAAATTATTATCATCTTTAATATACATCAGTCCATAAGACTTGGGTTTCTTTAAGTATTTTAATATACGCTTTGTATGTCTCCAATGGACTGCTGTAAAACAATTATTGAATTGACTTAAATAACTGACACTAAAACTGATATCTGGGCGTGTTAAAACTGACAAATACATCAGACTTCCCAAGAGCTGCTGATAAGGGAACTGTTTGTCAACATTATCAGACTAATCCAATTTTAAGTTACATTTTATAGGTGTATCAATACCATTGCAATCTGCCATGTTAAATTTGATTAAAATATCATTAACAAACTGTTCCTTTTTTTTTTACGCTGGGAAATGCATTTACGCATCCCGCCGCCCGAAGGCGACGGGTATGTGGGACTCGCTGACACGGCAGAACGTGCCAGAATACCGCACTAAAACCCAACGGTGCCCGTATCGTCATAGTGGGGCGCCACGGGATCGCTTTCGCATGCAACCGTGACGCCCCGACGGTTGGCCCACCTATGCGGACCGCCTTCGCCTATAGAGCGCTCGCGGGCACCGTGAGCGCTCTATTTCCCTGGTGGCGAGTGGGAGGATTATAGGTGCCCCTCCCACTCTATTGCGGAGGGTGAAGGAGCGCGTAACGGCGTCTCCTTCCCCCCGGTCGTCTCTTGCGGAGCGGGTTAGCGTTAGCGTCTGCTTCACGCTCCCGCTCCGCGGCCTCCTTCAATGCCATGACCTCCTTGCAGAAGGAGGCCACGGCTGACCAACACCTCTCGCTGCCGAGCATGCAGCGGACCACGCTTGACAGCGAGAGGTCTCCGCCTATCACGGCCACCAGGGCATGGCGCTGGGGCCCCCAAGCAGCGCACTCCTCGAGAGTGTGACGCGCCGTGTCTATAGGCACACCGCACTCGTGGCAGGCAGGGGTGACTTCCCTCCTCGCAATAACAAACTGTTCCTGATCCAATGATATACTACCGTCTGTATATGTCCTAACCCTCATACCCATACAGTTTCTTACTTGCCCTAAATCTTTTATTTTGAAATTTGACATTAAATTTTTCTTTAAATTATCTGTCATAATACTAGTAGTATTTGAGAACATAAAAAAATCATCAACAAACACTGTGACAAATTTTTTTCCTTATTTTTCCTTTTACTGTACAAGCATGGTTCTAATTTTGACTTTACATATCCTAATGCTAGTAAACAATCATTAAGTCTTTGGTTCCAGGCTCTGGCTGATTGCTTTAATCCATATATAGCACGTTTCAATTTAAGAACAGTATTGCTTTTACAATTTAAGTTAGGTGGAACCTGCATATAAACATTTTCATTGAGACAACCATTTAGGAATGCAGTTGTTACATCAAGATGGGTAATTTTAAAGTTCAATTTAACACTTAATGCAAATAACAATCTCAAACGTAAGGTAAGGTAAGCTGCTGTATTTATAGTTTCTGCCCAAAACTGTTTGCCTAATTTAGCCTCAAAGAGTAAGCATTTAGCACGTTCAACCAGAGTTCTGTTGAGGCGCTCAGAGAGACCATTTTGTTCCGGGGTGTAGGGATTAGTCTTTTGATGAACTATCCGTTCAGACTTTAGATAATTTTCCATCTCATTAGAACGAAATTCCCCTCCATTATCTGTTCTCAGTACTTTAATTTTATTTCCAGTTTGATTTTCAACCAACCTTTTATACTCCTTAAAGTACCGCAATGCTTGATTCTTCTCATTCAAAAAATATACACTTGACATCCGACTGGCTTCATCGACAAAAAAAAGAAAGTATTTTGCCTGACCGATAGATTTGGTCTCCATAGGCCCACATAAATCTGAGTGCACAACATCTAACAGTGTTTCACTTCTATGATTAGCTGATGGAAAAGGTAAGCGAGTCTGCTTCCCTTCGCAACATACTTCACAGTTGGATTTCTGGATGTTTGCTTTATCTTTATAGGATACACCCTCCACTGCACCATTCTGCATTTTATCTAAATCAACACTATTGATATGGCCAAGTCGCCTATGCCACAGTCTTGCACTTGATGTGTGTGCCGAAGCTGCGAACCCCTCTGACTTTACCGTGTTTAGTTTGCACACTCCATTATTTAAACTTGCCACTCCAATAAGTTTATTCTGTCTATTGCGGATATTGCAACAATTCTTCTTAAATGATACTGTATTTCCATTAGCTATTAGCTGGCTAACTGATAAAAGATTAGTTGTGAGGTTAGGAACGCACAACACATTTCTTACAGGAATGTCAAACTTATGTTTATTTACACATGTAATTAATCGTGTATCGCCGGCACACATAACTGGCATAGATGTTTTATTCGCCACAACTATTTCACTTATCGTGTGTTTTCTTATTTTCGATAAACTTTCTTTGTTCGCCGTCATAATTATGTACGCTCGCACCAGAATCGATATACCAATCTTCTGTACTGAATTCTCCGTGACGAAAAGCTACACTGAAGGTCCTGCTTCCTTAACCTTTAATTGAGAACATTGGTTTTTATAGTATCCGAATTTTTTGCATCTATAACATTTTATTTGTTTACTTCCCGATGACATTGACGTATTTTGATTTGATTTTGACATTTGTCTTTGCTTAGAGTGCACAGTGTTGCCAACTTTCGGTCGACAATTCATCCAAAACGCTGTTTCTGATCCACTGCTGCCAACATCAAATGACATATCTAGAAGTTTCGTTTTAATGACGTCTGCGCTTACCCTCAAACCAGAATATTCAATCGCCATGATCATTGGTTCGAACTTTTCGGGTAGACCGGCTAAAAGTAATGATGCAATCCATTCCTCACTAATTTCAAAGCCCGTTCCCTTCAATCTCTGCGCTGTTTTTACTACTTGAGACACATAATTAGTCATAGATTCACTGGTTTCTTAGCGGATGGAAATTAATGTTCGAAGTAAACTGATTCTCCTAGTAAATCCAGTGTCATCAAAAAGTTGCTTTAATTTTTTCCACAACGCGTTAAGCGATTTATCAGTCTTGATATGTACGAATAACGAAGGTTCAATGGTCATAATTAGCTTGGCTTTGGCTTTTGCTTGCTCACTGTCACTTAAATCTGATGAAATATTGTCTAAATCAATGCCCTCTAACACCATAAAGTTTTTTACGTCGAACGCCCAATCGTCGTAATTTTCTCGGCCTTTTAATTTTGGGACATTAATTATGTAACTAGACGACATTTTTAAACGAAAACACTGTATAAACTTTTGGAATACTTGAAAAACGAGACTGGGCCCATAACCTTTTAAAACACACAATAGCTGTAACGAGTTAACGACAAGACTGACTGTTAACTCTATTTAACATTAAGAACCACAGACAACATCATAGAGAATCATTCCATAGTTATTCTCGTTAACACAGACTATATAAGTGGAGCTACTATCGTACTTTAAATATATTTTGATAATATTCTAACACCTATCGGAGAGGGATTGCCTAGCGTTATCGGGTCGTCTGGGTCTGTGAGCACGTGAAGGGGGCGTCTATAACGGTGTTTGAGGTTACCGAGTTGCGTGTTATACACGTTTGACTGGGCTATGAGGAGATTTGAATGATTGCGCGCTTTCTCAAAATAGCGGCGATCGATTTAATGTGCTTGGCGATTGAATCGATTTTTAAATCCTTATGGAGATCTATATTACAAATGTACCACGGGGAAGCCGAGGCCTTCCGTAAGAATCTAATTTGTATGACATATTTCCTAGTGAGTTCCTATTCACGCAGAATGAACTTATTGTGTCTGGAAGTTGTGCTGTGTTCTTATTTTCCTTGGGTTCAATTAATTTCAGTACTGGCCCCCAAGCTGGTGGTACGTTCCAACCATCCTCTCTATTGAAATTAAGATGTTTTTTGATTTCAATAGCTGCGCGAGACATCCTTGGTAGGAATCGGTGTTCTTTAGTGAGAATTTGTGACTTATCAAATCAGATATAGTGGTTGGTACCTTGTTGAGTATGTTGATACACAGCAGACTTTGTCGACCGTTGGTGTTTAATGTCAGCTAAGTGTTCTTTGACGCGTGTTTCTATACTCCGTTTAGTTTGTCCTATATATGAGATACCATCTAGACAGTCTAATTTGTAGACACCTGCATCTTGTAAAGGTATTTGGCACTTGACAGATGGTAATAATTGACTTATCTTGTTGGCGGCTTGTAGTAAGTTTTGATTGAAGCTCGCTTCAAGATGAAGCCAATCTTGTTAGTGACTCCTTTAACATATGGTAGTATGGCAGGCTGGCGCTCAACTGTGGCAGTCTTCTTCCTCCGGGATCCGTGACGCTGACGCCGTGCTCGGAGCTTGTTATCTCACAGTACCTGCTTGATGTGCTGAATTCATCTTATTATTCCATAGATGAGCAGATCATACCTCTCAGTGGCCGATGTTCCTTGCGTCAGGTCGTCAAAAACAAACCACGACCGGAAGGTTTGAAAAATTTTGTTCTTGCTTGATTTCAAGCGAAGTGCGACTTATTGTTATCGGTGGTACTGTGGGATAACATTTATTGCCTGATTTAAATTTTAAACACAAGTAATTCGCTTTTTTGGCATTATAACTAAGGCTGTAGTCCCTTGCTTACTTCTCACAGATTCCTATTAATTTTCTAAGGGCTTTGATTGAGGAGCTTAGCAGCACCATATCATCAGCGTAGCTTTTATTGTTTACAAATGTACCATCTATAGAGCATCTAATTTCGGTGCTGCTCAACTCCTCAATCAGACGATTAACATACAGGCTAAAAAGCTTAGGTGAATTCAACCCCCCCCCCCCCGCAGTGATCGCTGTAGTCTCTGTTTCATTTTTTCCACATCTTATCGTTAGACACCAAATCAAAGGACTTTGAAAGGTCCAGGAAACACGCATAAACCGGCGTGTTCCTGTCCGTATAGTATCTGACAGTATTATTGAGACACATCACTGCACTTTCAGTGGACAGTCCGTGTCTAAATGCGAACTGTGCGTCATGCAGTTTTAGGTGTTTGCCTAAGCGATTACTGAGCACACTTTCCAATATATTTGCAATGATGGTGGCCAACGATATGGGTCGAGACATCCCTTATACGGTTTTTTACAATATAGGTACCACCAGAGTCCTCATCATTTCCTCGGGTACGTATGAGTGACATACGTAAGCAGTATAAAACAAGGCCAGTATCCTAGACACATGCTCACCCGCAAACTGTATATGTTCAACGCTTAGGGAGTTATATCCAGGTGACTTTCCACATTTTATGCTTTTTACTGCTGCTTTCACCTCTTTTTCAGAATATACCACCTGTTGAAATAAATTGAAATCTTCTCCTAGATTCAATGAAGATTCCTCCGATGGAACGAGTACCGATTCTACTTTAAAATGGTTTTTAAAGAGCTCTGCAATTTCGGAGGGCTCACTAACATCGTTCACACTAACCGGAACACTCGACCTGGGACTTAGTTTACTTGTTTTGTTACGTGTGTATTTAGATAATAAAAAAATAAATAATTAAATTAATACAAATATATAAATGAAGTAGTTTTACAATAATTTGGAATTATTATTACTTGTAGTTAATTCAATTAAAATAAAAAAAAATAGAAAGGCCGACTATTAAAAATGACGGAGAGTAGAATAATTTTATGGAAAATACGTGGAGAGTCGTAGGTCCGAGCGTATTCCAGGTAGAAGCTGGGAATCGATTTTAGGGTCACTTATCTGTCCTTAGGGAATTCGGCTCGCTGGTAAGCCCTAACCCCAGAGCCAAGCCACAAGAACTTCCCAATGATTTTCAGCACTCGTTGACTCTAGAAATATGCCAGATATTAGATAGTTGGGTTGTTGGATGGTGCATATAGAGAGCAAGTATAGGGGTCCCAGCTGGATCTTGCTGCCTTCTTCAGCCACAGGGTAGCGCCCAGGTTCTATTGGCACCGGTCACGACGGCAAAAGCCAAGGACCCCAATTAATTACCAAGTGTAGCCTACGCCGCGGCTGAATGCGAAAAGAAAGACCATCGCTTAAGCAGTCGGTCACCAGTAGTCCTACATACACGTATCCCTCTCCACACGACCACATTCTAGAACTTTCGAGGAAGAAAGGGTACCTCGAAAATAAGTAAACAAAGTGTGCCCTACTAACTATATTAAACGCCTGACCTATTCATAACAGCAATTATCGTAACAGATCCTTTGCTATATTTATAGATGTTACAGTTTTTTTCCAGAATTTTCCAAAATCCTTATTACAATGATGTGAGGCTATCATGTTCAATAGCCGCGTCCACACCGGACGATCCATCGCGCTCTGATCCCGCGCGGCAGGAGCGCGATCCAAAGATGCAGGTGGCGTGGACGTGCCGCGCGCGATCCAAGCGCACGTATTAGAGCGCGCGCTCCCTACCTCGCCCGATCCGTGTGTTGTCAGTTTTTGTGTCAGCATCAAAGGTGCCTCAGTTGCGTGACGCGCGCGGTGTGGACGGTTAAGTTGGTTCGCGCGATCCACCTCACCATGGACATGTCTGAAAGTCGCCGTCTGATATCATTTTATAAAGATTTTAAATTCTTATGGGATCACAAAAGTTCAAATTACACCAATAGAGGTGTAAGAGATGATGCTTGGCATCAGATTTCTCGCGAAATGGACAATAATGCTAAAGAGATACTGTAAACTGACGTACGAATCGCCCGTTGCTAAAAATCTCAATGTTAGTAGTAATCTTTCCTTTACAGTAATGGAATATCTATAATTTGTATCATTCTTTCTTAGCTTGTTATTCAATAATGAACACTATATCTCAAATTAATAAAAGAGGTAGAATTTCGTAAAATCCGTTCTTAGTTGACCTCTACTTGGCAAAAGGAATATTCCCACCAAATTTCAAGTTTTTAGGTCTAATAGTTCCAGAGATATCGTGATGAGATGATAGAGTCTCCTATATACATATATATATAGATGAGTGTATATGAGTATGTATTTTCCATATACAAAGCTTAAGGTCAAACTCTTTAGGTAGCGGAAGTATACTTGAGGGAAAGCTGCTTCTACCACATCCAGTTGTATGTGGCATGTTCCACAGTAGCCTAGCACCCCGAAGGAAAAACAAAAAATATTGTTTATAAAGAAATACTTCGGAAGGTGTATCATTTTGATTTCATTGTAAAAATAAATTACCCCCGTGTGACTTTCTTCAGATCAAAGGCCCAGCTTCGTGTTCATAAAATATAAGAAGATTTTATTTTATTTTAATGTTTATTTAAACTTTAAATCCCTACTCTATAATAAAGATTGTTTTATTTTATAAGTATTCAAATATTTTAATATAATAATTAATATTTTATAACAAAATTAATAACGTAAAAAAAATACAATTAAAAATCCTATTAAAAGCATTTTCGGCTTCTACGCGGACGAAGTCGCGGGCTAAAAGCTAGTATATACATATATAAGCATACCAGTCAGCTGTTATCTAAAACACAGGCATAAAGTTGCCTATCTTAGGTTAAAAAAAATGTAATAAGAGTTATCTTCTAGTATTGTACTTAAGTAAAATAAAATAAAATCATCATTGTACCTACTATTTAATCATTCTTCATTTATACATTAACTTAACATCTAATTAATCAAGCAATCACCCTCATAACTTTTCACAGTTATTAAAATCCATTAAATAATAGCTTTTAGCTTTTAGTTTCCTTACTTGTAAACAATCCTTATCCTTACTATATTATTATTATTATTAATATTATAAATGGGAAAGTGAGTTTGTTTGTATGTTTGTTCCGCTTTCACGCCATAACTACTGAACCGATTGCTTTGAAATTTTGCAGGCGTAAAGTTAGAAGTCCGGATTAAATAATAGGGTACTTTTTATCCAGAAAAAGTTTGATTGAAAACAAAAATATTGTTAGATCGGAGATAGATGGCGCTGTGTGTAGTTTAAAACAAAGTTATGTTTTGCATACGAATATACACAATGTAAACTTAGAAGGTAAATGATATGATAATAATTATTAGTTTATCTTCTAAACTGGTTTTTTACATCTACTAATCCTGTGTACTTAGTAATTTTCTTTGCAAAAACTTCTGTTATTATTTACCTACCCTCTATCCTGGTATAATAGTGTTCCAGAGGGTTTACAAAAGTGAAGAAATTTCAAAAAAGTAGATTATTACGTGCAAATATGACAAATATACTGAAATAAGTATAAAGTATTAGTAGTTACGCTATTTAGTTTTTAAGGTATGCAATAGATGGCGCTTGGTGGTTTTTAAAACGTGATATCGTTGTGTTTTCTAAGATGCGTAAGTAGTGGAATGACATCTCGCGCCTAATACGCCTTTAACTTCCTATACTTATTCGATGCACTTTTCGACTCATTTATTTGCTGTTTAACCTAATTTCACTATAGTTTTTTTTCAGTTACTTTTATAAATATTTTTTGTTTTGTTTGACCAATGGCTCTGCGAACGCGCAATATTAGCACCAAAAAACGAAACGGTCACTAAAATAAATGAAAATATTTTGGATGAAGTTATGAGAGAAACTACTGAATATTTATCTGTAGACACGGTGATAGACTCAGAAAATAATACCTCATATCCTGTAGAGTTCTTAAATTCTTTGGAATTATCTGGGGTGCCATCACATAAATTAAAATTAAAAGTAGGGGTTCCAGTCTAGGGGGTCGATGCCCCTAGACTGTGCAATGGTACCAGGCTGCGTGTCACTCACCTTGGGCGGAATATTATTACCGCCACTATTTTAACTGGCGCTGCAAAGGGTGAAAGTGTACTCATTCCTCGGATACCGATTATTCCAACAGACCTCCCATTTCAGTTTAAAAGACTTCAATTTCCTATAAGGGTTTCATTTGCTATGACCATTAATAAAGCACAAGGTCAAACTCTAAGGGTTGCTGGAGTACACTTAGAAAAGCATTGTTTTTCGCATGGCCAGCTCTATGTAGCGTGTTCCCGGGTATCCAGTGCCCAAAATTTGCATGTTTTTGCTCCCCAACGTAAAACATATAATAAAGTTTACCACGCAGTTTTGGTTTAAAAACTCTAAACTCTATATATACGGGAAAACTAAGAAGCGCGATATAACCGAACTCATAACCGAATTACACGCGGGCGAAGCCGCGGGTAAAAGCTAGTATTGAAATAAATTTTATAATAAACTTGCTAACTTATGAAAATCTGAGGTCGGTACTTCGAAAATATGTATGTAATATTATCAAATTATAATATAATTATATAGTACCTGGATGACCGAGCTTTGCTCGGTTAAACTATAGTACCTGGATGACCGAGCTTTGCTCGGTTAAACTATATTTAGACACAAATTACATAGTGATAATATATGAATAATATTTTCAATCTTACCGATATAATAATAAAACAATAGTCACTGGTTACATAAATAAAAAAATAAAAAGAGATCCTAATAATATTTTTTCTCACCAAAAAAGGAACTTGAAAAAAAAGGAAAAATCTTCCGTTTTCGAGACCGCCCGATTTCCCACCTGAGCTATTATAAATTTACAGATGGTGGCGAAATTTACTTTCTTATTCTAATGATATTCTAGCAGTTTTTAATTGCTCTCGTGATTTTTATTTAAATAACCAGTTTATATCTTTTTTTCCTACCTCTGCCGAAAGTTCGATTTTCGTCCCTGTGAAGCGGGACAAAAGTGATACTTTCTGTCCCCGCTTCACAGGAACAAAACCTGAACTTTCGTCCTAGGTAGGAAAAAAAAGTATGTGCAACATGGGACGAAAGTACTACATCCATTCCCGTATGTTTGCTACCCTCGCCTTCGGCTTGGGTGGTGATTTCATATGAGGGTCAAAAAAATAGTACTTTCATCCCCTTGTGACACAAAATACTATATTATTATATAGATAAGACCGAAAAATATTATTCATATTTCATCAGTTCTATCGTATCTAAATATAATTTCCAAAAAAAAAGAACGAAAAAAAATAATAATATTAATATCGAGCAAAACTCGGAAATCAGGTAGTACAGGGCTCTCAATAATAGTTCTTTTTTTTACAAAAGAGGGAACTTGAAAAAAAAAGCAAAAACAAAAAAGTGGGACTTGAGGCATCGGGATTCGAACTCAGGTATACTGATTTCCCACCTAAGTTATTATAACCTTGTAGATTATGCCGAAATTTACCTTCGTATTCTAATAATATTCTAACAGTTTTTAATTATACTCGTGATTTTTTATTTAAATAACCAGTTCATATTTTTTTATTTATTATTTCGGTAAGATCGAAAAATATTATTCATATATCATCAGTTCGTAATTCGTATGTAAATATAGTTTCCACAAAACACGAATAACAAAAAATAAAAAATAAAATACCGAGCAAAGCTCGGTCATCCAGTTAGTAAAGGGCTCCCAATAATAGTTTTTCTCACAAAAGAAGTAACTTTAAAAAAAAAAAATTGTCCTGGAGACTGGATTCGAACCCAGGTTTTCTTATTTCGAATCCGCCCGGTTCATATCGGAGCTATTATAAACTTATCAATGACAGCGAAATTTACCTTCGTATTCTAACGATATTTTTTAATTGCCTGAAAAAAGGGATAAAAGGACATTTTCTAAAAATAAATCCTAGCTAGATCGATTTATCGTCCCCGAAACCCCCTGCATACTGAATTTCATGAAAATCGTTGGAGCCGTTTTCGAGATTCAGATTATATATATATATATATATATATATATATATATATATATATATATATATACAAGAATTGCTCGTTTAAAGATATAAGATTTAGTCACAAATTACATACTGATAAAATATGAATAATATTTTCAATCTTACCGATATAATAATAAAACAATAGTCACTGGTTATTTAAATAAAAATAAAAAATAAAAAGAGATTCTAGTAATATTTTTTCTCACCAAAAAAGGAAGTTGAAAAAAAGGAAAAATCTTCCGTTTTCGAGACCGCCCGATTTCCCACCTGAGCAATTTATGGCGAAACTTACTTTCTTATTCTAATGATATTCTAGCAGTTTTTAATTGCTCTCGAGATTTTTATTTAAATAACCAGTTTATATTTTTTTCCTACCTCTGGCGAAAGTTCGATTTTCGTCCCCGTGAAGCGGGACAAAAGTGACATTTTCTGTCCCCGCTTCACAGGGACAAAACCTGAACTTTCGTCCTAGGGAGGAAAAAAAAGTATGTGTATATTACACATACTTTTTTACGGACGAAAGTACTACATCCATTCCCGTATGTTTGCTACCCTCGCCTTCGGCTCGGGGGGCAATTTCACATGAGGGTCAAAAAAATAGTACGTTCATCCCCTTGTGACACAAAATACTATATTATTATATAGATAAGATCGAAAAATACTATTCATATTTCATCAGTTCTATCGTATCTAAATATAATTCCCAAAAAAAGAACGATTAACAAATAAATAAATAAACAATACCGAACAAAACTCGGACATCCAGTTAGTACAGGGCTCTCAATAATAGTTATTTTTTTTTTTTACAAAAGAGGGAACTTAAAAAAAAAGCAAAAAAAAATGGGACTTGAGGCATCGGGATTCGAACCCAGGTATACTGATTTCCCACCTAAGTTATTATAACCTTGTAGATTATGCCGAAATTTACCTTCGTATTCTAATAATATTCTAACAGTTTTTAATTGTACTCGTGATTTTTTTTTAAATAACCAGTTTATATTTTTTTATTATTATTTCGTTAAGGTCAAAAATATTATTTATATATCATCAGTTCGTAATTCGTATGTAAAAATAGTTTCCAAAAACATGAATTACAAAAAATAAAAAAATAAAATACCGAGAAAAGCTCGGTCATACAGTTAGTAAAGGGCTCCCAATAATAGTTTTTCTCACAAAAGATGAAACTTTAAAAAAAAAGAAGAAAAAATAGTTCTGGAGACATCTGGATTCGAACCTGGGGATCTTCTTATTTTGAATCCGGCCGGTTCACATCAGAGCTATTGTAAACTTATCAATGACAGCGAAATTTACCTTCGTATTCAAACGATATTTTTTAATTGCCTGAAAAAAGGGATAAAACGACATTTTCTAAAAATAAACCCTAGCTAGATCGATTTATCGCCCCCGAAACCCCCTGCATACTAAATTTCATGAAAATCGTTGGAGCCGTTTCCGAGATTCAGATTATATATATATATATATATATATATATATATATATATATATATATATATATACAAGAATTGCTCGTTTAAAGATATAAGATTAATCACCTTATCATTTTTAATAGCAATAGCTTAATTGTTCATAATAATATTGTTCATATATTTTATTTATAATTTGCTTTTAAAACTTAAATTTGTATTAAATAATATATGTGTGAGTAATAAATAAATGTTTATAAATGCACATGGTCATCTATTCCTAAAGTAGGCAACTAACATAAACGTTGCTTGCTTCTTTGCCTTAAATATAAAATTAATAATAAATGATATACATAATGAAACATTTGATTTAAAAACGAACTGCACTCAAAGGAAAACTTCTAATATACGGACTACTTGACGGCCGTCTGGTCGAGTGGTCAGGCAACTGGACACTTTACGCAGTGGTCGCGGGTTCGAATCCCGCCAGGTGCAGATAATCTGTATGATGAATATAGATGTCTGCACCGGGTCATGGATGTGTATTTATGTATATATGTATTTATATCTTAAATTTATTTCCGTTCCTAGTACCTGTAACATAAGTTCTTACGAACTTAGCACTGGGCTAGGTTAACGTGGTGTGATTGTTGGTTAATATTTATTTATTTATTTATTTACTACAGTTATATAGGTACATATAGCAACACATTTCAGTGAAATAATTGTAGGCCGTGAGGTGACCGGCAGAGAAGAATAGTCCCGAACTCTTTCATGCTGAGGTGTCGTAAAAGGCGACTAAGGCCATAGCGGTGCGAGTATTGGCAAAACCCCCCATTATTGTGACAAGCAAAAAAGAGCCCAGGCCCACAGTCACCGATGGTATTACTATTCCCAACTACGGTAGCGGCTCGAGTAACGGTAGGGCAGGGGATGCGAAGAATCTTCGGGTGAGATTCCGCTGCCACCCACGACAACACCTGGCCCTGGTAACTCACAACATTAACACCCTGAGATCTGATGAAAGGATTACAATTAGATATGTTATATATAGTTACAATGGGATATACTGTCCTAAGAGAGGGGAGGATACGATAACCCTGAAATCCGGTAACCTGTTCTTCTACCGGGAGGGTGACCATCAGTCCCAAGGAGGTGTTGGGTTTATTATCCGCAAATCCCTGTCCGCATTGACAACATTGTGGCCATCGGAAATGTGTCAAACAGGGTTGCGTACCTTATACTCAGAGTATCTAAAAGATACTCGCTGAAGGTCATACAGGTATACGCACCGACCTCGGCACACATACATAGTCTATACTTCTTTATCTGGGGATAAAGAAGTAGAAGCAATGTATGAGAACATCAGTAGAGCCATACATACGAATAAAACCTACTTTAATGTTGTCATGGGGGAATTTAACGCGAAAATAGGCAAAAGATGAGACGGTGAGCTGATTTGTAGAGTTGAGTTGAGGGGCAATTTGTATATGGACAGCGAAACCCCATGGATCAAAAGCTGGCCGATTTTCTGAAGAAGGAGGGAGTTTTTATTATGATCTCCTTCTTCCAAAAGCCACCTCACAGGAAATGGACTTGGATGAGCCCTGACGGTTCCACTAGGAATGAAATAGACTTCATTATGACCACCAGACGACAGATATTCAATGACGTCTCCATGATCCATAGGGTGAAAAGCGGGACTGATGACCTATTGGTTAGAGGCACATTGAATATCAGTCATATATATATATATATATATATATATATATATATATATATATATACAGGGTTACCGGAAAAGTCGTGCTAGATCCGTTAAGAGCGTGGAGTACCCATCATTTCTGACTTATTTCACTATGAAATACCCTACCCTAAACTTAACCCTTTTCGAGATATTCGACTTTTAATTTTTTTATTGAAAATTGCCGATTTTTAGGCTACTAAATTTTTTATTTTTTATTTTGTGTGTCTTATTATTGTTATTATTACATTTTTACATGTGTAATAAGATGCTTTAGGACGTCAATCATTAAAATAGTGCATAAGTTAATTGAATAGGCTGTAATAGACAAGTGAAAGTTATGAAATTAAAAAAAAAATTGTAATGTTTATTTTTCTCGAAGAGATATCTAAAAAAAATATTATGGAAGTTGTTCGGCAGATGTGTTTTAAAATATCTTCGTTTCATCAGCTATCTAACGAGGTATAACAATCTAGGATTTGTATTACATTTCGTGGAAAAAAAGTAGTTGGGCCGCTCTAGGTAGCAGTTCTAACTATCCCGCGCCTATTGTCCTTCAACTTAAGACGCACCGTGCGAGCGAGACTAGTGACGATTTATGTAAGTGCGAATGAAAGAAAAAATATTGTAGAGACCGTTTAGGGCTAGGAATACAACACGGGATATTGTTTTGGTTGTCAGTCTGCTTTTGTGCTTCGTACATAGTAGATAAGATATCGTTTTGCTATTTTTCTCGACTTGGCTGTGATTCTGGACTATTTCTG
Source organism: Euphydryas editha (assembly GCA_036937285.1). NCBI lineage: Eukaryota > Metazoa > Arthropoda > Insecta > Lepidoptera > Nymphalidae > Euphydryas > Euphydryas editha. The sequence continues at coordinate 8,391,148 of JAUPFZ010000011.1, forward strand.
ATTTGTGACTACTGTGCTTGTTAACCGGACTCTGATTTGTATTTGTGATACGGAAGTGTTGAATATGACGTCCTATCCACCTGAGGAATATGCTGATATGCTTATTTGTTACGGATACTGCGATTGTGTGTCTGCACAAGCTCGCAACGAATACATAACTCGATTCCCCGGTCGTCGAGTGCCGGATCTGGTTGTTTTTGACAGAGTTTATCGAAGACTTCGAGAATCTGGCTCTGTTTGGAGACGAAATACAGATATGGGAAGACCACGAATTGATGACGACGAAGAACAGGACAATGCGATAGTGCAACGCTTTCGAGCGGATCCGACTACTTCTACTAATATTGTTGCCCGTCATCTGGGACTTTCACAATGGAGAGTGTGGTTTACAGTGCATACTGCTGGCCTATACCCGTACCATTACACGCCGGTACACACTATTGAAGAAGGAGACCCCGCGAGAAGGTTGGACTTCTGCAGATTTATGCTAAATGCTGACGTAGAATACCCAGACCTAACCCCCATGGATTTTCATGTGTGTTGGCGCATGAAAAGTCTTGTCTACAGCGAGCCAAATCCAGTTTCGTCTGTGGAAGAATTAAAAGAAAGGATTGTGGATGCAGCGAATAAAATGAGGACAACGTTGACCATTGGAGTAGTAAAGACTGGTCTCCGTAGAAGGATGCGACAATGTATTAGAAACAGTGGCGGCCATGTTGAAAATGAACTGTAGAGTAAAAAAAAGTTGTGTGAAAACCTGATTTAATAAATGACATTTCATGCTTACCTATTATTTATTGTTTTATTTTACTTTTTAGGGCTGAGTATTAATTTCTACTCCACTGTCGCCTATGAAACTAAATTTTTTTCAATGGATTTAAATAAAATCCTAGATTGTTATACCTCGTTAGATAGCTGATGAAACGTAGATATTTTAAAACACATCTGCCGAACAACTTCCATAATATTTTTTTTTTTGATATCTCTTCGAGAAAAATAAACTTTACAATTATTTTTTTAATTTCTTAACTTTCACTTGTCTACTGCGGCCTATTCAATTAACTTATACACTATTTTAATGATTGACGTCCTAAAGCATCTTATTACACATGTAAAAATGTAATAATAACAATAATAAGACACACAAAATAAAAAATAAAAAATTTAGTAGCCTAAAAATCGGCAACTTTCAATAAAAAAATTAAAAGTCGAATATCTCGAAAAGGGTTAAGTTTAGGGTAGGGTATTTCATAGTGAAATAAGTCAGAAATGATGGGTACTCCACGCTCTTAACGGATCTAGCACGACTTTTCCGGTAGCCCTGTGTATATATATATATATATATATATATATATATATATATATATATATATATAATTGTAGATATAAAACATCTATTTATACTTACATCATTCTTTATACATAGTATGAACTACACTGTAACTTTTTGAAAATATCTTACTATTCACAGATAAAATATTACATTACTGTTCAAAATATTACAAAATATTACATTATATAATACAAATACTGTTCATTTACACGAGAAATTATATAAGCAAATAATATCAATATAGAGGGTAGAATGACATATCTGTACAAAAGGTTAACCCATTTAAATATGTGCAACAAAAAATAAGTTCTAAAACAAATGGAATAAATGTTATATGTGGCTGCTGTCGTGACACACAAATAGAGCGCGAGATAAATAGAGCGCTTACGGTGCCCGCGAGCGCTCTATAGGCGAAGGCGGCTATTATATTATATGCGGTATTGACTTGGCGCTTAATAGGCCTCGGCCACTACACTTCCGTGGGATGTACAGTCTCATGACCGACGATTTCGGGTGATGCATGCGATGGTGAGTCATAGTCGTGCGCACTCTTCTGTCCAGGGCGTCGAGCTCGGTCTGAGTCCATCTGAGCACGCCAAATGTGTACAAGAGAGTGGGCATGACCCAGCCGTTATATGCTCGGACCTTGTTGGCGCCCGACAAGTAGCTCCGATGAACTTTTGTCAGCCGTCCAAAAAAGACCTCGCAAACAGCCTGTTTCATATCCACCTCCTGGACCCCTATGCATTGTGACATGCCCAGATACCGGTAAGATTCAGTTTCGGAGAGGGTCTTGAAGTTAGAAAGCTCTAGGCTAATTTCAGCCGATTGCGTCACCTGTCCCCTGTCTACATGCACGACCGCACACTTGTCCACTCCAAGATGCATCCTGATGGAGCCGCTGAACTCCGTAGTGATTTTCATCAACTCCATAAGGCGTGCAGCATTAGGTGCAAGCAGCTTGAGGTCATCCATGTAGAGAAGGTGGGAGACTTTAGTACCTCCTCTCCGAAACTGAAAGCCTGTCCCCGAACGCTCCAGCAGGGTGCTTAAAGGGTTCAAGGACAAGCAAAACCAAAGTGGGCTCAGACAATCACCCTGGAAAATACCCCTTCGTATCCGGATTCGGTCATCGGCACCCGTCGTCAGTCTCTCGCCCTGGAGACAAAGTATCGTACTCCATTGCCCCATGCATACTTCGAGGAAGTCTCGAACTGCACTGTTGATCTTGTACAGTTCGAGGACCCTCAGAAGCCATGAATGAGGCACCGAGTCGAATGCCTTCTTGTAGTCGATCCAGGCAGCAGAGAAGTTCCGACGGTTGCGTTTGACAAGCTGGCCCGCAACAGAGTCAATGAGAAGGAGCTCCTTTGTGCCGCGACAGCCTCCACGGCATCCGTTCTGAGCTACAGATAAGATGTTGAATTCGTCAATATGACGAGAGATTTTGCAGCTCAGAACGGATGTCAGTGTCTTGTAGATAGAAGTCAGACACGTTATGGGGCGGTAGTTGGTAGGATCCGCGGTGTTGGTGGACTTAGGAGCTAGGTGAGTGATCCCAGTAGTGAAGAGGTTCGGAAGTGTCCTCCGCTCTATCGCCTCTTGGTATTGTCGAGCCAAGGTCGCATGGCATACCGAGAACCCTTTCAGCCAATAGTGGTGCAGGCCGTCAGCCCCCGGACTTTTCCAGTTCGGTGCCCGCCGGACCGCATCAGCTACGTTCTCCGAAGAGATGGCGATTGGGTTCATCGGTTCGATTCTAGCACATGCTTCCTGAATCGCTGCAATCCAAGGGCCCTCCTCATGCTCTACCTCCCGTGACCATGTATTTCGCCAAAAGGCGACGAGGTCAGCCGTATTCGGTTTTGGGGAGGTAAAGCACGGCGTCGGGTTCTCCAACTTCCTGTAGAACCTCTTCTGATGAACCTCTTATTATTATTTTAATTGCTACACTCCACCCGTTCAAAATATACATATACACATATAAATAAATATAATACAATACTTATATAAGGAGTATAATAAGTTTACATAAACTTACTTAGATAATATAAGCGGGTGGAGGATTACGCCCCGGCAGGGAGATCAAACGGCCGGGGGTTAGGGCTGTAGGCTGAGAAATCGGCGGACAATCCTAGCCGAGTCGAGTAATACCGCCTTCTGCATCCTGGCTGCGAGCGAACCGTCACGGATACCCAGCTGCCTCAGATGGTGAGCGAGGCTAACCGGGATCAAACCGTTGGCAGATATAACGATAGGGATGATTTCAGTGGAATCAACACCCCACATGTCGACAATCTCGTGCGCCAGGTCCAGATATTTACGTTTTTTCTCTGTTTCGGCTTTCACGAGGTTCTCGTCATGCGGGATGGTAATGTCCACTAAAAACACCCTCGACTGTGCCCTATCCATCACCACGATATCAGGCTTGTTCGCCAGTATCGTCCTGTCCGTGGCGATAGGCCGGTCCCAGTAGAGCCGGACTCCGTCGCGTTCGAGTACTGGCGCCGGTGTGTACTGATAGTACGGCACCCTCTGTTCCAGAAGACAATACATTAGAGCAAGCTCTTGATGAAGAATTTTGGCCACTTGATTATGTCTGTGCAAGTACTCAGTGTTGGCAAGCGCTGAACACCCCGAAAGCACATGTCTGAGTGACTCGCCGGGATGACGACAAGCTCGACAGAAGTCGGGGGTGCCATCCTTCAGAATGTGCTTCCGGTAGTTGTTTGTCTTAACCACCTGATCCTGTATTGCACAGACAAAACCTTCGGTTTCCCCAAAGAGGTCCCCGAATCGCAGCCACTGCACGGAGGCCTTAACATCCACGTGAGGGGCGTGGAGCGCCTTGTAAAACCGTCCATGCAGCTCCTTCTCCATCCATACGGTCTCCCGGTTAGAGGTGCTAAGTACAACCGGTCTTCGCCATTCCTCTTTGGCCAGGGATAACGGGGTGAGACCTTTGTCACATACTATAACTTCACCATGCATAGCGCTCTCCCTCCTCGTCTCAAAGTAGGCCCTGAGGCTGCACACCTCCCGGTTATGCATGGACTTGGCGCTTAATAGGCCTCGGCCACCACACTTCCGTGGGATGTACAGTCTCATGACCGACGATTTCGGGTGATGCATGCGATGGTGAGTCATAGTCGTGCGGACTCTTCTGTCCAGGGCGTCGAGTTCGGTCTGAGTCCATCTGAGCACGCCAAATGTGTACAAGAGAGTGGGCATGACCCAGCCGTTATAAGCTCGGACCTTGTTGGCGCCCGACAAGTAGCTCCGAAGAACTTTTGTCAGCCGTCCAAAAAAGACCTCGCAAACCGCCTGTTTCATATCCACCTCCTGCACCCCTATGCATTGTGACATGCCCAGATACCGGTAAGATTCAGTTTCGGAAAGGGTCTTGAAGTTCGAAAGCTCTAGGCTAATTTCAGCCGATTGCGTCACCTGTCCCCTGTCTACATGTACGACCGCACACTTATCCACTCCAAGCTGCATCCTGATGGAGCCGCTGAACTCAGTAGTGATTTTCAGCAACTCCATAAGGCGTGCAGGATTAGGTGCCAGCAGCTTGAGGTCATCCATGTAGAGAAGGTGGGAGACTTTAGTACCTCCTCTCCGAAACTGAAAGCCTGTCCCCGAACGCTTCAGCAGAGTGCTTAAAGGGTTCAAGGACAAGCAAAACCAAAGTGGGCTCAGACAATCACCCTGGAAAATACCCCTTCGTATCCGGATACGGTCATCGACACCCGTCGTCAGTCTCTCGCCCTGGAGACAAAGGATCGTACTCCATTGCCCCATGCATACTTCGAGGAAGTCTCGAACTGCACTGTCGATCTTGTACAGCTCGAGGACCCTCAGAAGCCATGAATGAGGCACCGAGTCGAATGCCTTCTTGTAGTCGATCCAGGCAGCAGAGAAGTTCCGACGGTTGCGTTTGACAAGCTGGCCCGCAACAGAGTCAATGATAAGGAGCTCCTTTGTGCCGCGGCCGCCTCCACGGCATCCGTTCTGAGCTGCAGACAAGATGTTAAATTCGTCAGTATGACGAGAAATCTTGCAGCTCAGAACGGATGTCAGTGTCTTGTAGATGGAAGTCAGACACGTTATGGGGCGGTAGTTGGTAGGATCCGCGGTGTTGGTGGACTTAGGAGCTAGGTGAGTGATCCCAGTAGTGAAGAGGTTCGGAAGCGTCCTCCGCTCTATCGCTTCTTGGTATTGTCGAGCCAAGGTCGCATGGCATACCGAGAACCCTTTCAGCCAATAGTGATGCAGACCGTCGATCCCCGGACTCTTCCAGTTCGGTGCCCGACGGACCGCATCAGCTACGTTCTCCGAAGAGATGGTGATCGGGTTCATCGGTTCGATTCTAGCACATGCTTCCTGAACCGCCGCAATCCAAGGGCCCTCCTCATGCTCTACCTCCCGTGACCATATGTTTCGCCAAAAGGCGACGAGGTCAGGCGTATTCGGTTTTGGGGAAGTAGAGCACGGCGTCGGGTTCACCAACTTCCTGTAGAACCTCTTCTGATCACTCAGGAAGAGGCGATTTTGCCGGAAGCGCTCAACTCTCTCAGAGTACCTACGAATGCGCTTCCCCCATGCCGCGATTCTTTGCTTCAGGCCGTCGATGCGCTCCGTCAGTTTTTCAGCTATATCAGGCTGGTCAAGCCTGACGCCTAATCCATTAAAAGCTATTCTGACGGAGCGCACAATCCTTGGCCTAGTGTTGCCCGACCTGAAGCTTTGCAGTCTGCCAATGAGGGCCCTGGCCAGGCTGATACGGCGTTCTATTCTCTTCTTCCAGGCTGGTACGTCACTACTATTATTAGTAGTGCGTCCAGGCTCCTGGGTTTTGGCTCCAATGAAGCGGTGTACCGCTAGAGCGGCACCAAAGAGAATAGAACCCGTATCATCCAAGCCCAGACTGCCATCCAAATATGGAGGTAGCAGCCTGTTAGCTGCCTCAATGGCACCCCGCGTCGCAGCATTAAGGGGAAGTCGGGAGAGTCGTGGTCTCTGTTCTAGAGGAGTGCTCCGGATCTCGGAAATCGCCTCCTCCAAAATCCCTCTCATCTGCTCTACTTTTTGGGAGACTGCTTCTTCAGCGATCGCATCTACAGGCACTTCGCTGCGAACGCTTTCCTGTTGCGTTACAACTGCGTTATGCTCTGTAGACACGGGTTCGACTTCAGGAGCAGCCTCACGTCGTAATCGCTCGAGCTCGGCGGCGTTGAATACGCCCTTTTGTTGAATGTACCGAGCTCTATCTGCCAGGTTTTGCTCCGTGACAGTAAGATTTGGCTCGAGCAGCAAGAACTCGCGGTGCATTACCGCTCGGTAGCCAGTCCGCCCGGTTTCCCCCCCTACAGCCCTAAAATACGCTCGCATGACATTTTGATTCATCGAAGTTGTCCATCTCATGCGGCGCACTCCACCAGCGGCGGGCACGGAATGTTGAGTCCCTTGAGACTCTGTCGGCGCCAAGCCAACTGGTGGGGATGGTGGATACACCGGCCGGCTAGGTGGTGGTGCCGGTCGGCGGGGGTTGCTGGCGGCCCGCATGCTGCCACGTCCAGCGCCAGCTCCAGACGCGCCCTGGCGCCCCCCAGGCAGCGGCCCTATGCGCTTTCCTTTTTCATCTTCCATCCATGCTTGTTTTTGAGTGCTAGATTACTCCCTCGGAGAGGCACTCACGCTCTCCGAAGGGGCTGCGTTGGTGTTGTGCAGCGTTAGTTGCCTTTAGTCGCCTTTTACGACACCCTAGGCTGAGGATGGGTTGGTCCTATTCTACTCTGCCGGGAACCACACGGCGGTTATTATTTATTATTATTTTCTTATTGCTACACTCCACCCGTTTAATATATACATATACACATATAAATAAATATAATATAATACAATACTTATATAAGGAATATAATAAATTTACTTAAATTTACATAGATAAATATAAGCGGGTGGAGGATTACGCCCCGGCAGGGAGATCAAACGGCCGGGGGTTAGGGTTGTAGGCTGAGAAATCGGCGGACAATCCTAGCCGAGTCGAGTAATACCGCCTTCTGCATCCTGGCTGCGAGCGAACCGTCACAGATACCCAGCTGCCTCAGGTGGTGAGCGAGGCTAACCGGGATCAAACCGTTGGCAGATATCACGATAGGGATGATTTCAGTGGACTCAACACCCCACATGTCGACAATCTCGTGTGCCAAATCCAGATATTTACGCTTTTTCTCTGTTTCGGCTTTCACGAGGTTCTCGTCATGAGGGATGGTAATGTCCACTAAAAACACCCTCGACTGTGCCCTATCCATCACCACGATATCAGGCTTGTTCGCCAGTATCGTCCTGTCCGTGGCAATAGGCAGGTCCCAGTAGAGCCGGACTCCGTCGCGTTCGAGTACTGGCACCGGTGTGTACTGGTAATACGGCATCCTCTGTTCTAGGAAACAATACATAAGAGCAAGCTCTTGATGAAGAATTTTGGCCACTTGATTATGTCTGTGCAAGTACTCAGTGTTGGCAAGCGCTGAACACCCCGAAAGCACATGTCTGAGTGACTCGCCGGGATGACGACAAGCTCGACAGAAGTCGGGAGTGCCATCCTTCAGAATGTGCTTTCGGTAGTTGTTCGTCTTTACCACCTGATCCTGTATTGCACAGACAAAACCTTCGGTTTCCCCAAAGAGGTCCCCGAATCGCAGCCACTGCACGGAGGCCTTAACATCCACGTGAGGTGCGTGGAGCGCCTTGTAAAACCGTCCATGCAGCTCCTTCTCCATCCATACGGTCTCCCGGTCAGAGGTGCTAAGTACAACCGGTCTTCGCCATTCCTCTTTGGCCAGGGATAAGGGAGTGAGACCTTTGTCACATACTACAACATCACCATGCATAGCGCTCTCCCTCCTCGTTTCAAAATAGGCCCTGAGGCTGCACACCTCCCGGTTATGCATGGACTTGGCGCTTAATAGGCCTCGGCCACCACACTTCCGTGGGATGTACAGTCTCATGACCGACGATTTCGGGTGATGCATGCGATGGTAAGTCATAGTCGTGCGGACTCTTCTGTCCAGGGCGTCGAGTTCGGTCTGAGTCCATCTGAGCACGCCAAATGTGTACAAGAGAGTGGGCATGACCCAGCCGTTATAAGCTCGGACCTTGTTGGCGCCCGACAAGTAGCTCCGAAGAACTTTTGTCAGCCGTCCAAAAAAGACCTCGCAAACCGCCTGTTTCATATCCACCTCCTGCACCCCTATGCATTGTGACATGCCCAGATACCGGTATGATTCAGCCTCGGAGAGGGTCTTGAAGTTAGAAAGCTCTAGGCTAATTTCAGCCGATTGCGTCACCTGTCCCCTGTCCACATGCACGACCGCACACTTATCCACTCCAAGCTGCATCCTGATGGAGCCGCTGAACTCAGTAGTGATTTTCAGCAACTCCATAAGGCGTGCAGGATTAGGTGCCAGCAGCTTGAGGTCATCCATGTAGAGAAGGTGGGAGACTTTAGTACCTCCTCTCCGAAACTGAAAGCCTGTCCCCGAACGCTCCAGCAGAGTGCTTAAAGGGTTCAAGGACAAGCAAAACCAAAGTGGGCTCAGACAATCACCCTGGAAAATACCCCTTCGTATCCGTATTCGGTCATCGGCACCCGTCGTCAGTCTCTCGCCCTGGAGACAAAGGATCGTGCTCCATTGCCCCATGCATACTTCGAGGAAGTCTCGAACTGCACCGTCGATCTTGTACAGCTCGAGGACCCTCAGAAGCCATGAATGAGGCACCGAGTCGAATGCCTTCTTGTAGTCGATCCAGGCAGCAGAGAAGTTCCGACGGTTGCGTTTGACAAGCTGGCCCGCAACAGAGTCAATGATAAGGAGCTCCTTTGTGCCGCGGCCGCCTCCACGGCATCCGTTCTGAGCTACAGACAAGATGTTAAATTCGTCAATATGACGAGAGATCTTGCAGCTCAGAACGGATGTCAGTGTCTTGTAGATGGAAGTCAGACACGTTATGGGGCGGTAGTTGGTAGGATCCGCGGTGTTGGTGGACTTAGGAGCTAGGTGAGTGATCCCAGTAGTGAAGAGGTTCGGAAGCGTCTTCCGCTCTATCGCCTCTTGGTATTGTCGAGCCAAGGTCGCATGGCATACCGAGAACCCTTTCAGCCAATAGTGATGCAGGCCGTCGGCCCCCGGACTCTTCCAGTTCGGTGCCCGCCGGACCGCATCAGCTACGTTCTCCGAAGAGATGGCGATTGGGTTCATCGGTTCGATTCTAGCACATGCTTCCTGAACCGCCGCAATCCAAGGGCCCTCCTCATGCTCTACCTCCCGTGACCATATGTTTCGCCAAAAGGCGGCGAGGTCAGCCGTATTCGGTTTTGGGGAAGTAGAGCACGGCGTCGGGTTCTCCAACTTCCTGTAGAACCTCTTCTGATCACTCACGAAGAGGCGATTTTGTCGGAAGCGCTCAACTCTCTCAGAGTACCTACGAATGCGCTTCCCCCATGCCGCGATTCTTTGCTTCAGGCCGTCGATGCGCTCCGTCAGTTTTTCAGCTATATCAGGCTGATCAAGCCTGACGCCTAATCCACTAAACGCTATTCTGACGGAGCGCACAATCCTTGGCCTAGTGTTGCCCGACCTGAAGCTTTGCAGTCTGCCAATGAGGGCCCTGGCCAGGCCGATACGGCGTTCTATTCTCTTCTTCCAGGCTGGTACGTCACTACTCTTATTAGTAGTGCGTCCAGGCTCCTGGGTTTTGGCTCCAATGAAGCGGTGTACCGCCAGAGCTGCACCAAAGAGAATAGAACCCGTATCGTCCAAGCCCAGACTGCCGTCCAAATATGGAGGTAGCAGCCTGTTAGCTGCCTCAATGGCACCACGCGTCGCAGCATTAAGAGGAAGACGGGAGAGTCGTGGCCTCTGTTCCAGAGGAGCGCTCCGGATCTCGGAAATCGCCTCCTCTAAAATCCCTCTCATCTGCTCTATTTTATGGGAGGCTACTCCTTCAGCGATCGCATCCACAGGCACTTCGCTACGAACGATCGTCTGTTGTGTTATAACTGCGTTGTGCTCTGTAGATACGGATTCTACTTCAGGAGCAGCCTCACGTCGAATCCGTTCGAGCTCGGCGGCGTTGAATACGCCCTTTCGTTGTATGTACCGAGCTCTATCTGCCAGGTTCTGTTCCGTGACAGTTAAATTTGGCTCAAGCAGCAGGAACTCGCGGTGCATTACCGCTCGGTAGCCAGTCCGTCCGGTTTCCCCTCCTACAGCCCTATAATACGCACGCATGACATTTTCGTTCATATTATTTGTCCATCTCATGCGGCGTACTCCACCAGCGGCGGGCACCGAATGCTGAGTCCCTTGAGACTCTGTCGGCGCCATTATTATTATTATTGTTATTATTATTATTATTAAATCTGTTTCCAATTAGCTTACTAAGTGATCCAGTCAGTCAACAGCAATACGTTTTCAGAATTTAGAATTCTAATTGATAACACTTATCTTAATTTTAGTAACTAAATTATTTAGATCATGTCTGTTAGTCTTTTCAATAAAATATTTTTTTCTTGCCCTATAGTTCGACTATTTCATTTTACAATGATACAAAAAATATTGTAATTGTAATAATATAATACTAATATTATAAATGCGAAAATAATTTTGTTTGTTACGCTTTCACGCGAATTGTACACATATTTTTAGAGGTACTAGAAGTAACATAGGACTTTTTTTTGGTTGCGATAACCGAAATCCACGCGGCCGAAGCCGGGGGCAGAAGCTAGTAATATATTTGTACGATCAAAAATTCTAGGTTATGTAATAATTGATTATTTAACCAAAAGATACAGATAATTATGCTTATCATATTTTTTCTGGTATTTTAAATTTTCTTCACTTAGTAGTTTGGCGCAATAATGCATAATAACTGTATGCAGTGCGAATTATCTGAAACAAATAAATGAGATAAAATACTCGTAAAACAATTTAGCAAATTTGGGAGTACAATAATAACATTTCATATAAATGTGTAATTTAAGCATACATTTGAATGCGTTTAATATGCCTATTTGCATATTTAATTCATATTTGCCACTATTCAATATAACTAAGTGCCTAGCAAGGCTTAAAAATTAAAAGTATATTTAAATTTACGATTATAGGTTGTGATTTTTAAAAAACTTTATTGTAGATAAAATTAAAATCTTGATACCTGAATAAAAGAAGGTAAATTGAGATTTAAAAAAATCTTGATCAATAAATTGTAGATAAAATAAAAAAATCTTGATACCTGAATAAAAGAAGGTAAATTGAGTAAATTAAAAGGTCCAGCATTCAGTCTGTAACAACGAGACATTCCTACACACAGTATGGCTATCTCCCGTCGCACTTTCACACTGAGGCACCAAATCGTCGCACACGATGGACCTCTACCCTGACCGACGCAACTCTGTAAGTCATTAGATCATAATATACTTTTGAAACTTAATTAATTATTAAAATAGCTATCATTCTACATTGAAAATTTTAGATTATAATTGCCTTTTAGGAGTCTTTGTTTTTATTAATATTTGTATTAAGTTAAATAGCAAAATAAATTAAGTACAGAAAGAAAAATAAAATTTACCCACACCCGTAACCTTAATAATAGGTAAATAGGTCATCAATCGTTTCAGGGGTTTATAGAGTAAGGGTTTTATATAATAATGAAAACTTAACATGCTCTTCGAATCATGTAATGTGACGTGAAGAGGATTTAAAGAAAAATGTTTGGTTATTAAGCATCTTGGTTATTTAATACACTGAAGTTTCTTTCTTTGGTGAGTAAACCATATACATATATTTGAAATTACATTGCCTTAGACAGTTCTTATGCGGAAGGCTGTAAAAAATCATGCAACGACACATAGAATTGGACCAAAATTTATAAACATCAATTGATTTGAAATGGAAACCAGTAAACGTCTACTTGACATGGGTAAAATATGAAGCTACGTATAGTTAAGTATATAATCTTTAAGGGTACCTATAACACGATTAATACTTGAAATTTATACTCTATCAAAATTCACACCTCATTTAATACTGCGTTCCCGTAATGACAGAACAGGAACAATTGTGTTAACGTGGCACCCATGTATTGAAGAAGAGATGTTAATTGCATGACGCTTACCTGCTCCTACAAGTTAAAAGGTTATTATTTCATTTGTGTATGAAAAAAACAAAAAAGTGTTATTTTTTATAAAACTTGTCGAAAAATCAAATAGGAATAAATTAGAAAATATGATCTTTTTGAGGTTCCTACAAACTAGAAAAATATATAATAAAATAATTACATTTCTGTACTTTTTAAAGAAATTCGTAAGCCTCATCGAATCTAGAGCAGATTATATGGGGATAAAGACCACTACGGCGACATTACTAAAAAAAAAATTGGTTGTCTGTAAAGTCGGTTTACGGACGATAATTTTTACGTGATAAGGTCATAAGAAAACATGAATGGAATTGAATTATTATCACTGAATTATCATTATTTTGTATAATATATATAAGCTACAGGTAATTAATTGTATTTAATATAAAAGCGAAATAAAGTTAAATACTTTAATATGTAATACAAGAAATAATCAAGTTGAATAAAAAAGCTAAGTTTAATAACTTAAAGTTAGCAAAACAAATTATCATTAACCACTTAACATATGAAAATTGTAAAAATATACTAAATAAAAACAGTTTACTTTTTATACGATCGTAATTATATGAGTCCTAATAACTTTTTAGTCAAAATTGTAATATAACCTAATATTACTGCACTCGCCCACCGATGCTACTTATTTTATAATCAAAGAACAAATATATGAGATTATATCGCTAATAGGATTCTTAAAATGCAAGAATTAATTACCTTTTTTTGCTGCAATTGTTGCTGTAATAAACTATGTTTTTATTTTATTTTACCACTTTATGATTTTAATAACTTTTATTATTATTTTTATATTATTAACTTATATATTATTAAATTACATTATATTATTATCTTTTCACTATTTGACACTACTTCAATATTGACAAAACAGTTTCCCGCCATTCGCCGCTGTCATTTCTACTCGGACGCGTTCGTAAGTTAGGCCGACCGCCGATCGTGAGCCGAACGCTTAGGCCGAGCCGATCGTACCTCTCTACCGCTTGTTCCACGCTCTCGCTCACTAATTGTGACAATGATGACGTCATCTTCTTCGAACGGGCACCCTTTCATCAATTTACTAGACGTTATCACGTCAAAAGCTCTCAGATAGACTAATAATTTTACTGTAAATCATTTTGTGTTCTGCGGTCAGAAAATTATAACTTCGTAACAACTGTACAGTTACTGTAACGGCCTATTAATGAACCATAGTGAGGCAAAGATCTCTTCAACTATAAAAAATAAGTATGAGGATTATTTCTATAAAATAAAAAATAATTATTATTGCAAATATTATAAAGACCCGGCGGATTATTTGCATATAATTGATATAAATAATTATGACTATGCCGTTGGCGCTGTTGGCTTTGACCCTGTTTTCTGTTCCAGAGTCGTGGGTTCGATTTCTACTCCGCGTCTGGGTGTAATAAATATTTATTTATATATGTATTATTTCTATACCTACATATATTATAATATACATATATATATCAGTCGGCTGTTACCTAAAACACAGGTATTAAGTTTCCTACCATAGGAAAAGACGACCGTGTGTGAATGGTTAATACATTTATTAATTACAAAAGACATATCTTACCCAACTAAGTTGCATCGCAACTGAACATAATGTGAACGTGGCTACAAAGAAGTATATGCCCAAAATATTTCGAATTAACTCATTAAGTTCATGGATTATCCTAAAATAATTAAAAATTAAAAAAAAATCTTTTACTAATATCTAAATAAATTATTAATAATAATTTTCAAAACTTACTTTATAAGCAAAACATGAATTCGGTGGCAATTCTTAATTCTATATAAAGCGCGTTCATCTCTTCTTTTAGAAATGTCACACGATTTGCCCTTTCCACCTATTAGCTCGCTATAGTCATGCAAACAGGAAAACTGACCACGAATAAAAATCATTAAACCAATAACGGTCAGATCAAAAGCTATGTGGACTTTTACGCAATACAAGGCGGCTAACATTTCCACGAAAATGGTTACGATGTAAGCGAATGTATATCTATCTAAAAGATACCATCCCGGCAATATATGAGGAATACTATTAATAGGTTGACCTGTATACAAATATATTCCATGTTCAAGAAATGGTGACACCATGTACACAATGGCTGTGAAAATATAAATTTGAAATAAACGAGTTGAAATTAAAAAGAAATTCTTTGTATAAGAATCAATATACTTAGAAAAACCGTAATCACTTTCTTCATCTGATTCGTACTCATAAGGAATGTAGCTGTTATTTAACTGCTCGTTTTCCAAGGATGATGCTTGGTTAATAATGGACCGCCAACGCTTCTCCTTTCGAAATAGTGACCATAGCTTTAAAAATCCCATAGTGCAAAATGACAAAACGCTGAAGTAAGCAAATATTCTCTTTGTGTCGTCTCTGGCCATAATAAGTGCTATAATTTGGGTTAAGTTTGTCCCTAGAAAACAAAGAATAGATAATTTTGCCAGTCCGTAAATCTCATAAGTTTTAGGACCATACCAAAGGCCAATCTCACAGATACGTTTTGAAATAATATTTTTGAATTTAACACTTCCATGATATGGCCGCAAGATTTTTTGAAAAAAGGCAAATATTCGATGCATCTGGTCTAATTACTTTTCGTATATCTTGATTTTAGAAGAAGCCTTCATTGACTAAACAGTCGTAAAAATCATACGTATATAAATAGAAGCTACAAATTGCTTTCAATAATTGCACTATAATTTCATAATCACTTTATCCACTATGTTGTAGTCAAATACTTGATTCGGAGTTTATTTATTTTTTACCAATATAATCATTTTCGTTTGTTTTTTTTTCTAAAATTCAGATAAATAATAATTTAAAAAAATTAAACATGGAAAACCCTTTATGAAACACGTACAGTGCCATTATGAGTATAAAAAAACATTTCTTTCTCACAAACTCAAATACATCCGTCGAGCCTTTTATATTATTGTCAATTTCGTTCAAATAACTACCTAAATTGAAAGTTGAAAAATAAAACTTTTTAATTACTTTTAATCAATGTTACGTAATTATCTTCGATATAATTAACCAATTTTAAAGTTTCGATGTCTTATTAAGGTAACTTATTATAATCTTAATCATATATAATATCATAATAAAAAGTCATTTGACAAACTATGTGGTTTCGCTTGCGTTTCAAAACTTGTCAAGTTTGACACTTATAATTGAACTGGATCCGAAGATTATCGTGATGAGACAAAATATATTGATGCTACATTGTGGAACTATAAAAGTCCCTACTGGTACGGGTTTTTTTTGTATGTGTGAAAGATTTGGTAACGTTATGTCTGTTCAGTCAGGGGTAGGTCACTCGAAGTTGAGGCGTTTGAAACTATAGAAATATAAAGATAACTTATTTAAAAAAATAGTGCCACGTAGTGTTCGTCTTATGTTAGTATTAATATTATTATTTATTCAGCTTCCAGGCCCAGACTACTACCCTCTTTATATCCAGGAATCAATAATTTCGTAACAACGCAAAAAAGCTCGTCTCTTTTATCTTGGAAAATAATACTGAGAAATTCCTTATATCAAATAAACGCCACCACGCCACCTCCGCCTACACAAGTAAAAATTTATGTTACAAATTTTCGAGAGCCACGTGGCCATTGAGAAATAGATATTAAGAGACATTTATTTTAGATTTATGTCAATAATTTTAGACACACTCCTGCAAGATAAGTATTCTTATTAAGATCTTTAATATTTTTAAAAGAGGAAAAACTCAGTAATATAATAGGACCCCTGTGACTATCTTGAATGAATTCATAAATAATCTATGTACCTATATCGTACAAAACTATGAATGAATCAATCTGTAAACGTAACACTGCAAAGCAAAGGCTTCTTCTCCATATGTAGAAGGGTTAAAACTTAATCCAGCACGTTGCTCAACTGCGGGTTAGTGGATAAATCCCTACTAAGAGTAACGATCGTTACCAAGTGTCTATGATAACAACCGGTAGCGACGGCTTTACGTACTCTCCGAGGCACGGTGGGCAGACCCGGCAAGGATATACTCCCAGACCGGAAACAAATATTTGCACAAGTACAAATATCTGCCAGATCCGGGAATCGCACCTGTGAACGCTGGCGTTGAGATGACACCTTGCAACAATACACCAGAACGGTCTTCAAAAACTATGTATAAATTCTAGAATTGACAAAAACATTGTTCAAAATAAATTATAATAATGTTCCAGAATATCCTAATAATGGATATTTCGCAGGTGAATCTATTCCGGTTGTGCTTAAATTATTTCTGCTGTTACATTAAAAAAAAATTATAGCTGTTTTGCAAAATTTAATAATCGCTCCAACACTATACACACATAAATCATTGAACTATAAACATATACCTATAACTTACTACGAGTACTAAACCTACGATGCAATTATCCAATAAAATTATCATAGTGTTGTTTTGCAAAAGCCACCCTTTTCATGTTACAAAGAAAACAAACAATTGGCTTATTATGCCACTTTCAACCAATTCGCTCATAATAGCAAGTTTTATACGAACCGTAAACAATGGTTGTTAGCCAAACTTTACTCAATATTAGTGAAGTAATGAAATTCTGACATTATTTTTAAACCAATTTTAGAATATTTTTGGATGTTTAATAATTAGTTATTAATGTGAAACATCTAGAGTGGCATCTTGAGCGGTCACTACGCTATTCGGTGATCCGGCATCTCTATCGCCATACTAACAATAAGCTCGAATACCTATATCCTATATTACAGTATATTAATATACTCTGCCTATATTGTGTACACTGTATAGATAGATGGTCGATAACGTCTTTTTTCCCTATCGTTTCAAAATTATATATCAAAAGACGAAATCGGATATTGAAACTACTTATATATCGTGATATTCTAGTATGTACACCTTCACAGTATGAGTTAACACCAATAATTCATTCGATTGATAGTTCAAATATGAACATGCAAATCATTTTATTATAGAAAAGAGTCACTCATATTAGTTGCATAAAATGATTTGAGCTTTCTTACATACTATAGCAATAAGAAAACGTTACCGACTTACACTCGTCGACTGGGAGTTCTACTTGTTTGTCATTATGGACCCTCCCACCATCCGTAGTAGAGCGTATAGCTGCCTGGCCATTACCATCATAAGCATTTAATAATGATTATTAATCTTAAGTGAGAAATTTCTTCAAATATCAGATGACAATCGCTATCTTTATAAATTAAGGACTTCACAGATCCAGGTGAGAATAATAAACGTACCGTGGTAAAATTCGGGGAAATGCTAGGTGAAAATAATAAAAGAGTAGAAGATTTATTATATAGAAGTTGGTATTGTAAAATGAAAAATTTGAATTTAACTTTCCATTTCTCTCGTTAAATAAATGGTTTTCAAAGATTATCTCTGTGTGATTTCGGCGCTTTCGTGACTAACTTTGAATATCATTCCGCATTATCTTTCTAACGTATTTTTCTTTGACCTGTAACTTTCACTTTTTTTTCATAATTTACCTACTTAAAATCCTAATCTCCCCTCCTTTTTTTGACTCTGTGAAAGAAAGAATATTTTGTATTTTTGATTAATTTTTAGAACTTGAAATTTAAATTTATTATATCTTAATTTTAGTTATTTATTTGTTACAAAAAAAACAGATTAAACAAAAATAACCAAACAAAAGCCGGAATTACGTTATTAAAACATTATGATTATATTTCCCATAGAAATATTAAGAACTCAAATATCTGTGATATTTCCCCAACAGTAACAAACTTAATTATTCTTATTTTAAGTTATTATAATAAGAATGCTGCTAAAAATACTTTCATAATTATCACAACAAATGATAAAAACCTGTTTTTTAACCTCGAATAAAATTAAGTTTTTCTGATATTATTTTATGAGGTTGATAAAAAAAACTCAATAACTTACTAGTGGAAGTTTGGCCTAATGGCCTGCGTGTCTAGATAAATCAATATAGCGATAATCGATTTCGTTTTTTAACACGCCGATAACCGATTCCTGCTCGGAGCAGATATTTGTAATCGTGCAAATAATATTCTTCTGATTCTCTCTTCTATCTTGTTTTCCATTTTTATCAGATCTGTTTCATATGATAAAATTCCGCTGCGCCACTTATATCCAGACAATATTCAATTTAAAACATAACATGACGTTGTACATAGTTTTTTCATATTACACTTAAACCGTGTTACTTTTTTTGGACGTTAAAGAGTAAATCAATAAATAAATAAGATCCAAAGGAATGTAAATCTACGTATTAGCTCGCTTCAAAATAAATTTAATACAACTAGTGGTAGTAGGTAAAAATTCCATCTAATCTATAATTGACAGCAGTGTCAACATCATAAAAATCAATCAATCCACAATTGTAAATAACTATGAAAAAGTCTTAAAATAACATTTAGTGCACATTTGAATGTATCTCTCAAAACTTCATCGTTTTGTATAAAATTAACACTATTTAAATATCTATTATTATGAGTGTGCGAATATAACTTCCTCCTTCTTTGTCTCTCATTCCAACCCGTCAAATAAATGGATTTTCGTAAATGGATTTCCCATCGTTAAAAAAAAGGCCTGATATGGTATACACGCGATGTTAACAGTCTGACAGCCAGCGTGAACATGACTGACACCCCTTTTTTTCCAAATAATTAATGCTGTTGGCCCTAGCGGCCTTTACATCGTCAGCGGCTGGAGGAGCCGGGTACAGAGGCCCAGCCGAGAAAACAAATGGGAGTCCCAGAGTGGGACTCAAAGTGATCGTGCGTCCTAAGGGTGTCACTAACCCCCGTAGAGTACTCTCCTTTTATAGTAAATTTCATCAACGTTTTTTTTTAAATGTCATTACAGCTTCTTTCTTAGATTTTTTTTTTTTTGTTAATTACAATACATCTGCAAGCTTTCAGGTGCTCGTACCATTTTTATTACCTTTATACCGAGTGTATTTGGAACAGGGCCGTCTTTGACCTATTGAAGGCCCTGGGCATATTAGGGTAATGGGGCCCCTATGACTTTGACAGAACACTATTTTCTTAGAATAGACAAAGAAGGTAAATAAACATGCTTCTATAGATTTTTATTATTTTCAATTTGGAGAAGGAGTGTACCCCACTGCAGATAGTTATCATCATGCTTAAAAAGAATTAAATATGATTTCTACATTTGAAAATATGTCTTCAATTTTGTGTTCTTTCAAAATTTTAGTGTATTTCCAATATAATAGGAGTTCCTTCGATTTCACTGTGAACAATTTTCAAGTAGGTAACAACCTATTCTGTTATATGCAGACATTCCATTTTTAACTCTTTCTCATTAACATCTTCATAATCAAATTCTGCAAATTCTGAGCAAATTTCTCTCAACTCTTCGGAATTCAGAGCTTTCAAGCGAACAAAATAAGTCAAAATGTTTACTAGTTAACGTTCTTATACGATCTTAATCGCTGTTTTAGATGAAAGCTCAGAGTATCAATTATGGGAAGAAAGGTTTCTATTTTGAGTTTCTCTCTTCCATTTACGTTTTTTTCATTGGCGGACAATTCGAATTAAAAAAACTTCGGTATTAAATATCGGTTATCGTTCAGTGATCTGGCAAGAACCAATGGGGCCCCTATTGATCACGGGGCCCTGGGCAAGTGCCCAGAGTGCCCAGTGGGAAAGAGGGGTCTGATTTGGAACACTTGAAAAAACGAAGAGGTATGATGTGTTGGCATGACCTGACATGATACAAAATATGAAAAAAACGCGAAAAGATTTTTTTTCTTGCCTCTTTTCATAACTTTTTTTGGTATAATCCGGTTTGGAAATAATAATGAAACAGAAATTTGAAGATAATGCTTTAAATAATCGTGTTTTGAAAAAAATTACGATGTGTAGAATCTACAAGTTCATGTGCGCCATCAGCTGACAAAATTCGCCCGCCGGCGAAAATACAGATCAACTCCTTCCACTACATACTTAATATTATCTTTGTCTGGACACAAATCATAAATACCCATATCATTACTTATATTATATTATCATTTTATTATATAAACAGAGAGAAAGATAGACTTGAATCGTGCCAAGTTTCATACAAATTCATTGAGTAATTTCGGCGTGATGTGTGAATAAGATATAGACAGACACACAGACAAAAAAAAAAATTAAAAATAATACTGTACTACTTAAATGTACAGAATTGGTCCTGTTTAAGTTTTATTATAAGTATAGATAAAAACATTTGTCCCCGACCCCATTTATGTTTTTCTACTGTAAAATTAGAAGTAATCTAATCAAGTAAGAACGATAAAACACATAAAATCTGCTTTATGTTTTGTTTTTGGGATTACGTAATTAAAGAAGGCCATTATTTTACCAAAACTCATTCCGCTCGACCATTGTATTCTAATAACTACATTTTAAACATTTAAAAAAAAAATGTAATTTAAGACCTAAAATGAGCATTTATAATATCCTTAAATCATAATATCTTTAGAATTGATTTGAAATCAATTTAGAAGCTCTCAACTTTAATAATGCGTTTTGAGAAACATTAAAATGAATGGAATTAGTGAAGGGTGATAAGTCAGGTTGTGTTTTAAAACAATTTAAAGAAAAAAGATAGTAAAAACAAATACGTTTGATGTACGGGGGTATACTGGTGGTTTTCGGAGCTGGCGAACCTCCACGTGGCCTGTAATCGTGCCCAGAGGTCTTACACCCACAGCCGACGGCGCTGAATACGCGACGAAGAGTGGGAGCGCCAGCTGTACGCGGCGTATAATCACGCGCGTGCTGCGTTGAAGCTGGCCATCTGTCGCATCAAAGACGCGAAGCGACAGGAGATGATGGAGAGTCTAGAGCGTGACCCCTGGGGACGCCCGTATCACGCGGCGATGAACAAGCTCCGCGCGCAGGGACACCTCGGCAAGAAAGAGGTCGCGACTATTATTCTCTGCTGGTCACCGCACGGCAAATAATAATATTCTCTATAACAATTATGTAATTACATGTTTCCTCGAATTTTACTTAATTAATAGGTGCTAAAACTTTTATTGTTAAATCCTTCCTAATATCTATACAAATAATAAATCTGTTAAAACCTCCGTTTTATTAATACACTATATATCATCAAGAATAAATTTCAATAGCGCGTTTTTTTCGTATCAGCGCCATCTCTTATCGTGTTTTTCTTTGTTCACGTATCACGTAAAAAGTACAAAACCAAAAATTAGACATAACTCACAGTATAATTTAGTTTTTGTTTCATTGTAATTAAATTTAAAAATAAATATTCAAGAAAATAGAAATAGGTACCTACGCCGCCAACTCCATCTGGTCTAAGGAATCTTAAAAACTCACAAAACTTATTTTTGAGTTATTATTTTGTTAAACTTAAAAGTTTACTAAATATGTCGGATAGGAATAGAAATCGTTTTAATATTTTAGATAAACATCATTTTCAATTAATATAGGTACTGTTATGTTAAATGTCACTAAATATAAAAACGATATTCTACTATTATACGATAGATGGCGCATGTACGTGATAAAAAATATAAATTTATAATTTTTAAAATTTTAGTTAAATACCCGTGCGAAGCCGGGGCGGGCCGCTAGTAAAATCATATAAGTCTACCTCCCATTCGATTGTGTGTTTCTAGTAGTCGCGGTATGTGACGTAAATTACGTGCAGGTACATACGATACGCGTCCATATTCACCTTCCTTGAGCCCAGTCTTATCAATGGCTATAACGTTAACACTGTTCCATGTTCCATGTGTCGGTGATCCATGAACTGAACTTAACTGAGTTGAATCAGACTGTAAATGTCCCACTGCTGGACAAAGGCCTCTTCTTCATATAAGAGAAGGGTTGAAGCTTAATAGACCACGCTGCTCAACTGCAGGTTGGCGAATAATTTCCATGTCTAAGATAACAACCGGGACCGACGGCTTTACGTGCTCTCCGAGGTATGGTGGAGAGACCCACAAGGACATAAACCCAGACCGAAAACAAATATTTATACAAATACCTACTCTAATATCTGCTTCGTGAGGGAATCGAACACGAACCGCTGGCATTGAGGCGACTACTCGTACTTCTTGTGTTTTGTCTTACTCGGAAGTGAGACAAGATTCATAAACCACTTATTTCATTGACATCGTGTTACCTATATTTATTCATAAGAGAATTTTAATGCTACACAAGCAAAATAAAATTGTTAAAATAACATATTTAAATCATATTTAAATTAAATTATTTATTGAAAACAAATAATACACTCTAGACAAGTCCTGTACAAAATATCAACTAGACCTAACCGTCCTTGCACGTATTACTTTTCACATCAGTATTCTAAAAAGTGACAAAAGAAAAAAACAGATGTTGTAACTTTGAAACAATGTCGTACTTTTATATTAAAGATTTTTGACGCTTATTTATTATATTAGTATTTTAGTTTAGTATTAAGAAATTATATGAATTTAAAATTAAATTTCATAGTGTTTCACTAGAATATAATAAAAACAAGAAATATAGTTATAACAAGTTCATAGCGAAAGCTATGTTTAAAGTATGTTATTTTTGTGTGAATTTAAATGTTTCGTAATGTTTCATTGAAACAGTAAAAATGCTTCGGTTCAAACAATTCTGTAAACGTTTTTGTAAGACATTACTCGTCATTTAAATAGAATATTAAATTATAACTTTTTATATAATAAGACCCTTATTAATAGTTTAAAACCTTTACTTAATTATAGTATTTAGTTACGCCTACCTGTTTCCACTACGCCGGACCGGCGAAATCGCTGGAAACCGGATGCCGGAACGAGGTGTTCACATTACACCGGATCGACAAAAAACACCTCACAAACCACTGGATCCGGTGTTTTCGCCGGAACCGGATAAATATGAACAGCTTCATATAAAATGTATGGCCATTAGCCTTTCCGGCAGTTTCACCTATCCGGCGTCCGGCGTAGTGGAAACGAGGCCTTACTATTTTTTGTTTATTAATAAATTTATTATATCACTCATTTTGTATGTATCATGAAAAACTGTTTATTTGTAATAAATTCGGTATAAAAAAAACCTTGAGGTATTAAAAAAAAGTTTACTAATTTAGTATTAAAGTTAAAAAATTAAAACAATAATCCATACCCAGATAAAAAATGAATCATTAATTTTGTTACTATATTATTGTTCATAAGTAACGTTGGGCTGAAAATTCGTATCGTTTTATATAAAAACACATTTTTTTGGCAAAATTCGATTTGATTATTCAACATTTTCTCACTCAATCGAATCCGTAATTATTACAATTACTTATGATTTAAGACTTATTTCGTGGTTTGAAGACATATTATTATGTTTAAAACGGGTACATACCACGATATAACCCAGTGATTTTTCGTCAATATTTCGACCCAGTTGCATGGATCGTGGTCACGACAGGTCAGTCCTGTCACTGGGTTATATCGTGGTATGTACCCGTTTTAAACATAATAATATTACATATACAATAATATACAATAGGTAATTGTAATATTGTATATGTATATAAGTAGGTAGTATTGTGTATGGTTTGAAGTATGTATTGTAAACCTATATATATTATACTTAATTAGCTACTTATTTTTATGCATGTGTATTATTCATATCACTGCACTTTTTTTTTTTCTTTTGCCCACTTAATTAATTATATTATTTCTTACTACCACAGGTTGGCTGGAAGAGATCTCTTCTAGAGATAAGTCCACCTTTGTAAACAACTTTTTATACTAATTACTGTAATATACTTTTTAAGTGCAATAAACAATATTATAATACATAGTTGCCATCGAGGGGATACACCGATTATAGCGATCTTCCAACTTTTCAATACCATTTTTATAGTACAACTTGTGCTTAGCCTCAAAATAGGCCTCTGTTTCGGCGATTACTTCCTCATCGGCTTTAAAATTCTTTCCAGCGAGCATTCTCTTGAGATCTAAGAACAGTAAAAAGTCGCTATGGGCCAAATCTGGAGAATACGATGGATACGGAAGCAATTCGAAGCCAAACTCATGCAATTTTGCCATTGTTTTCCTCGATTTGTCTTGATGAAACAACACTTTCTTCTTCTTCAAATGGGGCCGTATTTATCGCGATTTCGTCCTTAAAATGCTCCAATAACGCTATATAATAGTCGCTATTGATGGTTTTTCCCCTTTGATTGAAATTGATTGAAAATTATTCGATGTGCATCCCAAAATACGGACGCCATAACCTTACCGGCCGACTGTTGAGTTTTTCCACGCTTTAGATTCATGAACGATATGTCCAACATGTTCCTTTGAATTTTATTTATAGAGTGTCAGCTATACAAATCAACCTCAATTAACGATCTTCCAAAATTATTTTGTGAATTTTTTTGACCTTTTCGTCCGTAACAGCCTCTTTTGGACGTCCACTGTGTTCAACGTCTTCGGTGCTCATATGGCCTGTACGGAATTTTGCAAACCGCTTACGAATGGTTGCTTCAGCCGGCGCAGAGTCCGGATACAATTCATCAAGCCACTTTTTGGTATCAGCAGCACTTTTTTGCATCGAAAAATAGTGTTTAATTAACACACAGAATTCCTTTTTATCCATTTTTTTCAAAATAACAAAAGTTGCTTCACTCAAAATGTTGTATCTCACAAACTAATAATCAGACAGCTGTCAAATTTATACAAATTTCTTTTGAAGGTTGGTACTAACTAAAAATGATATGGATTTTATTCTAGTGGCGCCATCTCATAGAAACGATACGAACTTTTCAGACCAACCAATATATATAAATACCTGCTGGTATTTATATGTATTGGTAGGTATGGTTTTAAATAAAGTCAGGATTATAATTAATTTCATAACGTACTCAGACATCTTATACAATACTTATATATACAGAATGTGTCGTGAATAGTGGATAATCCGTTAACTGGGCTTAGCCCTGATGTCGAGCTTCAAGAAAATGTACTTTTTATGTTAGGGTTGCTAACACTGTGAAAATCGGGAAAATTTTTGTATTTTTTCAAAAAAAAAAATCTACTGCGACTAGTAATTTGGTCATAATTTTTACAAATTAAGGTATTTTAGTGTACTTTTTTTAGTTTACTTGGGAAAACTTGTACTATCTAATGAAATTACTATTTGAGGCATCATTTATTCTAAACTTATGAAAATTAGCATTAGAAATTATTTCTATTTTTATTTGTTACTTTTAGTCAAGTTTGATTTGATTGTGAAAAAAAAATGTACCGGACTAGAATAATCCAGTACTTAAAAAATATGCTTAGTTTGTGTTGTTTCTAAAAAATTATAACAATTATTGCTTGTCATACAAAATTACTTTGTAGGAGCGAATTCACGTAATGCGTCTGTCCTTTTTTTTATCGCTGGGAAATGCATTTACGCATCCCGCCACCCGAAGGTGACGGGTATGTGGGACTCGCTGACTGCGAAGCCAGAATACCCACTAAAATCCAATGGTGCCAAGCAAATGGTTATCGTCGTATAGTGGGGCGCCACGGGATCGCTCGCGCATACAACCGTCACTCCCCGACGGTTGGCCCGCCTATGTGGACTGCCTTCTCTATGCTGCCTTCTCTATCTCTGCTCTATTGCTGCTGCGCCATGGACTGGCGCCCATTTGAAACTACGGCAAGTCATGAAGACATACCCGTAGTCTCCTCGGTGACTTGGCGACTTGCAACTTGGGGAGCGGCCGGGGTCTTAGTGGGCGCTCTACCCTTCGGTTTTGGGGGGCGGCAGTTCCGACCTCCTATCTTATGCGATGCCGGCTTAACGGCGGGCGTCTCCGCAGATGGCTCAGTGAAGTGCCCCGGTGGCACACGTACGCGCCATATGGCCCTCCTGGCCAATGCGTCTATGTCCTGATTTAGGCACCTTAACTAATTAACATCATTTATTCAATAAAAAAATGCAATTATATAACGTAATATATCCCATAGAACTGTTCAAAATTATAAAATTAATTTAAATTAAAGACTTGCGACTAACTTCATATCAGTTATTTCAAGATTAAAACACACGTAGAAGAAGGACAAAAAAAGCAAGCACTGAGAAGACTCCTGCCGAACCTCGGAGGATCCGAAATTTTATATTTTTATCATTTTACATGCACTCAATTAAGAGCGAAAATTTGAAAAAGTCTAAATGTAATAAAGGAGTATTTATTATTTCACATCAAATTTTAATCAATTACAAAGTAAATTTTTCCTTTTTTTCTTGTTGCGAAACGAAACAGGTCGGTCTTCTGCCGTTGATGTTTTAAACCAAATTATCCCTTTTTTTAGGACAAGTATAGTACAAGTCATAGCCCTTTTTAGGATTGCTTGCCTAGAAAAGGTTGTTAGCCTTTTTTCCTTTATAACTCAATCTCACTCTGCTGTTCCTCTGAGTCTTCTCATTTCTATTGAAAATAAAAACTTTTTTTTTAATAATGAAGACTATTATGTATCGAACTTACGAAGCTGACTGTACTTTGTAATCATTACAATATTACATACAGTTCAGAAGTTAACTTCATATCGTCACCTTCGGGTATAAAATGATAAAGGGTCATGATACAGTGTTTCATAAAATGATTTTCACGTGGCAATCAAATTCATGTGAAACTTTCCATTAGCGCAGTTTAGATACACATACTTTAGATTTATACCAAACAATTTATATTGAATCATTCGAGGTGTTAGATTATTTTTGTTGGACTATGTCCAAATAGATGACTTTATTTATATATGAATATGCATCTCGTGCAAAAAATGTCTAAACAGAAAAAATATTTCATTATTGGGCAAAGTCCTCTTCTCTAATAAAATAGGAACAGTACGGCGCTTAATCCGTCGCCTAATCCGCAGTGGTTTATTTACGTTTTCCAAGATTTGTTCCTTTTGATATAATAAAAAATTGTGGCTAAATTTTAACATGCGACCATCCATCGAGATGAACGTATATTGTTCGCTAGAAGTTGCAGCGCAGTCTCTATGCAATTTTTATAACGTATCTGATAATTCTAAGGGCGTAATGATTGTATTGGTACCTAAAAACAACACTGAACTCCAATAAGCATATTGGATATTTACAGTAATTGTAATAATTTAATAATACCAGTAATGATTTATTTATTTATTTAAATTGGCTTACCAACTAAATACATATTAGATTATTTCAATAGTTTAAAAATTATAAAAAAATATGTATTTAAATTATAGGTATGCACAGCATTATTTTTTGTTTTATACTAACTAAAGAAAAAATTATATAGAAAATAATAATATAAGAAAATAAGCATTGGTTTATTTGATTAGGTATTGAACACTTCAAACATTTTTTCTTCTTAAAGTAAAAATATATAAATAGTAGGTCCTATTCTCAATTCATCTAGTTTTTTTCGGTTTAATCGGTTTCCGTTTTCAACGTATACATAATCTCCTACTTTTAGTTCATGATATTTTCTGTTTTTATCAAATCTTTTTTCATTATAATTGTGTAATTTTATACTATTTTCTAATGCAATTTTTCGGTCTTGCAATAGATGATTATATGTTGTATTTTGCTTCAGTTCATCTGGTAGAATGTCAATTTTTTTTCCCTCTAATAAATATTTTGGAGAGAACCTTGTTACACCATGTTCAGTTTCGTTAAATTTTTCTGTGCATTCATGAGCAATAGTTGTCCGAGCAATTTTGTTACTTTTTGTTATTATTGGCAGTGGCCTGAGTAATGGTAGGGCAGGGGGTGCTAGGAATATTCGGGGAGATTCCACTGCCACCCACGACCACACCTGGCCCTAGTTCCGCACAACATTCGCATCCTGATGTCCGATGAAAGTATTGTTGAGCTGATCATGTCGGTGAGACTTTGAATGGGGAACTTTTGGATTGTAAAAGCATTAATTGCACAAATCGTAGATATTATCACTCGGCTGTTGCCAGTTACGTAATACCGGTTGCTAGAGATGGTCAAAATACGTTAATTAAAATTTGAAGCCAATTTGTTATCTGTATTTCTCAGGAAATCATACGATAAAATTATTCAAGTTTGTTCGACTCGTTTTGAATGAATAAATTGGAGATGGAGCTATTGTATTGTTGCCATCAATTGTGTAATAGTCTATATCCTTACCCTAATGGAGTGTCTGTACAGTTTGAATATAAAATCGCATTAAGACTGACATTATAACTGTTAAAACATAATTTTATTAACTGTGTTTAAAAGTTTACGTTTATAACATCAAATCAACTTTTGCATTTTATTACCTTGCTATGTAATCCAATTCAGTTAATAAAAGAGATTGCTTATTTGTTTGCAACCAAAAGTATATTATACTAGCGGCCCGCCCCGGCTTCGCACGGGTATTTAACTAAAATTTCAAAAAAATATAATATAAATAATAATTTATATTTTTTATCACCTACACCTGCGTCGATACTGGAATATATTTCATAAGAGACGGATTGAGATCAAACATAATATTTTAGCCCGCGACTTCGTCCGCGCAGAAGTCGAAAATAGTTATAATAGGATTTTTGTTATTTTTTTTTTACGTTATTAATTTTGTTATAACATATAAATTATTATGTTAAAATATTTGAATACTTATAAAATATAACAATCTTTATTATAGAGTAGGAATTTAAAGTTAATTAAACATTAAAATAAAAATGAAATTTGTTATGTTTTATGATGAAGAATCTCTGCTTTTGATCTGGAGAAAGTTACACGGGGGTATTATCTTCTTACAACGAAATCGAAATACTACACCTTCCATAGTATTTCTTTATAAACAATATTTTTTGTTTTTCGTTCGGAGTGCTAGAATTACCAGGCTATTCTGGAATATGCCACATACAACTGACTGTGAGAGAAGCAGTTTTCGCTTATGTATACTCCCGCTACAGTAAGAGTTTGACCTTAAGCTTTGTTTATGGTAAATACATACTCATATACACTCATACATTATATTATTATATGGTTCCCGGGAATCACCATATCCTTTTTTAAGCAACAGGTCTGAGAACTGTCCGGCAGTAACATCTCCCCTTAGATGGACTCTTATATTTATGGTAAGGCTCAGTTTCGTCACTGCAGGCCACAAATGCTCCTGTACTGTAGTGTATTGTATCAGCCTATAAATAACACACTACTGAGCGAAGGCCTTTTTTCCATATAGAAGAAGCCTTGAAGCTTAATCCACCACGTTGCTCCACTGCGGGTTAGCGGATAATATCCCTACTATAAGTAAAAATTATTATAAGCCATCCATGATAACAAACGGGACCGACGGCTTTGCGTACTCTCCGGGGCATGGTGGGTAAACCCACTATACACCCAGATATACACCACGACCTGAAACAAATATTGGCACAAATACAAATATCTGCCCCGAGCGGGAATCGAACCCACGACCACCGCCATTGAGGCGAGGCGTTAAGGCGACTACTTGCACCACTACACCAGAACGGTCACCATGTTTCGTTCGTTGTATCGTAGGTATAATTACACCAGAAGTCAATACGATTTTGTCTCTTACATTTGAATAAACCCGCAAGTAATTATTTTTTAAATTTTAATTGACTCGGCACAGTTGGTAGTGACCCTGCTTTCTGCTCCAGGATCGTGGGTTCGATTCCCGCCTCGAGTCTGGGTGTAATATCTATTTATTTCTATATGTATTATTTATAGTTATATTTATAAAAAAAATGTATATCATTCGGCTGTTACCGAAAACACAGGCATTAAGTTGCCTACCTTAGGAACAGACGATCGTGTGTGTATATCAAACATATATTTATATTTACGTAATAATAGTCCAAGACAGCTTTTATTTCCTCCTTCTTAGTTTTAGTGTAAGATAAAGTTAAATGGGTACATGATTTATAAGATTTTTTTCTGATCTTGTTCCAACATTAGTCCGTGGTGCCAATCTGTACTAATTCGGGCGTTAATGCCGTATAATTCAAAAATGTTTCCAAGTTCACTTCAGTGTCTTCTTTATCAGTATCATTGTGAACTGCAGATGCGTTGCTGATGAGTCATTTAGTTTAAAACCCTTGACTTAACACAACACCAACATTGAATTAAAAAATATTATATAAGACACTATTTTACAATAAAGCAATCACACGGTATAGTTACGGTATATTTACAACCCAATTTTATTACGTTTAATATAAAGTCTTGCCTGTTCCATCAGGAGCACCCAAAAAAAGATATCACCTGCACCTGCGTCAATACTGGAAAATATATTAGACGGCTTGAGTTGTCAAACATGTGTCAAAATAAAATGTAATTTAAAAAAAGCACTAAGGAGTATTAATATCAAAATAACTTTCTACCCCCTTTTAACCCCGTTAGGGAATGAATTTCGATAATTTACGAAACACGTCTTCAATCAATTCTGTTAAAGAATATTTATGCCAAATTTGAAGTAGATTGGACCAAGGAATCACGTTGTCCCATACAAACTTTGCCTCCCTTTTTCATCCCCTTAGAGGTAGAATTTCGTAAAATCCTTTCTTAGCTGACCTCTACTCGGCAAAAGAAATATTCCCTCCAAATTTCAAGTTTTTAGGTCTCATAGTTCCAGAGATATCGTGATGAGTGACTATATCTATAGAAAGTCTCCTATATATATATATATATAGATTATAAGTATAGTATAGTATTAAAGAATATATATATTATCCAGTTTTCCCATTTTTAAGTATAATTACTTTAATATACGAATTTTGTCGCATGGGCTTGTAGCAAAAAGGCTAGCAGTATTTCTTTCAGTTTAATAGTAATTCTTAAATTAACTTATTTCCATGATCATAGCCAGGAATAGTAGGGCCTCCGGGGACTGGGGGCCTAGGCTAATTTCTATCTGTCATTTGGTGGGAATTTGCAAATACTCGCCGCGCTTGGCATGCGTGTTGGCTAGCGCAGTGTGTTTTGTTAAGTGTGTATCTAGGATATGATGACGCTGCTGTCCATCACCACCTCGGTCGGTGCAAAGTTGTTCGCAACACTATGGCCTTAGTCGCCTTCCACGACACCTCGGCAAGAAAGAGGTCGTGACCATTCTTCTCTGCCAGTCACCGCAAGGCAAATATTTTTAGGTTATCGGCCCTCAAAATTCATTTTTGTTATTCCATTGTCATATAGGTATGTCAAATATTTTATTTTGATAACTTTTATTTAATATTTTAGTTAAATGACACATACACTATAACATAGATTATGATTTATTCAATGATTTTTAGTAAACTCTTTTGCAAAAAAAACGGGCACTTAAGCAAAGAACTATTTTATAGTTACTATTAGTTTGTTTGACAATTTTAGGTATTGTTATCCTCAGAATTTTATAAATTAATTAGGAAGGAATAGTTTTCATCAGTTTTATCATAACATTTTAATTAAATTATTAAGAAATAATGTTTAAGCTCAAAACACTATGATTGTACCTGCTCGCTAAATAAAAATGAAACGCGTTAATTTTTTTGTTTTTCTTGAATACATTAAAAGCAGATAAAAGTTTAGTATTGAGTGTGACCCCCTCTTGCTGAAATCACAGCTTGCATTCGTCTGGGCATGATAGTGAGTATATCTTTTATGGTTTCTTGGGGAATACGTTCCCACTCCGCGGTAATCACATTCTTTAGCTCTCTGATGGTCTGCGGAGCCGGCTGCACTGATCTCACTCGTCGCTTCAGAACGTCCCAGACATGCTCTATGGGATTGAGGTCCGGACTTCTAGCTGGCCAGTCCAAACGACGAATTCCGACTTCTAGCATATACGCATCCACACCGCCAGACCGGTGGGCGCGAGCGTTGTCGTTCATAAAAATTGAGTTTTCGCCAAGAGCGGTTAAAGCGGGTTGTGCATAAGGAATTAGAACTTCCGTTATGTATCGGTGTCCAGTCAGTGTACCGTTTTCGATAAAGACTAACTCCGTACGATCCATAGAATTTATTCCTGCCCAAAACATAACAGAGCCCCCTCCATAAGGTGTGATTTCTTCAAAACATGCCTCTGCAAAGCGTTCTCCTCGTCTACGTAGTACTCGCCGACGTCGGTCTTCACCATGCAGAGATATCCTGGCTTCATCGGAGAACAATACCCTATCCCAGTCTTCATTAGTCCATGACACACAATTTCGAGCGAAGCTAAGCCTGGCAACTCGATGTCCACGGCGTAATTTAGGGCCGCGTGCCGGGCGATGACTGTGTATATTAGCAGCGAGAAGCCTCCTCCTGACCGTCCATAGACTAATTTGCACATTTCTTACTTCTTCGAGGGTGTTCTTGAGGTCCACATAAGAAGATTTGCGATTCCTCAACGCTTGACTAACTAGAAAACGATCATCCCGTGGTTCGGTACATGTCTTTCTGCCAGAACCAGGCCGTCTCTTGACGGAACCGGTCTCTTGATAGCGCTGCCAGGTCCTTTGAACTGTCGACCGACTCACATTTAGCCTCTGAGCCACGAAGCATTGACTGCAACCTTCTTCAAGCAGCGCAATAATTTTGCTCGCTTTTATCACTTTATCTACCATTTTCGAGATTGCTAAACAGCAATAACAATACTTTTAAATGTCAAGGACACCAGATAATTTAATAAAAATTGACAAAAAGTTAATTAGAGTCGATATTAACTATAGGGAATTCGCGCCACAAAATGTAGTTAAAAGTTATTTTCTTTGAAAACCAGGCTCAGTCAAAAATTTGAATTTGGAATGTACTCTTATAAACATTATGGCACTTTTATAACTGGCCAGTAACATGTTCAAATGATTAAAACCTTTTTGGTATTTTATTTTTTTCAGCCAGGAAGAAAATCGAAACCGCCCGTTTTTTTTGCAAATGAGTATATTTATGTGTTTTAGTATTTTGTTTTTTAAGACAGGTAGTTAGACGCCTGAAAATTTCATAGTATATGTAATAATATTATGACTGCTGTTAAAACAAATATAATAAAAATGGGATCACTAAACAAATAAGATGTATCCGGTATTTATAGCCCAAACTTAAAAAAAAATATGTAGTGCTTATGTAGAAACTTAATATTTATTTATTTTTAATTAAATCATATTCCAACTACTTCAGAATTGTTTTTTTTTTCTCTTTCCTATTCATAAAATGATGGCACTTGTGCAGCCCGTCACGAGCAAAGCGGGTATCACTGAAAATCAGTGTTGCTTTCTTCAAGCCCTGCTTTTCAGCTAAGTGATACACCTTTTTGGGGCTCAACACATAATTGCAGACATTATTTACACCTTTTTTTTGTTGTTTTTGTTTTTTTTTTTAATTAATGATATTTGTGGTAAATCTTTTATTGCTTTTTTATCTTTATAATTTAGTGTTTTTTTTTTTTTTTTGTTTTTTGATTATTATAATTTTTTTTTGTTCTTTTAATTGTATGTTCAGTTTTTCTCTCTTTTTTTTTGTAAATTTATTTTAGTCATTAGGTGTCTGCAATGTTTGTGATGTTCCAAATAAATGTATTTTTATTTTACTTTTTGCTTTACTGATAAATATTAAACTAAGGAACCACGAAACGGTACAAAGAACTCCTTATGATTGAATCCAATCCACACTGGCCGGTTTTTATGTTAAAATCGATGTCTATCGCGGTTTAATAAGAATTAAATTTCGATACACATCATATTAGGTACTCACCATGTGTGCTTACTGTCGCTCTTTTCTTGTGTGATATTATATAAACCAGAAATCGCCGCTCCGCTCCGCCGTGATATCAACCAAACCCTGAGCCTTGTCATTCCCGCAAATGACAACTCGGTTTGTCGAAGCCGAATTCTGACATATTTAGCTAAAGTAAAACCCTCTTTTTCTTTCTGCTACCATAGTTTTTTACTTTAAAAAAAAACTAAACTCACTCTTTGTAAGATTTTAATTGTAATCTTAGCTAAATTCAAACCTTCTATTTAGGGTATATAAAATAGTTTGTAGTAAAACTAATGAAAATTTAGCACATTATGTTTAGTTTTGCTTTTTGTATGTACATCTGAATTGACTCCACTCTATAGCTTTTATACTAGTTGACACCTTTTCATTTCCTATCATAAAATTTCGTGTACATAACATATCACAATATGAGTTGTAAAGATTTGTAATTAACTAACTTCTCAGAGTAAACAAAATTTTCAAACATGTCCTTTTTTCAACTAATTTAACAACATTAGTGAAAGCATTTTCAAAAATCGTTCCATATTCATCTAACTTTTATAAGCGTTTATTGTGATACTTTGCGATTCAAAGCCGAAAATTAATTTATAAAAAACCCGCCCGTAGAACTTGTGTTTGTAATTAAATTAGCAAATGAAAATGATTGTCAGTTACTTTTTCTAAGTATTTCATTTCTATCAATTTGACCACAGCTACAAAATTATCAAATCTTTCCGACCGTGAAGTACTATCATCAATAATTTAATTTATAAATATTTGTACCACTAGTTGTTGACATCATTTTGTGGTTTTAGTGGTGCGAAAATTTTCGGATAGTTGTCGGTGTTGGAAAAATCGGAGAGTTGTGACGCCGTCGCGCCAGGTTGTTATCATATAAACTTGATAACAAGCGTTACTCTTAGTAGTAATAATAGAAGTAGTACAAATAATATATAATATCTGGTGTTAGTCGGATTGGGATGTATGCGATTTCGGTTGTGGTTTCTGTTCTGAAATTTTTAGCGAATTTAGTACTTAAATGTCCAGCAGTCATAGTCAGTATTTGAACTCGCAACCATCCGATTATATATCACATACAAAACACCCAAAAACTATATTTTATTCCTTACATTTTTTCACTTAAAAAATCGTAAATATTTGTAATTAAGAAGCTGCAAAATATATTATGACTAATTCGCAATTGTATAAATTGTATTGTAGGTACCTCTAACTATGTGGTTCAAAAATATACTACTAAAATAAATAATACCTAGATAACGTGAACTGAATTATTTAAGATGACATGGGTGAGCTTACAGTAGTCCTAAATCGCTTAAGTAAAAATACCAGACTTATTTAAATAACCTTATTATAATCTCTTTTAGCCCATTTAGGCAAAATCGTTTCACTTTATTACAGTGAGTTTGTTAAATTAACTTCTTATTTACATACAATATTGTATTTCTTATTTATCCTAATCAAAATTGTTGGGTAATTCTATACAGTAAAAACTGTATAGAATTACCCAACAATGAGCTATTTATCCTACGTTACCAACTATGACTGCCGTTCTGCTAATACACTGATAAAAAATTACCTTAATTCAAGAAATATATTATTGATCCAAGAAAATTATTTTGAAGAAAACTAGTTTTCTTATTTAAAAAAAAATTATTGTCATGAAATATTGTTTCTTGGTTTGAGAGGCCTAATTGCTTCTATCGAGAACACTTTAACTTGGTGCAAGACTATATTATCTTCGATCGACATAAGTGAATTCTTCAATCAAGAATAATTTTATGTATCTACTAGCGGCCCGCCCCGGCTTCGCACGGGTATTTAACTAAAATATCAAAAAATATAAATTAATATTCTTTATCACCTACACCTTCGTCGATACTGGATATATAGTCGATATAGATGGATTGAGTTGTCAAACATAATATTTTAGCCCGCGACTTTGTCCGCGTAGAAGCTGAAAATAGTTAATTAATAGGATTTTTATTTGTTTTTTTTTTACGTTTTTAATTTTGTTATAACATATAAATTAGTATGTTAAAGTATTTGAATATAATAATAATATAACAATCTTTATTATAGAGTAGGGATTTAAAGTTTTAATAAACATTAAAATAAAAATAAAAATTGTTATATTTTATGATTAAGAAGCTCTGCCTTTGATCTGGAGAAAGTTACACGGGGGTATTATCTTTTTACAACGAAATTGAAATACTACACCTTCTGTAGTATTTATTTATAACCATTTTTTTTTTCATTCGGGGTGCTAGAATTACCAGGCTATTCTGGAATATGCCACATACAACTGACTGTGAGAGAAGCAGCTTTCGCTTAAGTATACTCCCGTTACAGTAAGAGTTTGATCTTAAGCTTTGTTTATGGTAAATACATACTCATATACACTCATACATTACATTATTATATGGTTTTTATATGGTTCCCGGAAATCACCATTTCCTATTTTAAGCAACAGGTTTGAAAACTGTCCGGTAGTAACATCTCCCCTTAGATGGACTCTCATATTTATGGTAGGGCTCAGTTTCATCACTGCAGGCCACAAATGCTCCTGTACTGTAGTGTGTTGTATCAGCCTGTAAATAACCCACTGCTGAGCGAAGGCCTTTTTTCCATATAGAAGAAGGGTTGGAGCTTAATCCACCACGCTGCTCCACTGCGGGTTAGAGGATAATATCCCTACCATAAGTAGCAATTATTATAAGGCATCCATGATAACAAACGGGACCGACGGCTTTACGTACTCTCCGAGGCATGGTGAGCAAACCCACTATACACCCAGATATACACCCAGACCTGAAACAAATATTGGCACAAATACAAATATCTGCCCAGAGCAGGAATCGAACCCACGACCACCGCCATTGAGGCGAGGCGTTTAGGCGACTACTTGCACCACTACACCAGAACTGTCATCAATGCTTCGTTCGTTGTATCGTAGGTATAATTACACCACAAGTCAATACGATTTTGTCTCTTAGATTTGAATAAACCCGCAAATAATTATTTTTTAAATTTTAATTGACTCGGCACAGTTGGTAGTGACCCTGCTTTCTGCTCCAGGATCGTGGGTTCGATTCCCGCCTCAAGTCTGGGTGTAATATGTATTTATTTCTATATGTATTATTTATATGTATATTTATAAAAAAATTATATCAGTCGGCTGTTACCTAAAACACAGGCATTAAGTTGCCTACCTTAGGAACAGACGATCGTGTGTGTATGTCAAACATAAATAATAGTCCAAGACAGCTTTTATCTCCTCCTTCTTAGTTTTAGTGTAAGATAAAGTTAAATGGGTACATGATTTATAATGTTTTCTGATCTTGTTCCAACATTAGTCCGTGGTGCCAATCTGTACTAATTGTGGTGTTAATGCTGAACTTGGAAACATTTTTGAATTATACGACATTAACCCCCAATAAGTACAGATTGGCACCACGGACTAATGTTGGAACAATATCAGAAAAAATTGTGAATCATGTACCCATTTAACTACTTTATCTTACACTAAAACTAAGAAGGAGGAGATAAACGCTGTCTTGGACTATTATTAAATATAAATATATGTTTGATATACACACGATCGTCTGTTCCTAAGGTAACTTAATGCTCGTGTTTTAGGTAACAGCCGGCTGATATACATTTTTTTATAAATATACATATAAATAATACATATAGAAATAAATACATATTACACCCAGACTAGAGGCGGAAATCGAACCCACGATCCTGGAGCAGAAAGCAGGGTCACGACCAACTGTGCAGAGTCAATCAGAATTTAAAAAATAATTACTTGCGTTCACTTCATTATTACTTCTATCAATCATATCTTCTATCAATCAATTATTCAAATCTAAGAGACAAAATCGTATTGACTTGTGGTGTAATTATACCAACAATACAACGAACGAAGCATTGATGACCGTTCTGGTGTAGTGGTGCGAGTAGTCTCCTCAATGCCTCGCCTCAATGCCGGTGGTCGCGGGTTCAATTCCTTCTCGGGGCAGATATTTGTATTTGTATCAATATTTGTGTCAAGTCTGGGTGTATGTTTTTGTGGGTTTCCCCACCGAGCCCCGGAGAGCACGTAAAGCCGTCGGTCCCGATTGTTATCATGGATACTTTATAAAAATCGTTACTTATGGTAAGATATTATCCGCCAGCGTGGTGGATTAAGCTCCAACCCTTCTTATATGTGGAAAAATGGCCTTAGCTCAGCAGTGGGTTATTTACAGGTTGATAGAATGCAGTACAGTACAGAAGCATTTCCATGGAGGAGGATTCCATAGCCTTTTCGCCGAGGCCAGCCTGTCGCTGGAGGGATCCTGTTGTCTGCAGATCCGGGACCCTCCAATAAAAGCGGCTGAAGACACCCGCAGGGGCTTAGTGCGGTATTGCACACCCAAAGTGCCGAGTCCGACATAGGTCTAGGACTGCCTACCCAGGCGTCCTGGATATATATTATTTCATACGGAATGTGTAGTATTTCGATTTTGTTGTAAAAAAGGCCGAGGTTCGTGTTCATAAAATATAACAATTTTTATTTTTATTTTAATGTTTATTAAAATCCGTACACTATAATAAAGGTTGTTATATTTTATATATTTAGATTAAGTGGTCTAGAATAAGTCTACCCCTTTTTGTGAAACTCCCTATAGGGCTGGCATGTTCACTATGTGACAAAGCCTTTATATTAAATAAAGAGTACCCGGATGACCGAGCTTTGCTCGGTTAAATTATATTTAGATACATTACATATTGATGAAACATAAATAATATTTTCGATCTTACCGACATAAAAGTAAAATAATAGGAACTGGTTACTGAAATAAAAAATAAAAAGAGCTTTTAATTCAAAAAAAAAAAAAAATGAAAGAAAGATTGGTCTGTAGAATCCTGGATTCGAACTCAGGTTTTCTGGTTTCGAATCCGCCCGATTCCTATCCGAGCTAATATAAGCTTGTCAATGACAGCGAAATTTACCTTCGTATTCTAATGGTATTTTTTAATTGCGTAAAAAAAGGGATAAAACAACATTTTCTGAAAATAAATCCTAGCTAGATCGATTTATCGCCCCCGAAATCCCCTGCATACTAAATTTCATGAAAATCGTTGGAGCCGTTTCCGAGATTCCGATTATATATATATATACAAGAATTGCTCGTTTAAAGATATAAGATATAAAAATACATATATATGTATATATAATGTTTGTGTGGAAATAAAGTAACATATTCTTTTTTATTAATTTTAATTATTATGTATATTCATAATATTTTATTTTAAAAATAAATTGCATTAAGCTATGGTACCTATTGTTTTCGGAATGACGTTCATAAGTAAGCCGGTTTTTATAAAAGAAAATATAAATGTTGGTAATTATTTTTAGCATATTTGACGGCCGGCTGGTCTAGTGGTCAGGCAACTGGACACTTAGCTATAGCATTCAATAGTTTTATATTATAGCATAGAAATGAAGATATCTGAAGCGCAAACTCTATGATCACGCGCGCCCCTTTTTAACCTGTCGCCCCTAGGCACGTGCCTAGTTTGCCTTAGGGATAATACACCTCTGCTTACAGACAACCCCTGTCTATAAAGGAAACATTGGTGACATGACAGGCACACGGTGCAGAAATTCTTTAAATTTAAATATTTCTAATATATGTATATAAGATATCTATACCTATAGAAAAAAAAACTTTATGTAATTAATATACGGTAAATAATGACAGCATATAAAATACACTAAAAACTTTACACACATATACATAAACATACATACACACACATAAACACACATCATGTATATATAAATTTATAAAAACATAAATTATATATATATATATATATATATATATATATATATATATATATATATATACATACATATAAACATATACACACATACATACACACATACACATCTATTGTAATTGTTAACAGGTAATAATTCCTACTAACAGCTTGTGAGAAAATTAGGTACTAGTTGCAACCAAATTTATAAAACGACAGAAGCGACGCAAAAAATACCTCTATGATTATTTCGTAAAACTCGTCTATAGATACGAAATTAATGTTCGGCGATTATAATAGTTAGTAGTAACCATTGTTGAATTGCAAACGTTATTTTGTCTTCGCTTCGTTTGGGTACGGAGTTTTGAATATACAACTAATTAAGTTATTTATTTGTTATCGTTAATTAAAAAAAATACGTCGTTATCTTCATGATAATTAAACAGCACTTATTTAGTGACAGAGAATGAACAGAGTAGTGTTTAACGTAGAGCTAGATTAGGTGTTACGTGCTACAGCGTGATATGTCAAAGTGTATCCTAATATAGTAGATATATAATCGGTGTAAATAAAATTCTCTTTGCAGTCTTTCGAGACATCTAAATCCGACCGCAACCCACTAAGTGCTAACTGAATAAACCGTTTTGGTGAAATAAGTTATAGTGCTTTCCTCGGAATAAATGTGAGTATTGTGTTTTATTTTATATTACGAAATTTTATTTTACCTAGATATTTTCACTTTAGAAAGAAAAATTATAATCATACTCTAGCATACCGATATTTTACAAAATGATAAATAAATAGAGAATAATAATTTTGAAAGAAATTATTGTAAAAGTATTTACGGCTTAAAAAAAAAACGTAAATTTTATAAATTTAATTTGTCAATAAAAAAAGATCTTATTTTCGTTTTTTTTTTTCTTACATTTTATCATATTTACTATTACAATATTTGGTTTTGAAATGTTAATACACATGAAACAGTTTTGAAACCATCTTTATAGTTATATGCACAAAAAATCTGTGCTGCATCGTTTTTTTTTTTTTTTTTTTTTTTTTTTTTTACTATACTAAAAATATTTAGAGCAAAACTCTATCCGCAGTATTTTTCATTTTAATTTACCATGCGGAACATCTTACTTTATATTTTGAAGAATACGGTCTAAGTATGTTTTTCTTGAGATTTTTACCGGCAATATCAGAACTAGATCAAAATTTCTAGAAAACTAAAATTAAATGAGTTTTAACTCAAAACAATCAAACTATAGTTTCATTTACGTAATTACACAAAAAGATACATTTATCCTGAGTGTATCACTATTTAGCCTAATGTTGTTAATTGAAGCTTCGTGCAAAAATTTGCAATTAGTAACACGGTGTAACAGCTACTCAAATCGCGAACAATTGCTTTAATGAGATTTTTTCCATATAATTAAATTAAAATAACGATCGTTCTTTACATTGTTCTAGTCATTTTTCATAACATGAAAATGGAATTTTTTTTTAATATTTTTTTTTATCCCAATTTTAATAACAAAATTACAAGTGCCCAATCATATATGCAAATGGATCTTCACACGGAGATATAAAAGATTTGCAAAAAAAAAAATTATTTCCACTATAATATATAAATTGCTATATGTAAAAATAATGAAATATATTCTACTATCGAGTTTTGTTGTGAACTTGTGAACTGTCATATAATTTATCAATTTGAGATGATTATTGTTGATTGTCCACACCGAGATCACGCCACCCCGGTCATGACTCGCGTGAAATAATACTTGCAATGTACGTACGTTGCGAATTTCTCCACTATGAATAGTCGTTGACTGTTGACTTTATACCCGATTGCCCAGAATGAAGGGTAATGTTTTTTTTGAATATACGTAGGTATATGGTACTTTATCTATAATAATATAAATTTTGTTACATATTTTGTTTTTATCTCGGATAACGTTTCTCTTTCTTCT
This sequence comes from Euphydryas editha, assembly GCA_036937285.1. Classification (NCBI taxonomy): domain Eukaryota; kingdom Metazoa; phylum Arthropoda; class Insecta; order Lepidoptera; family Nymphalidae; genus Euphydryas; species Euphydryas editha. The sequence continues at coordinate 8,433,239 of JAUPFZ010000011.1, forward strand.
TTCTTCTTTCAAATCTTTTTTATATGCATATTTCTAATTTTAACTTACAATTATCTATAAATAACCTAAATAGTCGGTCTAAGATGTAAAAAAAAATTACATTGTAATTCATTAACAATTTCCGCTTCGAATATTATTACAGTATAGATTATAGATAATAATCTATACTGTTATTTTATTGTGATTGCAGCCATAGTAATATACTATGAAATTTACTAATATTATCCTAAGCTAAGAAGCTATAAATTATAAATTAAAAATACGCTTATCAAATTAATAAAACCATAGAAAACACGTGTTACGTGTCAACTGGTAGTGCGCTACTGTTAGGCCCGATACAGACATTTTTATTATTTTTCATAATAAAAATGTCTGTATAATGTTTTTATTTTGCGTCATAATTAATTATAAATACTATTAATAATAATTATAATAATTATGAACCCTATTTTATACACTATGTGCATCTATCTACCCACCTAATCAGCATAAACTTAGCTGTAAGGATGAACGTAGAATAAGATTTCTCGCAACGTAGCAGTTTTTTTTTTATTGTTCAATTATAGCGGCTGATGTAGAATTTACGTCCCAGCATACGTTATTTTTTATTTTTAATATAAAATTGTAATTGATTTCATCTGCATATTATTGGCCATAATTTGTATGTTATTGTTACATTTTATCTGTAATTTTAATCATCACCTTTAATTAATTTATGTCTAAAGATAACTACTAATACCTTAAGACCTTTAATACAGCTCATCGGCCTAATACCAATGACATGTTTAAAAAAAAAACTATAATCGGAACAGAAATATAATTCGAAAGATATCTTTGATTATATGTGTCATTAAACATAATCCATTAAATAGAAAATTGTTTTGTTTATTTATTCGATTGCCCATATATCAGAACTGATGTATGGACTAAGATTCTGTGATATTTATATAAATTTACATTTGACTGTCCCGCTAGCGAAGTTGTCAGTGACCCTGCTTTTCGCTTCACTTATATAGTTATGATTCCCGCCCTGAGTCAAGGTGTTATATTTATATGTTATCTATAGATAGACATTTAAAAAAGAAAGTATTTATATCATTCGGCTGTTACCTTAAGAACAGTCATCCATGTGTGTATGTTAAACATATTTATATATTAATATTTTAGATAGAACTCTTTAATGTCACTAAGTCCAACCAGCTACTCACCGCTTAGTTTTTCATGTACTAAATATCTATTTTAAATTCATTTCGTGCTTGGCAGTTAAATAAAACATTGTAAGGAAACGTACATATTTATGAAGAATTTATGAAACATTTATTATATCCGTGAAAGCGATTGAAAACAGATTTTTTGTTAACTTGATAACTAAAACATTAAATTGTATTTAGTATAAATATAATATATAGTACAGAAGCTTAATTCGAATATATTGTATTTAATAATCTCTAAAAAATAATCTTAAAGTCTGTGAAAACTGTATCAAAATCTTTTTAGTGACCTACAAGATGAAAGAGAAAACTACATTAACACAGCCATATCGAGAATTATACAATATTATGCTCGAACAGAATTTTTGTTATTTAAATTGATTATTTCATAATGTTGTTCACCGTTGTGGTGACACTTATTTTTTGAAAAGTTTTCTGAAATACATATTTTTAACGATTGCCAAGTGTTGTCACATCACGTCAATTGCATTTGATCAAGGAATTTATATACAAACTGGAATGCTCACGTGCACTCAAAAAACGTTCCTTAACCCGGGATTGCGTCTCTTTCTACCATAGATTCAAGGCAAAACTCGTAAGAAAGAGACAAAACACCAGTTGTCAACGAAATGCTCGGAACAATTTTTCATTTTACATGTTGGTAAGAAATGTCAACCTTATGACGTTTATTTGAAGGTGCAAATTTGAATATACAAGTTTACTAAGTGAGCGTTCTAGTTATGATATAAATTCTTTAAATTTTATAAATTCAAATATACATATATCATAATAGCATATTTAACTAAACTGAACCGGCCTGTAAACGTCAAACTGCTATGTAAAATCCTCTTCTCGATATAGGAGAATGGTTGAAGCTTAATCTACCAGAATTTAAATGACACAATAATCGCGGATTCTGTGTGTATTATTACTTTCTAAAAAAAAATTTTTTTTAGCTCCTTGCATGGATACAAGTCAGATAGTAGGTGAACACTGAAACTCGATAAATATTGTTAGAGCCACCTCGCGTGTAATCCTATGCATTAAGGCGTAATATCATAATAGGTACTACTTCAGGCATCCTATTCAGCTACTTGCACGAAGATCATCATTTACCTACTTTAGAATAAGAAAATTGGATTGTTGATTTGTTCATAGATAAACGCTTAAAATTCTCAAATAAAATTTTATTTTTCAATGGAGATAGTAAAAGAGAGATAGATTAAAAGAGAGAGGAGTTGATAAAAAAATTAACTGGACGTAAGGTAAAAATTCAAAAGTGTTACTTGACTTAACTACACTTGTAGTGTGTCAGATAACTTAAAACAATTTATAATTTAATTGACACAGTTGCTTGTCTATATATTAATATTATCAATATTTTTTTAATTAAATTTTCATCATATAAAATATTTCATTAACAGAATCATGATCACGCATGTACTCGCATGTTTAACAAATGATCGTGATCAATGTGTATGTAGTTGTGTGTGTTGTAGCGAAATGTTGTTGGTAAATAATTTGTAGCCGCCGATGACCTTACATCGTATAGCGTAAAAAACACTTAAGGAAATCCATACATTTAGTTATCCCGAGGCTTACTATAGGTTTTTTTGAAAATTTGTCCCCTATGAGACTAGTTTTTTTTTTTTTTTTTTTAATGATATAGCGGGCAAACGGGCAGTCGGAACCGTTTGGTGACTACCGACGCCCATAAACATCCACATAAGAGGATGCAGATGCGTTGCCCTCTTTTTCCCAAACCCCCCCAACAGGCCACCGGATACTCACAAACCGCACGAAAGGCGGACAGCATAGCTATCACTTTACGCCGGTATCATGTGAGCGAGAGGTACCAACCCCAGTCGTGCCGGCCCAATATGGCTGCAAAACAGCATGACACTACCTCTTACAACATAGTAAAATATTATTTACTAATTTAATATACTTGAAATTATTAGAAATGCAGGTGGGCTAGGATAACGCGCCAGGTCACGGAAGTGACTGTGGCTATGTCTTCAAGACCTGGTGCAGTCTCTCCCGTTCGCCCGTCACTGGCGCAGCGGAAATAGAGCGCTCACGATGCCCGCGAGCGCTCTATTTCCGCTGCCGAGCCGGCTGCACTGATCTCACTCGTCGCTTCAGAACGTCCCAGACATGCTCTATGGGATTGAGGTCCGGACTTCTAGCTGGCCAGTCCAAACGACGAATTCCGACTTCTAGCATATACGCATCCACACCGCCAGACCGGTGGGCGCGAGCGTTGTCGTCCATAAAAATTGAGTTTTCGCCAAGAGCGGTTAAAGCGGGTTGTGCATAAGGAATTAGAACTTCCGTTATGTATCGGTGTCCAGTCAGTGTACCGTTTTCGATGAAGACTAACTCCGTACGATCCATAGAATTTATTCCTGCCCAAAACATAACAGAGCCCCCTCCATAAGGTGTGATTTCTTCGAAACATGCCTCTGCAAAGCGTTCTCCTCGTCTACGTAGCACTCGCCGACGTCGGTCTTCACCATGCAGAGATATCCTGGCTTCATCGGAGAACAATACCCTATCCCAGTCTTCATGAGTCCATGACACACAATTTCGAGCGAAGCTAAGCCTGGCAACTCGATGTCCACGGAGTAATTTAGGGCCGCGTGCCGGGCGATGACTGTGTATATTAGCAGCGAGAAGCCTCCTCCTGACCGTTCATAGACTAATTTGCACATTTCTTACTTCTTCGAGGGTGTTCTTGAGGTCCACATAAGAAGATTTGCGATTTCTCAACGCTTGACTAACTAGAAAACGATCATCCCGTGGTTCGGTACATGTCTTTCTGCCAGAACCAGGCCTTCTCTTGACGGAACCGGTCTCTTGATAGCGCTGCCAGGTCCTTTGAACTGTCGACCGACTCACATTTAGCCTCTGAGCCACGAAGCATTGACTGCAACCTTCTTCAAGCAGCGCAATAATATTGCTCGCTTTTATCACTTTATCTACCATTTTCAAGATTGCTAAACAGCAATAACAATACTTTTAAATGTCAAGGACACCAGATAATTTAATAAAAATTGACAAAAAGTTAATTCGAGTCGATATTAACTATAGGGAATTCGCGCCACAAAATGTAGTTAAAAGTTATTTTCTTTGAAAACCAGGCTCAGTCAAAAATTTGAATTTGGAATGTACTCTTATAAACATTATGGCACTTTTATAACTGGCCAGTAACATGTTCAAATGATTAAAACCTTTTTGGTATTTTATTTTTTTCAGCCAGGAAGAAAATCGAAACCGCCCGTTTTTTTTTTGCAAATGAGTGTATTATATTAATATTTATTATATACTTATATTTATCTAAGTAAGTTAATGTAAATTTATTATATTCTTTATATAAGTATTGTATTATATTTATTTATATGTGTATATGTATATCTTGAACGGGTGGAGTGTAGCAATTATAATAATAATAATAATATATTATTTATTGCACACCACAGAGAAAAGAAAATACAAAACACTATTACATGAAGAAATAGTTAATATCTAGATTCACAATAAGGCGGTCTTATCGCTTACTAGCGATTTATTCCAGACAACCTTACGGGTTTGGAAACAGAGTCAATATATATGTCATATAGTGTGGTGCTGCATATAACTTAAAAAACTCCTATTGCTCTTATTGAGAAGCCTTATATTAGTTTTCCTTAAATACCTGTTGTGTACACTTATCGATATGTAATAAATATGTAATAAGCATTGACTTGTGAAACCACAATACATACATACATAGTTGACTTGGTCTAAAAATAAGTTTTTTTTTTTTTGTCAAATAGAATAAGCAAAGTCAATGTGTCAACTGGTGAGTACATGATGTATACTGTACATCATTTACTTACTAATTGACGTCAATCTATATGCTTATTTTCGTAGTTATTTGCAAGTTTAAATTGAATAATTGTATCATAATAACTACTATGTTAAACCTCTTATGATTTCACGGTAATACGATAATGGATGAAATAACAATGAATGTGTGCAATTTAATATAATTTTGTTTAGATATCTTAAGTCAAGCTACACCGACAGTTTGGTGTAAGATTTAATGGCTAGATTTAAATTACGAGTAAAAACGCGTTTTTGCTAATGAAAACAGTATTATTAGTGTGTTTACATGTAGTACATTTTATTTAGGTATATAAAGATAATATGTTTCAGTAAATAATGTGAACCTTAACCGAAAGGTTGCTTGTTTACATCTAGGCCTTTTAAATATCTTAATAAATTAAAAAATGTATCTTGTCATCGACGGTCAAAGATTACATCTAGATCTGAATGTTTGGGGAAGAATTTTTAGACAGTATCACAGTACGGGGGGAGCGTGGGAGATTAATCCTCTTTTAAATACAAGAAGAGACCACAGTTCAAGTGTGATATATTTACAGTTACAGGACAAATTCTAAAGGAAGAGTAGTACTCGTAAATATGTCATAGACATAATAACTTCTTCCAATTAGGTCTCTGTTCTCGACATAGATACAATTCACGAAAATTGAAAATGTAATATATTTTGCTACAAATTTATAGAGAGAAAGAAATTTCTGGAGAAATGCAAGAAATACTCATACATACTTTAAATCGGCCGTTTGGAAGAAATTGAATATTAAATACATTACCAAAATCTAAAATTAGTCGAATGAAAGGCGATGGGCAACGTTTAAACAGGTCTTGCGCACAGAGTTATTAAATAATGTAGAGACGTGACGTACGTTTTCTTAGTCAAGTGTCGTTTTTTTTTTTTTTTTTTTTCTATAACTTGTAATACAGATAATTCTGTATTTATTATATTCAAAAAAAAAAATAAAATTACTAAAAGATGAGACCAGATTAACAAATAATCATATTGTTTAAGACAACTTAATACGATCAAGATAGTTTCTGTAATTGAAAATTAATATAATCGTGTGGATTCGTCATCGAATCTAGCAAAATTGTAATAAATCTCTATCGCTTCTTGTATCACAAAATTTATGACGTATTATTTATTTCTGTATACTTTGTATTCATTATTATGAAAGCATTTTATACAAGAATAATTTTCATATGAAAAGATGTTGTGACCTTTCTTAGTCATAGCGACTTTGGAAATAATAATGATAGAATTATAGGTAATGCTTACTATCTCTTACGTAAAATATGTAATACCTAAATAAAATAACTATTACCTAAGTGTTAATTGTGAAGAGTTTCTTTGTTTTAACGCAATCACCGTGGGATTGACCCTTTCATAGTTTTCTTTTGTAGATAAACTTTTCATTGTAGATATAGTATATTGGAACTATAAACGTGAACGCGAGTGACATTGCACGGATCGCTTAGTATTTATTTTTACAATATAAGATCTTTTTTATACCTATTATGGTTAAATTGAATAGAGTAAATTCGAAACTTAACATTTAAATACCTAATTAACTTGAAATGAAGTATAATTAATTCCGATAAACCGACAATTAAAATAACACTATTTTAATATAAATTAAATTTCCTAATAAGTAATTAGTAATGTAATTTGGAAAAATGTTTCATTTTGCACTATCAAAAAAAATATATATTTATGTTAAGCGTATCGTGTTAAGTATTTAAATATCAAAATGCGATCGGTATCGTCATATTAAAAAGCCTAGTAATGACATCTAACCTCTATTAAAATAATCGAATTGAGAAAAAAACAACTTTAAAACGACATATAATATAACAAATATAAATCGTTTGTGACTAACGCGAATTTTTCTATAAAAAAAAAGACTTTTTTTTTTCAATCAATAGCTATTGTAAAAAATTCTAAAGTGTTACTAGTTAACCTTCAAGGGTCGCAAAGGTGAAATGACATTACCTTTCTATAAAAATAACTAATCTGCCCTACCTGGACCCGAATAATAAGGAGCAGACTCGGTATATTAAGTGGGTTATAAAAAGAAAACGTATTTAGCTTTTATAGAAAATTATTTAAAAAAAGGCCTAGTGGATTGAAAACTTAAATCTTAACAGAATTTAAACGCGTTCAAATTCTAGTTAAATAATAACTGAATTATTTTTTATTAAATGCTTCATATCCCGAGAAAAATTCATAGATATATACATAACCAATAATCTGCAGTGAAGCAATGTGACGGATTAATATCCATGTTGTCTTAACAGGAAGTACAGAATAATAAAGATCGAAAAAATATATATACATTGGTCGTTGTCGCATGCCATTATCACGTACTAGTTAGTACCTAAATGATAAATGAATTTAACAATACTAATAATAAAATGTGCTCAAAATTATTAACTTTAATATAAAATATCAAATTTTGTCACATCGTGTGATATTCGATTGTGAAACAAGTATAATTAACTAGGTTAATTAATTAATTAAATAATTACCATTACCATTTGATATTTAGTAATTATTTCTACTCATGATTCGTTACATTGCTTTTTTTTTCATCGTGGTGTCATTTTTGCTTACCTATAGTAATCTACTAGCATATAAAATTTTCGTTTTATTTATTTATTTGTTATAAATTGTATACGTATACCTATATTTCTGTCGCGCTCGTCCAAACATTCTTTTGTTGCACGATTTAATGTCGCCTGGGAGACAAAGCTTTATGGCTTTAAGCTCTCCTTTTATACAGATCTTATTATTATAGTTGTACGATAAGAAATTTTAAAATTAAAAAGAAAATAACAAGAATATATTTTTAACAATATTAATTTCCAATAACTTTTGTTTTGTGCAAATAGATATGAATAAAATTTTACTCAATTCACTTAATTTCTTTGTTATATTCATTATTTTTGTAATTATTTTCAAAAATGTATACTGTATGAACTCTCAAGACAATATAATTGCTATTAGTTGCGATTTAAACTTGTTTTTTATTTTTTTTATTTTTTAGTTCTTTTTTTAACTTCTTATTTAACATTAAGTCGCATCAGTCGTAGTAACATAGCGTGTTTATAGATATGTCTTCTTTTTTGTTTACACCAAATCTACAGATAAGAATTACATTTAACTTACAGATCAGAACATTCAGTTACAAGTGCTTAGTGCTATAATAATATTATATCGTTAATTTTCTTCAAAGCTATTATTTTTATTAGGTCATAATAAAATCTTCAGCCTATTTTATTATTATTTTTATGTTAGATTAGTATTATTAAATAATAAATATATAAAATTTAATATTTAGGGCAATTGTTCGGATTTCTAAATACTTATCGATGTTTTTATTACAACAAATTGAAATAAATAGCTTAGAGCGTGCAAGGAAGGAATTGCGACAGTAGAAGAAGTTTTTAGAAGTTATATCGAAACGAATTATTTAATTTTAAAAAATTAATTACGTGATAATATCTTTAAGGCCAGGATATTCGAGCGTTGTAGGTATTCAGCGCTACCTCACTCCCCGCGCGACTAGTTACGCGAAGTCTCCGATCAAATGAACTCTCGATGACCCCGCGCGGCGACGGCGCACGGAAATAATTAAATATGTATATAATTTAACAGTAGTGCAGCTTACTAGGTTTTTTTTTTTACTTTAGGTTATTTCATAATTACATTATATAATAAACTTTTTATGGTTTCGTTTTCGATCCTGAAGGCACAGTATAAAATGCAACATAAACATTTAATACCTAAGAGAAGTAGATAAAAACTATTATTTAATTTTTTATGGGTTTATAGCTAAAAAAAAATAATTTTTACTTTTAATATTTTAATTTCTATTAATTATCAGTAGTTTTTTTTTTGATAATTAATACACTTAATACAACATTTAATACCTAATAGAAGTAGATAAAAACTATTATTTAATTTGTTATGGGCTTATAGCTAAAAAATAAATAATTTTTACTATTAATATTTTAATTTCTATTAAGTATCAATAAATATTTTTTTTCTCAAAAATAACTTAATAACTTTTGTGCAGGATTTACACATTTGTTTGCTGGGATGTTGGGAAGAAAAACACTCCTTTGTTTCTTAAATTTTCTTGTTCTTGTTCTAAGCGCTGCCGAGAGTCGAATGCCAAATCGGCCAAAAGGCGCGGTTCATATTTCATACTTAGTGTTTACATTTAGTATGTATAGTATCGAGTTATGAATGGGGCCGCAGCTCAGGGGGAATAAAGCGCCACGAAGTCTTTTTTGCTGCTTCTGCTGCGGTGGCTCTGTCCATTGCTTTTTTTTACGCTGGGAAATGCATTTATGCATCCCGCCTACTGTAAAGGCGACGGGTATGTGGGACTCGCTGACTGCGGAGCCAGAATACCCACTAAAACCCAGCGGTGCCGGTGCCCTCATCGTCGTAGTAGGGCGCCACGCTTTCGCATACAATCGTGACGCCCCGACGGTTGGCCCGCCTCTGCGGGCCGCCTTCGCTTATAAGGCACTCGCGGGCACTGTGAGCGCTCTATTGCCCTGGTGGCGAGTGGGAGGATGTGGTGCCCTTTCCCACTGTATTGCGGAGGGTGGAGGAGTGCATATTGGCGTCTCTTCCTCCCTGGTCGTCTTCTCGGAGCGGAGCGAGTCAGCGTGTGCGGCTGCTTCCCGCTCTCGCTCCGCGGCCTCCTTCAGTGCCAAGACCTCCTCACAATATGAGGTCACTGCCGACCAGCACCTCTCGCTGTCAAGCACACAGCAGACCACACTTGACAGCGAGAGGTCTCCACCTATTACTGCCACCAGGGCCCTGCGCTGGGGCTCCCAAGCGGCGCATTCCTCCAGGGTGTGACGCGCCGAGTCGATTGGCGCACCACACTCGTGGCAAGCAGGGGTGGCTTCTCGCCTAGCGATTTGGTGCAGGTACTTACCGAAGCAACCGTGCCCGGTAAGCACCGGCAAGAGCCGAAACGTAAACACCCCATGCCGCCTGTTGACCCAGCGACGAAAGTGAGGACGTCGCTCTGTCCATTGACTGTCTCAATTCTTTGTCGGCACCTCGCAGGTTAGTCCCATAGCCGGACAGTCCCCATGGAGGAGAAGTCTGGCCTTTTCGCCAAGGCCAGCCTGTCGCTGGAGGGATCCTGTTGCCTGCAGATCCGGGACCCTCCAATTAAAGCGGCTGAAGGCTCCCGCAGGGGTTTAGTACGGTATTGCACTCCCAAAGTGCCGAGTCCGACATAGGTCTAGGACTGCCGACCCGGGCATCCTGGATATCATCCGTAAATGGATTCCCCTGCGTAAAAAAAAAAAAAAAAAAAAAGTCCCATTGTCGGACCAGATTTGAGAAGGTTGTCCTCGTCGCGCTTTCATTCTTCTTAAATCCATTATCAGGGAATCTGTGCTCAGTGACGTCGCTATCTCTAGGTGGATCGCTCTTACAGCGAGGCACGTGAATACTGCCACGTAACACACGTTTCTGTTGGCTGCGTCCCACGGTGACTGTTAATGGACCGAAGTAGTCCATCCTTGTGTATGTGAAGTAGGGTGGTGCGGAAAAATTCAAGTTTTGAATTCAGAGTTCCTATAGTGCGGAAAAGTTGTGGTATGTATATAGAAGAAAAACAAAATTTTTGTTTTGAAATCGGACTTTATCTTCCGATCGCGCAATCAGCCGAAAGTTTCATAAAATTAGTGAAAATCATAATTTACCTTAATTTTTTTTGTAATTTTTTTATTGTTATTTTAAGTTACTATAGCAAAATTCTCATTCTTCAAGCACTGAAAAACCGTAATTTTTTTTTTTCACTCGGAGTATATATTCCGATCGCGCAAGTCTATAGAAATATAACGAAATCCGCCATTTTTGGTCATATTGAATTTGTTTGGAAAATAGCAATATGAGGGAAAAAAAGTGTTAAATTTTAGTTTAAGCCATTTGTGCAGCTCTTTGCTTGTTTGTATATTAATAATAATATAAAAACAACCCAGAACTCACCACGAGGAGGTGGCTGCACTTCGAGTTCCACCCACACCCTTCCCAACCATACAACCAATATGAAGGGTGTGTGTTTGCTATTTATATTATTCACATTACTTACATTGCATGTTTGGTTTTTACTTTGGTTTAGTCTTACTGCCTAGATTTATTTTATTATACCTTGTTTACCTAGTCTTTACTTGTGCTTGGTTTAGAAGAAACTGTACTGTGATTTGCTTTCAAAACTGGGCATTATTAATCTAGATTCTAGTGTAGCTCTAATGTAACCGTCTCTTGATTGGGCCCCACACACCTTTAGTGACGCTTCTGTTACCAGCTTAACGCACCTTTCGACGGCTTGCGTGTGACAGGGGAATCATTTGATATCCCAATCTGGAATAACACCAGTCTGAATTAACAATAACATTTCGTCATCGGGTACATTTCGAAGAAGAGGAGGAAAAATATGCCAGCCATGTTCAGAAGAAAAATTCTTGTGTTACTCCAATCGATCATCTCTGTGTAGTCTGACGCATCGAAGTTCAAAGTAGGAGTGATAAAGTTCCTAATGGTTTTACCCTTTGATTGAATTCTTCAAAAAAAACAAGAAAAATAATCAAAAACATCCTCTCTTTGTGTTTTTTTTTTATCGAGTCAAGTTACAATTATCGTGTTTTGAACCGTTAAATAATCAAGAACGTTTGTTAAACTACAACATATATTTTTAACGGATCAAAAAAATGAATATTACTATGTTTAAAACTCTATCAAAAAAACCCAAACCACCTGGGTTTGGGATATCCTGGCCTTAAATAAATAGTTTTTGTTTTGTTTTAGATCAAAATGCCTCCACAAGGGCCACAAACGACGGAATCATGGGTTCTTTACGAGACGGATTTAAACAAAGACGCCACGCCGATTGTCCCGCCCTCAGCCGAAAAGCGAAAATGGAAAATTGTGTGGAGGAACGTAATTATTTTCGCTATGCTTCATATAGGAGGAGTATACGGCGCCTATCTATTTCTTACTAAAGCCATGTGGGCTACGCGTCTGTTTGGTAAGCTTATATATACTTTATATAAATTTATTAATGTAAATATAGTTTATAAGACTTTTATTTCATCTTTTACTAACTGTGCCTATAGTCATACGTTATTTTGATTTTATTTTCTACGCGTTAAAAATTAATACATTATAATGTTAATATAATTGAATAGTGAATTGTGGATCTCAAAGTATAAATTATAAAAAAGCAATATATCGTTACCCTAAACATAAAGAAAATCAATATACGTCCCGGTCACTTGAATAGAACTACTGTAGTTTACGTATATTCTAGAGAATTTTTGATGAAAAAAATTATAAATCTCTGAGTTTTTAATACTTAGTTACGTATACTTTTTGAATATTATATTATTGGACATAATTATTATTTTTTAATTATTTTTAGATAAATAATACACATAGAAGTACGACCGATTTTACTCAGTCATATGAATAGAAAATTTTAAAATAAAACAACTAAGAAATACTGAAAAGTGTCTTAATATTTTGTGTTTTTTCCATTGTTTTTAATAATCTCAAACAATCGACTAGGCATTAAATCATACAATAATTGAATGTAATGCTGTGGTATCGCCGACCACTCTTTCATTAATGTCGTTTTCAACGTTTCTCTATTATCAAATTGCCGTCCAGCTGCGTATAATTTTCTCGTTAACCATCCCCACACATTTTCTATAATATTGAGTTCAGGAAATACCGAAGGTCATTTAAGATTATCGATATTATTATCCATAAACCATTTTTTTTTTTGCAAGCGTCGTAGATGAATAGGTGCATTATCGTGCTGAAATATGAAATTACGATTTTCTAATTTCGATTTTATGATTGTCTTCTGTCGTTCTAGTAATTGAATGTATTTTTCTGCATTTTGTTTACCTTCAAGCACAACTAGCTCTCACACACCATAGAACCCCACACCTTTCTACTTCCTAAAATATTATGTCGCCCAGACAAATACTTTTCCTCATTTCTAAGATCATGAAAATAATATGAATTTTTTTTAAATAAATAATTTTTTAATTTTTAAATTTAATTTAATTAAATATTACTTTATGCCATTCTAACTTCCATATCATATGCTGTCGCGCAAATTCAAATCATAAGTAATAGTCATTGGTTTAAAGCGGGTCGCTTTTTAAGTTTTAAGAGTTTTAATGTTGAAAACTTGTTTATACATTATATATTCATCCCAACCTTTAGATGTTGAAAACTTGTTTATACATTATATTTATCCCAACCTTTAGTGGTATTTGACCTGCAGTAAAAGATTTTGATGATGCTTCACGAAGTACACGTCACCTTTCACGTTCTGTTATGGCTCTTTTTGTCCTTCCTTTGTTTCGCTTACCATAATTTTCAGGATCTTCTAGATATTTAATAATTACATGATGCAACCTTCCTAATCGTCAAGCTATTTCACGCAATGGATACTGTTCTTCTTTTAATGTTTCAATTTTAATCATTTCTTCTGGATTTAACTTCTTTCCACGACTCAGTTTAATTAATATGCGTTTCAGTTTGTTACAAAAACTTATTAATAAGTATTGAGAATATGATAGCGTACTGGTTTTATAAATACAAACGCCTATTCGCAACAAAGAATCACGGTAAGCTGAGTGGTTCTATTCAAGTGACCGCCCATTACACCGCTAGCATCGTTAACCTAAAAAGACCTTTTTCGAAGTTTTCGTATTAGGTTATGTATGGTTTTCATATAGGGGGATAATTGATAAGTAATCGTAGAATATTTGGATCTTTTCAAAATAGAGCTAATCAAAATGCTTTTTTTACTGGCTCTATTCAAGTGACCAGGATTGTACTACGTTATGGTTTTAACAAAAACTAATCAGCAGTCTAGCCAGATTTTAGCTACGCTACGCTTGGTGGCAGATATGAACATTACATACGCATACATGAGTGATATAAGCATACCCCACTACTTCTATGTGCCCCACTGATATTTTTCTATGAAGGACAATAGTTAAAACATAATCACCAGATTATGCGGGATAGAGCTCCCGCATGGGATGGGATGGATATACAATGTTTCAGAATTTTTTCCGAAAAGTAAATATGTAATTGTAACTTTTTCTTAACCAGATGAAGTTTTAAGACAAATTTAGGAATAGACAACTCATCAATAAAGATTCACGTGCTCTAATCCAATATACTCTCAGTTCTCATCATTTGAATGTAACTATCATAATTTAGAAATAAACTATCAGAAAATAATAAGTAAATATACGAAATTGCAGCGGTATTCCTTTACCTGTGCTCCGGACTCGGCATCACAGCTGGCGCTCATAGACTTTGGGCTCACAAGTCTTATAAAGCAAAACTACCACTACGTATACTACTGACAGCTTTTAACACAATAGCTTTTCAGGTGAGTTGTACCTAATATATATTTTTTAAAGCACTATTTAAATGTTAGACAGTCTGTTTACCGTGGAAGTTTATAAGCTATAAAATAACACGCTGTGACCCGTAGGACCCAGAAAAGATATATTTCAAATATATACAGTTATATATACAATCCAGTACTTTATCGTCTGCTTGTTCAACCGTGTGTTAAGATATTGTATGCAGCAACCGAACGGTTGACATAATATAACACATAAATTACCTTAGGATATTGCTACATAAAAAAAGTAATAAATTATGGAATTGCATTATATTATCTTTAGCGACAACGACAGATTTGGAACAAATAAATAATTGTTCTTTTTAAAAAAAAGAAGAAAATAAATGCAAAGCTTAACAAAAAGTGTTTCTATTTTACATACAATCCTTTTTTATTGAATTAAAAGTCTATATCGGGTTTATAGTCTATATTTAAAACTTTGCAGTTTAACAATATTTTAAATTATTTCCCGACGTTTCGGACCCTTTACAGCGTCCATGATCTCGGGGGACTGAGGTGGTGGGTGTCCGAATAATTCGGACGATTCGATTATATCGGAAATAATTTAAAATATTGTTAAGCTGCAAAGTTTTAAATAAACGCGATAAAATCCGATAAAGACTTTTAATGAAATGATTAAAATTCGCGTAAATATAAGAGAACAGCATACAATCCTTTTTAGTAAAAATAAAAATACATACACAACAAAATTAATCGGAATTAGAAACAAAAAACAAATACTTACTTAATATTTCATTATCGATAATATAAAAAAAAAATTGAATTGAATGGAGTTTTTTTTAACAAAACGAATTGATATACATATTTAAGAGAACGTACGTGATTGGTTTATATCATTAAAAATATACATTAAAATTCGTTTATTGACATAAGCAACATGTTTGTTCCAGTTGCACGCAATAACGTAACGAGTTATCATCACCGTAACACGACAGTAATTATTAATTATAGCGTGATAAAAATATTGTTTCACAATCCCCGAATGTTTCCGGTCAATGTCAATTCCAATGTCAAATTTTATCTAGAAATTGTTTACTTATTATGTTTTAATTATTAAATATTTATGACATGCTTTGACTCGAATTCGTTTCAAGTCAAACATTTCTTGATAATATAAATTTATTTTTATAACACGTGGATCCAAAGTTCGATTTTCGATTGCAATTTTAGGGACAAAAGTGCTACATTGCTTCCCGGCCAAATGATGAATAATTTTTAGAGCGCATGCGTCAACTTTCGTCCCGATGCAAACATATTGTTTTTTAAATGTCAAAGTTATGACAGATCGCATATTGTAATCTCACAATTTCCTTGTAATTCATATGTGACACAGAATAACACTAATATCTTATTATTTTTCATCTTATTTTTCATTGCATTATTTCTTTATTTCATCGTATTTTTCACTTAACGAATTGATTTCATATGCTTATACTGGTATTATAACAACGCTTTGGTAGGATACGCGTTGCTAGGATACGCGACATCATTGAGAATATCAAATGTATGAGTAAATTAATTTTGAAAACTTAGGTATATAATAATTGTCACGGTGGCATGCGACAGCGATCCCGTGGCGTCCTTGTACGACGATGAGGGCACCGCTGGGTTTTAGTGG
The DNA here is from genome assembly GCA_036937285.1 of Euphydryas editha. Lineage (NCBI taxonomy): Eukaryota > Metazoa > Arthropoda > Insecta > Lepidoptera > Nymphalidae > Euphydryas > Euphydryas editha. Next base: position 8,449,450 of record JAUPFZ010000011.1, read on the forward strand.
GTATTCTGACTTCGCAGTCAGTGAGTCCCACATATCCGTCACCTTCGGGCGGCGGGATACGTAAACGTATTTCCCAGCGTCAATAAAAAAAAAAAGGTATACAATAATTACTATTTTATCTATATCTCCTAGATATTCCTATATAATAGATCCTAGCGTTATAAAACGTAACACATTCAACAATGTAACTCTTCCCTCCCTAGTGACGTAATATACTATTATCAAAGAATTTATAGTGACAATCAAGGAATTTATATACAAACTGGAATGCTCACGTACACTCAAAAAACGTTCCTACGGCCGGGATTGCATCTCTTTCTATCATGGATTCAAGGCAATTCTCGTAAGAAAGAGACAAAATACCAGTTGTCAACAAAATGCTCGGAACGATTTTTCACTTTACATGTTATAAGCCAATGTCAACCTTATGTCAAATAATTCAAGGTGCATATTTGAATTTACAATTTTATTAAGTGAGCGTTCCAGTTATGTTATAAATTCCTTGTAAACAATCGATGATTATGAGTTGTCATAAAATTAGAATAGATAATAAACAATAACCATTTTATACGTATTATAATACGCGACTTTCTCAGTTAACTTTAAAGTTATTTTTATAGAACCACTAATAGAAATTTAATGTAATTTTTTTTTTCATTTAAAGGTCAAGCATAGTTAATACATTTCACTTAAAATACAATTGAAATTATAAAAACAACATTAGGTATGATAGGCGAGGTAATATTCCTATCGGGTAAATCATCGATCTGAACTGTGCTGTACAATAACACCTTTAAATGTCTCACGGTCATTTAATAAACGATAAAATATATATAATTGTATATATACCGATATCGGTTGGAAATTCTACTCTCGAAGTTGTTGACGAGTACACCTTTCTAGGACAAAATCTACAACTTGGTAGGTCCAACTTCGATAGAGAGGTCAATCGTCGAATCCAGCTAGGATGGCTAGCTAAGCTAAAAAACGTCTTTTCATCTGTCATACCTCAGTACCCGAAGTCATCGGACATTATTACATTTAACAAAAAAGGCTATTAAAATATGTATTAAAACCGAAACAGCAAAAACAACAAATATATTTATTTATTTATATTTTACATATACAGGAGTTTTGATACCTACATACATACCTATGTTAACACGAAATGAAATAAAAATTGTATAATATATGTATATTGATTATTTTTACTAATTCGGTTTTAAGCTTTCTTTGACTCGAGTCTTTGTTTTTCTTCATATTACGAGAGCACTATTTTTACAAATAGATATAATCTTTACTATGATATACTAATAAAACATCATTTCAGGATTCAGTATTGGACTGGGCCAGAGATCACCGAATGCATCACAAATATTCGGAAACAGACGCCGATCCGCACAATGCTACACGAGGTTTCTTCTTCTCGCACATCGGATGGCTACTTGTTAGAAAACATCCGGAGATAAAGGCAAAAGGGCATACTATCGACTTAAGCGATCTTTGGGCAGATCCTGTGCTCCGTTTCCAGAAAAAGTTAGTAGTAAATTAATATCTATAAGCATTTATTACTTTTATTTTTGAGGAACGTTTTGATAATTATATAAGATGTATTAATTTAACTAATGTTTTAATTCAAAACTATAAGGTGCATAACGTTTTAACATGTTATATACTATTTATTTAAACAATGTTAAACGAATTTCGAAGGTTCAATAACTTCCGTGTATACTTATAAAATCATGTCTTCCGCGTGTACCTATATATCCTACTTAAATAATGTTTTTCTTTAAGTGAGATATTTATAATTTAATCGTTGAAGTTAGCTGAGAAAAATTAAAATACTTTTTTTTCAGGTACTATCTATTGCTCATGCCTGTAGCTTGCTTCATCATACCATCTTACGTTCCCACATTATGGGGAGAGTCGCTGTGGAATGGATATTTCGTGTGCGCTATCTTCCGATACGTCTATGTCTTAAATGTTACATGGTTGGTTAACTCCGCCGCTCACATGTTTGGAAGCAAGCCATACGACAAAAATATCAACCCTGTCGAAACTAAGTCAGTATCATTAGTGGTACTAGGAGAAGGTTTTCACAATTACCACCATACGTTCCCTTGGGACTACAAAACCGCTGAGCTTGGTGAATACTCATTAAACTTTTCGAAATTATTCATAGATACAATGGCTAAAATCGGCTGGGCTTACGACCTTAAAACCGTGTCAACTGACGTCATCAAGAAGAGAGTAAAGAGAACGGGCGACGGCTCTCACAAGGAATGGGGCTACGAAGAAATACATGAGCTATCACAAGAGAAAATTAATCAAGATTAAATTTGTATAATTAGTAAAAGTGTATTTATTATTAGTCGCGGGTATTTGTTCTATTAGAAGTATAATAGCAGAGATGACTATTTTAATTAGACAAGATGTGAAGGATTTGTGATATAATGTTAATTGTAAGATATCCATTTTGGTTCGTATTTATTAAATGTTTTTATGGAATTAGAAAATTAGTTTGTTACAAAATAAAATATTGATAGTACTTTTATTCCTTTATCCTCATTCATCCTCTTAAAAGTTTAGAGAATTATACGTCGCTTTCGTGGCCTAATACGATACAAAACCCTACCCTACATTGCAATTTCAATTAGACGCTTCGGCCTCGCTATGGCTGCTTTCAAATTAAGTGCTTGTTAGGGTACAATCAATTACATTAACCGATGGTGTTCTTAAAAAAAATTGGATTTTTTGCCTTTTTGTTTTTGTTTTAGGAACTAGAATTATTTATTTTTAATTATTTAACACAATATAGAAAGATATAAATTATAGAAATGATTTGCTTGTTAATTGTTGTCTACTTTTGTTAAGACTTGTAACCATAGAGTACCGAGAGAAAGAGAGAGTAGATTAAGAAATTGTCCCTTTTATACGTCATAAGCTATAATAATTTAAACCAATACTTCATAGATATATAAATATCAATATTTTTACAACAATTATATATGGTTATTGAAATAAATACTATCTGATCGAATAATTTATTTAAATTATATAACAACAGAAATAACTTCAAAATGATTCCAGCCATAGTTATGTATAAATACTTTCTCCTATTTAGTTCTCTGTTTCCCAAAAATAATCTGTGGATGTGACAATAAACGAAATATTCGTATTTTACCAACGGGTGTGATGCTTGCGCATTTAGAATGTTCTAGATCTGATATATTTCTTTAGTTTATGAACAGATAGTTATTTATCGTTAAAATTTTACAGTCATATCCGTAGTCATTAAAGTATCAAAAAGGCATTACGCCTGGAAGTTATATTCTGGCAAAAAGTTCAAAATTAAAATGGAATATTAATGTTACGTTTTTAAAAAAATTAGGTTCTTATATATCTTAAACATTTGGACAAATAATACCTAAAATTAGATATACAAGCCGCAATTTCAAATCTCAAATTCTTTTAAGTTTTTTTCGAACATTATGAACAGTACAGAAATTTCTCGAACGTGCAAATTAAACACACATTTATTGTAATAGAATAGATATCTAACGATATGAAAATAATGCTATAATAAGCATCTTACGTATAAAGTATTTGGAAATACAAAATTTGACAGTTGAAAGTTCAAATTGAAAGCGTAGTAAAGATATTGAAAATCTTTACAAGGTATAGAAACGTAGTAAAAAGAAACGACTAAAAACTAATTGTCTGATATGAATAAAAAAATCAATGTCCACAAGCCGTCGTCGTCGTATCGAATTTAAATAACAAAAAAACAATCGTTTACATTTTAATACAAATATATTTTAGACTGGGATGGATATTCAATTGTTACTACTTTCTTCACTTAAAAAAAGAAAAAAATATCTTACAAAGTGTATTAAGGGCTAAATTCGACACTTCCTTCCCCTCTTTTATTACATTATACCGTATATCAAGAACTTTTCTTTTACATATACGTGAACACATCTAAAGTAATATATATAATCAACTAATTAGAAAATATATCAAAATACGTAATTTAGAAAAATGCGACAAAAACTTTCTATACACAAAAAATAAATATAAACTATTACGGAACAGCCTGTAGCCTGTAGTGGTGACTTCTCACTAAATATTACTAGGCGTAAACAGTATCATCCTCGTGCTGTTCAGTTCGGTAGACGTGTGTTATACTAAAAAATAAGTAAAAAAAATAATAATAAAATGTGTTTAAATGATACAGAAAACGATACATACTCATCGTATGGGATTGGCCTGTCTTTCTATGACGAGAAAAGTACTTATGAAGAAAAATATGTAATTAAAGTTATGCTTAGTGCTTTCCTCGGAACTTCGATGTTTATAAGCTTGATAGGAAATGTTTGCATCTGTGCGGTTATCGCTCGAAATAAGAGTATGAGAACTCCTACTAATTTCTACCTCCTCAACCTTGCTTTAACGGATCTCACCATAACTATCTTCGTTCCGGTAGAAATATACATAATTTGGGTACCCGATTTTTACCCACTCGGAAAGGAAGGATGTCGTATACATTTTCTGCTTTGGGATGTGGGAAGCAATTGTAGTGTTCTTACAATAACAGCGATAACGATCGAGCGTTATTTGGTTATCTCGAAGCCGTTCCTGCGACAGAGGCTCGTTTTGAACTCGCGTGTATTTAAAATTGTAACTATAATCTGGATTGTTTCATGTTTATTGTCTTTTCCAAGTGTGCTATTCGTTTATTTCGTAGAACGAAAACCAAATGTAATATATTGTTTTCTTACTGTTTCGGAAACTAGTAAAGCTTATTTAGTAGCTGCGGAGTTGATCGTTTTCTTCATATTACCAATGACGCTGATAACCGTCCTATATCTAATGATCGCCTTTAAGTTAAAGTCTACGAAATCGAAGTCAAGACCTAACCCTGTGTATGGAAAGCAAAACAGAGACAAGGCGGTAAAGATGTTAGGTCAGTAAGTAAGCTTCTGCTCTAACTTAGAACTATAATTACTTAACTTACTGTAACAGATTTTAAATGTCCCATTATTGGCTAAAAAAATCTTCTTCTGTTAAAGAATAGTATTGGAGTTTAACCCACCATTTTGTGTCACCAAGAACGAGTGGTTGTAAATAAATGATATGAAAAAGGTCATACCAACATTATATACAAGAAATGTGTGAATTAAATTACTGATATAAATATACAGCTTAAAATCGGTCAAACTAAACGTTTTTAAAAATTATAAAAAAATTTCAGCTGCCGTAGCCGCTTCGTTTTTCATTTGCTGGTCACCATACGCGATCACCCGTCTCATGTTACTATTTCCAAATATGAAATTTGAGAATCATCATACCGTAAGTAAAAATATTTACATATTATCAACAAAAAACAAAAAAATCTAAATTTTCAATAAAATTTAGATTTTCAAAACAATATTATAAACAGTGAAATAACTTTAAAATACATAATACCTCTATATCTTTTTCTTGTATAAAATTATTATTGTTAAGGTTAGTATGGAATCCATTACAGGTTTTGCCATAATAACAGCGTTTTTGGCAGCAATTTTTATTTTGCTGTCAAAAACAATGCTGAGGCAAGTACCTAGTTGGCCTTTCTTCCGTCAATCCTGTATATGTTGTATGTTATTATTCTTTCTGTGATGTTGTTATTGTTCTTTCTCTTGTATGTTGTTTCTGTTTTTATTTTTACTTTTACGTTGATGTTATTTTTACTTTTGTGAATAAGGCCAATAAAATTTGTTTCTTTCTTTTTTTCTTTTATTTATATTTTTATGTCCTATTAGCTCCCGTATCTTATTACGATGACTAATTTCTGAACTAATAAACTAAATATCTTGAATTTATTTAAAATATCTCCTACTTAATAAAATAATGAATGAAATCGACGTAAACTTTGATGAATTAACACTAAATATAAATTTTGACTTTCTTCGTTCAACCGTTCTAAATTCGTAGATAAAATGTATCCAGTATTATAGCTTGTAGTATGAAGTCAAATCATGCCGAGTTTCATTTAAATTGAAAAATCAAAATTTACTATTTATACACGTACCTTTAATCATTTTTATGATTGTTTATACCGTACATAAATGCGTAAGTATAATTATGTGTATTATTTTACAAATAAGAGAACCACACAAAAAGCTATAACCATGAGATTTTATCATTACATCTTAATCTAATAAATTATCATCTCTAGAGTTATCCTCTTCAAACAAAAAAAAATCAAATTTTGCACGATTGACAAAGACATCCACGAATATGCAACGAAAACACAATTTTGGAAGTCATTCAAAGCTATAAATTAAAGATAATGTTTGTAAAATAGTTATAAATACAAAAAAAAAACTATTTGCCATCATTGTACCCTTACCAACTTACCATGAAAGTTATGAAAATATATTATTCTATCGAGAATATTCTATCTATCATTTGAATAACGAATTTGACGTAATAAATAAAGGCGGAAAAAAACTAAATGAGTGCCCACGTGAAGTATTCCTCTTTGAAACAAAAGCTAAGCTTAAAAGCGAGATAAGTATAGCTTATAGACGTTGCTCAGAAACTAAATGGGCCTGTAATTCTTAAACAAGATGTTATCACTCTTCTTTTCCAAAGAGCACCACCATGTTTGTTTTTGAATTTTTGTATGTGTTGAATTTGAATATGTGATCACTACCGGTTTTCACACTAAAGATAACCGAGACATCATTGAATATTTCTCGCCTGGTAGTCATGATCAAGTCTATCACATTTTTAGTGGAACCATCGGGACTCATTAAAGAACCTTTCCTGTTCTACTTTACTATAGATTAGTAACATTCATGTAATATATATAATTTTCACATAAATCTGTTTCTTCTTCCAGCTCTGGCGCGTATTGATTTATCTAAGCTCCATAAACAGCTACATGTCCACAGCAGTTAACCCCATACTGTACACTTTAATGTCGCGAAAATTTGGACAGGCTTTTAAAGTGAGTACACCATCTTTTTTATTTAGACGAAAATGTTGCATAAATTATATAAACACTTTGATTATGTCACAATTTATTTTGATGAAAGTATCAAAGACTGTGATTTCGACTTGTAATTTGCGATCCTGAGATATGACAATGAGAGAAAACAAACAACTCCTCTTTATAATATTGTTAGAGCTGAGACGATCCTCGTGGTTGTTATAGTTGCTTTTTTTTTTCATTCACAACATTCTAACGTTCATCGACAATTATACGCCCTTAAGGAAAGTTTTTCAAATATATCGAAACACGTGTTCTTATAAGCTCCAAAAAGTTTAATACAAGATTTAAAAATTACAGAACTTTTATATAAAGTTTCGACACTCATTTATACTTAAGCCAAATTCGATATAGAATGTTTACCAACAAACCGTTGCTTAGCAAACAACCATCGGCAGATGTTAACAACCTATTGTAAATAATTATAATAATTATATTTTCTAATATTTACACAGTAGTACAAACTACATAAAACTTTAAATAAATAAGTCAGGGAGATAAATATATCTATTTATATATTATCTATAAATATCTTTTATAGAGATAAAATTTACTTGTTAACGTGGGTTAACAATTAAACGCGCCATCCGCCCATATTCGGTATTAGCTGACCGAGGGCGGACATGATGTTGACAAGACGTTGCGTTGAGGTAGTCCGCCATCAACCGCCTTAAGTAGAGAGGCACTCCATGGAACTGGAGTGCCTCCGTGATGCAGCCCAATGGCTGACTATTGAATGTTATGGCAATGTCCAGAGACATCGCCCACATCACTTCCTTCGAGACAACGGCCTCCGAAGCCGCGGCCTTCAGCTTCGGCTTACCTAAAGCCAACCGACTAAAGATTTAACCTTTTTTATTAATGGTTATATTTATTTCTTTTTATATTATAAAGAGGAAATATTTTTATACAATCGTATAGCTTTGTCATTATTTAAGGCAAAGAATATTAAAGTAATAAAAAAATTGTCATTTGAAATTAAATATATCTTAGGCTACCAACTTCGTTCTCACTTTACTACAAACTCACACAATAGTTGACTACGTATTTAATACGATTTTAAATACGTTATATTTAAGAATCTTAACATTCTTATAATTATTTATTGTTATAAATATTTTTTTATTATTAGTTATTTTTATTTTAAGGATTTACTCCAAGGAAGAAAAACAAATCTAACCAAAGTTAACAGACGTTCTACGCCGAACCATACGGATCGCACACATGAATTCTGAAAACGGACGATAGACCTAAGTAAAAAAGTTTAAATTAAAAAAAAACTTGATTGCTTATATACATTGCAGTGTGGGTAAAAATCATAAAATTAAATAATGAATCGTGCAATAAACCCACATGCGAGAAGCATATCAGAAACAGGTAAGGAAATAAAAACACACACATGGATATATGGAGTACAAGATACGGGAAATAATACTGCAAGTATAAGTCAGGCTATTTTTTTAATTTGCCTGAAAGAAAAAAAATCTATTTATAAAAATACAATTGTTTTTGCGTGTCAAAAATCTTTTCGTGTAAAATCTAATTATAACAAATGGCCAATAAAGCGCCAGACATTAAACAACACCAGCGGCTTATCACTTAATGAAAATTGCACTAAGAGAATAGAGATACGATTCATATACGAAAAATAATAATTCAATATTACCAACCTAATCTGTCGAGTAAGAAATAATTTCCGTAAAACGGGGTGGATCGAATCCGCGACCGTCAGCGCATCAGCCAGTTGCTTTGACCACTGCGTCAACACGTCGTCAATTAATTAACAATAGTTCGTGTGAAGATACCACCAATTCCGAATGTAGGTTCTGCTGAGAAGAATTGGCAAGAAACTCAACAATTATTCTGTAAAAAACCGTTAATACATTACTCAACCTTTATAAACTCAGTCAGTCATATGTTCTGTATGAAAGCCAATGTTACTAAACCCACACATCTTTGTCTGTATGTGTTGTTGTTTGTATATGATTTAGTTATTAAAGTATTTTTAATATAAAATTTAAAATTATTTATTGGCAATTTTAAAATCGTTTAAGGTTTTTTAAATAGATATACATAATATTATTACAAATATAATGTCACGCAATTGTAAGTATATTATTAAAAACATCCCAAAGCAAGAATTTCGATATCCTCTCATAGTTAAGGTAGTTAAGGTAATTCTTAAAACTTTCTTTCTATAGTCAATAGATATGCATTGAGTAAAAATTATTGCGATCAAAAGGGTCAAATGTCAAAAATCATCCATAATAAATGGAAAGTTGGTTGTGTTTACATTTAACAATTTGCGTCATATTATCGTACGATGTTACGCACAGCTAATATCTACTCAATGACGTACGTAGGGCGTTATTAATCGTTTTCTTGATCATGATCTTGAAAATTAATTCTAACAAACATAAATGTTACTTCAACCATCCTTGAATTGAAGTTAAATCAAATGTTTCATGTACAATAAACGTTTAAGCTAAACTTCATTTCGAATAGTATTTTCAGTATTATTTCATTCAACTGTTTTGAATTAAATTCATTTATTCAAAATCATAAATCAAAATTTTTAATTTATATCACCTATACTAATTTTAAGGTATAACTAGAGGCCAGGAATCCGAAATCATGTTGAACTGAAAAGAACCAACAAAATAATCACCAAACTTTCACTAAAAATGTAAGGCTTTGATATAATTGTAAGGCTTTATTAAGAACATATCACATTAATAATTAATTCCTAATAGGTACATTCCACAGGAGTAAAAAACATAAAATTAATCACTCATCAGTTTGAAAGCTTACTCACAAAGATTTTTTTTTTTAACTTTTTTGATTATTTTTACGATTAAAAATGTTATAAGTTATTTTATTTTTATAGTTAATATTATATTTATTTATTAAATAAATAATGAATGGGTTGATAAGTTAATAATAATACAGTTTGACAACATTGTCTCAGTATGTTTGCATATGTGTCAAAAAGTTTGAAAGGAATAATCGATTTTGATGCGTTTTGTTATAGACATGTAATAAAAAATTATGGTTCTTAGTTCATACTTGGAAAAATGGTTAATGACAAAAACTACAAGCTATTTTATACAACACCACAACATATCCAATTTATTAAATTCGAAATTGCGTAACCTGTTACTACAACGATATTGCAAGCAAATGCTAATATTGACTTATTATATATATACACATTTAGCTTTTTCGTCACCTGGAATTGGCTATATACTCGTACCTAAACACGTTGACTAACGTGGAAGGTGTTGTAATCGGATCTAGGGGATTAGATTATATGGTGTAGTATGGTGGGTAAGGCTGCAGGAAAAAATAAGAAAAATATATAAATAACATTTAGAAAAAGTAGAATAAACATTGAAATAAAAAATACTACGTTTTTCTTCTTAAGTTAAAGTAATTAATATCATTTATTAAAAATATTAAGTGTAGCAAGTATTGAGCCAAGCGTCGTCGCTTCGGAAGAAAGCTCAGAAGCTCTCAAAAATCTACTCGCTTTCTCCTTATATTTACTTTTATAGATTTTTCTGTCATCATCAGATGTAAGAGTTTACGGATGTTAACCTAATGCTATGTTAAATAATTCTATTAGATCATTACTTATTTTAAATTGTAAAAGGTATTTAGTGAAACTATTAGATGAAAAAAAATAATTTTAGATGCACTTTCAAACATAGTTTGGAGAAGATATTAGATACTGAAGCCAAGGGCCTTGTTAAAAAAGTATACGTTTTACAATACATTTGTATCTACCTGATTTCAAAATGGTCTCTCCTGCCGTACCATTTTTGGCCAACTGTAAAATTTGATCATCTTGACATGTTTTTTTTTTACTTAAGTACCTATATTAACCTATCATTTTTACATTTTCATGACCATGCTTACCACAGATGTCGAAAATAATTAATGTATGAAATGACTCTAGTAACACGTATGGATTTTTTTATGCCACCATAAGCAGAAGTAATTAACCAAGTATAAGATTTAACGGTCAATAGAAATATCTTGATACATTAATATTTGATATTATTACTTGCTTTATATCGGTTAGTTCTTCGTGTTATTTTTACGATGAGGCGCAAAATACAACAGATGCTATATGAAATGGGCAATAAATATAAAATAAAGAGATCCTTAAGATCAATTAGTTCATTTATGTTAGAATACATCATACAATAGTCATAAAAGAGTGTGATTTTATTTAAAATGAAGTAGAAAAAGAACTGTAATCTACAAGAAATTGATTCTAAATGATAATTTGAGGCGTAACTTGCACATTTGTTAGCTTATTCTTAGACTAAATATAAACTAGAGTTTTTTTTCGAGTCCAGTAAACCGAGTAGGTGTCAAAATAAAAACTTATATCGTTTTTCAGTGAAATAGGTATAAATAAAACTGATGGATAAATTTTAAGAAATTTTATTTATTTAAGAAACAGTCTTATAAATAATTGATTTTTTTCTTGATTTAATAATTACTATTTATATTTTCATTATTTAAAATTTTACCGACTGTCGACTATTTTACGAGTAGCGTAGTCCACATTACAATTTCGAAATCCCAACGTTCGACAGAGTAAAATTATAGTCATATAACTTTTTGCAAATAAAAGTAAGAACATTACGAATTTTAAGACTCATACGTAGAAAATTTCCGCAATTGTAATGTATTATGAATTTGCTATTTAAATACAACAAAAACAATTGATGTCTATAATTACAGATTTAGAACACAGAAACTGTTAAACAAAAACGAAATTTTATGAGTTTGAGATATTAAAAACTATATTTTAAAAATTACTCCGTAGTTTTATTATAAAATTCTCATATAAAACTAGATAACTATAGTAACTATTACAAAAATTGAACTACGTCTAATCTGTCCCAGTGGCGATCCACAGGGTATTAAACTTTTCGCTTCAATGTTAATGGGTGCTACACACTTAGGTGGGTCGGCACGTTCCATTCGACACTATTTGTCGAACAACAACCTTACCGAAAGCAATTAATTCACATATTCGGCTGGACCTTATCGACAAAGCCACTTGATTTGCTTAACATAATTTGGTGTTCCTACACAAACGTTGTAGTTTTTCGTTATTTATATAAATCTTAGAAATTAAAAATCCAGTTTTAAAGAACATCGCGCCTAGAACCTAAGTTCTAAAGGATTATCAAAAACGTCAAAAATCCATTAATTACATGAGGTGTTTGGGGGTAGGGGGTCGAGCGAAATTTCACTCAATTTCAAGTGGGGAAGAGCAAATATCAGGTAATTTTCGTCATTAAAAATCTTAAATAGTGTTAATTAAAAAAAATTTAAAAAAAAAAAATATATATATATATATATATATAAGATTTTTTTAAATAAATCTAATGTAATCGAGCACAGATTAACTCATTTACATTACAAATACGTATTTTAAAAAATCTCACGTGAAATTAGGTTAGGGAGGGATTCGAAAAATCGCTAAAATTGTGTTACATAATTATTGGATGCTCCTCCTCCACTGTAACGGTGTTCAAAAATATTACTTTTTTTGATGACAAGCTATCAATTATTAACTGCTTCATTTATTATTAAATTTTATAACTAATCTATAATATAAAAATAAGTCGGGTTTTCCTTCCTGACGCTATAATTCCAGAACACATGAACCGATTTCCACGGTTTTGCATTTGTTGGAAAGGTCTCGGGCTCGGTGAGGTTTATAGCAAACAAAATTCAAGAAAAAATTCAACAGAAAAGCAGAAAAACAGGGAAAATCATTTTTTACATACAGTGCCATCTCTGATACATAGCATGTACTACAAACCAATATGGTTTTGCATGGTGGTGGAGCAGATGGCGCCAGTACGTGGTGTGAGTATCCCTCACGAAAATAAGTACGTTAAGTACGTTTCATTTTTCTTCATCTTTTAATCCCCAAACAAAATGTTACAAAAAACGGAGCCATCTGGTTGCGAAACGGAGTTCGCCGGGTTTGCTAGTATTTAATATAGTTTAGTATTTCATACCTTCAAGTAAGAGAAATATTTAGGTTGATAAACCATCCCTTATTTTCTCTTACGAATTGATATTTTTTATTAAAATTAGACTAAGTTATATACATATTTTTTTATAATCTGTAAAGATATATGTACTATAGAATTAATAAAAAGTAAAAGAGAGATATTTTTTATTTTTACATTTTTTCTATCTCAATTTTCTGTGTGTAATGTACTCGTGTCAGCAGGGTCGTATGTAATCAGGAATGCAAAGGGTGCCATTACACGGGCCTAAGGGACGCAAGCAGATTACTTTAATTAAATATACGATATGATCTGGTGGTTTTAAAATTACTTAACAGATACTATGACTAACTTTACTTTTTTAGTCAAATAGGGATAACGTTACAATGAATACGTTTAATATACGTTATGTTGGCCCGTTGGGTACATACATATATATAGATATATATAGATAATATATATAGATATATATAGATAATAATATAATAATATAATAATAATATAATAATAATATAATAATAATAATATAATAATAATATAATAATAATAATAATATAATATATATATAGATACACATACAAATGTAACTATTATAATAATTAATAGATAAATTAAACACAAAAAAAATCTTCAAAAAAAAATTAATATGATAAATATATTTATGTTAGTGAACATTAGTGATTTGTATGCATTGTATTTATACACGTTGATGTTATTTAATTTAAGATTCACAATCACATTTATAGTTACAACTACTGGACTTGAGTAGTGCCTATGCAACGCGTCTCGAATATCTTCAGATTCTGATAATTAGGTCGAAGGAGCTTTATCTACACTGGGCAAGGACGATAGCTCTAAGCTACTTCATCAGATAGCTTATGAGATAGAATATATATATATATATATATATATATATATATATATATATATATATTGTTGTTTTTATATATAGTGAACTATTAGTTTCTGACGTTGACGGTGATCTCGCATTGTAAAATAAAATGTTTAAAAATAATAATAAATATACAAATATTGTTTGATATTTATTTATTATTAAACTTGGTTCATATTTATATCTAACAGTCCCCTCGACTTCGTTCACTATTACCATCCTTTTCTACAACTAAACACACATTTTGACTTTCCTCTCATCGCCCAAGGAATTTTGGGACAAAAGTATGTCCCAGTAATGTCCCAGCTCCTAATATGACCTCCAATCGTACCCAATTTCATTTAATTTCATCCAGTAGTTTATACGCGAAAAAAATGTATCTAATATAGAGTGCACTTCCGAATATCTGTACACGTAATAAAATTGCAAAATTTTGATGATAATTTTTGTAGGGGTCTAAAAACACTAATAATATACATTTCAATTTTTTTTAGATATGTCTGTTTGTTTGAAAACGTATCACTGCTAAAGAACTAAGTGTAAGAAAAAAAAGGTGAAATAAAGCCGGCAATTGCAAGTTCGATTCCCTCTCGGGGACGATATTTTTTTTCTGGTCTGGGTGTACCTACATCTTTGTGGTTCTCCCCACCGTGCCTTGGAGAGTACGAAAAGCCATCGTTCCCGGTTGTTGTCATAAACACCTGATAGCAATCGTTACTCGTAAAAGGGAAATTTACCTGCCAACCGACAGTGGAGCAACGTAGCGGATTATGCTCTAATCCTTCTTATATACGAAGAAGAGGCCATTGGCCAGCAGTGGGACGTCTACAGGCTGATTCAGTTCAGTTCAGTTCATTTTGAATAACGGCTTTAGAAAGTGTAGGTAAGTTAGTACATTTCAATTCGATCCTAAAAATAGTAATATCATTATAGAAAACATTTTTTATGGCTCAATTAAAATGATATTCTATATATTAATACGTGAAGCAAAAACTTTTTACCCCTTTTAACGAAAATTACGCTGACGGAGAAGTATGAAATTTGGCACAGTTAAAGTTTATATGGAGAAGAAGTCCAGAATGCTAATATTTTTTAGAATAATGCTAAACAAATACATTAAATTCATTAAAAAAACACTACACACACTACGGCACACACACGTATGTAGAATGATGTGTATACACAAATTTCGTTTATTGTCAAAGTCTTTTGTCAACACGGTTTTAAATACAAGTCTTGCAACGAATTTTTTATCTAACACGGTTTTAAATACAGGTCTTGCAACGAATTTTTTATCAAATTTTTTATCAAAGATCAGGTTCAATGACTCCTGCATATGCTCACCATGTTATGCGCAATCATATTTTTATGATGTTGACAATGCTGTCAATTATAGATTAGGTCGAATTTCGACCACTGGGCAACCACTAGCTAATATTAATATTGAAAACTCAGTAAACCAAAAAAGACGTCATAATTGCGATTTATTTTACGACATTATCATATAATAGATGGTGCTGATGACGCTTCATTCACACAACTATATACTAAACTAATGCCCATGGGGACACAGCTAGTTTTCAATATATCTTTAACGAAAATAATTGGATCTTTTATAGGTTTATTTTAGGTACAAGTCAAACAATAATCGATAAATTATGATAATACTTGACGCTACCTCTATAGTTAATACTAATTAAAAAAAGCAAGAAAATATTTTACTTATTTAAATAGTATTATCAAAAAGAAAAACGAAGGAATAAACAGACGAGGCTAGCAAAATATCTTCAATAGTCCGCAAGTAACACTACTAAACACCTTATTGGAAAGAGTCCAAAACTTCCACAACATACGGCACTTTTCTTAATTATTACAGTATTCAATAGTCTAAACAACAATTGGAGTACATGACCGAAATACAGAACGGTTTTATTTAAAATTGCAACGATGTTTAACTTTCTTTCTCAAAATATATTGTAAAAAAAAAAAATCCAATTTTACAGCACATAAATCCATTTTGTCAAAATGTCGACGTGAAGTACGTAAGCTTATGTACGTATGTATTCATGTTAAAATGTTAATTAAAAGTTGTATCATCAACTAACACTTCTCTTTTTATAATGTACTACGAAAACAATGTCAAAAAACTAATAACAAACAGCATTCTTATTTATTTCACAATATCGTTGTTTTTTTTTTGTTACAAAAAAAATTATTTGAGTTATTTTTTCACTTTTCCTATAATTTCTATTCAACTTCTGATTCCTTAACTGCGGAAGTTCCACAACTTTTTTACATGCGTTTCTTCTTCTGTTTTTGCAACTTTTTGGAAAAATTATTTTAAAAAAATATTATAATAATAGAAAAAATAAAATCTACTTTCGATATCTGTTTCTACTTCCATTCAAATACTTCCATATCATTTATAGATATATCAAGAATAGGTATTAAAACGAGGTGTGTTAAGGTAATAAATTAAAAGGTAATAAATTAACTACGACAAATCTAATCTAATCTTCTTGGAGCACAGTACGAACGACACGAATGCATCAAACTGAGTGTATTCAAATTGAAACAAGATTACAAAGATTATCTAAGTGTAAACTTTTAGTTTTATTAACTATACTTGCAACAGATATATACGAACACTATTATTATATTTTCACAAAGTGAATATTGTTATCAGTGGCTGTAGCTACAAATAATAAAAATATAATAAATGAATTAAACTATATATTAACTATTTTCACGAAACCTTTTTTTATCCAAGTTCAACTTGCATTTGTCAATTTATTATTTAACGGCGAATAAAATTAATAAATATAAGAAAAAAAATTTTAAGGATTTTTTCTATGTTAATATCAAAGCTAACTACATAATATTTAATAAAGCATAAATATTTCACCACGTTGAAGTTCTATTTTGAATACAAGCGATAAAGAAAGAAGTAACTATATAATTGTTTTACAAGGAAAGATTATGTTTTTGACCATCGCTCTATTATTATTCTCTCATTCTTAGATAGTATTCCAATTATACAAGTGTATTTAACATATTTTACGCATCTAATTTTGAAAAACCTGTCTGGTGTTTTTATGTTACTATTTTATTAATTGAAATTATCAAAATATATTAGAATAAATAAAAAAAAATTAAAAAAGATTTGAAACTCGAAAATATTATCCTATTTACGATAACAAAAAGAAATTATACACGCTTACTTAAGGAAAAAAGGATTACTAAAAAAAGGATTGAATAAAAATTTTATGTTTAAATGAAATATAATTCATTTTATACTTAAGTCTGTAAGTATTCTGTTTGTGTATGAATGAAATATATTGATACTTATAGTATCTCTCTTACTTACTAGAAATTGATACTTCTCTCTTTACTTACTAGAATTGTATTGACTTCCAGCTCTCTTATTTCCAGACCACCGCTCTGTTGTAGTGGTGCGAGTAGTCACCTCAACGCCGGCGGTTATGGATCCGATTCCCACTCGGTGCAAATTTGTATTTATACAAATATTTGTTTCTGGTCTGGATGTATGTCCTTGTCAGTCCTGGCTATTATCTCAAACATCTCATAAGGATCGTTACTCATAGTACGTAAGCCGGCCAACCTCCCAATATGGAAAAGAAACTTTTCCCAGTAGGATGTTTACAGGTTTTTTACTTATTCATTTCAATTCTCTTTCTATTCGAACAAATTCTAGCTGTAATATCTGACTTACGCTAATTTTCTGTGAGTGTGCATTATAACAGCTCTGGTCAAACTAGCTAGCACATGAAATTCCAATTACCTACGTCGAATAAAACAAATATATTATCATGCTATTTTAGTTTTGTAATTTTGTTTTAATCCAACTACATCTTTTCAGCAACTAGCGAAATGGCGAACTCTCATCCAAATTTTCTTCCTTGACTTATGTCAATTTATTATTAGATTATTTTAATTTGGATAATTCCAATTAAACAAGGACAGAATCTACTAAGCTAACGAACCATTCGAGAAAAAGTCTTAATTTTTGTTTTGTCAAAAGTTTTATTAAATGTCTTCATTTTATAATTAAAAAAAAAAAACAAACTAGTTAACTTAAAATGTTCATAAATTTACGTATATACGTAACGTACGTAAAATAACGTAAATAAATTATTTCATATATTTTTGTTTAAATAGCAAAAAAAAAGAGATAACAATTAACATTTTTTTATATATATTTTATTACGTTGTCGACATTAAAAAAAATCTTAACGCCTCCGCTGTCACGCTCAAATACTTTTGACGTCTTAAAACTAATGATAAATAACAGAGTATAAAAAAAGTTTCTCAACCAAAATTAATCGTAAAATTAATCTTTACTTTACACTGAGGATCTCTGTAAAAAATCTACTACAAAAGACGTCACAGCTGCTCGTAAACAGATAGCGTATCTCCAATTCTTTTAATACTGAAGCAAATGACATTTGTTATTGTCTCTCTTCTTCGTTACACAACAAATCTGAGACTTATCTTCATCTAATAGCTAGGCAGCTGGTGGCAATTTTGTTGGAGCGTACCTCTCCGATCGGAGGGTACGCTACGAGAACCGGTCGGGGTCCGTGGAGTGGCGGCAAGTTGGCTGCGATGTCCCGCAGGGGTCGGTTCAGGGTCCGATCCTGTGGGACATCGGGTACGACTGGGTCCTGCGAGGCCGTCTCTTCCCCGGGATCGGTTACTCCCGGGGACATGACTTCAAGGAGGCGGTGCGGCTGGCCAAGGTTGGACTCGACCTCGTGATCAGCCGCATAAAGATTTTAGAGCTTCGTGTCAGAATTGACAAAACCGAAGCCCTCCTCTTCCGCGGGACCGGACGCAAGGGACCCCCAACGGGGGCTACCCTACAGATCGGAGAGGGGAGGGTCAGGATGAGCTCCCAAATCAAATATTTGGGACTCATCCTCGACGGAGGGTGGACCTTCGGCCCATACTTTGCGATGGTGGGACCGAAGGTCGTGAAGGTGGCGAATGCACTGGGCAGACTCCTCCCGAACCTCGGAGGACCCAGCACCGCCTGCAGGCAGCTGTACTCCGGTGTCTGCCGGAGTATGGTGACGTACGATGCCCTGGTTTAAGCGTATCGCCTCACTGCGAGGAATAGGGCTGCGCTGCGCTCTGCGCAGAGGACCATCGCGGTGAGGGTGATCCGGAGGTACCGTACGGTATTGTGAGTTGCAGCTACTGCTCTAGCCGGCGACCTATCGTGTGAGCTCGTGGCGGAGGTTCTTGCCGAGACCTACTCATACATCTCGGGTAGGAGGGCTCTTGGCGAGAACCCCACGTTGGACGGGATCTTACGGGTGCGTCGGATAGGGCAGGAAGCGCTAATGCAGAGGTGGGGGGAGGACCTGGCGGGGCAGCCCTATGGCACACGCGTAGCGGCTGCCATTCGCCCGGTCCTTGAGCGGTGGATGCGTCGAAAACGCAAGCCCCTCACCTTCCGTCTGACGCAGGTTCTCACCGGGCACGGTTGCTTTGGTGTCTATCTCTGTCGGACAGCCCAGAGGGAGCCGACGACTGAATGTTATGATTGTAGCGCTGCGGTGGACTCTGCCCAGCACACCCTCAAGGTGTGCCCGAGATGGGCGGCGCTGCGTCAGGGTCTGACGTTGGTCCTCGGAGGGGACTTGTCGCTCCCGAGCATCATTACCGCGATACTCGGCGACGATGTCCGGAAGTCCTGGAAGGCGATGGTCTCCTTCTGCGAGACAGTAATGTCCCAGAAGGAGGCCGACGAGCGGGCAAGAAAGGAGGGCGCCGCCGTGGACTCCATCCACGGATTACGAATGGGGGTGAGAAGGAAACGCTACTTAATGCGCCTGTGCCCGTGGCGAGCCGGGATGGGAACCCGGTCCTGCTAGACACGGCGTCGTCGGGACTGTTCAGAGGTAAGCCGGACAGTCCCCATGGAGGAGAAGTCTGGGCTTTTCGCCGAGGCCAGCCTGTCGCTGGAGGGATCCTTTTGCCTGCAGATCCGGGACCCTCGCAGGGGCTTAGTGCGGTATTGCACTCCCAAAGTGCCGAGTCCGACATAGGTCTAGGACTGCCTACCCAGGCGTCCTGGATATCATCCGTAAATGGATTCCCCTGCGACACAAAAAAAAAACTGGTGGCAATTTAGGTACCTATATGATTTCATCGTCGTTGATATCAAGACGTAATGTAGTCTGAATAATTTTGAAATAAAAAAAAATGTCAAAAATTATATATCATTTCTGTCATCAATTATATCTTATTAAATACATTTTATAGATAGTGAAATTTAAGCTGGCAGAAGTCAGGATGGTGGGAGTTTTTATAAAAATCTTTCTCTCTCTGCCACCACATTTTCCTTATATAATCGTGTATGCCACGATAAAGAATCTTATCAGGTACCTACGTTAAAAAAGCGACTGACTCTACTACGGCGACTAGAACGGGATACCCTGATCTCGCTATCCTGAGATCGTATCATATGCGGATAATACCAATATGAATCAGTTGATACGATACACGTATGATACTCGTTTCATACAAGTAAAATATCCGTTCCCTACGTGTTTTGCTCGTTATATCAACTTTGGTTCCTATCAAGTTCAGCAAAACACCGGTTGGAATTGGTTGGCAAGCTCACCTAACACAGTATGAATATTCTTTTTTTTTTTCATCCAAAACTTAAAAATCTTATTGTTCCAGTCTTACAATATTATCCTAAATAATTTTAGAAATAAACTTATGTTTTTTATCAATACAATTTTATTTTTTTATTATATTTTATTATCTTACTTTGATTAGGTGAAACAAAATAGATTAAGTATATTTGCTATGAGTATATAATTAGAATACGTATCAAATTAATAGGATACATTTAAAATTTAAGACGTTCTACATCTATACTTATAATAAAACAAAAACTATATATTTAAAAAAATAATGTTTTGGAGGGTATTTCATAATCGATACTAAAGTCTACAGGCTTTACATTAAATTTAGGTTTAGTACTTTTTTCAATTTTATCTGTCTGACTGTATGTTGGTTGTCTATCACGCCAAAACTTTTGAACGGATTTTAATGAAACATGACACAACCTATGTCCGTACTACGACGACGCTACGAGTGACACGAGCTGATAATCTATAATATAAAAATAAGTCGGGTTTTCCTTCCTGACGCTATAATTCCAGAACGCACGAACCGATTTCCACGGTTTTGCATTCGTTGGAAAGGTCTCGGGCTCCGTGAGCTTTATAGCAAACTAAATTCAGGAAAATTTTCAACAGAAAAGCAGGAAAACAGAGAAAATCATTTTTCACATACAGCGCCATCTCTGATATATAGCATGTACTACTTCATCTTTTAATCCCCAAACGAAATGTTACAAAAAAACGAAGCCATCTGGTGGCGAAACGGAGTTCGCCGGGTTTGCTAGTTTTTTATAATTCATTCCGAAATTCAGTAATAGTGTAATAGCGAACGACGCCACGGGTAAAGTTTGTTCTAAACGTAATTAAAAATTAAAATTACTTTTATAGATAAATTAAATTAAATTACCAACATTTAATAAATGGCTCATTTTAATTATATTTTTATAATATTTTTAAAAATATTATAAAAATAGTAATGTAAGAACTCATTACAAAAACCAGTTTTATTTATATATTTAAATTACGAGTATATCTGTTTTTACGATTTTATTCTACTTCACGTGGTCATGACCTGAAATGCTGGCACAAAAGTCATGGAGGTCTAGGCCCATGGTTCAAAAAATACAATCCTAGAGAAACTAATGTGAGCAACTTCCTCGACAAAGAAGAATATTTTAAGAAATCATCAATCATTCAAAAATCATTGAAAGGTAGCCACACCACATCAGCCGTTGGATGGTCACTGCTGAACGTAGGCCTCCCCCAACATTTCTACGGGGGTTTGCCAATACTCGCCAACCTTGGCAACCGGATTGGCAAGCACAGTGTGTTTTGTAGGATATGGTGACGCTGCTGCCCATCACCATTCAGTTTGGCGGCCACTTAGCGGGATTCAAACCCGCGACCGCTGCGTAAAGTGTCCAGTTGACTGACCACTCGACCAGCCGGCCGTCATAAGAAAAAAGGCCGTTAAAAGAGCGCGCGCTCTCAAGAATATTGTGATTTACTTACCATACAGTACCTATATGTAAATCAGATACAGATAGGTAGGAAAAGATCCATTCGCTTGACTACGAATGCGTGTAAAATATTATAATTAATTAACACATTAATTCATCAGTAAAAGTTTGTTTAAAAAAATCTGAATCTATGTATGTGTGAAATATCGTGTAAAAATCACTGAATCTATGTATGTGTGACTTGGCAGTCCACGCGCGCTAGTTATTATTGCAGTTATAGTGCGGTGAACTATCGAGTGAAGGTATACAATTTTTAGCTGTCGGGTTAAAAAAATCGTAATTTTCTAACTTTGTCAAATAAAATACAAAAAAAAAATATTAATTTTGTACCATTGTACAAAAAATTAAAAATAATATAACTTTTATACCTAAAATTGTTGCAGTTATCATTTACATGATATGCAAATTATTTAACTCATCTTGGCGCGCAGTTGTATTTGCGCGTACTTTGATTTGTAAGACAGTAACACGGTCGTAGTAATAATTGTTCTAACAACACATTCAGTACAGTTAGAAATAAAACATTTAGATGGTGAACTGTCGAAAGATTGTTGACCGTAACAAACTGCTTACAATTTAAAACATTATTTTTTGGTAGATTATAATCTATCGAAGTGATGAAACCTTCAAATCATAATCTTAATTAAGTTAGGTTAGTACGTTACGGTTCACAATCTTTCGACAGTTCATAATCTCGCGAGATAGATTATAATCTAACGGTATTTACAATTTTACGGTGACATATACACATGAACAATCAAACTTGGTAAATAGATAGCACAGAACGCTAAGAAGAATCAGAATATGGATAGCTATAAGACAAAGTGACTGTATCATTAAAGAGTCACGCTTAGTTAAGGGTAGACTAATAAAATAAGCTTGAAAGAAAGTTATTATCATCAAAGTCATCTTTGTTTGTTATTATCTTAGATTGTCCTTCTCCCAAACAACTAGCAATCAGAAGTTTCTGATAATGACTGCGATAGTTTGTTAAGCGATGCGAACTGCACTGTTATTTCTTTTATGAATCTTTTATTATTATTACAATAAGAATTTCTTGTAATATTTGCCATATACCGGATGTAATTTCCTATTGTCCAATCCATCAGAAACCCAAATACCGTTTTCTATGTTTTTAACTTTTAAAACGAAATAACTTGTATATAAATTAGATATCTTGTTAGTCCCCTTGACAGCGAATTTTATAATTTTATTATTTTATTCGGACACCCACCACATCAGTCCCCCGAGATCATGGACGCTGTAAAGGGTCCGAAACGTCGGGAAATAATTTAATTTAATTAAAAATCGTTAAACTGTTAAGTTTTAAAACAAATAAACGCGATAAAATCCGATTTAGACTTTTAATTAAATGAGCGAATTTAAAAAAAAAATATTTCTTACTAGCTGCTGCCCGCGACGTCGTCTGCGTGAACGCTATTAGATTACACGTTGTTACAGAATGCGTTGAAGAAGTAAAGGTTCACTGCTCGTTCCTCGTAGGTAATAGCGTGATAAAATGTAGCCTATATATTGACCCGACTTCTTAATAATATTCGTGCCAAATTTGAAGTAAATCCATTCAGTACTTTTTGAGTTTATCCCGGACATACATACAGACAAACAGACAAAATTTCTAAAAACTATATTTTTCGCTTCGGTATCGATTGTGGATCACACCCCGAGTATTCTTTTAAAAAAATATTCAATGTACAGTTTTGACTTTCCTACCATTTTATTATATGTATAGATAACACACGTAACGTAACGTATATCTATAATAGTTTGAGTTATAGACTTGTCGTTTCTTTTTCCGAGATTGTCTTTATAAATTATACTAATAGTTTTAATAAAAATCTGTTTATTATATATTTCATCGACCATGGATTAAGATTTACAGGGAATGTTACTCTATACTGGAGGAACAACGCAAAGTAATTTTTTTTTTTTAATAAAATCAACATGCCTAACATGAAAAACCACTAGTACCTAGGGGATTACGTTTCGATCGGAAGTTAAAATCGTATTTCATTTCCTATCATTTATTATCAAATAACGTTAGAATGTAGACAGATAGGATATTCGTTTCAGTATCTAAAAACATCTACTTGGCAAAAGGTGGCGATATAAGAAAAGTTAAATATTTATTATTTTAATTCGGTCAAAAAATGGCATATACAGAATGAATAGTGAGTCACTATAAATATTTAAGGATAATACTCGGTACATGATTCTCATTCGAATTATGTAAAAAAAGTTAATATTAATAAACTTCTAACTAAAGTTAGTCAACAGTTATCTAATTATTTACGCGGCGCTTGGACACCCCAGCAGCTAGCTGCACTTTCGACACAAAACAGGTAGTTTACCTAGGTCCAAACGCCGCCACGTGTTAACAGGGTAGCAGGATAAATAAGCATGATCTAGTCCCCCTTAATACTTTAATCCTGGCTTAGGATAGGCAAAAAGATAAGATATTTTACTCGTTAAAGCAACAAATTTGTTGACTAGGTAAATAACGTGAACTTTGGAAATTTTTAGATGTGAACAAGCGGCACAGTACAACACCTGTGCACGTGCCGCCGGCATGACTGAGAAGTGTCAACGCTTCATTTATTTGAATTGAAATTTATGAAAATTTGGTCAAAAATCAAGTACCTATTTTTTTTACATAATTCGAATGAGAATCATGTACCGAGTATTCTCCTTAAATATTTATAGTGACTCACCAGTCTTCCTGTATTTATGATTTTTTATTGAAGAAACAGTTGATACACATGTTGTTTCAATAGGGTATTATCAAGTTATATTTGAAGAATACTGTGTGAAAAAAGGTGTTTCGCGGTGGACATCAAAACTCAAGACTGGATCATCTAAAACAAAAACAAAACACAAGCGATTCTGTTAGTTTATAAGTTTATCAAGGTCTGTCGATAAAAAAAAATCGTTTTCATTTTTGATTTCATTTCATTTTTGGTGGCATTTTAAAGTCAAAAACCCGATTGTCGACCAACAAAACGAACATTTGAATCTCTATAAAAATACTTAAAATTAAAAAATAAAAATTCGACAGCGTTACCTCGCTAAATATGTGTAGAAAAAGTATTCAAAAAATCAAATCGGTTCAGTTGATTTTGAGTGACAGTGTTCAACGACTTTGAACTTGCATTCAGCAAGTTCAAATTTCATCATAAATAAAGGGTTTTTTTTTACTTACATAGAGTCACCAATTCCGGGTCCGTACATTATGGAACTGTCATCAGAGGTACCCGGAATACGTTGTTGCTCTTATCTACGGCTAAACCGACCTTATTTTCTTTGAAGCAAATACCGAAGGAGTAGTGTATATAGGTATACGTATTATACATATATATGGACCCGCTGTCCATAAAAGAAACCAGTGAGATAGACAAAAAGAACGGAACAGCTGTAGAATAATCTTGCCTACATGCGATGGTAAATTGAATTTGAGGCACTCATACTAAAAATGCTGTATCTCCGTCAGTTTTTCTCGGATCAACTTGGAATTTTCAGGATATTCCTGAAATATGGCACTTTTGTCTCACATTTTTTCGAAAAATCGACAATGAAATTCCTCACATTATAACTTCTGGCTTTCTAATTTCCAACTTTCGTTAATCTCAGATTGATTGATGAGTTCAACTTTATTTTAACAATTTTACCACAAGATTTTATAGTTTTAAAAAGAAAATTTCTGGAAAATTTCATGAATCATAGGAAAGTAAATACAAATAAGTAGCAAAACTGTATTAACATTAATTGACTCGAAAATATCTTTACATGTGATAAATCATTATCAACATCTAAATATATCTGTACTCAAATTTTGTATCGATATAATATCTATGATTATATTAAGCTTAAATAATCGATTGATTTAACTAAATTCTGCAAAGCTACTGAATTAAAATATATCTAGCGTGTATTCACTTGTAACGCTCGTCAGAATTTTCTAACAGAAAATTTCTACCAGTGTTGTCTAGAACAAAATACGAAGAATGACTTCCATTTTGTATTAAAATATTTTAATAAAAAAGAATTCTGATACATACGCTGGGAAGTTCGTTGGCCGACAATTAAAAATTTAAAAATTGTAGGTATAGCATTCAAGAATTTGATCAAAATCAAAATATCTACCATGTACATAACGGGAAGGTTCAAACTATAACATAATTTTCTTGGATCAGGAAATTCAGGAATCAGGAAATATGCAAGTCTTAAGATCTCTTAAGACTTGCATATTTCCTGATTTTGAAAGAATCGCCCAATAAATTGAACTAATACATTTTACTTAATGCTTCTTGATTTGAATGAATTATTTTAATGTCCAGCTTTCTATGTACCACGTTACGGCACAATCACTTCCGTAATTTTCGTATGATAGATAGATTTAACATCCATCAACTTTTATAAACTATTGAGTTCATAATATTATTAAAATTTTCATGTTTTTAGTAGCTAATAGACAGTTAATTATTTATTTTTGTTTAATTTTTGCTATTTGATGACAATTTGTTACTGGTGAGTGACTTTGTTTAAAAGATTATCTCTCAACCTTATTGAGAGTGATAGGATTCGGTTCGCCTTTCTGTTAATGTCGCCGGTGACAGCGAGATTGCTTTTTTAATTAATATATCGACGATTCGTGAGTTTTTCTATCAATTGTTTAACATCAAATGTAATTTTCTTTGTTCTTAGATTTGGGTAAATTTATAAATTTGCTAAAGCATTTTTACATTAGTTATAAAAAAAAACGATTTTCACTGACCACATAAACATCACAAAAACTAAAGACAAAAACTTTTGAAATTAGTATATCTGTTGTGTATTAGTTACTTTGAGTAATTACAGCTAGTTTTTCTCGAAGTAAGCTACATAATATTTTTAATAATAATTCAGCAATAATATTATGTGATTCACTGATTGAGATCATAAAGGACATGTAGTACATTAGTAATCAAATTCGACATTTATTTTAATTTTAATTATTCGGCATTCATTTAAATACAATACAATACAATTTTTAGACTTTACTCTTGACTTACCATTGACCCAAAATCATAAAATGAGGTAAAAGACAAGGATAGACAAATAAAGAAATATTAAGACATTTTTGTAGCTATATCATATGAAAACAAAAGATAATAACGATCACATGCCCACACGAGGGCCGATTGTTCGTACATGTTCATAGAAGTTACAACAGAGGTTAATTTTACCCTAAAACAGTTACTTTTTTTTTTTTTTTTTTATTAGGTTCACCAATTGAATGATACAATATAAAAACATATTATGTGTGTAAACAATTTAAAAGGCGTTCAATGTTCATTCTTATTACAGTGAACACAGCATGCAATTTTAACATGTTCAGCTTAAACTAATTACAAAAACTACAAACTATTTAACTAATACATGAATAATATTCTTGGCCGTGGCCAAGGAGCCATTGAAAATATCAAAGTTTGGACATAAACCATTATAGGATGACAGAATTCTATATAAAACCGAGTGATATCTAATATTTGTACGAAAATGTGGTAATTGAAAACTATACATATTTGACAGACGACTACCAGAACGTGGGATCTAATTTTTCAATCTAAAATTTAATCAAATGTAACGTTAAGAATAGCGTTACACTAGCAACTTTTAACAACTGCCAAAAATGAAGGTTTTCTTTTTTGATTTTGTGGCTTTCGAAAACAAAAAATAAAGGCGTTTATTGTTATTTTTTACACCATTCAATCCCCTTGTCAAAATGTTGTCCGGTTTTTCGTGTAGGTTTTAAGTAAAAAATATTTAATACTAGTGTAACATTATATTGTTTCGTGCCATTTTATACTTTTTACTACGAATTCATTATTATTTAGTCATTTTATACTATAAGTCTATTCGCGTTAAGAAAATAGTGACTCATCAAAGTAAAGGCGTATTCATACTGGGGTAAAAATTAAACCATTAATATTAAAGCAAACTTTTTATGACAGTATTTTAAAATATTAAAATTAAGTAGTTATTACATTAAAAAAATGATTAGAATCGTCAGAACCGTATTTTCAGAAACACCGCATGCACTAGCCTTTTTCACTACTATACTCTCCATAGACACGTTTTGGTCACCACACTGTTTAAAGTACTTAAAAACATTGTAAATCACTCGTCTTTCTCCGCTATGTAATATTGATCCACTATTATTTTTAAAGAATAGGTGAGGTATTCATTTTTAAAATTGGCAAAGAACACGTCCGTACTGTCTGAAGGGCTTCAACTCTTCAAAGTGAACACGACTTTATAATTTACTGTGATCTTATTGGTCAAGAGGTGTGGCTAAGCTGAGTGACAACGATGAGTCACTATTTTCTTAACGCGAATAGACTATACAAATTCAATAATGAATGATTAAAAGATATATCCGCCTGCCGACTTTTTAAACTTAATAAACAATATGTATATACATATATATATATTATAGAAGGACGCAGACGAACGCAGATTGTCGATATAACCCAACGGATTTGCAAGCTGAAATGGCAGTGGGCAGGGCTCCTAGCTCGAAGAACTGACGGACCATGGAGCAGAAAGGTTCTCGAGTGGAGACCACGTACCGGCAAGTGCAGCGTCGGACGGCTATCCACGAGATGGACAGTCGACTTGAGGAGAGTCGCCGGAAGCCTTTGGATGGAAGCTGCTTCGAACCGGTAGCTCTGGAGGTCGATGGGGGAGGCCTACGTTCAGCAGTAGACATCCGATGGCTGATATAATGATGATGATGATTATTATGGAAGGTGGAGATAATTTACATAATTATAATAAAAGTGAAAATTTCATTTATTTTTTCATTCATTCATTTTGTAGTGGTCTAAGAACAGAAATTAAATACATTTCTATCATTTTAGAAATAATTGTCTGTCTGTTTGTTTGAATACGCATTACTACTATAGTACTTAAGGATAGGTAAAAAAATCAGCATCAAGATCATAAAACATATCCTGAGAACAGTCTTTATTTTATCAAAATCATATCACTGTATAAAGTTGTTGTAATTTGAATTTTGTTTTGAATGACGGCGTGAGAGAAAATGTTAGGTAAGTTAAATACATTTATAATATTATTAAAATTTAATGTTTTATAGCATTTAATTACTGACATTAATATTGAAAACTTAAGATAAGAAGAAAAAAAGACGTATAAAGGTTATAATGTCGGATTGAGATTTTTTTTACAACTGTTTGAAGTACGATACGATAATAATAGATGGCGCTGATAGCGCGCTTGTGAATCGTGGTTAATTTTTTTTTTTATACCACGACGGTAGCAATCAAGCATACG
Source organism: Euphydryas editha (assembly GCA_036937285.1). Lineage (NCBI taxonomy): Eukaryota > Metazoa > Arthropoda > Insecta > Lepidoptera > Nymphalidae > Euphydryas > Euphydryas editha. The sequence goes on from JAUPFZ010000011.1 coordinate 8,478,957, forward strand.
GCCCGCCTGATGGTAAGCGGTTACCGTAGCCTATGGACGCCTGCAACACCAGGGGCATCACATGCGCGTTGCCGACCCTTCAAAAACCTATATACTCCCCTCTTGAAGGACCTCATACTGTATTCCTGTGGGAAAACCTCGGCAGGGAGTTCATTCCACAGCCGAATGGTCCGCGGGAAGAAGTTCCTCCGATACCGAACTGTACGGGACCATTTAGGCTGCAATGTGTGAGCATGAATTCCCTGTCGATGGCGAGCGGTGCGATGATAAAAAGTGGCCGTTGGCATCATTTCGAACAATTCTTCGGAACACAACCCATTATACAAGCGATAGAGAACGCATAGGGATGCAAGATCTCTTCTTAGACTTAAGGGCTCGATATCGCTCGTCAGTATTGGATCGTCGACAATTCTCACAGCTCTCCTTTGAACCGAGTCAAGAGGACCAAGCCGGTATGCCGGTGCTCCCGCCCAGAGATAAGAGCAGTACTCCATATAGGGGCGGACTTGCGATTTATACAAAAGCAGTCTTTGCTCCGGTGTGAAGTACCGCTTCGCTCTATTAAGCACACCGAGTTTTTTGGATGCCATCTTGACCTTTTCTTCCAGGTGACTTCGGAACTGGACGTCGCTGGATATGTCGACACCAAGGATACCAATACTGTTAGAGATGGTAAGGGTTATGTCCTAGAATTGAGGGGCCACAGTGAATGGGGTTTTCTTAGCGGTGAATGCGCAAACTTGTGTCTTGGAGGGGTTGAATTGGACTAAATTGTTTCGACCCCAATCGGAGACTTTGGAAAGACTACTCTCGATTTGAGACACAAGTTGTTAGCGACTTTCTACCACAGCGGAACGAGGGATGTTTGCACGGCCTGTGTAGAAAGCGTCTCCAGTGCTATCGTCCGCATAGCAATGAATGCCATCAATAGACAGTAAGTCATTGATGTGCAGGAGAAACAGCGTTGGAGATAGCACAGAACCTTGCGGGACGCCAGCTTTTAAGTCTAGTTTTGCGGAGCAGCAGCCATCTACAATGGCTCGTATGCATCGACCAGACAAAAAACTGGTAACCCATTTGCACAAACCCTCGGGTTGTCCGTACGATGGCAACTTCGAGAGAAGACCCCGGTGCCAGACCCGATCGAACGCCTTCGCCATATCTAGGCTAACTGCCAATGCCTCACCTTGACTCTCGATGGCTGAAGCCCACCGGTGTGTCAGATACACTAGAAGGTCACCAGTCGAGCGACCGTGGCGAAAGCCGTATTGCCGGTCGCTGATCAAATCGTGTTCCTCTAGGTACCTGAGGAGCTTGGTGTTAATAACACGCTCCATAACCTTGGAGAGAAGGGAGGTAATAGCGATAGGCCTGTAATTCGATGGATCTGATCTATCGCCTTTTTTGGGTACCGGGTGCACATGGGCAGTCTTCCATGAAGACGGTACTTGCCTAGTGTGGTAGGAAAGTGCGAAAAGTCGCGTTAATACAGGGCACAACTCTGGAGCACACTGTTTCAGCACCATCGCTGGAATGCCGTCGGGCCTACTCGACTTATGAACATCGAGAGTAAGCAGCTCCCGCCGGACATCTTTTTGTGAGAAGTTTATTTCCAGCATGGAGTGTCCACACCGCGGGATAGTTGGCGGTACGGCGCTCTCATCGACATTCAAAGTCGAGTTTGAGGCAAAGAGTGTACCTAGAAGATCGGCTTTCTCCTTGGCGCTATGGGCCAGGTTGCCGTCGGCAATTTGCAGTGGTGGACGACAGACAAAAGTTTTCCTCGGCAGCTTTGGGGAGCGACCAGAAGGCTCGACTCCCGGAAGGGTAGTTGGGAAGCCTTTCGCCAATTCTCCCGATGAACTCGAATTTATCTCTGGCAATTGCTCTTTTACAAGACCTTGAGACAGCATTTAGCTTGCGTTTCACGTCAGATACGTTTCGATCGCTGTTACTCCGAGCCGTGGTCCAGGCCCTGAACGTGGCTTGCTTAATGCGTTTCGCTTCCTTACAAGGCCGATTAAACCACGGTCGTTTCCTTGTCTCGGCAGCAACTAGTGAGTTTGGAATGAAATATTCCATACCCTCCAGTATCGTCTCAGAGACAGCAGCTGCGCAGGTGTCGGGATCTTCTGATGTGAAGCAAAGCTGCCTCCACGGGTACGATGCATAGTATTCTCGCAATCCATCCCAATCTGCTGACCTGTACTGCCATATGCGCCGCAAACTAGTTGGCCGAGGTGGATCTGTGCGCGTGCATGGTGCAAGAGTCCGGATGAGGCAGTGGTCGGACGAGCCGAGTAGTGCATCCACTGAGATGGAATATCCATCTGGACGTTGAGTCAGCAGAAGGTCCAGTATAGAGCTCGTATGGTCCTCAATATCTGGTATTCTTGTTGGAGAATGTACCAGTTGTGAGTAACCATAGGCCAGAGCAAATTCGTGAGCACACCTCCCCGCGTAGTCAGTGGACCGATAACTAAGCCATTCAGTGTGGTGGGCATTAAAGTCTCCTAAAATCACCAACTCCGTAGAGAGATATAGCTCAAGAACTTTGTCCGTCGTCAATTGCAGGTGCTCGAAGAGCCGCTTTGTTTCCCTGTCACCGCTATGAGACCTGTATAGGCATGCGTAAACACGGGTATGGCCACCGTAGTCCACGCGCACCCACAATATCGACAGGTCCCTGTCCTCTAAATGAAGGGACGGCGACAGCAGATATCCTCCCGAACGAACATACATACACCGGCACGTCTCAGGAATTTATGTTCGAGTTTGTAGCCGGGATAGTGTAGGTATGAAGTATCGGCCGGGCAAGATATCTGCGTCTCCGTTAGAAATAGTAAAGTCGGCCGCGCAGTCTCCAGATATTGATGGACTGCGCTAAGGTTAGCATGGACCCCCAGTTCCCCCCCCCCCCTGCAACAGCCGGGTCCACCCCGGTCTTCTTCTCCGGCACTACTGCTACAGCAGGGATTTTTCGCGGGTTGGCAGTTCAGCCTCCCAGGGCGGAGATTAAGTGATCCCTGGGTTCGGGAACTCTACTGACCCGCGAGCGGCCAGCGACAAACCGTTTCACTGGGTCTCACTGACCGCTGCGCCCACACTCCGCGCCTACACCTGCCGATGACAGTATCGTTTGCATCGCCGGCCTTCCGCTACCAACACAACGAATCCTCGGGAGCTCTGGATACCTTACTCACCGCAGAAACACAACACCGTCAGAGAACGATGTTATTTGGCTGCGATCTTCTGTAAGGCGGTGGTACTTCGCCAGTCGGGCTGCTCCGATTTGAGTAGGGATCCGATTAGAGTCTAATTCTTTCATACATATTAAAGTAAAACAGATATACGGTCGAAGTTGTGGGCACAGTTAGTGAATAATATTATTAATAAAACAAATTACAAAATTCAACAGACTTAGCTATCATATCCATAATCCAGAGGTTATGGTTACGGTTCAAGTTAGTGTTGTAATTTAAGAAACCCACATACCATATATAAATATTATTACCGAATACACAAACGTGTATATAACAAATATAAATATATACTCAAAATTCATGCAACTAAAATAATATACTAACCTTACATCGGATCGTCTGTTTCAAAGAAAATTTTATAAGATTATTGTAGTATGAGAAGTGAGATACTCCTAAAAACCCTTTTCGTGACTTTGAATTAAAAATTCTTGTAGCGCTACCAGCATTATATCGAAAAGATTTTTCATCTTCGTATTAATCTAAATGAACGTATAGAAAACGGCAAACTAATTTTTTGTCTCGCAGATTGGAAGTTTTCACAATTATGTTTATTTTGTGATAAAAGTGATAAAAATAAGTGTTTTTGAATAAAAATATTCAAAGTGATATCGTTTACTCATTTATAAATTCGTATAACATAAATTTATATAGAAAAATTTAAGAAAATAATAATGTTAAAAAATGTAATAAAAAATTAACATATACCTAAAAATTAAAACGAAATACCAAGATATTAATTTTATAAAATTGTAATATATAAAAAAATTAAACACATATCCATATGTAATTTTAACGCACCGATTCTTTGGATTTAAGCATCAAAAAGAATAAAAAAATGTAGATCTTTTACTTATTTATTTAATTGTTTACTATTATCTCTGAATAAATACATATAGGTATAACTTCAAGATCTTCAAATTAGAATTTGAAAACTTTCTAAATTAAATACATCGCAGTGTAATTTAATTATTCAATAAACACCAAAAAAAAAGCATCATTTATATAACAAAATAGTAGAATAAAAAACTATAAAGAATTGTTATTTATGTCTGGTAGATACTACATGAAAGATACTACATATTAAAATATTTGGTATCAAAATAACTACTAAAATATTTTAATATTAATTAACCTTTTTAAGTGGGAAATTTTGAATTCTTCTTTTTATTAATTTATTATTTATGTGATAGTTTTGATAAGATTAATCATTTCGGTTCGGTTCGTTTGTGTTATTGTGAATATCCCGATGTATATAAGAGAAACAGGTGTCTCTATTATTTTATGGACGTCTTAAATGTATTAATTATGTAAGGATTTCGGACATATCTACCGGATAACCTTTAGTTATGTTACAGAAAATTCGTAAAACTCCATAGAGAGCGTTATAATATAACACTAATAATGAATTAAGAGCTACTCTAGTTCCACCTGTTTATTTTTAAACCATAAACTTTGTAACTACTATACCGAATTTAAACTTTTTTTAGCAGAAAGGAACAAAACCCAAAAGTGACATATCTCGAAAAATATCACACTACTATTAACAGGAGCAGAACAGTAACTTTAAATATTAACCAATCTGAGGGGTAATCTCTAAACTTCTAGTCTGTCAAATACCTGTAATATAGCGCAAACACCTGGATATATGCATTTTTTTTAACTACGGCGAAGACTTCATGAAGCACACTAGGTCCTAAAAATCTAAGATTTAACAAAGAAGCTTGCTGTATATCCGGTGTATATCCAATACTAAGAGACATTGATAGTAACATAAGCGATTGACACGAATATCACTTAATGAAAATATATTAAAATATAAACTGTTATTAATATTCATTTAACTGAATAAAAAATTACTGAACTTGACTGGTGACTTAATATTTTTATTATAATAATATTTCTATAAATCTAATAGAAAACTCCAGATCAATAAACATATTAAATTATGTAACATAAATTATAAAAAAAAATATTTATTTTTATATTGTATTGATTCATTCATTCACATTCGGACACCCACCACCTCAGTCCCCCGTGATCATGAACGCTGTAAAGGGTCCGAAACGTCGGGAAATAATTTAATTTAATTAAAAATCGTTAAACTGTAAAGTTTTAAAACAAATAAACGCGATAAAATCCGATTTAGACTTTTAATTAAATAAATATTTATTTTTATCCAATCTCCACATAAAAAAAAAGTGTGAGCACGTAGGCTCTTAAATATATGCCTCACAAATAACTATCACAATTCATTCATCATCGAAAACTTTTATCTAAACTTACATATTATATAGATCAATATTTACATATCATGTTGGGGTTACATAAAAACAAGATCTTTTTATATATAATTTAAAAAATATATGTTAATTACATAGTCAACGCCAAATTAATAATATTAACAAAACTTCATTAAATTCGTGAAAGATCATCATACAGGCACCGATCATAATTTAAATTAATTCTCATATAAATATTTTATCTGTATCAAGTCAACGTATCGAATATTATTAATATATTTTTGCATACTTTGAACATAATCGTTCAACGTATGCAAATAAATATTGCATTTTAGTTTTGCTTTGTGTTCAGTTTAGGACTACCCTTTCGGACATCCTAAACTGATGTGTCTCAGGTTATTGCACCTATACTGCAATTGACTTGATACATAAAAGTAGCCAGTTCTTCTTTACTCAGATCCTGTTCGAGTTCGTAAAGGCTAGAATTTGATATACTTCGTGGTGAAGTACAAGAATCTGATTTTTCTGGTAGCTGTTGCTTCCAAACCCAACTGACGTCTGGCGTCTCGTTTACGATGGCAAGACCTGATTGATGGTACGACTGAAAATAAAAAATCAAAGTTTATTTTTTTAGAAGATCAATATCATTACTTTGTCCTGATGAAGACAAACAAACGCATAAAAGATATATAAACGTAAGAAGCTATTACGTTTATTTCGTCAACGTACTAATTCTGGTATATCATGTAAACTTAACTGTACTGAATCAGCCTATAAACTTCCCACTGCTGAGCATTTCCTTCTTCTACATATAGAAGAAGGGTTGGAGCTTAATCCACCATGCTGCTCCACTACGGATTGGCGAATAATTTTCTTACCGTGAGTAACTATCGCTATCGGTGTTTGTGATAACATCCAGGACCGACAGCTTTACGTGCTCTCCGAAGCACGGTGGGGAGACTCACAGAGACATACACCCTCACCAGAAACAATTATTTGTAGTAATACAAATATCTGCCCCGATCGGGAATCGAACCCGTGCTCCCGTTAAAGTGACAAAGTGATTACTCAATATGCTACACCAGAACGTTTTTCGGTATTTTATGTGTGATAAATTAATTGGCATTTGTTAAGAAAAAACTATAAATAAAAATGTACTAGAAAAAGATACCATAAATTGACCGGCATCATTGACTTCCATTTGTTAATCTTTTTAACCACCTATGGTCATAAGCCATGTAGATGAAAAAAGGGTTTCTTAATTTGGCTTTACCAATTTTAAAAGTATTTAAAGTAAAATGTTACTAAAGAATGTTATTTTCGATGCACTAGTTCGAAGATTGGATTTTATATTAGTATTCCAATTTAAGCATAGCAGTAACTATAAAATATGTAAACCATCACTGAAAGTGTGATGATCAAATAGTTTATATGTTTGATAATGGGCGCCATGACCTATATGAGTTGATACAAGAGCTAGCACATCGTAACCATGGTTTTCTCTATCCTCGGTTGGGGTTTTTAGCGGAGAACCCTGAATAGGATGATTTTCGTTGAACTCAGCCACAAATAAGGTTAGGCTTTGGAGAAATTAAAAGATTCTGGAGATCCGAGTGGCTTGAAGCACCAGTGGTAGTTTCTGATACGTAGCATGCACTGCATCCCCCTATATTTCAGTGTTCACAATAAAAAATGCATGGCCAAATTATTCGTACACGATTTCCGTTCTTACCAAGGTGGCAAAGATATTGTTTTGGGTATTAGCGACCAAAATATGTGTCATTCTTTCTTTTTCTGCTTCTTAATTACAGTTCTTTCTCGCTAAGAGCATTTACTGGTGATATCAGCATTGTTAGACGTCTAGTTATAGTAGCCCCCATTGAATGTTCTTGTGCCGGTGGCTCGTTAGCATGTAGCCTGCATATCCGTTGCGCCTCCGTTTATGTCTGGTTGACTAGCTGAGCCTAGATGACTGAACATACCATAATAAACGGATATTCCGTTTCGAGACGCTAGTGGCACTTTTTCGTTGTGTCACAAGAAATCGAAAACTGTCGTCATAAAGGCAAAAATAGTTAAAGAGAAAAGGTGCTTTCCAATAGTTCTAAATCGGCCCAGTTCAGATCTAATTGTAAGACATGTGTTATGTCATTTGCTTCTATTTTGCTTATATACTTACAATTATAAAATATTAATAAACTTATTATTATTTTATAATAATTAATTATAGCTTATAATAAGGTTGGTATTATCCATAAAAATCAACAAAGCAAGGACAAAATAAAAAAATAAGGACACGAAATATATGCAGAATTGAATTTTATTATGTGTAGACGAAAATAATAAAATATAAAAATAATAAAATAAATATTAATGTAATTGTATTTATATGTAAAATAATTTTAATAATTTAATAACTAAAAATCAGAGACGATTTATTGTTTTTTTTTTTTAGCAGGACATAAAAATATAAATTTTTGTTTAAAACCACTAACACTCACACTCGCGTCATTACTTTTAATTGTTATAAAATTTAAACAATAGTTTCCACGAACGTTTTTCATATTACGACCTCGTCATATTAAATAAATTTATTAAGATGTATTTCGATGTGAAAATGAATAGTTATTCATTTGTATTTACATATAATTTAGGAAAACTATGTATGTATGAATTATTAAACTATGTAAGTCTCAACATAATTATATTGGAACATTAATAGTTTGTGTTCCATGATAAATACTTCCATATTATTAAAAACAAAAAAAAAATAATTATAATCTTCTTCTGTCAGGTAATACAAAACTATGGCATTAAATGATTTAAAAAAAAAAGGTAAAATTTATTTAAAAAATTTTTTTTTCGTTTCTGCGTCGATTTTGGTGATTTTTTTAATTGTGTATTCTAATATATTATGTGGTGGTCTACTCTCTTACTATAAATTAGTCCCTGCTTAATTATGGACTCTAGATGTATACGAAAGAATTCCTAAATATTAGATCCTTACATAATTATGAAATTGGCGTTTTGTATGGTCGGAACATAAAGTCGATTCATATATATATATTAATCAATTAATCAAAGTATAATCATTGCTACCTATGCACTTTGCCATTTTATAGGTACTTCATTGATACCTATACTAAAAAAAAAAACTTTCGGGCGGGAATCAATAAAATGTTTGAAGGCTGTTTGGACTGTCCCATTGGAGTTGAATTTTTTCCCTTGCAATAAAATATCCAAATTTCGAAAAAAAAATGGTAATCTGTTGGAATAAGGTTTGGAGAGTACGGTGGAAGTCATAGACATTCCGATTGAAGCTCCTCTAATTTGGTAGCCGTCTGTTGTGCAGTGTGTGGTCTAGCGTTGTCCTGAAGCAGCAGTGGCCTAGGAGCGATTGACTAGCCTCGGTTGTTTAGCAGCTAGCTTTTCCATCATGGTTTGCAGTTGCTGACAATAGACATCTGCTGTAATTGTCTGGCCAGATTTAAGAAAGCTGTGATGAACGGCACCGATACTAGTTCACCAAACGCTCACAAGAAACTTTTTTTGAGTCAATTTTCGCTTGGGGCAGGATTTGGCTGGCTTGCCAAGGTTCAGCCATTGCGATGAGCGCTTCTGATTATTGTACATGATCCACTTTTCATCACATGTCATTACATTTGCCGTATTGTAAGATTTAATTAGTTTTTTTTTTTTAACTTTTTAATTTTTTTCGCTGGGAAATGCATTTACGCATCCCGCCGCCTAAAGGCGACGGGTATGTGGGACTCGCTGACTCGGATGGGTAGGCCTACTAAACATACTGCTCAAATAAGACATCGCCGATTGGAAGAGAGTAAGGTCGAGAAGGAACTTTGTTTAATGAAGAAAATACAATTATTATTCTTTCAATTGTTTCACTCCACCCGTTCAATATATACATACTTCTACAAAATATAATAGAGCATTCATATAAGGCAAATAATAAATTTACATAAATTTACATAGTTAAATATAAGCGGGTGGAGGATTACGCCCTGGCAGAGACATCAAACAGCCGGAGATTAGGGCTGTAGGCTGAGAAATCGGCGGGAAATCCTAGCCGTGTCGAGCAATATCGCCTTCTGCATCCTGGCTGCGAGCAACCTGTTACAGTGGCAGATATTATGATAGGGATGATTTCAGCGGACTCCACACCCACATGTTGACAATATCGTGCACCAGTAACAGATATTTATGTTTTTTCTGTTTCGGCTTTCACGAGGTTATCATAAAAAAAAGCACTAAATTGATTCCAATAAAATTTCTATGGTACCACCTTTTAAGTATAATCTACTGATTAAAAAAAGAATAATGAAAATCGATTCCTAATTGACGGAATAATCGCGTACCAAACATACACAAAAAAGTCGAATTGAGAACTTCCTCCTTTTTTGAAGTCGGATAAAAATAACATGGCGCCGAATATATGCATTTATAACACAACTGTTATAGAAAAAACCGGGGCCAGGACCGTAAAGAATTATATAAAAAATCGGAGATTGTTGGTAAAGGTGTTCTTTATTTCAATATCTTCAGTCCAGTATTCTGCCGAAAACCATTGTCTTTCAACTTCCAATTAAAATCTGAGTCTGCGGGAAATATATTTTCTATTTTATATTTTAGGAAGCATTAGCGAATTACTTCTTGTTCACTTTAAGTAACATATCCATAGAGGTCAAATTCTTCCAATTAAACAATATTATCCCATATACAGCCATAATATCGGAATTATTAAAAATATCAGTAGAGAAATTAAAAATGAAATACTTAAAATTAAAAATACACCTTCAAAAGTTAAAAAGAAAACCCATAAATTAAATAACCAAAAATACTCCGAAAATTGTCTTTACCATTTGCAGTATTTAGTAGTGCTAGCTTTTAAGAAGATTTTTTGAAGTGAAACTTCTTTAGAATCGTTGTGATTTGAAACGGGATGCGACGGAAAAAACGAGAAGAAAGAGAGATACAAATACAAAAATGTGTAGGAGAGAATGAGATATTATGATGTCACGTATCCTAGCAACGCGTATCCTAACAACGCGTAAATAAGTAATAGAATGTTTAACTATTAATATTAAAATAAGTAATAGAATGTTTAACTATTAATATTATTAAATTTTAAATTGAGTTTGCCAAAGATGTTTCACTTCTGACATGTGTACTCCGTACACACGACATTTTTTTATTTAAAATTCGTTTGTGCATCCACACCATTTGTAGCGTTACGTCCTTTACACCAAAACTATAAATAATGTTTTGTCTGACCTCACCTGCGCTCTTATTGGCGCATCGCCCAGCTGCGAAGAGGCGGTGGACAGCCGGCGTAGATATCGCTGGTTAGGGGCTATGTCTCTCTGAGTAGCTCTCATCACAGCTCGCTCCCGCTGAGATGCCACTATAGCGCTGTATGTTCGTTCTAGCCGCGGCCTACCTCTTCTGCACCACATTGATAATGTCAGCTGCAAAAAATATATATATTAGAAACCTGAATTGGAACATTATTTAAAAATACATAACATATTTTAAAACACATTAACAACTGTTTTATAAAAACACGGACACACATATACGTAGTGTGTGTTTGTGTGCTTGAGGATAAATGTCAGTTGTCAAGTTGTCGTTACAATTAAATTGTTTGTGTTTTTTTTTGTGTTTTTTTTTTTAATAGGGCATACCAAGCTAACTCGTCCTTCCAATGAATTTTACATCTCCGATTTCACTGAAATTGGGGCACTTTTTGCACACCTAGAAAAAGGTTTTTATGAATTTTTTCAAATTTTTTCATCCAGTCAATCGGGAGATGATTTTTTTAAGCTTTGGGGTTTTTTTTAATGCCTATAACTTAGTGGAAAATTGGCCGATGTATATAAGATATCAGGATCATATAGACGTTTTAAAGGACAAATTTAGAAAATTAAAAAAAAACTTGCAAAATGTACGTGTGATATATATACCAGTATCACAGTCTAAGAAACTATTTTAATTACCTATCAGTTATACACGTCTCTAGGCTAGACAATCCTAGTCTGTGTACATGCAGGGGGACGTCCACAGGGGCTGACACATTTCATTTATCAAAATACAAAAAACAAAATTCAGTTTTCACGTGTTATTTGTATTTTTACATTGATCTTGTAAATGTGTGTATTTCAGTTATTTAATTAATAATAGTTAATAGTTTTATTTCAAACCGGTAATATGTTAAACTATTAAAACTTAAATTTCACTCATTCTATTCTCAAGGAAAATGTGACATTTTCTTAATCTTATAACACTATTATAGAGATATTAGATTAATTTATAACAAGATAGGTAAATAATGATAAATGTGACAACCCTACCACAAAGCAAATAGCGGCATTTAGCGAATCTTCAAAGGCGTTGAATCACTGACTTTTTACGCTTTTCTGCTTCTCATAATATTAAAAAAAAACGAATTTAATAAATGGGTGCGGTAAAACAGTCAGAAATTTATATAAATATTGTATTTATTCTGCGTTTATTGTAATATAATACGTACTAAACGACTTGCGATAAGATTATTTGACATTTATAATTGCTATTCCGCTTCCGGAAGTGATAACATAACGTTTTAGTACAAAAAAATGTATCACAGAGCTTGTTTTATTGCAAGAAAATTAAGCTGCAACGTAAAGTTATTAAAAAAAAAAGTGTAATCAATCTAACCAAGTACCTTGTCACAATTTTTTTAAGTATAATTATTCCATAAATATAATAAATATCGGATGTATACCAAAAATGTATAAACTCGTTTATTCGTCATAAATAAGAAATTTTTTCAAACTACCATAGAACCCACTTCAGTCACTTTTTACTTTCTTAGTGCTGTAAGTAAAACAGTTGCTAAATCTATGTATCTGGTACGTTATAGAGGTATATTTCGAAGGGCCAAAATTAGTATCAATAAACGAAGTGACACAAATTTTGTATGCTATAATAAACAAAACGATAGAGTCCAATCTATTCGTGACAGTAAAGTGACCCGGTCGGCCCTTTTTCACCGAAAATAGTTCAGATTTATGGATGACCTTTACTAGAGACCATAAGTTTAATAGGTCCCGGCCGCAACGTGAAACGACGCCGATAATAATAAAATTTGTCGATGCAATAACCCTAAAACGCTTAGATTTTCTAACGCTTCATTCAATTTGTTTGCTTTTTTATTTTTAATTTTTATAAATACCAATAAAAAAAATTATCTCATGTCTCAAAAAACTTTCTTTGGGCGTAAACGAAAGTATCGAAAGATGCGTGATGCTTGTGTATATTTATTTATATAACAAAAAATAAGTTGTCAAATTTTATAACTTATTATAAAATTGGACATATAAATTTAAATTTTGTTTTAATTGGTGGCTTAGACACCAACCCTTCTCCATTATGGAGAGGAGGCCTTTGCCCAGTGCTTAGACGTTTACAAGCTGATTCATACTGTTCTCTTATATTTACGCGAATTTTACTCATTTGATTAAAAGTCTATATCGGATTTTATCGCGTTTATTTAAAACTTTATATTTTTACAAAAGTTAGTTGTAAAGGGTCCGAAACGTCGGGAAATAATTTAAAATATTGTAAAAATATAAAGTTTTAAATAAACGCGATAAAATCCGATATAGACTTTTAATCAAATAAGCTGATTCATTTCAGTTCATTAATTTTAATCACAAATAAATTAATTCATTAAGATTAATTACTAAGTTAATTGTTTTATAATTCGAAAACAAATAAAATAAATATTAAGTAAATTAGTTAATACTATCATAAATACAATACAGTCGTTAAAAAAACTTTATAAAACAAATTAACGTGTTAAAATAATATGTCACTAAATAATAACTCATTAATAGAACTAAATCTGAAAATAATACTAATAAAATCAATACAAAAACAATTATAAGTAAGCGCGCGTTGTAAAAATATTTCACACATCTTTGAGGGGAGAAGGAAGGGTTGGAGCTTAAGGTAGATAAACTCTGAAACAACAAGCTGCTCCACTGTGAGTTAGCCGATAATTTCTCAACCACGAGAAACGATCTCTGTCAGGTGTCTATGATAACAACCGAAACCATCGTTTTCTTTCTGCATTCTTTACGTGCTCTCCGAGGAACGGTGGGGAGACCCATAAAAACTCAAACCAGAAACAAATATTTATACATATACGAATCTATCTGGCATTAATATAGTCTATAACTTCTAAATTATGAAACTAAATATTGATATATTTAAATATATTATAACCAATGTAACTTTTCCTATTAAATAAGCTAGCCTATAAAAAAGAGATTTTGAAACCGGTGGTTTTAATATCTTTTTTTATCAACATTAGTGTTGATAAATTAGATTCAGTAAACGATTACTTTCTATATTTAAATTTATTTTTGCTTTCATATTTATCTTTTAATTGTAACATCAAAAAAAGCTAAGAAAGATTAGCGTTTAAAAAACAACGAAGAATGGACAAACTCTTAGAAACAATGAAAATTAAATCTAAAACGTAAACAACAAATTATTACCAATACTTATATTATTCCTTTTAAAAGCAGCGTTGTAAAGTCATAATTTTATTACGCCTCGACATTTATGTTTTATACGTATTTATTTTAAATTACCCCATATAAATTTATTGCTGTGACTCTATGATGAATCTAAAGCTAACAATAAGTAATCATTAATTTATAGCATATTGAATCACTAACAAACTAATTTGATTCCATTTTATGACTAACGACTCTTTTTAAATATAAATTCAAGATATTTTCACGTTAGTAATTTTAATAGCCAGATTTTTTTCTTTTTTTTTTTCGTACGATCTTTATTAAATTAATTAAGTTATGCTATACTCGTAGTACAGTACTTATAATATTCGGTCTCTTTTACAGTATTTGCAATACTGAAAAGCATATACTTACATACCTCAATAATCTGTATATATAGACAAGCTGTATTAGACTATTTTTATTTATATTACTAACATTTATTTAGATTATATTGCAATGAGTGTAAAAAATTTTATACGAAACTTACAATCATATATGTGCTGTTCTCTTATATTTACGCGAATATTACTCATTTAATTAAATAATTTTTACATTATTCGGACACCCACCACCTCAGTCCCCCGAGATCATGGACGCTGTAAAGTGTCCGAAACGTCGGAAAATAATTTAATTTAATTAAAAATCGTTAAACTGTAAAGTTTTAAAACAAATAAACGCGATAAAATCCGATTTAGACTTTTAATTAAATCATATATGTGATTTCAAAAGAATTTTGAATACCACTTTTTTGAAGCTACATTTATTATGACTGTATCGTATAACAAAATAAAGCTTTTTACGAAAATAATATTGGCTTACAGCAAATAACATAGTTTTAAACACTAAAAAACTGTTACTGGATATTATGTTTCTGTTTGTAAGTTGTAACCTAATATTACCATCTAATGATGAAGTTGTATATACTCGTAACTTAAAAACAGCTTATAAAGACATATATCTGTAAGCTGTATATCTGTAAATCTGTAGCCATTAAGCGAAATTTCACTTATTCATAAAAGAATGGCAAACGAGCAGACCAGAGCACCACCTGATGTTAAATGGTTACTACCGCACATTAAGGAGTTGCGGGTGGGTTGCTGGCCTTTGGCGAAAAGGTATACACTCGATGCTTGAAAACCCCCAAATCTCGCGTCAAGGAAGTCTCGATTTTTAAGATTAGTTGTAATCTCCTTTTTCCACTTCCATCCTTAAGATATTAGCCCGGACACTTTAAAAGGCATCATCCATCCAGTTTGTCATCTACATAGCAATGAATATTACTGGCTTTAAACTTATCGTTAATATGCAGAATAAGCAGTGTAGATGAAAGCACTGAGCCTTGAGGAACGTTGGCATTAATTACCACGGTTTCTCTCCACTCCATCGACAGCGATCTTTATGCTGCGGTCATTAAGAAAACTGTTTACCCAAGTGCATAAACCTTAGCGGAGACGGTAAGATGGTAACTTCACTAAAAAAGCTTCGCGATATCTAGATTGACTGCCATAGCCTCCCCCTTAGCTTTAATTCTCACTACTTCCCTTTTTTTTAGAAATAACTTTAAATTCCAAGCTTCGGTGGAACTTTTATTATTCGTCCCTTTACAAGACGATTCGGCTTCGCGAGATATGTGATTAGAGAAAAGTTTGTCAACTCTCGGTTAATTTATCAATGAATAGGCTCAATTAGTAGGTATATTCTAATTGTTGTAAACATAATATTACTAAAAAATAATTTCTGTGATATTATGTTTACAACTTACAATATAATATAATACGAACAACCACTCTGGTGTGGTGATACAAATAGTCACCCCAATAATGGCAGTCGCCGGTTCGTTTGCCTATCGGGACTGATATTTGTATTAGGTACTACAATAATTTGTTTCTTATCTGGGTTCCTGTGGACCTCTCCACCGCGCCTCGGAGAGCACGTAAAGTCATTGGTCCCGGTTTTTATCAAAGACGTCTGATAGCGATCGTTATTCATGATAGGGAAAATATTCGCCAACCCGCAGTGGAGCAGCGTGATGGATTAAGCTCCAACCCTTCTCCAATATGGAGAACAGGCCTTTGCTCATTCGTTAGACGTTTACAGGCTGATTCAGTGCTGTGTAGTTCATTATGTTTCATAATTTGGCACTATATCTTATAGTATATGGCCAGATGTTAAAACAATGTATACTTTAAAAAAACCTATTTCTGATATTAGTAATCGAGATTCGAT
Organism: Euphydryas editha; assembly: GCA_036937285.1. Classification (NCBI taxonomy): domain Eukaryota; kingdom Metazoa; phylum Arthropoda; class Insecta; order Lepidoptera; family Nymphalidae; genus Euphydryas; species Euphydryas editha. The sequence goes on from JAUPFZ010000011.1 coordinate 8,495,268, forward strand.
CCTCCTCCGAATGTAAATAAACTTATGCCACTAAGTCTTCACTTGTAAAGTCAATATACAAAATATCCGAGTATGGTACATACCTATACAAAAAAAAATTAGGTAGTATCTGTTTTTCACGTCGTAATAATAGTTTTCTACAAAATACATACGAATTGGATCGATTTGGAAATTCAAATTTATAATCAATAAATAAGTTAGTCTACATATTATAAATAAATTTAGTATTGATATGTTATAAGAAAGTTGTTTTGTTTTGCTGAGAATATGAAAATAAATGAAATAAAGATATATTTAATAATTAATCGCAACAAATTTGCTGTGTGGCTTCGGCAATCAAGAATCTAGCCACCCCCTCTCTTCCCGTGGGTGTCGTAAGAGGCGACTAAGGGATACCACAGTTCCACCACCATCTTGGAACTGTTGAAGCCGATAGATGGCGGGATAACCATCCTAATGCTGGCTTTTCAAATACACAGGCCGAGGATGGGCAGCAGCGTCTTCGGTGCGATAGAGCCGGCCCTGCGGTCACCAACCCGCATGCCCAGCGTGGTGACTATGGGCAATCACCCCCAATGAGTGCGCGCAGGATACGGCCCTCAGTTCCCGGCGGCCCCACTATTCCCGGCCACGGCAGCGGCTGCGGTAACGGTGGGGCAGAGGGTGCCAAGAATCTCCGGGGTACGGGAGGCTGCTTTGTGACGAACCTGGCAACGTATAATGGTCGCAGTCTACGGCTGGACCATCACCTCACCGAACTCGAGGTAGAACTAAGCCATATAAAATGGAGTATTCTGGGGTTGTCTGAGGTCCGAAGACAGGGTGAGGACACGATGATCCTGGACTCCGGACACTTATTCTACTTCCGTGAAGGTGATGGTCCTTCCCAAGGTGGCGTCGGTTTTCTGGTCCACAAGACTCTCAGTAACAACGTTGTAGAGGTCAGCAGTGTGTCGACCCGGGTAGCGTACCTTGTACTTAAACTCACTGACAGGTACTCCCTGAAAGTGATACAGGTATATGCGCCGACCTCGACACACTCTGACGATGAGGTCGAAGCCTTGTATGAGGATATATCGAAAGCTCTGCATGGCACGACCTCGGCTTTCTACAACGTTGTTATGGGAGACTTTAACGCTAAAGTGGGAGTACAAGACCGCGACGAATCGGTAATCGGACCACACGGATTGGGGCGCAGAAATCGCAGGGGGCAGATGCTTGTCGACTTCCTCGAATCGGAGGGGCTCTTCTTGATGAACTCGTTCTTTCAGAAGAAGCCCCAAAGGCGGTGGACATGGCAGAGCCCGGATACTGTGACGAGGAACGAGATAGATTTCATCATAGCGGACAAAAGGCATATATTCAGAGATGTCTCAGTGGTTAATAGGTTCAACACCGGTAGTGACCACCGGCTCCTGCGGGGCTCTCTGAATATAAGTCTACGCAAAGAGCGAGTCCGCTTGATGAAATCTATTATCCGACCCACGATGCCCCAAATACTATGTGGTTCCGAGCAGTTCCAACTGGAACTCCAAAACCGATTCGATTCGCTGGAAACCACTGGCGACGTGGATCAGATGACCGACAACGTGGTGAAGACGGTGTATTCACTGGGTCGGAGACATTTTACGCCGACGAGACCAGTTAAGCAGTCCAAAATTTCTCCCGAAACCTTGGATCTGATGAGGCGGAGGCGCGAGATGCCCGCGGCTCAAGCAGCTTCGCCAGAGCAGAAGGCTCTTTCCAAGCGGGTGAGGAAACTCATACGCAGAGACCTCCGCTGCTCAAATACAAGAGACATTACGACTCTAATTGAGCAGAATAGGGGGTCAAAGGTTTTCCGAAAACCATTGGGAAGAAGTCTTCTTGCGAAGCTAAAAACAGCTGATGGCAGAACCGTTTGCTCCCGCCCTCAGATCCGAGAAGAGGTTGAGAAATTTTATGGGCAGCTGTACTCGTCGAGCGTACAGAAGTCTGAGACCCAGGGCGCCGAAGATCCACGTGCACCACTGCTGCGCCATTATTCGGAAGACGTCCCGGATTTCGAAGTCGGCGAGATTAGTGCGGCGCTCGGGCAGCTTAAAAACGGGAGGGCCCCGGGGGATGACGGCGTTACGACTGAGCTTCTTAAGGCCGCAGGGCGACCTGTCCTGGAGGCCTTAGCTAGACTCTTTAATGCCGTCATCCAACGAGGTACCACACCGGAGGCGTGGTCCAGGAGTGTGGTGGTACTGTTCTACAAAAGAGGCGATAAGTCTCTTTTGAAGAACTACAGACCTATCTCACTTCTGAGCCACGTCTATAAGCTCTTCTCGAGGGTCGTTACGAATCGTCTCGCCACAAGGCTCGACGACTTCCAACCACCAGAGCAGGCTGGGTTTCGAAAAGGCTACAGCACCGTAGACCACATACATACTGTTCGGCAGATTATACAAAAGACCGAAGAGTATAATCAGCCGCTGTGTATGGCTTTTGTGGACTACGAGAAGGCCTTCGACTCCATCGAGACCTGGGCTGTTCTGGACTCTCTGCAGAGATGTCATATCGACTGGCGATATATCGAGGTGTTGAGGTGTATGTACGACGCGGCGAAGATGACCGTTCATATCCAGGACCAGCAGACAAGACCGATTTTCCTTCGGCGCGGGGTAAGACAGGGCGATGTCATATCACCGAAACTGTTTACCACTGCGCTGGAGGACGTCTTTAAAACCCTGGACTGGGGGGGACGAGGCATTAACGTCAACGGCGACTACATCTCTCACCTTCGTTTCGCTGACGATATCGTCATCTTTGCGGAGACGTTGGAGGAGCTAGGCCAAATGTTGAGCAGCCTAAATGAGTCTTCCCGACGAGTCGGCCTTGGTATGAATCTTGATAAAACGAAAGTTATGTTTAACAAGCATGTCATACCGAGACCGGTATCGGTTGATGGTATCCTCCTCGAAGTTGTTCAGGATTATATCTACCTAGGCCATACCATCCAACTGGGCCGAAACAACTTCGAGAAGGAAGCCGAGAGGAGGATTCAGTTGGGCTGGGCGGCATTTGGCGGGCTTCGTCGGGTCTTCACTTCGAAGATTCCGCAAAGCTTGAAGACGAAAGTCTTCGAGCAATGCGTCCTACCTGTGTTGACATACGGTGCTGAAACGTGGACACTGACGAAGGGACTGGTCCACCGATTTAAAGTCGCTCAACGTGCCATGGAACGGGCTATGCTCGGCGTTTCTCTCAAAGATAGGATCAGAAATGAGACTATCCGCGAGAGAACCAAAGTGACCGACGTAGCCCAGAGGATTAGCACGCTGAAGTGGCAGTGGGCTGGTCACCTGTGTCGTAGGACCGATGGCCGTTGGAGCAGACGTGTCCTGGAGTGGAGACCACGTATTGGCAAACGCAGTGTGGGACGCCCTCCGACCCGCTGGACCGACGATCTTCGCAGGATTGCCGGTGTTGGCTGGATGAGGATTGCGGAAAGCCGGGATGTCTGGCGCGAGCTTGGGGAGGCCTACGTCCAGCAGTGGACTGCTATAGGCTGATGAGAGAATCGCAACAAAACCTAGTATAATAATATGAATTGTGTTACCTAATTTGAACTTCTTGCCATTCATTTTTCCGGTATTACAAAGACACTCACTTAGACATGAGTGTGTTATTGTAAAAATTGATGATTTCTATTATATCTATTGCAAACCGTCATATTGGAAACTGACATAAAAGTTTTTATTCTATTCATTTATTTGGCTTCTTAAGGAGACTAACTGTACTGATAGAAAACTCACGAACGTTTAAAATATTACGGTGATATAGGTACGAGTTATAATGAAATGATCAGTAGTATACAATAACCTCTGAATAACTATAAAACGAAATTCATTTTCCAAATTATTTAATAATATTTATACCTAGATTTAAGGTTATTTTAAGTTAATTACGATCCTTAATTGTTAAATACGTTCTTTGTACAGAATTAACTAAAGCTCATAAGTGTGTAGCATACGTATGTATATCCTGCTTAAAATCTTGAAGCATTTGTTTAATCCCTAATCCACTTATATAGTTTGAGCTGTGTAATCATTCACGAACGAATCTTTTAAAGTCAAATACGACTTCTGACATTCTTATACGCCTCTTATAGAACAAGTAAGTTTTTAATGGGCTGGTATATTAATGCGAATGAGGCCTGCTTGCTCTTTGTTACATTAATAAGTATTAAAAATATATACAATAAATTCGAAATATTTATTGTGAGATTAGAAAAAAATCGTGTATAATAGCACAGTGTACAGAAATATAAGATAGACTATGATAATAGTCGCCAACAATAGGTAACAAATTGTAAAATACACAAAGATATAAATAACTAATTCTTTGTAACTAATAACTAACTTAACAATAACTAGAACTACTTATGAAAGGATCGCTGCAAGCTTAGTTTTGGTTGGAGATAAATTTAAAATAGATTTATCTTAATAATTGACGTGACACGACATTGTTAAAACAAACCAAAAAAGGTTGATGACAGTTCAAATGTGCGTTTCTATCGAAATCAGAAAATCATGACTATAACATTGCGACACCAAGGAAATATACTGTAATAATAACTGTGCCGAACAATTTTTTACTATCGCAAGGGAACCCATTTACGGGTGATACCCAGGACACCCTTCTTACGACGACGCCGAGTCTTAGACCTATGTCGGACTCGGCACTTTGGGAGTGCAATACCGTAACTAAACTCCTGCTGGAGCCTTCAGCCGCTTTAATTGAAGGGTCCCGTATCTGCAGGCAACAGGATCCCTCCAGCGACAGGCTGGGCTCGGCGAAAAGGCCAGACTTCTCCTCCATGGGGACTATCCGGCTCACCTCTGGACAGTCCCGGCGACGCCGTGTCTAGCATGACCGGGTTCCCATCCTGGCCCGACACGGTCATAGGGACGTTACAGGAGGCGCATTAAGTAGCGCCTAATACGCATCTCCATTCGTGCCTGCAAATAGAATCAATCATCATCATAGAATCGAGCATCGCGGTGATGACGCTCGGGAGCGACAAGTCCCCTCAGAGGACCGACGTCAGACCTTGACGCAGTGCCGCCCATCACGGACATACCTCGAGGGTGTGCTGGGCAGAGTCCACCGCTGCGCCACAATCGTGACATTCAGTCGTTGGCTCCCTGTGGGCCGTCCGACACAGGTAGTCACCAAAGCAACCGTGTCTGGTGAGAAACTGCGTCAGACGGAAGGCGCTATCCGACGCAACCGTAGGATCCCGCCCAACGTGGGATTCTCACCAAGAGCTCTCCTACCCGAGACGTATGAGTAGGTCTCGGCAAAAACCTCCGCCACGAGCTCCCACTGGGGATCGCCGGCTAGAGCAGTAAATGCAGCCCACGATACCGTACGGTACTCTCGGATCACCCTCACCGCGATAGTTCTCTGCGCAGAGCGCAGTGCAGCCCTATTCCTCGCAGTGAGGCAATCCGCCCAAACCGGGGCACCGTACATCGCCATACTCATGAGACACCGGAGTACAGCTGCCGGGAGGCGGCGCTGGGTCCTCCGAGGTTCGGGAGGTGTCTGCCCAGTGCACTCGCCATCTTCACGACCTTCGGTCCCACCATAGCGAAATGTGGGCCAAAGGTACACCCACCGTCAAGAATTAGCCCCATATATTTGATTTGGGAGCTCATCCTGACCCTTTCCTCTCCGATCTGCAGGGTAACCTCCAGTGGAGGTCCCTTGCGTCTGGTCCCGCGGAAGAGGAGGGCTTCGGTTTTGTCAATTCTGACACGAAGTCCTAAACTCTTAATGCGGCTGATCACGAGGAAGAGTCCGACCTCGGCCAGCCGTGCCACCCCCTTGAAGTAACGTCCCCGGGAGTAAATAAGGGTCCCGGGGAGGAGACGGCCCCGCAGGACCCAGTCGTATCGTCGATGTCCCACCGGATCGGACCCAGAACCGATCCCTGCGGGACACCGCAACCAGCGTTAGCATTCGTTACATAATTATCGTACAAATCACATAATTTAGCACTTGGTAGATCGAACATAGAGCTGGTGTCGAAATTGTACGATAATCCAACGTGCACAACATAATTTTACGAATTTTTTTTTTTTCGTTCAAATGTCATCGAAATGGAAATTGTAACTACTGAACTGCCCTCTCGTATTTAGTTTCTGAGTTTCTGAACAAATACTTTAGCTTTTTACTTTTTAGATTAGATATAGTGGACATGTTCAGGCGATTGTACGATACATTGGAACGAAAAACGATAATTTTACGGCCGAAAATACATAATACTGTCAGCAAATAATGCTAACACTGATTACGCCTATAACAGGTTTACACCCAATGTGATAAGGTGGCAATCAAGCTAAATTTTTATCAATGCCCTACATATAATATATAATATTAGGATGCTTTATTTTAGAAAAATATTTTTTTTTTCAAAGTCCCACCTGAAAAGCTTGTAGTCGATAAAACACAAAAATTTTAATTTTAAGTCGTTGCTCATCAACCAGTAAAAAAAAACCTATAAAAACCATTTTTTTATTCATTTCTTCTTCCACTCGAACAGTAAGATTTTGTTTCGGTATTTTACTACTCAATTCTTTAAACAATACTTATTCCTTAAAAAAATCCAGTGAGATAAATCTGTAAGTTGATTTTTTTTTGTATTGTAATTGTCTTGTATTGAAATACGGCATTAATAAAAATAGTATGATTTACTGTATGATTGCTATGTTTCTAATGTTAGAATTAGGAATTCAACATTCCATATTTTGACAAAAACTAAATATAAACAATTGTTGTTGACAATTCGATACCAGTTTTTAGTCTTAACTAATTAACCAACATTTCTTAGTAATCATCAATTCTTGAAGAGAGATTATTCATAATTAATATTCGGTATATTATAGAGTTGCGAAAATAGGACGTCCGTCAAGGGTGAAGGTTAATAAGCTTTTGATTACTGTACATCTTATTAGATAAATATACTATTGTATATTTAAATACAACGGATAAGACGACGTATACAATATTCTTTTTACATAATTATGATACACAAAAAAATTAAATACTGCAAAAAAATTATAATTTATTAAAATGAACTTACCTCGCGAATTTTTTATATCAGTACAAAAACTTATACCTAAACTCACTTATTTTGCTTAATTAACTCACATAATAGTATATATTAATTATTATTAATATTATGTGCCAAGAGTTTCTAAAAAACATATAATTATATTCATTAATTTACAAGAAAATCTTATTCCCCTGTTTATATGATTTATCTTGCTATATTATTGAGTGAGAACTCATTCACAGCTTATTGCAGTTTAATTCTATACTAATTAGTATTTATATATGTATTATTATTTGCTCACCTTAAATGCGTTTCTAAACTTGTTTGACATGATGTTGTATAAAACTGGATTGATTGCCGTGGAGAGAAAATAGAGGACTCCCGACAGGTAGGTCAGTATAATATACACCTGTAAACAAAAAAAAAATGAAATATCTCAACCACTCTGATAAATATTGAAACTTAACGCGTGGATATGTACTCGTATTATATTATTTAATGTTATCTAAATTAAATCTACATAAATATACAATTTAACTGAAAAAAATTACATATTATACTAATAGCAATAAAATATATAAAGATATATATATACTGTCTCAGCCTGTAAACAACCCACTGCTGAGTGAAGGCCTCTTCTACATATAGAAGAAGGGTTGGAGCTTAATCCACTAAGTTTCTCCACTGCAGGTTGGCGGATAATTTCACTACCATGAGTAACAATCGTTATCAAGTGTCTGTGTGAAGAATATAGTTGAAACTATTTGGTACCTACTTAAAATATTCTAAAGGAAGACATTTAAAATAAATTTTGTTAATAGTTTTTTGCATATTGAGTAAGTAGGAAAAAGATTTGTATATAGCGTTTTAACAAAACTATATTTGTTATAGAAAAAGTTCCCAAATACTGACCACCTTTGCCGCATTTTATAGTCGAAATATATATTATGCCTTTAAGTTTTGTTTTGACGACAAAATGTATATAACCTCGACCAAAGTACAACCTACATCTGTATCAATTCGATCAAAATAAAAATTTTGGCTTGAAAATGGCACAGACATACTGGAAAGAATTTCTGTCGCATTATTATCATTAGTATGGATTATTATAAATGTGTACCTATGTGTAGTGTGTGTATACATGTAAACGAGCTGCTATTAGACCACGCTCTATACTCAACGTTTTAAAAGTTTAAACTAAAAACAAATTGAAATAAAAAAAAACATAGAATAAAAACTAATTAGAATTTTGGAAAATATTATTAGTTATATCTTTACGCAGCTGACGAGTAAAATAAATGATAACAGTCTGAGACTTTACATTTTTATTTTTAAAATGATTTATTATACTTCCTAACACAGCTGCGTCAAATTCGAGATCAGGAAATAAAGAAACAAAAACACTTTAGAGTCCAAAATGTTAAGATATAGAAAAAAAAAGTAGGAGTTCAATATCACTAAAATATTATAAAACCAAGTCCTCCACCGCCTCTGTCTATTTGTTCGTTATAAACTCAAAAACTACTGTACGGATTTTCGTACCGTTTTCACCAGTAGATAAAGTGATTCATGAAGAAGGCTTAGGAACATATACACACCCCGGGCGCAGCCAGGGCGGGACGCTAGTATTTAAAAAAATATAAACATTTCTTTGGATTTTTACCGAAGATACTAGATCGTTGTTACTGAATATGTATGAGTCTGCCCCTGATAATTTTAAGCAACTTCGAAACATGTTCATTCTTTCATCCGGAATAACCTTGGAAAAAATTAGACTGCCGTCATATTTATTTACTAATAAAATTTAAAAGTATTAAAACATAATATTACTATAATTGTGAATAAAGTTGAAAATAATTAATTACAATTAATTATACGCCTATTTAATTTTTTTTTTTTGCCAAGAACGTTAAATAATAACATAATAATAAATCATTTCAGTTATTTTATCCTAGTTAAATTAATAATTTTCGCATTAAAATTTTGTAATATCATAAGGCAATTACTAACAGCTTTAAATGTTGACAAGAACTTTACAACGCAAAGGCAGTTGGTAGAAAATTCTATTCTTTGTGAACATTTTGTAATTATAATAACAATTATTAGTTATTTATCGAAATAACTAATAATATACATAATAACATCATCATTACCATCGAGTAATGTTCTAATTTTCTTCTCTATTGACATCAGGTTCTTACTCGTTAAACATTTTTACTATTGAAATAATCTCCTCATTGTATCAACAGTATCTGAAGATAATGTTTACAACTGGAAAACGTGATGGCGACAATTAAAATATTAAGAAACACAGTCTTTTACAGCTCGATAGCTGAGGTTTTTATTAGAGCTTTATCATACCGATCGAAAGGCTTCATCATAAGGATTATTTTTTCCCATAGAGCATACTATCATAAATAAAAGGAAGACTACGAATTTCAACACTTGATATAAAATTTTGTTTAGAAAAATGAAAAGCTGACATTGCCGTAAGGACATCCAACTACAAGCTACAAACTAAAGGATAATATTCTTCTCGTATAGCGGGTTCGAGTCCCGGTTCAATCAGGCATTTATTTAAAAATCTATGAATGCAGTTTAAATTGTTTTTTAAATTAAAATAAAGTATTATTTTAATAAAATGTTCCATCTACAATATTTAAGGTACTTCGCCTCGATGTGGCATAGCCGTGGGACACCCGGTATGTAGAAAAATGTAAATAAACAGTTGTAGTAGACATAAGAATAGAAATAAGAACTTTGTACCTACAAAAAACTGAAAAATTAATTAAATATCCAAATCCATGTCCCAATTTTATTAAACTCTAGTCTATATCTATATTAATAATAAATCTATTAAAACCTCCGTTTTATTAATACACTATATATCATCAAGAATAAATTTTTATTTCAATCAGCGCCATCTCTTATCTTTTTTTTTTGTGTGCACGTATCACGTAAAAAGTACAAAACCAATGTAAATAACTTTAATACACAAAAATTATACATAACTCACAGTATAATTTAGTTTTTGTTTCATTGTAATTAAATTTAAAAAGAAATATTTAAGAAAATAGAAATACGCCTACGCGACATAGACGCCATCTGGTCTAACGAATCTTAAAAACTCACAAAAGTTATTTTTGAGTTATTATTTTGTTAAAAGTTTTCTAAATATGTCGGATAGGAATAGAAATCGTTTTAATATTTTAGATAAACATCATTTTCAATTAATATACTATTATGTTAAATTATTTTTGTCTAAATATAAAAACGATATTCTACCATTATACGATAGATGGCGCAGAATATTTCATATAAATTTTTGAATCGCGCTGACCAAAACTTCGGCTAAAAGAATGAGACTCGCCCGTATTTAACTGAATGTTTTTTTTTTTTTTGCATTTAGTACCTTAGTGTACTATGGTCTTGGTCGTTATGTATTTGTTGATTATACAAAGTTGGATGGTTATAGCTATTTAAGTTGTAATCTATATATATAAAGAAAGTCGTGTGAGTTACACCGTTTATAACTCGAGAACGAATGGACCGATTTTTATGATTTTTGTGTTTTTGGATTTGTCTTCGTCGGGAATAATACTTATTAAAAAGTGATATTCATCCATGAAAATATAATTAATAAAAAAATCATTTCAAATGTTTCATCCGTACTATCTATACATATAATAAATCTGTTAACGAGTCCGTTTTATAATCTTTATCTTAATATATAAAAGCGAAAGTTCATCACAATATATCTGGAACTATAAGATCTAGAGACTTGAAATTTGGTAGGAATATTCCTTTTGCCGAGAAGAGGTCAGCTAAGAACAGATTTTACGAAATTCTACCCCTAAGGGGGCAAAACAGGGGGGCAAAGTTTGTATGGGACAACGTAGTTCCTTGGTCCAATCTACTTCAAATTTTGCATAAAATATTCTTTAACAGAATTGATTGAAGACGTGTTTCGTATTTTATCCAAATTCATCTCCTAACGGGGTTTAAAGGGGGTTGCTTTGCTTCGAAGTTGATTTGACAACTCGATCTGTCTATTATAAAATATTTTCCAGTATCGACGCAGGTGTAGGTGATAAAAAATATAAATTTATAATTTTTAAAATTTTAGTTAAATACCCGTGCGAAGCCGGGGCGGGCCGCTAGTAGAATATAATTATAGTAAAATAAGTAGTCCTAGAGCTATTCGGTAACCCACCCGGAGTGTGACGGCTGATGTGAATGGAAGCACGAGCTGTATAATTGCGAGAACTAGTATGAATTAGTAATAATCAAAATTGTCAAATATAGTCTCCAGTCATGTTGGAGATCTAGAATTTAAAAATATATATAGCTAAACGCCTTATCGAAAAGAATCGCCCTAAATCCACCATCTACATACGATTACACATGTGACGCGTAATAGAATCTCTAAATCAAAATCCGGTTTTTCTAGTCATCTGTATTCACATTCGAGAAGATTAACTTTATAGTTTTGCTATTGACGGACACATTAAGGAGGACATCATCATCATCAACATGGCCGCGAATCACGCCAAGACTACTGCATGAATTTAAATGAAGCTATGCATTGGAGTTCATACCATAAACCAGAACACTGGATACTTTATATAATATAATACAATACTTTATATAATATAATACAATACTTTATATATAATACATACCTATACTTAGTTATAATTAAACAGTTTTGTCTTTTTTGTTTGTTACATAGAAGATAATTCCAAAATTATTCCGTAAAAATTTCAAGTTTTTTAGTTTGAGAATTCAGAAATTGCAAACATAACCCTCGGTATTAGGGCCAATAACTCAAAACCTGGAATGTTCAGAAGCCTTTTAACACACTGCTCATCTAATCTGGCGTACGTAAGTATATATTAAAGTATTAATGAAAAGGGACCGTGTGTACTTGGCACCCGACTTTGGAAAATTTTACTTTTTATTGGTTTATTTTAAAGGTTTGGATAAGTAGTTGATAGTAGTAACGCTAACTTTGTTTGTAGTAGTACCAAAAAAAATGTTGGCACTTAAAAAGAACCTCCTCCCCCAAATTAATTTTTTTTTTCTTGTAGTGAATTGTAGTGCATATTTTTTTTTTATGTAGTAATACAGAAAAATTAAAAAAATATATTTAATACTAAAGTCGTTTTCAACAAAAAATTTTACTCCATAAAATCTATTAAAAAGCCTATGAATTTACTATTATAGCTAACAATATATAAAAAAAAAACTCTTGATAGAGGTTAGTAAATAAAATTCACTCAGTTTCTTTTCCTTCATTCCTTCCATTCCTTAAATCTTATCCTTATTATTTATTTTATTTAATCTTATATTTAAAAAAAATCAGTTAAGTTTTTTTCGTTATCAAGGGGACGCATAGTTATAATTTATTTATTTTGTTTTACTATATATTACTTTTAACACCATACACTTAAATATTGCACAAAAGTCGGGTTGAATGCTATAATCATTTTCTAAAAGGCAACCTTAGTACATAAAACGTTGAGCAAAATTACAAGTATGAACGATACAAACTGTCATCTGTTTTTACCGCTAAAATGCGGAAAAACTGGACAGGTATTTAGTTAGAACCAGGGCCGGATTTAGGGGAGGACAAGCGGAACAACTGCCCCAGGCTCCCACATAAGAGGGGCCCCCACATCCAGAAAAGATGGGCCCCCACATCCGCAATAGAGTCAAGGCAATCAAGTTGGAGCGGTCTGGAGTCGGGACGACTTTTTTTTAGGAGGTGGAATAGGTGATGACCTTTTTTTTAGGAATATGTTTACCCGGCAAAGGTAATGTACACATACTGATTAGTACAGGGAAGAGAAATAAAAATATAGGCTAATTTCATTGTTTGTGGAATTCGAAAAATTTACACAACTTAGCTTTATAACAGGTTTATTTTAACAAAAAAACAAAAAATACATTCGACCTTTAAAAAAGCAAGAACTGAATAAATTGGTTCTCGGTTATTGTCTAAAAAACAATTTATTAAAGATTAATGGTATCGAAGCAAATAAAAAGAATTAATTCTAAAAAAGAATGTTGTTATGGATTATATTATTGGTACATACTATTGTTCTTTATTTTAATAGCTTTCGACATCATAAAAACTTTAGGAAATGTTCGAAAAATATTTTCATTAATGTTATGTAATTTTTGTATTGTACTTATTTGCAATAAAAAACGATATCATCTGGATTTCTTAAGTATGAGGTGGTTTAGCTTATACATATAAATACCGTTTCATATTAGTTTAAAAACAATTTCAATAAATATTAAGAGTCAAAGTCAAAGTCAAAATATTTTATTCAGCATAAAATTATTACAATTATTTACTGAACGTCATGAGTCTACCACCAGTTCGGAAAGAAGAAGCCTCTGACCTGAGAAGAACTGGCGAAAGAAACTCAGCGGGACTAATATTTTTTTTTTACGTAATGTTTTTTTTTTGGAGTTTATTGGAGTTTACTCCTTAAGAATCGATTTTCATATATAAGGCGCCCGGTATGAGAAAAATATGAGAGGTAAAATGTACTGATGAATGACCTCGTTACTTTTTCGGTGCACGCGCACCTATGGTGCGGTGCGAAAGTAATGTTGCTCTAATTAATATTGAAAAATAATATTTAATAAATAAATGATAATTGTCAGATAATAATAATTACATAATTTATCAACATTCCTAATGAAATATTTGTGCACATCTGAAATTGAATATTGTGAAAAGTTTAATGTAAAATATTTCGCCGATTAGTTGTAATAAATGTATATAAAATGAATAAATATATATTTATATATGTATATTATTTTCATTAATTTGTTAATTTACCCTTTCATATGGTATTAATCTTATTTTCAGTTGGATAAACTCTTTTTGCGTATGTTTAGACAATCGTACTTAAGGAGTAAACTCCAGTCGTGCGTCGGAGCTGACACACACAATTTTTTTTTTCAGAGTATATTGAAATTTACAATAATTCTCTATAAGTTGAAATAGCCTGGAGGCGATCACATCATTCCCAAGGCGTACTATCTTCTAGAAAATCGTTGATAGAATAATATCCTTTGGTACACAAACGTTCTTTCACAATTTTTTTAAGTTTAAAAAAAACTTATTTCGCAGTCCTGCGTTATCGATAAATTTTATGATAATATTTTTAATATATGTACCTATATAGTTTATATATCATTCTCTGCCTATATGTGTATATAGGAAGAATGTAAACTAATAATAGGAATTTAATAATTATGATTTTGTATCATGTCCTCGGTGAATGCAAACTGAATACAAAAATGTTGGCTGGTTTTTTCCAGATGAATCGCAATTTCGATTTTATGGACAAAAAAGCCTCCTCTCACCAGTGGAGATACTTCTACTTCAAGGTCCGAGAGCTTCGACTGCAAACGACGCAAATATTCGCGTCGTTTAACCGATTCAGCTTTTTCCTTTCCTTTTTCCGCAGCCCTTGAGGCTGTCATGAAAATAGAAACAATATGTCGACGTAAAAAGACCATGTTATCAGAAAGAATTAACCTCCTTTCCGCACAGACATTTGTGCTCATCTATAAATAAGCACAGGTGTGGCGACACGAAAACCTCCAGTGATACGAAAAATTTCGTTACCAAAGTGTATCAAGATTTTTCGCTGGCATTGCGCGTAAACTCATTATTTGATAAGGCTGAAAGACTGAAACGGTTTTTGTTTCACGTTAATAGTAGAGGATTTACTGAATATTCAATATAGTAATAAATTAAAAACTGCGCATTTAATACTTTTTCACTTTTATTTCAATACAAGCTTTAGAACCTCTTTTTAGAAGACCTCAACTAGTGACATGTGGGCTGGTGCATTTTTTGCATCGGAATTGCGATTCAAAGGGCAAATGCTGTCAGCATTCTTGGCACCATTTCACACGGACATGAATTATAGCACAATAATATCTGTGAATAATAATAAATTTTTAAGTTTTGCATCGTAACTTATACAGTTGTATATATTGTTAAATAAATATAAAAATTAACTGCCATAAAACATTATTTCGTACAGCGTTATTATCATTTTTGGATCTCATTAATAAATTTGTAATATAAATAATAATATATTTTGTAATCTAAAGCCGTCACTCAAAATACAAAATTAAAATTACGATAACTTTTGATCGGCTGTTTTCAGAAGTATCTTAAAGGCTGAAAACAATGTATTCTATTAGATGAGACGTTTTCATCTTGGTGTCATGTGCATGCCGAATTGCCGTGGTGTGTGGTGTGTTGTCACTTATTCTCTCTTTTGTACTGAGTGTTGTTTAATCCTCAAACACCCGTGTTTATGAAATAAAATTTTTAATATCTTAGCACGCATAATTCAGACTCTGGACACATTATGCCTTTACGTTTGTCTAACAATCTTATGTTCAACATGCCTGTACGCAGAACGATTTTTTTTAAATCATTTACTGCAAAGGCCACTCGCCTATGGAATGCACTTCCACTGCAAATTAAATCGGCTAAATCATTAGCTAGTTTTAAATCAAAGGTTAACCTTATCTGTCACTAGAATAAAGTTTACGACATTAGGCTTATAATTGAATATTTAACCAATAGGTTATCACTATTGGTTTTCACCCTGTGGATTACGGAGATTTCATTGAATATTTGTTGCCTGATGGTCATGATGAAGTCTGTCTTATTTCCAGTGGAAGCATTCGGTCTCATCCAGGTCTATTTCTAAAGACTGCTACTACTATTATCTAAAAAGTTTATTATAAAGAGTCCATCTTTCTCCAGGAAATCGGCCAGCCTCTATCCTTTAGGGTTCCGCTGCTCGTCTCGTTTTTTGGTCTTTTGTTAGTAGAACAGGTTACCGAATTTCAGGGTTATCGTATTCTTGCCCTCTCTTCAGACTTCAGATAAACCTATAATATATCTCATTATAGCCTGTTTATTCCTATTTACAGCTCAATAATCTTTCCATCAGACCTCATTATGAGAAAATATTAAATGCATTACAATAATAAACATAAATTAATCGATTCCATGAATTTCTTATTAAAAAATTGATAACCATCATAAAATTCATTAATTATACCAAGAAATTCGTTATAATCGTATTGTTAAATTTATTTTAATTTTTTGATAACTTTAATCCCACAGAAATCAAATAAATGTATATACCTATTCTCTAAGAAAACAGTGGTGTAGTATTGCGTAA
Organism: Euphydryas editha; assembly: GCA_036937285.1. NCBI lineage: Eukaryota > Metazoa > Arthropoda > Insecta > Lepidoptera > Nymphalidae > Euphydryas > Euphydryas editha. The sequence goes on from JAUPFZ010000011.1 coordinate 8,511,594, forward strand.
GCATTATATTTAATTTATTACAGTCCCACGAATTTGAATAACAAAATATAATTATTCACAAATTATAATTATAAAATTTAAATATGTGCAGAATAAACATAATTTAGCTAACGTGTATTACCTATACGTACTGTTTCCTAAGACTTATTGTTAGTCCGCATTTAATTTTTTTCTGTAACCTCATATTCAACCCTTATTATTTGTTTAAAATAAAGTAGTCGAAATTTCTGGTTCAAATATCGTTTATGATTGACAGTGAAAAAGTCGTCAAAATCAAAACAACCATTTCCTAGACGGGCATACAAAATTTCAAAAAAAAAAAAAAAAAAATTTATCATGTTCATGCGAATTTAGTAGAAATTGTATTTTCGATTTCAAAACATACACCTGTTCCAATTTTTATTATTAGTAATATGCGTATTGTTTGAATACTTACAGAGTATTATCGCCTAGTATTTAAAAGATCGAAAGTCTTAAATAAATAATAGGTACATTACATTTGTGTATACAAATGAAATTACAATTGTCGTGTTATGTGACGTGAATATAATAATATCTTACAAACAGGGAATAGAAATGGCGATTAACAAAATAATTATTACTTGACAATTATTATATAATATAAATCTTGTAATTAAATGAATAGGAAATATGAGAAAAAGGAAAATCTAGTTCGGAGAGTCATAAAATGAGAGAGAGAATGGCAAATGAAATCTATAATATAAAAATAAGTCGGGTTTTCCTTCCTGACGCTATAATTCCAGAACGCAGGAACCGATTTCCACGGTTTTGCATTCGTTGGAAAGGTCTCGGGCTCCGTGAGGTTTATAGTAAACAAAATTCAGGAAAATTTTCAACAGAAAAGCAGGAAAACAGGAAAAATCGTTTTTCACATACAGCGCCATCTCTGATACATAGCATGTACTACAAACCAATATGGTTTTGCATGGTGGTGGAGCAGACGGCGCCAGTACTTGGTGTGAGTATCCCTCACGAAAATAAGTTGGTGGCGAAACGGAGTTCGCCGGGTTTGCTAGTTACTTATGTAATATAAATCTTGTAATTAAATGAATAGGAAATATGAGAAAATCATATATAATAAATCACAAAAGATATCTTAATAATGAAAAATTCTTAATAAGACTACATCATAAGCAAGACACAACCTAAACCGGTCTTAAAAAATTATTTGAAAACTTTAATATTAATTCCTTAACATTTATGAAGAATAAAAAACAAAAAATGTGTGAAATTTTATACCGAAGTTCATTATTTTACAATTTGGTATTTAATATTTTACTTCTTAAGAAACATACATTCTTAATAATTATAACGTTCCATTGAACACATAATATACTAAAATCGTGAATTTCACGTGTCTATTTTGTGCTGAATTTTTTGATGAAAATTGTTGTAGGTACTGACACTATTAGGGAGTAGAGGCACTCATTAAATACATTCAAACTATTAAAAAAATTATTGCAAACATTTTTTATGAATTTTTGTCTGTCTATATTTCTGTTTATTTAAACACACATCACAGCTAAAGTATTCAGTATAAAGTAATATTAAGTCTTTATCTCAATTAAATCGCTTCAATCTATTAAAAGTTATTATAATTTGAATTTTGCTTTATAAATAGGTGCGTTAGAAGGCGAAGAGTGGGTGAGTCAATACATTTAAATGTGATCTAAAAATTATAGTAATGTTATGTTATTAATCGGTGCCAACCAAAGCAAACAGAAATCGAAGGAAATAGTCTAGTCAACAAGTGCCATTTTGGTCAACTTTTTCCAGCCGTCTCCGAAAATTATGATTGAGGTGTCATTGAATCCAGAATGGCATCTAGATCATTTTTGTAAAAAATTAAGTTCTGCTTGCAAAAAAATGCAAAATTTATTAACAAATAACTAAAAAAGGGGGTTTAGTTTTTTGCAAACATCTCAAAAACTAGTTAAGATTTTTAAAATTAAAAAAGATTCAAAAAGAGGAGGAAATTTCCTAAAAAAAGTTTTGACTCCCGGAACTGTAAAAACAATATTTATAATTTTCCCAGAGGGATGAAATAACGACCTAAAACGGGTGCTCTGGCGTTGATTGGATAGTTTATTTATAAAAATTATTTAAACATATTAAATATAAAATTTAAGAAATTAAATAATTCAGATGCTTACTGGATAGATAAATGAACAATAATCCACATGAATAAAATTTAAATCACAATTTTTCAATTAGTTATACAATAGTTAAATAATATTTTTTTCTGCTTGAACATGAACATTTGAGATTTTTTCCTTTCTTGGAGCAATTCTTGAAGGCTTCAGAAATCGCCGTTAGAAAGATTAAATAAATATTATTTTTCGTTATTTTCGATTTTATTAATTTTTTTTTTTTTTTCGATGATTATTTGAAGTTTTTTGATTTTGCAACAAATTTAAACTTTAAAATGACACTTCTTAACTAGACTAAAAGCTGATGGTTGTAAAGAAGTGAATCAAAATTTTTATGCATTTAGACAATCCAATTCAACACAACTGTCAACGTCGTCTACCCTTACCAAGGCACCGACTCCAAAAATAACTGATCACAAATTGTGTAGTAATAGATATATGAGTATCGATAATTTCATTGATCGTCCTTTAATGCTTTGTGTTTTGAAGTAATTTAAATATTATTTTTTAATTTTTGTTCAAATTTGTACATGTATAATGGGATGGATTTATGGATGGGACCTGCGACGCTGTCTGCGTGTCGTTACATAGATTTTTCTTTTGGACTTCTATACGAATTTTCATCTGTTTCTTCATGCCCATGTAGGTAGAAATTTCAAAAACGCTAGTACAAATATTTATTTACTTCTTATAAACTGCCTAAATACAAAGTTTCATTGATTTGTCTTCGATAATGACGAACTTCTATACAAATCTTCATCCCCTATTTCAACCCTTTCAAGCCTTTTTTTCGCAATAAAAGTTAGACTATGTCCTTTCCCAAGATCTATTTTATATACGTACCAAATTTTATTCAAAATCCGTTTAATAGTTTAGGTGTGAAAGCGTAATAGACCGACAGACAGAGTAACTTTCGCATTTATAATATTAGTATGGATATGCCTACTAAATGCGCTACACAAATTAGACAGCACCGTTTGGAAGAAAGTAGGGACGAGAAGGAAGATTGTTTAAAGAAAAAAAAAATTAGTAGTATTAATATTATTATTGTATTATTATTTACATTATTAAATTTTCTTTTTTGTTTCTGTTGATTTTTTTACTTAATTGTTTATGTTGATTTTCCTTAAAAGCGCTAAATTTTTTCCATTACGATTTCTATGGGAACACCTCTGAAATATACCTACTAATTAAAAAAAGAATCATCAAAATCGATTCATAATTGACGGAGTGCTCGCATAACAAACATACCAAAAAAACCAAGCAAATTGAGAACCTCCTCCTTTTTTTGAAGTCGGTTAAAAATGCCGAATCGTGTTTAATTTCTGCGCATAGTACAAAATTTTGAAATACGACACTATCCTAATAGATGGCGATGATGATGCTTTCTGGTTAATTAGTTCATCTAATCACACAACTACGTATGTAGTCCACCAAATAAATACAAAATGTTATATATATAATTAATATTGTAGATTATTATAAAAAAGTGTAGTTCATTAGGTGTTATGATATTGTTCATCTAAATTAACACACTAATATCAGTAGGTATCTACCAGACCGATTTTGAACTTCTTTCTGCGTTAGGAAGCGTATTAATTTAGAAAAATTGTAGATAAAAAAAAAAATTAGCAATGCTTCATGGGAACGGATCAGTAAATATGATTTTTTTTTATACAATAGGGGGCAAACGGACAGTCGGTTCGCCTGGTGGTAAGTCAAAGCGACATCCATTGACACCCGCTACATCAGAGGATTAGCAAGTGGGTTGCAAGCCTTTCAAATATGAGTATGCAAACGTCAGTATATAAACGACAATTAATCTTAATAACTAAAATTAATTTATAACCGGAGTAAAACCGCGCGGATTGCCTAATTTATATGATAATGTTTTATAAACAACATAATAAAATACTTTAAAGGTAATCTTACCTTGTAGAACGTATCAGTTGGATGTTCCATATTTTTTCCATAAATCGCAATCAGCCTTTGCACGTGGAACGGCGCCCAGCATAGAAAAAATGACAGCGCCACCGCCACTGTGGTAAAGAAGATTTTAATTAAAATTGATTTTAAATACTGCATACATTAGAAATATACATCTCTTTTTTTTTGTAAGTTAGTGATAAGACTTATATTATTTATTTATTTTTTTGATAATAAATTTCGATATGATTCGAAATTAAAGTAATTAGATTAACAACATAGTAAATGTTATTTTATTTCAATAATTAATTGTGATAGAACCTAACTAGTAGACTAAAGTTCATATACGACTACACAAAGTTGAAGAATAATTTAATTTATATTTTTACCGCATATATCTATGTCTTGAGGTTGACTCATTATAACCATTTTTATAGTAATCAAGTTTGTTTTAAAATAATGTGTTATTTGCGAAGGTGGTTTTGTAGACATTATATAAATCCTTATCCAAATAAATAGGTTATTCATAACAAGTATTTCTTTTAGAACAAAATTGTCCTTAACATTATTTGATTTCAATGAATATTTCAGAAATTATCAAGAGATATCAAGAGCTACAGAGAGAAGAGAAGATTTTAAAACTATTATAATAACTCTGCAATGAAATAATGATAAAAAAGGTGATTTTATTGCATTATTATTAGCCAATTTTATGAAGATAAACTTTGTCATTAATTAGGAATTATCATTTAATTAGGAATCATAATTTAGAAGATAATGTAAAATCAAATGAAACGATGTGCGTCGCTCCGCGCGCTGGTGCAATTCGCCAGAGTTATCGTTTTCTACAACAATTAATAAAGCACAGGGGCAAACCTTTAAGCACATACGAGTAGGAATTGATTTACGTCAAGACTGCTTTTCACGCGGAAAACTATATGTTGTCTAATCAAGATCAGATTGCGGAGACATCCAGTATTTTCTTCTCTTTGGTTGGTCAATAATGGTTTAAAATTATTTAAGGACGTTTTTTGTTAAAATTAACGCGGGTAAGACCGCGAGGCACAGCTAGTTAATTATAATATTGTAAATATGGTCTCAAATAATAAATAAATAAATATTGTTATAATCAATACCTAACTTAAAGGACTAAAAAATGCATTAAGAATACATTTATAGAAATTATCTAGCAATGGACCGTTTACACGCTATAACGGTTACAGTTCAATATTAGAAAAGTACAAAAGTTACAAAATATGCTGTTTATAAAATAACATGAACACTTTCATTAGATTACTTAAACTTTTATAAAGACGTTATATTTTAATGTACATAAATTACACATTAAATACTAATCGTGCTTAATGTAATAACCGCTCCTATGTCCGGGCCTCTCAAGCCTTGTTGGCTAAAGTGTCCCGTTGTTTGACTTATTGCTCGTCTCTTCTTTTGCTTATGATACGTGACTATGAATATATATACATACCAAATTTTACGAAGAAGCAAGATAAATAACACAAATCGGCCTTAGCGCGACAAAGGTGGTTATTATATAACTTTGTCCGAGAACATCCGGACCGCTTCGATCTTGTCAATACGTAGTCGACGGGCCATTTTAGGGGTAAAATCTTGTCGACTAGTAGGCGACAGGAGCAGCCCAGCGGATATTTAACATACTTATTTATTTTATTTCATAGTGAAACATATAACTTTTTACGTATCCCTTTTCTATATAAATTTCTAAAAATAAACAAAAGATAAGACAAATGCGGTAACAATGTCAAACGAATTTCAATACAAGCTGGTTATTTTGAAGATCCGTTTATAATTCAAGTGAAAATTTAATTCTGTTCTGCATTTAGAGGACATATATATTTTAGTCGTAAATTGTTCATGTGTGAGGACATGTGTCAAGGACGCATTCTTTCTTACAGCGTCCGAATTATAACAGCTGCCATTGCGTTCTGTTGAATGAATTACTACGTCCGTAATGGGTGACTGAGACAAACAAATCGATCGCAGCACTTGGTGTGGCATAAACTTGAAATATGGTTGATAAATTGTTGTTGTAGATTGGTTACACCCATTTATTATAAAATTTCATCAATATCATATTACAGTACTTTATAAATAACATCTAGAATACAGTAACATTTATAAAGTTTATCGCGTCAAGAATTTTCGATTCTGGTTTAAATTCTGAGCTGAACAGTCTGTAAATGACTGCTAGACAAAATGTTACATAGGAAAAAGATTTTAAGCTAAATCTGTCACGCAGTTTACAACGTGATGGCGTTTCACTGCAGGGGCATTCTGGTGGATAATTTCCATATTAAGTATAACAGAAATTGTCATGTACTTACGATAACAAGAGGGGTCAATGGTTTTAAGTTTTTCCGTGGCTCGAGAGAGAGAGACGCATTTGGGGCATTCCATGCGAAATCAGACAGTTTAAATAAATATATTTATGATTTTCTTATTTTTTTCTTATTAGATGAAAATGGCCAAGATGATATCGCATATAAATATTGGGTATCCAATCCTCAATGCAATCTTGAAACAATATTATAAAGAACTCCTCAGAATTTATCGAAATATTCGTTGATCATATTAAAACTTTATTACCGCATGATTTTATTGCCAAAGAACAATCGGCTTGTATGAAACAAACAAAACAATCGTTGTACGATAATGCCCCTTAGCCCTTTGCGATTTTGCAGAAATTTACGCTTTTGCAGTGCCAGGATTTCATTGGAATAATAATCAAGCAATGATTTTTCCTGTTTTAATTTGTTGTTCCCAATGCAGCTTAAGATGTTTACTTCTCAGATGGAGCACCGCAGCAATTTAAAACTTCAAGAATTTCGTTGATATTTATTATCATAAAGAAGATTTCAACTTGATTACTGAGTGGCATTATTTCGCAACAGCACATTGTAAGGGGTGTAATGTTATTTAAGGAATGACTAAACAAAATAGTGTGAGCAAAGCTTCAACGGTCATTTGATAACCTAATAACAACAGTGCAAAAGTTGAATAACAGGGCTGATGCTCAGTTATACAACTCTACGACCTTTTTTTTAACGATGGGAAATTATATTTATGCATCTCTCCGCCCGAAAGCGACGGGTATGTGGGACTCGCTGACTCTCACCGCTAAAGCCAGAATACCCACTGAAACCCATCGGCCGTCTGCGCCGTAGTGGGACGCCAAGGGATCGCAAACGCGTATGCGTTATACGCGTAAGCGTATTCGTCCCGCAACCGTGACGCCCCGACGCTGGGTCCGGCGGCCCCTCCGTATGTGATTGGAGCCGCTCGACCAGTCCACTCTGCTAGTTCAGAGAAGTACCGGGAGCGACCCAACCACCAAAGTGGAGGGAGAGAGTACCCTCGATCTCCCTCCATCCTCCCTCCACCGCTCTACCAGTCCAGTCTGAACGAGGCAGAGAAAACAAGGACCTCCTCCTCCTCCCTCCAACACACTCCACCGGGCCTCCGCGCCGTATGTAATTGGAGCCACTTACCGGTCCACTCTGCTAATTCAGAGAAGTACCGGGAGTGGCCCAACCACCGAAGTGGAGCGAGAGAGTACACTCGATCTCTCTCCATCCTCCCTCCTGCGCTTTCGCGCCCACCGCTGCTGGTTTTGGTCCGCGGGGGTCCGAAGACTCCAACCATTCGTGGTGAGCGACGAGTGGTACCCCCTATCTGCCACCCGGGTCGCGCCCAGTAGGAGACCAGCAACTCCCGTGGGATACAACTCTACGACCAACAAGTCTACTGAATATTTTGTTATAGTCAATTTTTTATCTGGAGTAGACTATTTAAAAGCAAAAGAAAGATTATATTTGCGATATAATTCAACTAAGACAGACAGGAAATCAAAATTTTTATATAGTTATTCTAAAAAACGACGGAGTTTCACGCCGAGTTGCACGAAACAAATTTTAAATTTAAGTGTTTATTAAACTAATTTAATCACAAGAATCGTGATTTTCTGTTGCACGAAACCTACATCTGATTAAGTTAACAAAAAAATTTAGTTTAATTAAAGACCTATCTAACGGATGATTAATTCCAACAGCTTTAAATTAATCATAAGATCAACTAATTTTAAGATTAATTGCAACTTAACTAACGGAAAGTTAGCGACGGTTTCGTGCAACTCGCCGTTAGTGACTTAAAAAAATTAAAAGAACACAAAAATAATTAAAAACGTTTGTTATAATTACTCACAAATAAAATTTATTTTCACTTGCTGCTCTTCAATCCTTAGGGATTAAAGAGATAGAATCAGAATAAAAATTTTAAAATCAATTTATTATAATTTAAAAAAGTATAGTGTCAACAATAGGTACTGAAAATAACATGTAGCAAAAAAAATTCATTTTTAAAAATCGAAAAAAAATTGTACCTTATTATGGAAGACCCACTACCGGACCGGGCTTAAAAGTTGCATGATAGATAGTTAAAATGGAAGTTTAAAATCTATTTTTGTTCGAGAATATAGTCGATGGTCGATTTTATAGAAAATTTTCTAAAATTTTCAATAAAATCAAAGAGTACACACAATTTTAAAAAACACGATCGAAAACTTAAAATTCAAAAATTTCGATTAAAAACATTTTCAAAAAAAATTATTTTTTCTTTAAAGGCCATCTAAAAACGAAAATTTCAAAAAAAAATTATTTGAACATTTTTAACAAAGTTATGAGCAAAAAACCAAAACAAGAGAAAATCTCAAAAATTACCAGGAACCCTCTTTTGAGGGGTACTAAAAATATCAAAAAATTAAGAAAATCAAAAATAAAAATTATTCAAACATCCGATTTAGCGTGGAATGCTCCATATGTAAATGACGACTAAAACACTGCAGAAACGTCTACACTCGACACGAAGGCCACATGATAACACATTAACAAAGTGTAATTAATGCGAAAATTTTGGATACGCCCACAAATTATCAAGTTATATAAAATTTTATTAATAGTCATAGTCAGTCTTCATATCACACCTCCAATGACACAAGTTATAACGCAAAATTTAAGCTGAATTTTAGCATGCATATTAATACGTAAAAGCACAATTGCTTTTACGTATGTTAGACATTGTATCTGGCTTCCCTCAATTACATCTGTAGTTTATCACACGGTAGTAGTGATCTGTACTCTGACTGTTTAGAGTTTAGACAATGGTACGCGGGTGACACTTTATGAGCTGACTGTGAAATGCGATGTTCATGAAAGGTAAATTTAATATATTAAAACAGAGCGGATATAAACATATTAGATATGCGAAATAAAGCTAAACTACTAACTGAACTGAAAATACTCGTAACGTCTTATATAAAGGCGGTTCTTCATCGAACGAATTGCATTCAATCAGAAACAATTTTATTTTTCGTATAAATGCATTAATAATTGATTATGATTATCAATTTATTAAAACTTTTCATTTTTAGAAAAGTTTAAGAATAATGTAAATCATATTTTTATTTTTTCTTATTTCTCTTTATTTTTTTGTACCCAAGCTACTTTACCAATATGTTCCTATGTAATTGGAGAGTTATGATCGCTGCAACACATTTTATACTTATGTGGAATCATCTTTCTCATAATTATGTTATAATATTGTAAATTTAGTGTCAAATAATAAATTAATCAATTAAAAGTCTCAAACAATAAAAAACTTTGTTGTATACGGAATAATAACCATAATAAGGAAAATATTATGTACTGTTCTGTAACTGCCTGTTAATGTCAAACTAATGGGCAGAGGCTCTCTAAATAAACGATATATCAATGTAAAATAAGTGTGGCATTAAATTGCATTGTTTCTTATATTTTTAATTATCAAAATAGTTATTATCTTTACTTTTAATTAAACTGTAACAGGATCAATTCTGTATATAAAATATATTTTCAAAAAAAATTCTTGAACGATACTGAAGGAAAAACTGTAGGTATTATTTTTTTTTTTCATTTTTGTCTGTCTGCTGTCTGTCTGTATCTTAGCAGTGCATCACGTCGAAACTACTGAATGGATCTTCTTACTTTCTTCTTACTTTCTCTTTTGGTCTTAGATCGTAGATTACTGACACTGGATACTTTATATCCCAAGGAGCACTTTTCCCAGTTCGTTAATTTCAGATGGACGAAAATCAAAATACTTAGTTGTCATTCATAATGGCATAATCCGATTTTTTTCATTAATTCTTTTTTGTTAATAAGGAAGCATTTTAAAGATTGTCTTATAAATATTTCAAGGTTATTGATTAATTTTGAAATTACAAATTCACAACCCTCAAGTATGAGGTCAAAGCTAAAGCCTACATTCAGCTGTGGACATCTAATGGCTGATGTGGTGGTGGTGGCTTCTTTCCATTCTACCCTCAAAGTTTTAAATACATTTACATCAAAAGCAATCAATCAACTTGAAACCCAAAATGTACCTTTGAACGTACAGCTCATCTTAAGCTAGCGTAAATACTGTTTCTTTATAGATTTAATGAAAAGGATGGTAATGCAAATAATTTTCTTAACGTGAATATAATATTATTTATTTATTTGCTTCTAAAAAGTTATGTACATTTTGTGTACACATGTAAAAACTGGTTAGTAAAAAAATTAACTAACCGCGGGATGCCTTGCATATGTAAAATATGTAAAAAAAAATATTAAAATATTACGGGTTTTTATCAAGTAACATTCGTTAAATACTAACTTTTTATCTAGATATTTTGCATGTTTAAATTAAGTAATGATGTCATACAAAACGAGTAATTATGGATTATATTTACTGATAACTTAATAATAAATAATTTGTGATTGGTATGATATTGTAGTGATTTCTATGCATCATTACTATTTTGTTTAATTTATTTACCTTGTTTCGGTACTTGTTCTGTCTGCTTCGTAACTATTAATATTGAATGTCACTTAAGCGTCAACTCCTAGTGTTATCATTATATCATTTTTCAATTTAAATTTTATAGAAACTTCTAAAATAAAAATTTTATATCTAATAATAAATATACCCAGCAAAATCTTCAGTATTACACGATGCTTTTGGTATGCACGTTGACAAACGTCGTACAAAATGCTATTAAAAGTTTATTCATTTCAATCTTTTTTTTTTTTTTTTTGTGGAATAACATAATTATTTATTTGTTACAGAGTACTTAACGGAAAATAAATGTGGTTGAAAATTTATAAACAAGCAAAATATGAAAAAAAAATTATAATGTTTCAGAAATATAAAAAGTAGATATACTTATTTTCTTTTCTGTATGACTATTATTTTTGACTGGTTACTGACACAGCTAACTAATTCACTTTAACGATTTTTTAATCAAAGTTAAGGGTAAGTCATATATAAAATTATAATATGTGTCTTTGTGTAGACAGTTTTTAAGAGTTACAATTTATGTAGTACATTAATTTTATGTACTTCTTACGATTTACGTTATTTCTTTACTACACAATTATTTATATTTATGTACAAAATTGTTTTAAACATTTACTAAGAGTAACACTCCTTAATAAATTTCCGGGAAGATGGTAAAAGGGACACGATGGTGCAATGATCACAGCAACTGGCTGATAGCTGGTGCTAGCGGTCGCGGGTTTATTCTGCTGGAGACCGCAGTGTGAAGCATTTTAATGTATTTATAATTTTGTAGAACAAGCAGGCGAATAATTGGATTTTATTTTATACTACTACATTTTACTAATAACTCATTTATATTATTTATTATTTATTTATTATTTTACATTACATTATATATTATTTACTTTTTAGTTTCTCAGAACATTTTTTTTTTAAATTTATTCATTTTGTTCATTAATTATATTATACACAGAATGTCTTTTATTACTTTAATTTTACTTCGCAAATAAACTATAATTAGGTAATAATCAATTAAATACTTACCCAACATTCTTATGACCTTTCTTTGCGAGGCACCACTTCTATACCGAGGCCCCCCATTAGAACGCTTACTGTCATTCGAAGTACTTTTCACACGATGTATAATATGAGACGACCGGAGTTTCACACCAATCAACACATACAGTACTGTTATTAATGACATCGGCACCACGAAGAAAACAAAACTTGAAGTAACGAACACTTGGTGCACCCCATGACCTTTTACCGTACAGGCACTTATATTTTGATTCTTGTCACTGTATGTCACTACACCGAATTGCATAGCCTGAGGCACAGCAAAACAAAACGCACTAATCCAAATTAATATAATATAACGGACAGCTCTGGATAGTTTGGACATTGTATGCGATATGAAAGGGCGACATATAGCGATGTATCTTTCCACTGTAAATGCTGTTATAATTAACACTGTGGCATTTGCGGAAGTTTCTGATATGAGGCCAAACGTTATGCATACGGCTTCGCCGAGTGAGTAAGAAAACGGTTCCCATAAGTGATGTACTTCGAGCGGTAAGCCACATAATAAAAGTAGAAGGTCGGAGATTGCTAAACTGAACAGATAAAAGTTTGTGGCCGTGTGCATCGATCGGTTACGGCCTATCACCACACAAGTACTTATGTTTCCCAGAACTCCCGCTATCAATATAACCACGTATATGAAGGTTAAAGGAATGATTACATTAAGAGATTCCACCTCCGAAAAACTAGAAATTTCTTCGGTTCCATTGGTTCCATTTAATAGGTATATTTCTTCGTCATCGAACTCCATTTTCTTATCACATTGATAAAATTACCTGTAACGGAAACAAAAGAACCATCAATATTGCCTGAAATCAACAAATGGAAACTAACTACAAGATTTTGATTAAAAAAGATAAAAACATTAGGTAGAACTATATGTCTTATTTTTTTTATTTATAAAAATTATATTATATAAGGGATATATATATATATATATATACTTGCTATATTATGAATTTTTTAACTAACACAGTATAGGGACATCCATCCATATTTACATAACACATCATGTGCAATATAAATACAAATGCATAGCAGTACGTTATAGCGATATAATTATATTCAGTGAAATAATCAAGTGACTATTTATTACGGTTCCAAAGATATAGTTCTGTGATAGACTTTGGATACCAAACCGTAAAAATGAACCAAAAGATCGAAACGTTTAATGCACATTGATATAGTTTCATAAAAGAGTCATTGCTTTATATGGGAAAGCAGATGTGGGCCAAATTCAATAAAATCGTTTTCCATATAACTAACTAGTAAAAAGTATGTACTTCCAATTAGATTTGTATGAATATCTATAAATACGAATCATAAGTGAAAAAATGTTCCTTCTTATGAAAACGTTGTCCAGTTTTATTCAAGTCCTCAAAACTGACTTAGAATAGGAAAAAAATCCATTACAAATCAATTCAGTTTTATTTGTGGGTCATTTCATTACATCATAACAATGAAACCGGGACAGTAGAAGTTAATAAAATGGTAAATCTTTTACTAGAGACAAAAATTCTTGTGTCAGAAACACTTACTTGTCTTTTATAAAAATAAAATATACAGAAATTACTAGAACGTCTCGAAAAAAATGTCTTTTTAATATTATTTAATATTCAGTAGTACTAAACTTCTCCCTATAACGACTACTGAAATGACTCACGTTATGCTAAGTATGAAACGGATGTAAAAACGTTATATTTGCATGTTATAGGTTTTGTATGTAATGGCATGAGGAACTTTCGTCCTAAGAATTATGGGAATTCCATCTTCTTTATTAATACAGTTTATAAAATGATAATTTTTATTACCCGACTGCGACAGAAGGAGGGTTATGTTTTTCGAGTGTATGTATGTATGTATGTATGTATGTATGTAGGTATGTATGTATGTATGTATGTATGTATGTATGTATGTCCATTTCTCTGGCACGCCCTACAGCCCAAACGGCTGAACGGTTTTAGACATATGAGGTGTCGTTGGATTTGTCTAAATTGTAGTAGTGACATAGGCTACGTAAATTTTCAAAATGGCGGCCCGCAAATGGCGGAATGAGGTGGGGAGAGTTGATTTTTTTTTCTTACTGTAGCAATATGGGTATCAAATGAAAGCTTGTAAAAAGACCAGTTCAAAAATATATATATCACATTATGTTTATACTGCTGTTTTATTTTTCTTACTGTAGCAATATGGGTATCAAATGGAAGCTAGTAAATTGTTTTATTCTTTTTAGTTTATAATAAGAGTATTTTACGCAGTCGGGTTTTTTGATTTTTTTAATTCCATGTACAAATTCTTTTTTTATTTATTTATTGGTGCAAAAGAGCATTTATTATTTTAGTTTGTCTAAAATACTTTTATAATTAAATTTTTGTAATTATAGATATATAAAGAAATCGAAGATATCATAAGACATCACATTCTGAGATATACTGGCTACATGAAATAAGGAGAGAGGGAAAACTACCGTAGTCTTAGAATCGGGTCACCTATCAGACCATCGATCACGTATTTTCGACAGGAGACCAACTCAAATCAGTATTGGATCTGTGGTGCACAAATCACTCACTGACTCTGTTCCAGAAAAATCCAGTGATTATTATATTACAAATAATAGTGATTGAATAAATATAATCATATGTACTTAACTGTAAAAATGTAAAATTATATGTAGAGATCATAAAGCTTCGTCTTAGCTTTACATATAACTTGTAAATCATCTTTTATAAAATAAAAAAGGTCATAAAAAGGGTATAAATATGAGTAAAGTGTTCAATAAAAGAAAATATTTATTTATTTATTTATACACTTTATTGCATACACACAGTTAAGATGAAGTATAATATATTAATATACATATATACAGAGAAAAAAAAATTAAATAAAGAGTAAAAAGATATACTGACAGCATGCAAAGGCGGTCTTATTGCTCTAAGCAATCTCTTCCAGACAACCCCAGGCGAAGAAGACTATACATAATACATAAATACATACATGGTAGATCTACAGCCACAAATCTGTTCTTGTATGTAACCAACTTCATTGAGAAAATTGATAACAAACTACAAGTTGATGCCATATACACAGACTTCTCTAAGGCTTTTGACAGAGTAAATCATGCATTACTTGTTAAGAAATTGGGAACTTTGTTCATAAGCGAGAGCTTGTTAAACTGGTATGCATCTTATCTTTAAAGTATATCTTCTGCCGTTTTATTGGATGGATACGTTTCGCAGCCTTATGACGTGCGTGATTTGGGCATCATACTGGACAGCAAATTAAAATTCACCAACCATATTGATAACATAATCACCTCAGCCTCAAAGTCTTTCAAAGTCAAGGGTTTTGTACCTACTGAGGAATTCTAAGGAGTTCAGAAAGCCATCTACCACAATTAAACTTTACAGTAGTCTAGTCAGAAGTAAGCTGGTATTCCAGCAGCCAAATTTGGAGTCCTCACTACAAAATCCAAAGTAATAATTTTTATGAAAGACAGTTGGTATATTACAATATGTCGTCACTACAATCACGCAGAATTATTTCCAACATGATATTTCTACACAAAGTACTCAATAAGAACATTGATTGTCCACCCATAGTCCAATTATTCCACTATAATATACCGTCCAGACTGCCCAGGGAACCACACGCTTTATTTTATGTTTCTTTATACAGGTCTAATTTAGGCAAGTTTTCGTCTTTAGCCCGACTGGCACGTACAACGATCTGTCGTCAAAGATTTCTGGACTCGACGTTTTGTTCGATAGTTTACTTGCTTTTAAATTGAAATTGATCAGTTTCTTTGATGTTAATTATTTAATTGATGAATGAATCATTATTGTTTTTACTTCAATTTTTTATTTAATTTTTTTTTTCATTTTAATTTTTTTTATTTTTAATTTACAAGATATATTGTATAGTTGTACAAACTTTTATTTATAATATTTTCAAATAATTATATTTCTTTATTAAATATCCGTGTTAATTTATCCAATTACCTAATTAACTTAGTTTTTAATTTTATTTTTTTATTATTTCCAAATTTATCGTTTTTACTTAATTAATCAATGCATGTTGTGATTACCTTTAAAAATAAATGCAATTAAACGTTTGTTTTTATTTGTAAATTATTTCTTTTTGTATTATTGTTGTAATTGTTTTGTATTATTTTGTATTATTGTTGTAATTTGACGGCCGACTGGTCGAGTGGTCAGGCAACTGGACACTTTACGCAGCGGTCGCGGGTTCGAATCCCGCCAAGTGCAGATAATTTGTATGACGAATATAGATGTCTGCACCGGGTCATGGATGTGTATTTATGTATATATGTATTTATATACATTTCTTCAATTTATTTCCGTTCCTAGTACCTGTAACACAAGTTCTTACGAACTTAGCATGGGGCTAGGTTAACGTGGTGTGATTGTTTTAGAAAAAAAAAAATCTGTTGGTAATCCTAATAAATAAATAAATAAATACATACATACATATATATATTCAACATATTATGTTCATATATACATAACATATAATTAAGAAAGCGGTTAAGTCGAGAGATAATGTTTGTATAAGCGTTTCTTAAAAATTGACAACGAATCGGAATGACGAACTTTTCCAGGTAGGTAAGCTTATAAACTGTAAAGAATTATTTTTAATTTTTGTTTTGTAAATACAATAATATAATTTTTATCTAGACTGTATCGCAAAACGTTGTTTAAAACTTCAAATAGTGCATACTAAGTGATTTTTTACAAAAATAATTACAAGAATTGACTAAAGTGACCTTAAGAATGAAATAAAACAATAAAATGAGGATATTTTATCGCATATAAAGATAAAATTATATTTTAAAATACAAAATATAATAATTTAGTAAATCGTTGAGATTGTTAAATGTAATTTATGTTAGTATTTTGTGTACTTAGAAAACTATTTAAAACTGTTTAAAATAGTATATTTATTATATAATGAAAGACTAGAAATCATTTTTGGATGGTTCTAAGACGCTACAAACTTACTAAAGTTAAATAACTAAGATTGAGAAAAGTATTGTTTTTGTAAAATTTTGAAAACCAGCGCTATAGGTTATTTCAGATTAATTAGATGCGGGACATATGGTCACATCATTGACTTTGTGTTCCCAATACAAATATTTAAACCAGTACATACAAAATAAGCTCGATGTCTTTAACTACACCATTAATTATTATACTTGTAATCTGTTTTGGATCTTTATTTATAATAAATTATATTTATAATAAATAAAATAATAAAATTGAACCTTACTTCATTACTCGAAGACAAAAAACAATAAAAATACACACAGAGGGCATGCAGACGCGATCTTATTGCAATGTAATACTCGTACGGTTTATGAAAGCGTACAAGTCGTTCGACATTCAAGGTTAACAAAAATATAATATTTTTTCCATCTATAATATATTTAAAGAATAATTAATTCCTTAGTTTATTATTAATCATCAGGTATTTTTTAACTTTACGTATTTTTTGTAGTTTGCAAATTAGATTCAGTGCGAAACTGTTAATACACGAAACTTGTCAAAGCTATTTATAATTTCATTCTTCATGTCTTTGTCTATAAAGGTCATGTCTGACTTATACACTACACACTACTTAAATTAATATGTCAGCGAATAGAAAAAAATCGAACAAGTAGAAAAAATTTAAGCGGTTAGCATCGTTTAGCTATACTATTATCTACTTTATAAAAACTATGTTCGTGCACTTGCCTAAAAATTTTAGATATATAGTCCAACTGAACGACTATTTCAACCAAATGACTACGAAATCTATATATAATTTGTTTAATTTACCTACAAAAGTCATAAATACTTACCTACAAAAGTCATATTATTATTCATCTCTTTTTGTAACAACCTTTTTTTTTATTTGTAACAGAACTACCAACAAAATTAAATGATCCAACTAAATCAAATTAATTAATTTAAAATTAGACCTTGTAGGCCTTAGATTACTAGTTTCACATAATTTCACTGGAGAATGAAAACATTTCCGGGCAATCAAACGAAAAAAAAACGTTATATTCTCTTGTTCACAATCCACACGATTAGGTACTGCACTGTTTTCAATTCTACGGATTTGTGGCATTGGCTGTAATCCCACCTGATTGCGTGTGTCCAGAGGCTTTATTAGAGTATATAAGTTCAACTTACTTCGTATGCGATGAGATTTGTATTGGTGTCATCTCTCTTTATATTATTTTATTTATTCCTCCCAATTCATTATTAAAATATGAAATAAAACTTTACTAAACAGATTTTATTCATAAATATTCTTTAATTCTATGCATTATTATGAACACAAGAATCAAACTTGTATAAAATGTCTTCCTCACTATGTTTACTACGTAATTTTATAATAAAATCCGTCAAAGAAAATCAATTAATATAATATTTAAATGACTTTACTTTATCGTATAAACGTTGTATTTGTAATATTATATATATAATTATATATATTCACTTTATATACTTTATTTATATTTAATTTATTTTTACTCTCTCTTTTATTTATTTAGTGTACTAGCATCACTAGAACTTTTAAAAATGAAGAAAGAAGAAAACTATATCTAAATCACACAGGATACGTGAAGTTATTTCCACACGTAATATTCTGTTTTTATTTTTTTTTTCTCAGTAAGCTACATTATATTATTAATATGATAAGTTAGTTATGAATACAAAGTATTCTTTTACTATCACTTAACTATTTGCTTATAAATGAACATTATTATTGGAACATTTCTTTTCTTTTATTTGAATAAAAAAAAAAAGACTTTCTCAATAGGTATTCGATTGTAAAAGCATAATATAATAAGATCCATTGATTGTAAATTTATAAGTAACAAATAAAATGCTCAATGTTGTGTTAGTTAATACATGTTTATTTATTTTGTACAATTAAAAAGTCAACTCCATCCAGTGTATCTGAATAGGGCTGTCCGACCTAGCAGTAATAAACTTTAGGATACAGTTGTTGCCGTCACGCACGCTGCGTAAAAGAAGATGCTTTCTTTCGTACTTATTTGAAGTAAATCTTACTCACTCTACAACCCCCAGTGGCCCTTAAAGTGTTGTTTATATTTTACTCCGAGGAGTTATACCCTCGTGAGTCCAATATAAGACTCGCAAAGAGTTGTAAACCCGGCGAGAATATGTCACCCGTAATCCACCATGTTGAATGTCTAACAAAAAACTTAAAATCGGGTCACCTTTTCGTCTGCCATACATCAAGCGATTCTACGGGCAAACGTATTGCTTCCACCTATCAACAAACGTATTGCTTCCACCTATCAACGCCATGCGATGTGACCAATGTACCTTAATTTTTCTACGACATTCAGCACGTTACTATATTTATTTTCCATTATCCCTTATCTTGTGTGCTTATGAAAATTTCCATTGCAAATCTCAGCTCAAGATAAACTCATCAATCAAAATAAAACTGTTCTTAAGGTATTAACTTTTTTTTTTACTAAATCGTGACCCTGAATGCTTAGATTACGCTACTATTATGCTACTACCCTTATTCCCATTTTTGATTGGGGTCGGCTCTCCTAATTAATTGTTTCCAGTGATGGCGGTTCTGAGTCATCTTTGGGTCAATAATGTGACTCTTAAGGTCATTTTCTACAGTCTTTATCCTTGTGAGTCGGGGTCTCCCAGCAGTCTCTACTTAGCAACTTTAAAAAGCTGTTTATCATCAGTTGAAACCTTGAAGACTTAGATTGAGCATTCTAATTTAGTTCATCAAAGTTTTATTAAAAAGGATACAATAAAGTCAACAATCTTTGATTTGATAAAGATATTATACTGGTAGATGACAATTATATAGGGATATGGTTAAATTTTAAAAACGAAGTTAACATAACTTCGTTTTTAAAATTTTGAACATTACGACCAAAGGCCAAATTCCTGTATAACATTAAAAGTCGTCGAACTTGTTTACAAATTAAGTTGCATCAGTACCATGAAATATTTTTATCAAACATAAGGTCGTACCTTATTATACCTTTGGAATTTGACTAATTAAGTGTACCGTTCTATTATCACTGATCTAAAACTAGTAGATACCTTTAATAAAGTTAATATATTCGAGTTAGAGAGAGAGACACCAACAAATTGATTGTAGTTTTACTATACTGACGAATATATAGTATATATATATTATACATTTCTGACATAATAACAATTTTTTCTAAATTTATATTAACAAAAAATACTCTTCTTTGAATTACGATTTAATTCAGTTTATAATAATAATAATATTTTTTTTATTATTGTTATTATGAAGTATATTATCCATTCCATTGGGTATTAATTTAAATACCTAAGGAATGGATGCAAATTTGTAGTGGCACGAAATTTTGTTTATCCGTAACTACACCGTTTTGCTTACAACTGTATCAGTTTATTATAAAAGTTTATCTAAATATTTTTCGTCTAGAAAATATTTTTACGTTAAATATTTACTGAAATTGTTTTTATTAAAACAAAATAATGATCTAGCGATTTAATCTTTTGTGAACTTAATTTAAAAAAGTAAGTATCTAATAATTAAGCCTGTGACTATAGGGTCAAGTACTAAACGGCACCGAGGATCGTAGGTAATTGTTATACTTTACTGTAACTTTCAACAATGGCGACATGTTGAGATTTATGGAGGTTATTTATGACCGCCATTCAGACATATTGTCACAATTCCTTAGCTGCCATTAATAACATCAAGTCATAAATACTTATAAAAATTATCTTTCATAACAGTGGCAATAATTTCAAAGAATGTTATTCCTTATCTTTAATAAGTATAATTCTTTTATATTCGTAGAAATTTAACATACGAGTGCATATAAAATGATATTACAAAGTTATGTAAAATACTGTCTGTAAATCAAACCGATTTACAGATAGTGTTTTACAGATTAAGTTTAATAAATATAATTTTGGTTTTGATCGATTTTACACTAAAGAAAATCAGTGGCTATATTTTATCGCTAAAATAAAACTCGAAGGAACGAAATAAGCGATGACGTTACGTATAGAGAACCCATATTTTTCAAGGTAGGGGTAGAAAAAATTATGTTCTTGCTTTTGGCAGGAAATGAAGTGTTACAGCATTATTTGAAAAATCATTGCCTGAAGTTATACAATAAAGAATGATTTCAGGAGAGGAAGATAGGATATTCAGACTTTTGTCCTACGTAAATGGTATCGAGGGTGCCTCCCAATATAATAAAAGTACAAATTGGCAATTTTTCGTAGACAAGTTTCACTTAGCACAGTTGTCGACTAGCGAGCAGTTTGATTAGGATGTGACATACTCTATACAGTCAAAACAAAGGGCTCTACTTCTATTAAGATAATATAGGATTGGAGTTTTATATGGTTCACACTTCCACTGTTCCATTTCCACTGACACTAGTCACAAGCTTAGGATTTTTTTTTTTTTTCGAACCATCCAGGCTTGCTCTGTGAATGTTTTCCGTAACCGACACGACAAAGATGAATTTTAAAGAAATTGAGACTTTTCAACTTAGCGGTCTTAACACGAATTTGAAGGAGCGGCCTTTCTGTTAAGAACCACGATTTCTATCATATATAAGACGATAGACATCATTATGCGACTTAATTAGCAAAAAATATTAATACTAAGTATCAAAAATATTACGCGACAGCGATGGGGCAGTGACGACACCTTTGAAACATTTAAAAAGCAAAAAATACCAAATGCAACACCATAAGCTTTTGCAAAGCTAGAATTAACAGTCGTGAAAGAACCTGTTTTTAAATTTATTTTTGTTGTGACATACACTTCATATATACAAAAAATGTTTATTATGTGTTAAAACTACGTAATAACTTAAAGTAAACTTCCTTGAACACCTTTTTTACCTTGCTTTACATAGAAGCTTTCTAAAAATTTTGTTTAACTTTTTTTTCTTCGACGGATACTTTTCATAACTTCTAACAAAAACGTACGGGATATCACGTAAACAAAAACGAAAACGTTTTAACGATGTATCAATGTAATTTGCATTGAAGACATTTTTCCCTATTTACCAATACATTATCGTCTACATAAAGATACAAAGAGGGCGTGGTATCCTTACGTGGTTCCAAATGATCACGTTTATAAAACGAACAGGAAGAAAAAAAGAATATCGTTATTAAGATATCGTCTATATAGAGAAAAGGGCAATAATTATTTCTACTTAGCTATATTTTACTGGAAGGAGAATTAAATAATCATATACGGACAATAGTAAACATAAACACATGCGTTAAAATGATAAGTGAAATAAATGGGCTTATTCTTTGATTTAATTACGCTAATTTCTGGATAGTCTCTTATTGAAGAAGGCTTAGAGACTATACAACATTCCGTTTGAAATTCAACGTAGGTGAAACCGGAAATATCATTTAGTTGTTACTATAAAGTTAAGTCCTTTTGACGTGATAACGTCTTGTTAATTCTTTGTTTGTTGTCTATATTGCCGGCTGCGCGCACGAAAAAGCATAACTTTCACGTCTGTCATTGTCACGTTCCGCGAGCGAGCGCGCGAAACAAGCGATAGAGAAGCACGATCGGCCTAAGCGTTCGGCTTTTGAATGAAAAATAATAACGCAGATTGGAGGATCTTAAATATCACATATATATATATATATATATATATATATATATATATATATATATATATATATATATATATATATATATAAGTTGTAAATAAATTGTTAATAGCACATTGTTACTTGTAATTAATCTGTATAATTTAAGCTAAAAAAATATATTTGAATTAACGAGTGAAAATAAATGTTTATATATCAAAAAATTGTAATTAATTGAATTAACTCCTTCTTTGTATTATTCAAAATAATGATAATTCAGTGATGATAATTCAATTCACTTCATAAAAGTATGCAATTTTTTATCAATGTTTTCTTATGACGTTATCGCGTAAAATTATCGTCCATAAACCAACTTTACAGACAACTAATTTTTTTATTTTTTTAATTCTGAACTTACATAATAGGTGTCGATAACAGATATTTCGTATATTAAATTTTTCCTCACTGAATTTATATATCGGTTGCTACGGATATTTACAGAAGAATGCCCCTGAAATAAATAATAATTTTTCTGGAGCCACATATATTTGAAACAAATGGCCCATTTACGGGTATTACTTTTCGTTGTTTTTTGTCATTACTAAGGATACGAAAAGTACTCGATTAATATAATATAATAATAGGTGGTGTCGATATTGCTTATAATTGCTGTCGATACGAAATATTTTTGTACCGCTTATTTAGTGCCTCGATTGATAAAGATCGTCTAAATTGATTGAAAGTATTACGCCAATTAATTTAAAAAGTAAACTTAAAAGTCACTTTCTTGATACAATTGTGACTTGATAACTCTGATATATTTGATTGTGTGCATCTTTTTGTATGACTTGTTCAGTCCTAGCTTGCTTCTAATAGTAGGGTATGTAAATATGTGATAGTTTTAAATTTGTTGTTTGGTTACTAAATAGCGTTGTCATAAATCAGCATGGTTTTTTAATGCTGTTTGTAATAAATAAGTTAGATTATTGTTTATTTGATAAATAAATAAAGCATAACTCGTAGTATCGATACATTCCTTTGGTATCGAATAATCGTACTTTATAATATATAAAATAATATATTCTACGAGAATATTGTCAATCGAGTGCATACAATTACAGCTCTACTTACATTTATTGGAGGTTTTTCTAGTTTTATCGTAAAATTTAGCTCAACACAATAATTTTTGATAAATCCTACTCCTTACGCAAAATTCTAAATTATCTTATAAACTTAGGTATATAAATATTGTGTTAGTAGTATTGGTGTTGATATGTTTTTTTTTTAAAGTAAATTTACTATTTTTTTATTGACAGTATATTTACTTTTACATAAATAGTTGATTATTTCGTAATTAATATAAGAATATGTAGGGGCAAGTGCTGTACCTATGGACGCTTGTACCTGTGGACACAATCGATTCCGTCGAAATTAGTAACCCTAAAATTCTAATTTAAACCTGACCGTAAAGCTTTGTCTATGGTTGACTGTTTGGACGTATTACCATCTTTGTTTTCGGTATGGTTGATATTGTGCTGGTTGTGAAAGTTTTTTTCGTCAAAAAGTAAGTTTTTTTGCTTAATTTAAATGTGTTTTACCGTCAAAATACTTATGATATCAGATAGATCGTGTTTGCTGTATAATGGGCGTTGTTTATCGTTTAGTTGGTGGCTATCTCATGTCTTTAAGTCTGTTTTGTTATCAAAGTTTGATCTGTTTTATTTTATAAGTCTCAATTTGTACCTGTGGACAAACATACGAGTGTACCTGTGGACTGTCCACAAGTACAAAAGTGTTATAATGTTTACTTACAAAATATGATCAGTCGTTTTACTTGATTTGTTATTTCTTATATTAAAGTCACCGGAACTTATTAAGAAACACCAACGGTTAATTTAGATAAATTAGATTACAGCAACCAGTTGAGCAGATTTCCAGCCAAATCTATCCTATCTGGAAGACTTGGATCGAAACGACCTATTTGCAGATCCTATTATTCAGACTATCACATAACCAATCTTGCTTATCCAGAAGGATAATCGGCTGATACCAGAACAATCTGGATTTCGCACCCCGCTGGATTATTGATCTACAAATAACACCCGAAACCGTCCGCCCATTTGAAAAAGCTGGCCTACGAAAGTGTGTTCAACGTGGATAAAAGCCCAGAAGAATTTAAAAAAAGCCAAAAAGAAGGAAATAGTAGGCCCGGAAAATGGACAAAAAAAACTCTGCTTAAAAAACAATTGTTATCAAAGCTTTTTCTGGTTCCTCCAAAGGCGATGCTAGTTGCTCAAAATGTCATCCAAACCCTCTGTTAGCTAATAATCTTTCTGAAACTAGTCCTTCCAAAGCACTTTTGAATGAAAACACTGAGAAATCCGGCAAAAAAATTATTAAAATAATTTAACAAGAGAAGTTATCGTTTGTTAGATGTTTGAAGTGTAAAACTTATTCCAAAGACAAAAACCAAATACTCATATGTTGTTTTTGCAATCATAGCTATCACATTTGTTGTGTTTCGAAGTCATACAGATAAAATTTTGAGTCTGATGATGAGAGTGAAGATTTTGAATGCGTGGCCTGCATCGTATTGGACAACATGACGATAGTGATGAATTTACTGAAAAACTGTTCGAAGCTTTTCGTAATAAATATAATTAAAAATACTCTATTATTTTTACGTTTGTTTGAAATTGTTTTTAGAAGTATAGGTATAATAATTATTTTTTTATTTTTATTTTCAAATTAACTTGAACTGTCCACAGGTACAATTTTACTGTCCATAGGTACAATCGTCTGTTGAACCTGTGGACAAATGTGGTGTTTTTTAAGAAAAGTGATTATTTTTGTAAGTATAGGTGATATTAAGACTAGAATTTTAGTTTAAGAAAGGCTGATTATCTCTTAAGATATGTGATATGTTAAAAATAAATAAAACTTATCTAATTCAGATATAAAAAATGTTTTATTCCAAATTCTGGAAAGTGTCCACATGTTCCGCACTTGCCCATACTAACATTGGAATCACTGATTACCGGGATATGAAGGTCATGTCTCTATGATTTGTCTCTATTTAAAATACATTTTTACGTTCTGTAACGTTATAATACTGACTCAATCATTGTACGAATATATACATTCAATTGTCACAATCCACGACATCACAATAATCGACGAATATAAATAATTTATATATAATTCAATTCAGTCGAATAAAATACTAAATAAGAAATCATAGAGAAGCACTGACAAACAAATTTCACCTATGTAAATTTGATGTCGGAGTAATGCAAAGTGCTTTATCTGGTCCTACTTCCGCAGAGGCTAAAGCAATATGTGATATGATATATGTTTGTCAATGACAGTCAATTATTTCGATGTATTATTATTATTTATTGAATTATTATTTTCAAAAGAGTAACTGCGGAGTTTCTTGCCGATTCTTCTCTGCAGAATCTACATTCCGAATCGGTGGTAGCTTTACTTTTACAAAAAATAATAATAATCACTACAATATTAATTTTGTAAAATGTCGATTCGAAAGTGCTCGTGGGGCCTATTTGAATAAAGTTGTTTTTGATTTTGATTTTATAATTTATTTTTAGTTATGATAGCTTAGGTTACGATGGGTTTGACATGCCAGATGGATAAAAAACCCGTAGAAAATGTAGATTAAAAAAAATACTAAATAAAATTTATAGTTTAATTGAATAAACCATGTACTCTTCTTAAAAATGAATTTAATAATACAGAAAAAATGTAAAAGCACTGTACTGTTCTGCAAAAATACCACTTCATCGACACACAGTACAAATTATATTTAATTACCGCAACCTTCGTTGCGATTAATAAATATTCATAATCCCAAAAATAACTGGATAAGTTAAGCATTTACATATTATTAAAAAAAAAATTAGATACAGGCGTCGAGTTAAATATGACGCATTTACACATGCTTTTATTAAAAAAATACGGTCTAATAAAGTGTATTTTTACATTTGTAAATCGAGTACACAATAAAAAAAGAAATGAAATATTAATTTTTGCCATTTTAATATAATTATTTTTTTTTCCATTCGTACAACAATTGACTGAAAAAAAATAATTTGTATACAAAAGTATACTGAACTAAAAGCGTAATATGTAATTTATTCGTGTCAACCGAGTGAGGCTTGGATATGATCAGGCATTAGTTACGAGGAGGTAAATATTATTTTTGTGCAACACTAAACTATGTATATGTTTTGTTTTCTACACCTCAGGAACCCATTACCGCTCACTATAATAACAAGAATTAAGAAACACGATGGACATACTTCCGTCATTCAAATTAAAATTTTAACGTTCAATACGTAGCGAAAGAAGGTTTAACATAATTCTTTTAAAGTGACAGACAGAATTCCACTGAAAGCGAAAGGAATTTCCGCGTAATTTTGCTACTTCCCAAATATTTTTAGCGAACGAAATTGCTCTTATTGTCTGTCCCCTAAGCCCTTTCTTGTACGTGGTAGCGAATAATGTTACATAATAACGTATACTAACATACAAATGTTATCCTATTCATGTAAACATAAAAATATCTCAAATGTATGAGTTTAATTAATGTATATTTTTGAATGATATAAAATATATTTTACTTCAAATAAATGTTGCTAATGAATACAGATTTAAATAATAAATAAACGTCTCACACTCAACGGTCTCCAGTAGGATGTGAATCCTGTCCGGGGACAAACACAATACACAAGCACAAACGCCCAGACCACGACAAACATCTGTATGGCCTATACAAAGATTTGTCATGTGCGGGGATCGAACCCGCGACCGCTAGCGCATCAGCAAGTTGCTCTGACCACTGCGCCAACGCGTCGCGCGTCGTCAAATGCATATACAATACACCTCAATTCATAATTTCTTTAATATACATATCTCTACGGCTCTGTATAGTTATTCTTTCTTACGTTTTTCTATACAAATAAACCAATTTCGGTGTAGAAATTATATAACTCGGAAAAGAAGGCTGTAGAAAAAACGTAGAAGGAAGCATAATTTACTTTTTTCATATGTAATAAAGTATTAATAATTTGAAAACGAAAACATAGCCTCAATATGTATATCCTACATAGGCCAATTAGCCAAATCAAGTAAGTAATATTTTAATTTATATGACAATAAAATTGTATATTCATCAAGTAAAATATAAATTAAGTTCTATGTTACGTTTTTTATTAATTATTTTTAGATATTAAATTCTATAATTATAATGTATGCTCCATGAACGCGTGTGTCGAATTTTCAGGAATTTTATTATTTTTATAATATCAATTTTTAATGATCAAAATCTATAACCTAAGTAAGGTTAGAACGTTTTAAATTAAATTTCTTTAATAAACTAAAAAGTTAGGAGAACATTAAGTAAATAATTATAATTAATTAATACAATTCCCTTAAATTTACTATTAAGATACATTTCTTCTTAAAAAGAAAATTCTCTATTATTTTTTTTTTATCATACTAATCATAAAGTACTAAGAACTAATCGATAATAAAATTATTATCCTTGTAAAATATATCAACATAAACTTATGAGAATATTATAAACTCTAGGTAAAAATCGTACTTACCTAGAAAAGATGAAATTAGTTATTAATTGTTAAAATTAGGTACTTTAAAATCTTGTACGTAATTCAAATTATTGTCATACCACTTTTAACACATTGTCATTATTAACATCATTGAGTTTTTGTACATTTTATTGCATATTAAGATTGTAATCAAAATCGAAAGGTGTTCGATGTAAACAGAGCACCTCAACAAAACAAACGCGTCACTAAATCGACGTGCATACAGCCGGTTGCCGGCTCTCGACTAGGAGTTAACGGCTACCGCGACGCCCGCTCTACAATTGAAAAAAATTATTATATAATTAATGAAATAATTAATATTTAAAGAAACAAACTTGATATTTTAATAGTCTATATTATAAAATATATAGTGCCGTTTAAATTACACTATTATTATTACTATTTTTTTTTTAAATTTCCATTTAATTAATGTGAAAATATTTTCATATTTTTTTTCTAAAGTCTAAGTTTGTCCTAGGTTTTGGTGTAGTCACCTCAACGCCGACGAACACTACCGCAGCAGGTTCGATTCCCGCTCGAGGCAGATATTTGTATTTATACAAATAGGTATTTGTTTCTGGTCTGGGTTCTTGTGGATCTCCCCACTGGCCTCAGAGAGCACGTGCCTCAGAGGTCTGAGTTGTTATTATCATAGACATCTAATACCGATCGTTACTCATGGTAGGGAGAATATCTGTCAAACCGCAGTGGAGAAGAGTGGTGGATTAAGCTCTAAACTTTCTCCTTTATTGAAAAGAGGCCTTTGTAATAAAAACCGTAAAAAACATATTCTTTATAAAAATAAATATTTATTGAGAATTTTAAGTTCAAATCTTTTTGACAGTTTGCCATGAACTAATGCAGAATCGGTTATTTAGAAATTACGAGTATGTAAAAAGCGTGAATTTCATTTATACCTACCACATTATTTCACCGGTGATAAGGCCATTAACAGACATTATAGTATAATTGTATGTACCTAAATACTTTGTAGGAGTTTTATTTAGTTAGTTTAATTAGGAGTTTTATTTTATTTAATATATTTACATATTGACTGATAAGTAACTTGACAGGAATTCTCTTTTGAAATCAAGCTTTTATAATATTTTTATTCAAAAGAACAAAAAATTATCAATCCAACTGAAAATACATACTCATATCACTTATAAAAAAATAATTGTCTTACGAATACAATATTTTAAGTCAATTAATTTGTTTAAACGCGAGCTGCACGTCGCTTTCGCGTCGCAAATGTTTACATAACAAAAAAATTAACAGTATCACCATGAAATCCTCATATAGAATTATTTTTAATTTATAGTATAAGCGTGGGTTAAACATTGCCTACCACTTTATTTCAGCGCTGATAATGGTCGTTTACAGGCCTATACCGGTGTGTACCGCAACCCGGCGGTTATTCTACTGATAATCTTTAGTTAGTTTATATATATTATGTAAATATTTAGATATTAATATTTGAAACAGACAGAAAATAAACTAGTTTTTTTAAAGCAAGTTTGTTGAGTTGTTAATAAAATTGAACTAAAAAATTATTAATTATGTTTTTAATGTAATTCACCTTTGTTTGTAAACGTACTGGTATAATTAGTGAACTGAACTGACCTCAACCAGCCTAGAAGCGTCCCGCTGCTGGGAAAAAGCCATATAGGAGAAGGGGTTGGAGCTTTATCCACCACGCTGCTCCGCTGCGGGTGGGCGGATAATTTTCCTACCATGAGCAACGATCGCTATTAGACGTCTATGATAAGAACTGGGACCTCTGAGGCACGTGCTCTCTGAGGCACGATAGGGAGTCCCACAAGAACTCAGGCCAGAAACGATTGTTATCAGGTGTCTATGAACCGGAACCGACGGCTATACGTTCCCCCCGAGGCACGGTGGGCAGAGCCCAGATTAGGAATAAAATATTTGTACAAGTATCTGCCCCGAGCAGGAATTGAACCCTCGACCACCGGCGTTAAGGCTACTACTAGCACCACTATACCAGAATAGTTGTCCTGGCCCAATAATTATGATAAGTTCAGAAATATTAAATTTATAGCATGAAGTATAGTACTACATAAAATGTAGTTTTATTTTTAAATTGTGGCAAAATATTATTCAAATTAGTTAATTTCTGTTTAGTTTGTTGTAACGTTATTAGTTCAATCTTTTCACTTAAAATATCAATATCAAGAAATTTCTTCAGAGCAACTTGAAGTAATTCGGTGGGACAAATTTCCCTCTCATTTTTCTACGCTTTCTCGGTGCTACACCCTCCGACCGCACATCCCATGCCTAGTCAACCCACTGCGCTTTCACGCCCCATCCACGACTGGACGTCCAGCTACCCCAGACGGTGAGCCCCTGAGCTGGGCTCACACATCAGCTGATCCAGGGGCTTAGTGGCTTGTGCGCCTCCGCGCTCAACACTGCGCTTTCGCGCCCCCAAGGGGAAGGGGAAAGCGAATCATCCCCCCCCCCTGCGCTTTCGCGCCCGCCTGTCGGTCGTTAGCCGAAGCCAGCAACAACTTGGCTAAGGTTGTCGTTGACTACGTTGCCCAGGATGCTCCACAAGGAAGTTACCGACATAGCACCCCATGAAACTTCAATACCTAGAGTAGCGATCGTTATCACCCGATATAGTCACCCGACTATGATGACAACAAAAAAAGTAAATAATGAAGATATTGCAACTAATTATCGTTAAGAAAAAATTGATTTAGAACTAATAATTTCGTTTAAAACGCCAAGAATATTATGAAATATGGTATTTACTTTGCTAAACAATAAACATAAAACTTATCGCTTTGTAATAAATAATGAGAATTGATATTACAGATGCAACACTACCTTAGACAAAACTAGTGGTATTCTTATTTTTCATCTCGTACTTGAAGAATCACTCACACAGCATACGTGATTAAAAAAACATCAACTAAGTGACATTGATACAACTTAATTAGTTAACCAAATTACATAGGTATACATATTATGTATTATGTCTCACTGGTTACGTTTTGGGTCACGCAGGTAGGTACTGACATTGATACTGTCTTTATTTTCTCAAAACATAACTGTCTGTGCTATTCAATACATTTTTTGGAGCTCACTACTTACTTCGGAATGTTTTAGATAAAATACGAATATGTTATGTTACATATTTATCATATATTTTGATCATATCATATAGTGGAACATTTGTAACATCATTATATATCTATTATTATTCACAGTAACATTAAATCTTTGAACAGAAAAATATAAAATATAAACGTATAAAGACCATAAGGAAAACTTACGATACCATTTTTTGACTTCGTAAAATCAATAAACCTTAATAAAAAGTATGTCAATAAAAGTATATAAAATAAAAATTTTGTCACATTAATAACCAATTACAGGAACGAGAAACTGAATGTTTTATTTTTTACCTAACCTAATAGATGCTGTCTTCAAAGAATTGCTAATTTATTTATTTGGAGGGAACTCTTTACTAAAGCAACATATGTAACTTTTTTCATTTTTATCTTTCTGTGTGTATGTCTGTCTGTCTGTCTGTCTGTCTGTCTGTATCTTAGCTTCGCGTCACGACAAAACTATTAAATGAATTTAAATGAAGCTTGGAAAGATTTGAGTTCATATCACGAGCTAGAACTCTTGATTCTTTTCACCCTAAAATTTGGACGTTTTCCTTAGAAGAGAAATCAAAATAAAAATCTCTCCATAGTTGTAATTCATTAACGCATATTTTATTCTTTTTTTGTTAGAAAGAATATATTTAAAAAATAGTCCCATAAATGTTTCAAGTGCTTTGGTTTATTATTTCAGAATTTACAGAGATCATAACCCTCGGTATACGAGTAGATCCAAAATAACTTGAAACCAAAATGAATGAAATCTTCGAACTTACGACTCATATTAAACTGACGCACATACGGGTACTATTTTCTTATAGGCTTGACGAAATTGATACCAATCGCGAACGAAGTCGCGCCTACTACATTAGCATTTATATAATAGGTCAGGAAAAAAGTCTTTTCGTATTTTATTTGTATAAAATTGAAAAAAAAAACTTTGTTTGTACTTTTTGTATCTGGCTGGTTTTATTATCATTAAATAAAAGACATCAAGAAAAAAAAAAGTATAAAACACTTTCCATCCATTTTTCAAGTGTTTTTCTGTCGATACATTCTGAAGTTTCACTAGTAAAAAGGAAGAAAAATTCAAAGCGTGAAAAAAAATTGTATCCTTTATGGACCTAATTCAGTGTCACTAAGAGTAGCACAGAGTTGGTTCAAGCGTTTTCAGTCTGGGAATTTTTATGTTAAAGATGCAGTTCGTTCTGGTCGCTCCCATACGGATAAAATTGATGCTGTTTTTGAAAAAGTGAAGCAAGACATTAGTTGTTACGACATAGCCAAGGAACTTGACCATAAACAATTTTGCCTCATTTGAAAAAGTCTGACTATACTAAAAAGCTCGCTATTTGGCTCACTGTACACTTGCTCACAATACACTTTTATTTTGTCTGTCTGTATCTGTATCAGCCTATAAACGACCCACTCCTGAGCGAAGGCCTCTTCTCCATATAGAAAAAAGGTTGGAGCTTAATTCACTGAGCTACTCCACTGCGGGTTGGCGGATAATTTCCCTACCATGAGTAATGATCGTTATCAGGTGTCTATGATAACAACCGGAACCGCCAGCTTTAGGGGGCGTCCATAAATTACGTAAGACAATTTTGGCTATTTTCTGAACCCCCCCTTCCCCCTTGGTGAGATTTCATGAGATTTAGCTCGACCCCCTCCCTCCTACCTTAATCTCACGTAATATTTTCGAAAATGCGTATTTGTGATGTTAATAGAAAATAATATTGATTTGTATTAATATTTTGGTATTTTTAAGTGTACACGAAAAAAATAAAAAATAAAATAAAGTCATCCTCTCCGAGACACGGTGGGGAGACCGGAAACGAATATTTGTACAAATACAAATGTCTGTCCCGAGCGGGAATCGAACCCGCAACTGAATGACGGCGCGTGGCGTTGAGGCTACTACTCACACCACTACACCAGAACGGTCGTCACACCAGAACGGTCGTTTCATTTAGTGATTTACATAAATTTATTGCTTAACAGTAATAAGCATCTTTATAATCCTCGGGTAACGAGAAAAGCGTCTTTATTTTTATAGGTAACTAAGCCATAGTAAACAACTAAGCAGTTGAAGCAAAAAAAAACTGCTGAAAGCTTTATTATGGACGGAAAAGTTAAATGTAATAAATACTGGAAATCCCATTCAATTCCCATTATTTCTGCACTTATTCCAAACTCAAACTCAAAATATATTTCTATACAAGTGGGCTTTTTCAAAAGTTCTTCTACCGAGAACAGCAAATCAATAAATTATTTTCAAAAAAAAATACGCCTTATTGCCTTTTTAAATCAATCAAGATTTACCGTTCCGATTAATAAAAATTTTAAATTGCATTGGAAACAATTTTTATAAAATTAGTATATATTCATTATAACCGTTACGAGATATTATATATCTAAAACAAACTCTCTAGTGATAACACAGCCAAAGCTATTTTCTCTTCTTTGAAATATAGTCTCGTTGCTATATATTTATAGTCTGTTTTAGACTGACCCGTTGGCGCAGTTTGCAGTGACCCTGTTTTCTGCTCCAAGGGTTGTGAGTTCGATTCCCGCCCCGAGTCTGGGTGTAATATAATATGTTTATTTATATATGTATTATTTATATGTATATTTATTTTTAAAAAAATGTATGTCAGTCGGCTGTTACCTAAAACACAGGCACTAAGTTACCTACCTTAGGAACAGACAACCTTGTGTGTGTGTTAAAAATATTTAATATTTATTTATAGTCTGTACATTCGTACAGTGATCCAAGATCAATTTTTCAATATAATAATAGGTTATAATATAGAAGACCGAAGAGTGTAAACTTCAACTTTGTTTATCGTTAGTGGACGATAAAATAACATTTTACTTAGAAACATTAGGCTTTTTCCAGATCCCTACAGAGATCCTACAAGTATTCGATTCGGTCATATGGACATAAAATTTACATTCAAGTCATAGTAAAACGTCGCAAAAATAAGTGTTTTTCGCTCATAACTTTTTATACGTTAGTTTTACAGAAAAATCAATTGTAATAAATTTTGTTGGAAATTTTCTATTAATTATTATTATTGTAAGTATAACCATTTAGTAGTACAATTCCATCAATTTCTTTATCGTCTATTTTTTTTTAAATGTTTAATATTTTATTTAATTACTTTTCCAAAAAATTTATGTTTTTGAGATTTCATACCTCTAGTAGTTAGACCTAAAGTTAGACCTAAAGCTGCGTGTAGAGTATTTGCGGATCAAAATTAATATATAAAAAGGTATTTAAAAATATGTATCCGAACGAGACTAGTACGTTAATTTTAAACAAATACGTAGAAAAGAAACTAGCTTAAACTACTGACGTTTCAACAAACTTTAGGTATTTCTTAGTACGCTAGCAAGATTTAGTCCAAAGATTTTTAAACACTTCAAGGGATTCGGCATAAATTAAAAAACAAATAGAAAACTTTATTACTAGGACAATGACAACCCTTATGCATTAAGTGGATCTAAAAGTAATCGAACCTCAAGAAGTTCAAACCTTTCTTCCTGTTATTTGTTCTGAAATAAATAAAGGGAACTGATATATCGAAACCTAATGATTTTTTGAGGTCTTGGGACAAGACTGGTTCAGCGAACTTCAAAAAATCTTAATCAAGTATATCCATATCTATAAAAGTAATCAAAACTCAAGAAGTTCAAACCTTTCTTCCTGTTATTTGCTGAACAAGAAATGCCATATCGATTACAAGTACAAAAAATAAACACACATACATTAAAGTAGTAGTAATACAAATAGTAGTTAAAATTTTATCAAGTTGCCATCTTGTTTTACGATGATATAAACAATAGGATATCCGGCATAATGTCTTCGAACTACACTTCAAACCTATTATCGTTTGTCCTTTATCTTATAAATAATAAAATACGGACAGACAGAACTTATTATCAAGATATCTTTAGGGACTAATAATAATGAAACTGAAATTTCCGTCTATAAAACGACTATAAAAAACGTCTAACTCAAAAGATAGACATTTCTTTGAGGTAAGAAAAGTCGTTACACGTGCTATTTCACAACCGGTTTTACGAAATGAATATTGTTTTAATTAAATACATTCATTAATATGAAATCTATCACATCCACATCAGTTGTTGGATACCCACTGCTGACCGTAGGGCTCCTCCATCATCTCTAGGGAGAGTCGATCAATACTCGTCACGCTTGGCAGACGAGTTGGCGAACGCAGTGTGTTGTGGCATGATATGGTGACGCTGCTGCCCATCACGATCCTAGTTGGTATACAGTTGTTCGCAACACTATTGCCTTAGCCAAGTAGTAAAACTTATAAAATAAAAATATATTTAAAAATCGACGAAAAAAATATATTATACAGTTGGTATTATATTGAAGTTTTTGACAATTGACAACTAGAATCTCTCGACGTTGAATAAAATAATAATTTTGAATATTTTTTAATAAAATTACAATGATGAAATCTAGACAGAATATTCATGTATTTTTGTCTTTTTTACCAACACTTATAGTTATGGTAAAAAAGACAAAAATACATAGTCATAAGAATCATAAATATACAAAATTAAATATAATATAATAATATTCATTTATTTCAGATACAAATTGTTCATAAAAAGTGTTTAGTAGCAATGATCTTATAAACTATATTAGTAACAATTATAAATATCAAATTACATATTAAAACAAAGTCTTGAGGAGTCCATAGATCGATGACAGGGGCACCAGGAGTTGAATAATAATACGTGGATATGTCTTCTATAATATTTATTGATTGAGCAGGCAAGCAAAATGTACAGAATTACTTTTAAAACTTAATATACCTATGTACGGATGGAGCGATACGTAAAACATAGCCGGCGACAGACATGACACGGAAGAGGAAGAGAAAGTGTGGGGTTGCCCGGTGTAGGAAGTCAAAAAATTAAATCAGAATAAAGTATGGCCTGCTCCAACACAAAGGACATACTAAAAAATTAACACAAAATAAAAAAGTATTTTATATATAAATATATATGTATGTATATAAAATAATATATCAATACTTTATACATCATTTATTATAACAAGAAGCGAAAAACTCTGAAATTGTTAAACCGGCCTTAATAACTCTTAGCCATTATAATGTATTTTGACAAGTGCTGAAAAAGAACACGAGTGAAATCAGGAGTAGATATTTCTTAATACCAGAAATATATAATTAAAGAGAAAATACTTTCAGCCAGAATTTTATTTACATTAAACTAAATTGCGAATGAACCAATTTTATGTTAAGCCGACTCCTACACATCTTAGTGTCTCTAGTGCCTTCAATAATAATTATGCTCAATCTCTTAAGCGTCATATTAAAATCCTCGTTGTAGAATTCGTGAGTATTCTATTGAAAATTACCTGGCACTTGGATAAACGTACGAAGATGAGCCAGGGCTACGTTATTCGAATAGTTAAAGTTAAATGTAATCAAAGAATTATTGTAATGATCCGGGGTCGCCTGAAATTATCGCGGTCGCTAGCACCAGATGACACTCGTTACTTCTTTTCGTCTAATAAAATCCTTATTACTAATTTTTTTTTTTTTTGTTCATTAATGGAATTAATTACAAACCGAAAAAAATAACGTTTTTATATCAAGCAAATTAGCGAATTTAAAAGCTTTTTAATCTTTGTATACTGAATACCTGGAAAAACATCTGATATTTAAAAAAAAAAACTATTTTTGAGCCCTCAACAAAATTGATATAGGACCTTGCAGATATAACTTATTTATAGAAATATAAAAACTTTTTTTTAAATCGATAATTTATTGAGACGGAATGGAAAAGATATAAAATTGTATAAAAAAAAGATACAACATACAACGCATACAAACATTTCGTAGAAAACATGGATAAATATTTCTATTATATATTTGTAACATAATTATAATTTATAATAAATAAATTAATAATGTGGCTAATGTGTTGCTTTGCAATAATTATTATCGTATTATACAAATAAAATAAACTAGAATAGACTGTCTAACATTTTAAACTTATAAAATGTAGGTAATTCGGTTACAGAACAATTGCTTCTTGCAATTAATAAATAAAGAAAACTGTGTGTTCTGTGTTAAGACTCTACAATTTAGGTACTCACATATTACTTAACATAGAGGTAATAAATTGTTCCTAATTGCTTCATTTATTTCGAACAAAGGACTTTAAATCTATACTAATATTATAAAGCTGAAGAGTTTGTTTGTTTGTTTGTTTGAACTCGCTATTATCAGGAACTACTGGTTCGAATTGCAAAATTATTTTTGTGTTGGCTATATGACATCACGCTACGACCAATAGGGGCTGAGCAATAATAAGAAATGTTACAAAAACGGGGCAAAACAATCTTTTTGAGATTTTTTAACTATAGTTCCATTTTTAAAAGTACATATAACATCACTCTTTTACTGCGAATTTTCGAAAAATAAAAAATGACCCAGGAATCAAACCTGAGACCCCTTGCTTGGCAGTATCGCTTGCGACCAATCGACCAACGAGACGGGTACCTACTCTTAGAGTAATTGTTTAAAAATATTTAATTACGTTTTTCCCTCAAATTAACGCGGGTGAAACCGCGGGGCACAGCTAGTACTTTAATAAAATCATAGGAAGGCAAATTCAAAATAATAATACGCATAATATAACATATTATATTATATATAATATTAATTAGGATATTATTTCTATGGCCAAATTAACTAAGTATATTTAAATATAGATTATATATATATATCTCACTAGCGGCCCGCCCCGGCTTCGCACGGGTATTTAACTAAAATTTCAAAAATTATAAATTTATATTTTTTATCACCTACACCTGCGTCGATACTGGAAAATATTTTATAACAGACGGATTGGTTGTCAAACATGTGTCAAAATAAATTTTAATTTAAATCAAAATCACTATGGAGTATTTATATCAAAATAATTTTCTCCCCCTTTTAACATCGTTAGAGGATGAATTTCGATAAAGTACGAAACACGTCTTCAACCAATTCTGTTAAAGAATATTTATGCGAAATTTGAAGTAGATTGGACCAAGGAATCATGTTGTCCCATACAAACTTTGCCCCCCTTTTTCACCCCCTTAGAGGTAGAATTTCGTAAAATCCGTTCTTAGCTGACCTCTACTCGTCAAAAAGAATATTCCTACCAAATTTCAGGTCTCTGCGCCTTATAGTTTCAGAGATATCGTGATGAGTCAATGTATACGTGGAAATCTCTTATATATATATATGTATATAGAATAACAACCTAAATGTTTAATCATTCTATGAACCATACGTCTACAGTAGACGACACCCGGTAAATAAGTTTGTATTTATTACTTTTATAATTTCAAAAAATTAAACGGATTAATTGAATTCAGGTACATTCATTATAAATACCTACTTCAATATAATACCAACTGTATAAATACTAAGTATAATACATTAGTCTAAAAAATTTTGTTATAAGTATTAATAGTCTGCTTCTTTCTTCTAAATCCAGATGAAGTCAATGTCTATGCAATGAATACCAAAACGGATGGTTTTTTGAAATCCTGAAACATCTTTATGGCCAACAACAACACAACAAGGACAACAACCTATGTCCTTCTTAAAAGTCAAATCAATTGTTTCTATCCAAAATTCCACATAATTAATCAAACAGATATAGGTACTGCCGCATATTTTATAATGGCAAGTTTACATTTCACAGTACGTTTCGGCAATCGGACGTAAGCTTCTATATGGACTGACGACCGTTCTGGTGTAGTGGTGCGAGTAGTTGCTTCAAAACGCGCGCCGGTGGTCGCGCGTTCGATTCCCACAATTTGTACAAATATTTGTTTCCGGTCTAGGTGTATGTCCTTGTGGGTCTCCCCAGCGTCCCACAGGAGTTGCTGGTCTCCTATGGGTGCGTCCCCGGGTGGCAGATAGGAGGTACCACTCGTCGCTCTCCACGAGTGGTTGGGGTCTTTGGACCCCCGCGGACCAAAACCAGCAGCGGTGGGCGCGAAAGCGCAGGAGAGAGGATGGAGGGAGATCGAGGGTACTCTCTCCCTCCACTTCGGTGGTTGGGCCGCTCCCGGTACTTCTCTGAACTAGCAGAGTGGACCGGTCGAGTGGCTCCAATCACATACGGAGGGGCCGTCGGGCCCAGCGTCGGGACGTCACGTTTGTATGCATTTGCGAACCCGTGGCGCCCCACTACGGCGCAGACGGCCGTGGGTTTTAGTGTGTATTCTGGCTTTAGCGGTGAGAGTCAGCGAGTCCCACATTCCCGTCGCCTTCGGGCGGCGGGATGCGTAAAGGCATTTCCCATCGATAAAAAAGGGTCTCCCCACCGTGCCTCGGAGAGCACGTAAAGCTGTCAGTCCCGGTTGTAATTATAAACATCATCTGATAACGATTGTTACTCATAGTAGAGAAATTATCCGCCCGCAGTGAAGCAGCGTGGTGGATTAAGCTCCAACCCTTCTTCTACATGGAGAAGAGGTCGTCGCTCAGCAGTGGGTTGTTTACAGGCTGATACAGTACAGTTCTATATGGAGAAGAATCCTTTCCCAGTAGTGTGACGTTTTGAAACAAATTTAAAAAAAACACTCTAAATTCTTTGATAAAATTAAGTCTAATTAGTCTTACTTTTATCTTAATATAATTATGTATGATTTCTATGTTACCTACTCTAGTATCTATATTAAATACATGGTTTGGGTTGATAAAGTGATAAAAACGTTATAAAGGTAAAAGTACAATAAGGTGCTAAAAGGTCAATTGTTTATGCATATTTTAGTTATTATTATATATTCGACATTGATTTATATTTCACTAAGCGACTCACACAGTTTCACTTGCATTAAATTTCAGTACATTTAAAATTGGTTTTGTTACACCTGTTGAGTTTCTCAATCCATCTACGGCTAGATCTATACTATAGTCGGATCGCGGAGCAGGAAGAATTTTGTACATTGACCTTTTACTACCTATCTCTGTCACTCCCGCTTCCGTCCGTATATATATTGCGTCTTGCTCGTACGTACATTGTACACACAGGTAGTAAAAGGTCAATGTACGAAATTCTTTCTGCTCCGCGATCCGACTATACTCTGCACTAATAAGTTGTTAATGTTTAATATAAAAAAAATTGCAATATTATTGTTACATTTAATAAAATATATATCGATATATAGATAAGTTAATATTAAAATATATGTATTTGCTATTTCCAAATCAGTAGTAGCTGAATTGGTTTTTACTTGATTTTTATCATGTTTATTAACAAAGTATAATAATAATATTCAACATTAATTCAACCGAAATTAAACTTGT
The DNA here is from genome assembly GCA_036937285.1 of Euphydryas editha. NCBI lineage: Eukaryota > Metazoa > Arthropoda > Insecta > Lepidoptera > Nymphalidae > Euphydryas > Euphydryas editha. Next base: position 8,552,461 of record JAUPFZ010000011.1, read on the forward strand.
TCACCTTGAGTTTTTTTAGTTTTATTTTATTATAGCAGCTGTTACATATAATTCTCAGAATAATTCATTTATTTGTCGTTTTTTTGATAAGACATTATAATATGCAGGTACAAGCTAGGTACAATAAATATATTTTACATTGTTGGTGACGCCTATATGTTTGTAAATTGTTCATTACTGTCGTCGTCATCGATTTAATTGATGTGGATAGTAGATGAAGGATTAGTACAGCTGTCACCGTTGCATTCCAAGCAAGCCACAGTACAATTTAATCCACTTTTCCTGCACCCACAAAACACTCCGCATCCTGTTTTGCATGTACAAAAAATCATTTTTAATCATTTTTTTATAAGGATTCTGGAGCTAGTCGCTGCGTCATTGTTTACAGTATGAGTATTCCGCATTCATATTTCCGACCCCATTCTTCTGGTGATATTTCTCTTCCGAGCCATGTTTGTATTTTTAGATATACTCTTTTGAAGTGTCCAAAAGCAGTATCTACAGTAAAAGGTAAAGACGGCAGTTTACCCTATACTCGTACTTAGCCGAGAATTTTAAGTTAAAAAACAATAAACGTTTGCTATTTTTCTGCGTTAATTGGGTTAACACGTTACACGTTTTATATATACACTACCATGTAATCACTAAACTAAAAAAGAAACAGAACATAAAAAAAACATGATTTTTTAAAATACTTAAAATAAAAATCTCTAAATTATAACATATCAATAAGTTTTGAGATTTTTTAAGAACTAAATCTATGAGTATGTTATGTGACGACATAATTATCACATATACCTAGTTATACTATTTAAAAAAAATAATGTTAAACTTTATATTATTTTTTATCACAAAATTCAGTCGTAATGCTCTGAAATCAAAGCTTACTTAATTATCTATCTACCTTGTAAAAATATAAAAAACTTAAACAATATTGTTAATATGGAAATCAAGAAAGCAATTTCGCCCTTCAACTATACATATTCGTGCGTTACACTTTGGACAAAAAAAAATTGGTTTGGTGTTTGGTACAGTTTCTACATCTGCCTTTTGTCGTAAAATTAGGAAAATGTCCTGTCAGGTCGTAACGAGTAGCATCATCAGGCCTCTCCGCAACTGGTTCCTTTACTTTTCTCACAGATTTGGAAAATGCATCAGGTTGTAGATTTGAAGAACTCTTCTAAAAAAAACGCAGTTGCCTAAATAATGCGACTCTAAACTTTTTGAGTTGCAAAAGTTTTTATTTACCGATGTTTTGATGACGATACAGCAGCCAGGCATTATTGACGCAGATGTCCAGAAAACAATACTAAATACCAACGATGACTTTTCAAATACGTACGGTATAAAGCGACTAATATATCGGCTAGAACAACTCCACCCCTATTTCCATTATAGTGCTTTATTAAATTTGGGCATGTGTACAGAATATAAATTGAAATAATATCTATACTATTAGTTCTAGTATATCGTCGGTAAAAAGTAGCTTAAAGTAATCAAGTGGCGATTTATAAACATCAGTAGATTCGAAAAACAGCTCATTTTCTATGTCTGCTACTCCTTGAAACTTCATCGTTGTCCATTTAAGAAACATTTTGGTTGGTTTCCGTACGGTTTTTTTTTACGATCACCGGGGTTTTCTTATAACGCCGAAGATGCACAGTAGCTGATGTAGGTGCCGCAGGTATTGAAGGTGTGGCAGGTGTTGAAGGTGTGGGACTGCAGATTGAGTCTATAGATGGTGACGGTGGAATATAAACTGATGGTGAAAACAGTATAACATCAGGATCATGTTAAAGAGTGGAAGGTGAGTTTGGAGTTGAATCGATAGTTTTGTGTCTGGATCTCGGCTCTTCATGGACAGAAGCAATGGCGTATATTTTCGATACTCACAGTCATCACTATCGGAGATGTTTACATTTTCGACAGAAGACGCTACCGATCGGACAGAGCCACTGTCTTGTGAAATGTCTTGATGAGACCTACATATCTGAAATTCATCTTCCGAAGATTCGCTGGGTTCGATATCAGACTTAGCTCCGCATTTGACACCAAAGCCGGGATTTTTCTACTCCTAGTCATCTGAAAGAAAAGTATTGTAAGCTAAGGAATAGGGATTTGGTGAAAGGGGTAATATAAATTGCTGTCATGCATTATAAAGAAAAAAACTCTGTCTGGACAAAGGCTTGAGTATGTAGTAGCACAGTAGCCAATGTGCACTTTAAAACACAACATTCATAAACAGTTATAGTCTGTGACGTTGGCAGCAAAGCAGGCAATGTGCTTTTAAATATAAACAAAAAAATTGAGTCATTCACGCTGAACCTGGCAGTAACGTATTTTAATGTACACATAACAAAAATTGTGAATGACTATATATACAAAACAAATAGCACAAAAATAATATCACCAAACAATTGCATAAATTTTTAAAAAAGGTAAAAAAAGGTAAAATTATAACAATTTTATACATTTAAATTAATTAAATTTAGATAAAATAAGATACTTACAGGGCATTGCGCGGGTGCTGACCGACAACTCACCATTTTGTTCACCACTGACAATGTGTGTGCGAGACGGTTATAACTTTCTTTTTCTGTAAGAATAAATCGGGGCCTTCTGCTATTGACATATCCTATGTCCCTGATGAATGATGCTAAATCTGGTCCAGCCCTAATGAGAAGGTCGATATTACCTGGTACACTGAATGTTGGATCCGCTAGAGTAATTTTGTCTGATAGCTTTAATGTTCGTTTATCAATGTAATTGTTAAGATGTTATTTTCTGATTCCTGGAATAGTATATTATTTCAAACTCCTTTCAAAATTATTAAATCTTGGTTGGATTGTAGCTTTGACTTAATGATTCTGCTAAACTTTCCGTGATTAGATTCGGTGTCAAATAACGTCCGACAGCGAATCGGATGATTGTTTTTGTGTAGTATATTTATTGGTGCAGTAACTATTATTTCTTCAACTTTACCACTATTGAGAAGTACGACGCTGATAGTTTTTGAACTCGATGATACTTCGAGTCCATCATCTTTTTCTTTGTCATTATTATTCTATTTTTCCAAGTGTAGTATACTACACTTTTTACATTTTTTTTACACTTTTTGTGATGCACTTTTCCACACTTGAAACAATTGCTTCTGTAGCATTGATTTGTGTGATGATTATTTCTTAAGCAATTTAAGCAAAGATTAGCTTTTCTTGCTGCAATTACTATTTGAAGTATTGTTAATAGTTTTTAATTTCAATCATTTTTTACATTTGTAAGTTGGATGGCCATATTCTTCACAAATAGGACAATTTTTAAATCATACTGTTGTAAGTACATATTTGACTGCACAATAATAAAAATACATAATTATAGCATATAAATAAAAGTTATATATTTTTTTTTCAATACGCAAAAAAATAGCTACGTAGTTAGCCTAGCTAGTTGCCAAGTGTACTAATCTGTTAGGGACCGCGTCAGCAGCTGCTGTTGTCCCTTCTATAATTCCGCCCACCCTCGCCTTTACAGTTCCTTGAGGCTCAAGGACAAGTTTGTAATGGTTCTCCTTTTCAAATATTATTTTAAATTGAAGAAAATAAAAGAAAACTGATTTTTTTGTTTCTTTTTTTATTTCAATTAAAAAATTAAGATCGCATAAAAAAGCTTTTTAACATTTGTTTATACATTGTTAAAAACACATTTCAAAAGTTTATAGGTATAAAGATTCATTGACTGGCCCTGATTCCGAGGTATAAGGGCCGAAACACATAACGGCGTTGCGGCGCCGCAACGCTAAATTCGGCGGTGGCGTCACCGCCAATTTTAGCGGCGCGGCACCGCCAATTCCGGCGTTGTGACGTCATACTTGTTGACCATGATTTATTGACATTTTGTGTCTATTTTTATATTTTATTTTTTTGTGTCTTTATTAGACATGGGTATCTCAATGAATTTTTATGAACTGCAGATAAGCTCATGAGCCATATTATGCTTGAACCGGAGCTGTGAACCGGCTCACAGTTCAGCTCAATTGTTGTTATGTTGTTACTTTTAACTATTAGATTTACAGCTAATTTAAGACTCGGTTCAAACAAGTGACATGTATGATGTACCTAAATTATAAATATGTAATAAAGCAGCGTTTCGAAAAGTTATTATAGTGATATTTTTTCTATCTTACACAATTATAGGGGAATGCTAATTTCATGCATATGATAAACGCTAAAGTGAGTTTCTTTGTTTGTTTTACGCTTTCACGCTTTAACTATTCACCTGAATTACGATCATCATGAAATTCTGCATACCAGTTGTCTGGGGTACAGAAAAGGACATAGAGTACCTACTTTACGTACCGACTACGCTGGTAGCTGTACCACGCAAGCGGAGCCGCGGGCGAAAGGTATTTATTTATATTTAATCTATAGAACGAATATAAATGTAAGATATTAATTTATGTATTACTTTATTTAAATCTTGTTTAGGCTTTATAAGACAATTTTTTTTTAAATCCTACCAGTATAAAAAAAATTATTGACAAAAATCTTTACGATCGAACAAAGAGCTGATATCGAAATTATACGATAATTCAACGCGCACAACATAATTTTGCGATTTTTTTTTTTTTCGTTCAAATGTCATCGAAATGGAAATTGTAACTACTGAACTGCCCTCTCGTATTTAGTTTCTGAGCTTTTAAACATATACTTTAGATTTTTACTTTTTAGATTAGATATAGTGGTCATGTACAGGCGATTGTACGATACATTGGAACGAAAAACGATAATTTTACGACCGAAAATACATAATACTGTCAGCAAATAATGCTAACACTGGCTGAATTACACATCACTTATCACTAGTGTCTATCACTCTTGCAAACAACACGCGTCAGTCAACCCAGAAGCAGTATTAAAATTACAATGTCTGACGTTGATATAGATTTTTTTTTTTTCTACTTTAATAACAACTTCAAATATTAACAAATTTCACGTGAATTATAATATTTAAAATAATTAAATTAATATCCGCAATCAAAAATCACGAAGAACTGGTTACCCTACAACAACGCTCTTTTTCGCGACGCCGCAACGCCGCAACGCAAACTGCTGATTTTTGCGTTGCGTCAACGCAACGCCGTTATGTGTTTCGGCTCTATATCTTACGGCGCTCCACACTTGACTGAAAAACATTTTATTAATAAATTACAAAATTTGTACACAATTGATAGAAATTGTAATATTTATTAATTTTTTTTTTTTCATTTTTTAATACTTCTTCATTTTCGTCAGAGCTCCTATCAGGCTGTTCATATTCAAATATTTGCTCAGCTATATCATGTTCCAAATCCTGTTCATTCTCATAATCATTATCATTTCTTTCGTCTCATTACAATTTTTACATAGTTGAGTGCAACAGGAGCCCGTTTTTTTACATGTGCATCGAGCAGTTGTAGTCCCCGGTGCACCCAAAGTTGATCTGTAAAAAAATATAAGATATTTAATCAAAATCAAAATCAAAAAACAACTTTATTCAAATAGGCCCCACGAGCACCTTCGACTCGTCGTTTTACAAATTAACACTTTAAAGAGATTATTATTTTGTAAAAGTAAAGCTACCACCGATTCGGAATGTACCTAGATTCTACAGAGAAGAATCGGCAAGAAACTCCGCAGTTACTCTTTTGAAAATAATATATAAACTGTGTTTTAGTGCAAAATTAGTAATATCTTGCATGAAATACAACGCCATTAAGTCCACACATCTTTATCGACTAAGTAATCGTGCACCAAAGAATACGCTTTATCTATTATTTTTTTAAAATAAAATCTTTAAATTTATGTTGAGACAATTCCAAAATTGTTTGTGGGATTTTATTATACATGCGAATACCATAACACAGAAAGGAGACGTTTACGCAGTCGGAAGCTTGGAGTTACAATTTTATTATTCCTTCTAGTGTTTATACTGCTATTAATACCTACTATTTATTTCAAAACAATGAATATTCTGGTGAATATATATAATATTGTTATAAATATATTTACAACAATATTATATATGTTTGTTATAAGCATATTATATGTTAATAATATAAGTACTTATAACAACATAAAACTCAGAAATATAAATATATTTCAATATTAATTACCAATTTTTGTAACTCTTTCCATACTGGATCATCAGTATTGGTGATGGGTAGCATCATAGTGCTTGCCCTCTTCCACCCCCATTACTCTGAAACTAACTTAAGGGGGTGGTCGGGATTTATTGCAGTTAAAGAAATTCATATTCAGCAAAAGTACTGCGATTTCTCGTATTTAAAAAATATGCATAGAAATCTTCAAGATATTTACTGTTTCGGTGAAATTACGAAAACACGATAGAAATAACTTCATTCGATAGAAAATAATCACAAAGTAAGGTCTTTGAAATGGTTTGAAACGGTTTAAATAAAGAAAGCAAACGAGCAACCACCTAAAAGTTTTCTCAGAATATTAAACATGTTAAAATTGAATTATTTGATGTTGGGTTTTCGATATTTTTGTACTTTTCATTCATGATTTATCAATATTATAATTTGTCGGTTACGCCATCCATTCCGAGCGATTTCAAATCGGTTCTCCTTCACTTACTCGCTGCGTTCGACAGTGACAGTCTAAACGTGATGCTAAATAGACGTGTGTCGCTTTAGTCTCCAAACGCGCTTCGTATATTCACGAAAATACAGAACAAATACTAGTAAAATGGGCAATAAAGAGCTAAAAAAAAAGAAGAGGAACCAGAAGGGCCCGAAAAAATAAAGGTTTACATATGGTAAAAGTGCAAAGGTAAGTAATAAATTATTATAATTTATTAATTAACTAGTTAATCAATTGCTGTTAGTGTACCTTTATTTCACTAATATCTGCATTGACAGCGTTGCTTTGTGGTCTGGCGACAGAATCAAGTTGTTGAGACGTTAGGTTCGATCCTCAAAAAAATTTTAGTTTTGGTAGAATTATGTTTTTGTTTATTATTTTTTTTATGCAGTTACTTGTGTGTGTAGGAAAAATATGTACTTATATATCTTACTTATTTTTTTAATCAATTTTTTTTTACCCGACTGCGACAGAAGGAGAGTTATGTTTTTCGAGTGTATGTATGTATGTGTGTATGTGTGTATGTGTGTGCGTGTGCGTGTGCGTGTGCGTGTGCGTGTGCGTGTGCGTGTGTGTGTGTGTGTGTGTGTGTATGTATGTATGTATGTATATATGTATGTATTTATGTATGTATGTATGTATGTCCATTTCGCGGCGCCCGCAAATGGCGGAATGAGGGGGGGGGGGTAGTTGAATTTTTTTTCTTACTGTAGCAATATGGGTATCAAATGAAAGTTAGTAAATTGTTTTATTCTTTTTAGTTTATAATAAGAGTATTTTACGCAGTCGGGTTTTTTTGATTTTTTTTAATTAAGCATACTTGTGAAATAAAGATCATACTTTGATATATAATTAAAATTTCCAGAAAACGACGGTGTATTTCTGAAGATGATGCAATAGACACTGGAACAACCGCTACCACCACTCGCATGTATGTACAATTCGATGTAAACCGAATATTATTGCTCGCGTACGGTGGGTCACTCGCTAAATATAAACCACCAGTGCAATATGAGCTAATATCACTATGGATAAGCTCGACGGGGAACTGGCAGAGGAAGTCGCAATCGTCGGCCGCTGGAGTCTCCCGCCGCTTTCGGAGCTTGGGGTGGATGAGGCGGCTAGCCGGCTCTGCGACGCATTCACTGCTGTCTGCAGAGCGGCCATGCCGCCCACGAAGCGTCCATCCCCACGGCGGGCACTCTACAGGTGGTCGGCTGAGATAGCTGGCCTCCGGGCCGCCTGCAACGGGGCCAGGAGACAATTACCCGGAGCAGGCGGAGACGCTCCCAGGACGTGGACAGGGACGATGGGCTGCGCAGGATCTACGTGTAGAAAACGAAGATCCTGCGGTAGGCCATATGCCGAGCCAAGGAGGAATCTTGGCTGGAGTCGGCCCCCATCAGCGAAACGCTCCAGCCGGACCGACTGGGGAGGGACCCGAGCGCTTTGTTCCCTCAGAATGGCTCGGCAGATGCCGGACGAGGAGGAGGGTGTTCCGCCACCCGTCACAGAGGCTGCAATGGAGGAGGTGATTACCCGCCTCCAAAATAAGAAGAGGGCGCCGGGTCCAGACGGGGTGCACGGGAGAGTCCTTGCGACCGCTCTCGGGCACCTCGGCGACAGCCTCCGGGAGCTATTTGACCGCTGCCTGCGGTCTGGCCAGTTCCCGGGGGTCTGGAAAGACGGTCGGCTCTGCCTATTTCCTTAGGCAGGTCGGACCCCGGACTCGGCTTCGGTGGTGCGACCGGTGGTTTTGCTGAACGAAGCTAGGAAGGCCTTGGAGAAGATAATCCCTACCTATACCTCCCGACCTCTCCGATCGGAGGGTAGGGTTAGAGGGTTTAGGGCTCCGTGTCAGGATTGACAAGACCGAAGCCCTACTATTCCGCGGGACCGGCCGCAAGGGACCTCCACCGGGGGCTACCCTGCAGATTGGAGAGGGAAGGGTCAGGATGAGCCCCCAAGTGAAATGTCTGGGGCTCATCCTTGACGGAGGGTGGACCTTCGGCCCACATTTAGCTATGGTAGGACCGAGGTTCATGAAGGCGGCGAGTGCGCTAGGCAGACTCCTCCCGAACCTCGGAGGACCCAGCGCCGCCTGCAGGCAGCTGTATTCTGGAGTCTGCCGGAGTATGGCGACGTACGGTGCCCCGATTTTGGGCGGTTCGCCTCACCGCGAGAAATAAAGCAGCGCTGTGCGCTGCGCTGAGGGCAATCGCGGTGAGGGTGATTCGGGGGTACTGTACGGTATCGTGGGCTGCAGCTACTGCTCTAGCCGGCGACCCCCCGTGGGAGCTCGTGGCGGAAGTTCTTGCCGAGACCTACTCATATATCTCGGGTAGGAGGGCTCTTGGTGAGAACCCTACGTTGGACGGGATCCTACGGGTGAGTCGGATAGGCCAGGAAGCGCTTATGCGGAGGTGGGGGAAGGACCTGGCGGGGCAGCCGTACGGTACATGCGTAACGACTGCCATTCGCCCAGTCCTTGAGCGGTGGATGCGTCGAAAACGCAAGCCCCTCAACTTCCGTCGGACGCAGGTTCTCACCGGGCACGGTTGCTTTGGTGACTACCTGTGCCGGACGGCCCAGAGGGAGCTGACGACTGAATTTTATGATTGTGGCGCGGCGGTGGACTCTGCCCAGCACACCCTCGAGGTGTGCCCGAGATGGGCGGCGCTGCGTCAAGGTCTGACGTCGGTCCTCGGTGGGGACTTGTCGCTCCCGAGCGTCATCACCGCGATGCTCGGTGACGACGAGTCCTGGAAGGCGATAGTCTTCTTCTGCGAGACAGTAATGTCCCAGAAGGAGGCCGACGAGTGGGTGAGAGAGGAAGCCGCCGACGTGGCCTCCATCCGCGGGCGACGAATGGAGGTGCGTAGGAGGCGCTACTTAATGCGCCTCCAGTAACGCCCCTGTGTCCGTATTGGGCTGTGATGGGAACCCGGTCCTACTAGACACGGCGTCGTCGGGACTGTTCAGAGTTTATAGCCCGTCGTGGTAAACCACGCACGATTTTATCCGATAGTGGAACTAATTTTGTAGGCACCTGTAATGAACTAAATACTTTTTTGCAGACGTTTAATCTTGACTCGTGTGTTGCACAGGAAGGCATCGAGTTTAGTTTCACGCCACCTTATTCTCCCCATTTCAATGGCGTTGCAGAGGCCGCCGTGCGGTCGATCAAGCATCATTTAATTCGACTGCTGCACCAGCATCACTTCACGTACGAAGAGCTGTATACGTGTCTTACACAAATTGAATCAATTTTAAACTCCCGACCTCTAACTCCTCTGTCGTCCGATCCTCTTGACTTCTCTGCCTTAACACCTGCCCACTTTTTGATTAGACGACCACTAACATCTGTACCTTATCCACAGTTAACAGAAATCAGTATCGGCCGACTAGGACGCTTCCAAAGGGTGGAGCAGCTTAAACAACATTTTTGGAACAGGTACCATACGGAGTACATACATCTACTGCAACAGAAGACCAAGCGGTCTACATCTTCCAGTGACATTAAAGTAGGATCTCTTGTACTCAAAAAAGAAAAGGCCCTGCCTCCTCTATTGTGGTGTCTTTGACGTATTGTGCAAGTGTATCCAGGAGGTGACGGAGCGACGAGAGTGGCGGATATCAAGACAAAGAAGGGCACGATACGGCGCGTCTTCAACAACATTTGCCCACTACCTCTTTGAAGTTTACCCTTCAACCCGGGGAGCTTGTTCGAGCGATATTGCCCGCGCGCTGCGACGGGGATACAGCGGGTAGCAGGCGGGGGCCGTAGCACGGCCAATAGCTCCACGCAGTACGAGACTTGCATCGGGACACCACCGGCGACGCACGTTTAACCTATCTTATAATATTATTTTTGTACGGTCAATATACCAGCCTACATACAGTCCACTAGTCTTATTTATTTCTCTTTTAGTCATAGGACCCTAACAAATAGAATAGAATTTTATTGAGAGATATTTATACACTGTTACACATAAAAATTAAATAATTTAATACACAATAAAAGAAATACTTAAAAAAAGGTAAAAAATATATAATAAATAATAATATATAATATATAATAAATATATAATAATATTTATACAAAAAAAGAATAAAATATACGTAGTTCAATTAAAAAAAAATAAACAAAAGAAGTATTTGTGTATACAATTAAAGCAACAAACATACAAAATTACAAATACATTTAATACATACAATAACATATAAAATTACAAATACTTAAATTAAGTTACAAAAAAAAGAATTGACAAAATATATATAAATATGCGCTTGAATATGATATCGTAAAAAAATTACCGAGAGCCCTGTCGTACCTGCTAAAGTTCTGGTCGTAGACATCCATATTGCAATCTAGGTAATAAAATTTTGTAAGTAATACCAGCCCTCCCATATACTTATAGAGCAAGATCCCAGGGCCGCCAGACGTCACGTATTTTCTGACGGATGAAATGTGGACGATTGAGTAGTGTTAGTATGTACTATGATCGTATGCCTACCTGCTAGCTTGGTCAAACGGCCAATTTCCAGGTATCAGGTAATCAAGGTACATAAAAACATTACTTACTTCACGTAAATTCTCATGGCTGATTTTCATATATGTTTCCGAGTGTATAGTTAAAAATAAATTGTCAATACTCCCAGACACTTTCCGTCGGCCATATTGCTTGGCAGACGCTTTAAGGGTCTCAAAATAAATAATTAGTTAACTTCACGTAAATTCTGACGCTCCATTTTTATATATGTTCATCCGACAACTATTTTAAAACCTTTGACAAGAAAACAGACCGATCCAAGGGGCCAATCATCCCCTAAACTAAATTTTAATATCTCTGTGAGTGGGAGCGCGAGAGCATTATCTACGCGCATGAGTGAGACCGACTGCGCTGTTAAGGCTATGAAAATTACTTGAACAGATATTTTATAATTTTTAGAACTTTTGTTGACAAGTAAATTATGGCAACAAAAATAAGAATAAAAATTGACATATAATAAATAATACTAAAGTTTTTAATTTTTTTTTTCAATTTATTAATTAGAAATAAAAAATATTTTTTAAAAATACCACTTATATTAAAATAACAGCAATTTTTTAAATTAATTATTTATTGGAAATTTGGAAACAAAGTAGAAAAATATTAATCCTTCAATATATCTTAACAGTGCCTTTTACTCTTCATTATCATCATCGTTAAAATTAGATAATTCATCATTCAGCCAATCTTGAAATTAAATATCTAAATCGTGATCGTCATCATCAGCATTATCCTTATTTTCTTCCTCTGTAAAAAACAAGTTAAACAATGAAGGTCTGAAAAAACTAAAGAGATACAAATAATATGAGAAACAAAAATAATTTACCTGATTGTTCTTCCAGCGACTCACTGACAAAACCCGGTAACTGATCTCCATCGGACCAATGAAAATCATATTTACCATCTTGTAGTGTTCAGCCGTTGTTTTCGGTGTTGAAAATATTTATCATCTTCATACTTGCATTGTTCCAAAGACTAGCGATATAGCTAGCCCGACGAAACTGTTGCCAAAGCTCACTTTGCCATAATTTACTTGTCAACAAAAGTTCTAAAAATTATAAAATATCTGTTCAAGTAATTTTCATAGCCTTAACAGCGCAGTCGGTCTCACTCATGCGCGTAGATAAAGCTCTCGCGCTCCCACTCACAGAGATATTAAAATTTAGTTTAGGGGATGATTGGCCCCTTGGATCGGTCTGTTTTCTTGTCAAAGGTTTTAAAATAGTTGTCGGAAGAACATATATAAAAATGGAGCGTCAGAATTTACGTGAAGTTAACTAATTATTTATTTTGAGACCCTTAAAGCGTCTGCCAAGCAATATGGCCGACGGAAAGTGTCTGGGAGTATTGACAATTTATTTTTAACTATACACTCGGAAACATATATGAAAATCAGCCATGAGAATTTACGTGAAGTAAGTAATGTTTTTATGTACCTTGATTACCTGATACCTGGAAATTGGCCGTTTGACCAAGCTAGCAGGTAGGCATACGATCATAGTACATACTAACACTACTTAATCGTCCACATTTTATCCGTCAGAAAATACGTGACGTCTGGCGGCCCTGGGATCTTGGACTATTACGTACAACATACTTCCATAAACATTATTTTTTAGAACTGAAGAAAATATTGATATTTTGTTGATACATATTTTGTTACCTGCTTTATGATCAACGGTCGTAAGTTTACAGATGATTTTATTACAAAATAAATGTTTAGTGGATATTACATAAATTATTTTCAAAAGATTTTTATTATTATTATATTGTCTAATGTCACTTTTAATTTTTGTTTGTTTTTTATAGTTTTATTATTAAAAGTCATTTTTCATAAAAAGAAACTTTACATTTAGATTGTGTATGTAATGTGTTCGCATTAGGAGCAAAAAACGAAAAAGTTTTATAGATATTATATAGAGGGCTCGGAACCTAAAATTCCTTATTTAGCGAAGAGATGGCGTTAGTTAAAAAGGTTCGTTGAACCTGTGCGTTCGGGCAGCGAGGGGCAGGTAAGGTGTTGGGAGGAGATGCGGAACTCAAACGCTCAAGGTCATTCGCTCATCTAAGCCCCTTAACTCATTTCGTAACCATTATTGTATGTATTTGGTAAAAAACACGATATGCGTGTTCACGCAATGATGACGGAGTGGGTGGTAAAATCGCTAGTGACAATTCTATCTTAGCTTGCACTATTATATCTTAATTACTTGATTGGACGCTCCCGTAGATGATTTATTTAATTTATATAAGCTAATAATTAATTGTTCAGCGGCTGCATAGAATAGGTATAGGGTAGACTGGGTACGGTTGAAACAATTTTGCTTATATCGTCCATAGCTTTGCTTTTTATTATCCGAGCAAGAAAAATGTGTGTTTAATACAAGATCATGTTTCTGTCTACTAATGGGTAATGAGACTTAAGTTTAATATGTGTTATTTTAAATAGTAAATCAAATTAAAAAAAAAAACGATTTGTTTCAATCGTTAGTTTTAGCTGAAAAACAGTTATAGTGATGGTGAAAATAATGATAAATAAAAGCTAGTCACGATATAATATTCCATGACCTTCATTTCGAACAAAAACACACACTCAATACTGTCACTTAAATAAGAACAATAATAATTGGAAAACTCTCCAAGCTAAAATAGTTACTTTTGGTTAACAAAACACAATATGGCCTTCTAAAAACAGCTAAAGTCCGTGGAGGGCAACGCAACATTGGGGTTCGTGTTCAGACCTGTCGTCCGCTTCGTTCTCTCCTTGGACTCCTTACCGTCTCCCGCCAACGGTTCGCGAGATATTCGTGTTGTTTCAACCGTCCTGTGTTTCAATCGTACCCAGTCTACCCTATCACTGGAGCAGCTGTTAGAGTTATAAAAGCACTGGCATACATTTTGTGAAATTTCGTCCTTTTGTAATATATTTAATATAGATTTCTTGCCTTTTCGGAATAAAGCACTAGTAGAATTACACCCGAAGAACGTATGTGCAAATAAAATAAATGATTTCATTTTTGTGTGAGAAGCTATTGAGTAAAACGTATTTAGTTTCTTGCCACTAGATACTTTACAAAAGTTCAAATTTAAATAACCCGGAGTTAGGGCAATCAGTACCTATAATAGGTATAACAAATAAATCTGTATCATTTTCAAAAATAATTACTGGATTATTAGTTCTTTCTTTTATTTGTATTGCTGTTCTCATAATAAGCACAGCAGCATCTTCACGAGCTATTTGTACGTTTATATTATTTGATTTTAAATGAGCTGCTAATTTATCTACGCTTTTTTTTAATTGGCAAAGTCGGATAAAAACTTAATAAAAACATTAAATTCTTACATAAAATCAACAACAAAATTAATGCTTACTTAAAATATATTAAGAATCTCTTTCAAACTTATATTTTACTCAGAAAAAAAAATTGTTTTGTTTATAAACATGTGCTCACAATATATGTACAGTAGGCGCGCGAGTTCATGTCCATCCTGAGGAATGCGGTAGTTCTGTGACCTATCATAATGTCGATATCGATAATCTCATTTGGTCAATCATAATATCTATTCCATATTTATTGCAACTTTAAGTAAGTAAATATTTATTTATTTATTTATTTTTATTTAATACTTTATTACACACGTTATTAAATAATAGCATTGAAGAAAAAAAATTTACAGTAAATGTACAATGGCGGCCTTATCATGCTTATGTATTATAAAAGTTTATTTCTATTTGAAATTGGTGAAGGCGAAGTACTCATGGTTTCGTAAAAAAAAAGCAATACAATAGCGGTCAATAGTTTTTAGTATCGACAAGCACGCGTCACCGTCAACGGACAACACTCGATTTCGGACGAATTCGGCGAGTCGGGTGAAGGCGGGGCGCGCTGCTCCCGCCCTTCACCTCAGGCCCCGATGGACATGAACTCGCGCGCGTACTGTACAAGTGTGTTCTTTTGATGACGCGCAATTCGACACAATACCAATAGCATACGTAAAGTAAATGTGACGCGTGCGCGATTCGGTGCAGGTGCAGGACCGTATTATTAATAATGAGTTTTGGTAATTAAAAATAAGCAAATATATTTTTTCTTTTTTGCAACTAAACTAAAGCTGATAACAAAAAAATGAATACTACCTTGTAAATACAGTATAATACCTACCTACCATTTGTGTAGATTTTTTTTTAATGTAACTTTTACATGATTTTTTTTAAATTATTTTTTTACTGGACTATAGGTACAGTCCAGTAAAAAAGTCGTTTAAACCATGATTTCACCAGTGTTGGCACGTTATGAAAAAAACTTCTTCATTAATACGTAAATAATGAGATAATGTAAAAAAAATTATCCAAATGCATGCAATACATTTAAGGGGTAAAAAAAGTGGTGAAAAATGACCTTTTTGTAAATAACTTGAAAATTAGTAAAAAAGAAGTAGTAAAAATAGTAGTCATAATAACATATAATGCGTGCAAATGCGATAGATAATAAACGCGCGACTTATTATTATTTTTGAAATGCAAAATTACTAATTTATATTTATTTCTCTTTAATTGAAAATATTTTTAAGTTAGAAACTTAAGGGATGCACATTAGCGAGTGTAATTATGTAATTTGAAACCTAAAAATAATTTATCGTGCAAAAATTTATCAATTATTTTTTATAATTAAAAATATAATGTTTTTGTGCCTCGCCCCGCGCGCTGATGCAAGTCGCCAGAGTTATCGTTTGCTGTAACAATTAATAAAGCACATGGGCAAACATTTAAGCACAAAGGAATCGATTTACGTCAAGACTGCTTTTCACGCGGAAAACTATAATATGTTAGCTATGCCTATTGCCTATAAACTATAATCAAGATCAGGTTGCGGAAGAAACCAGTATTTTCTTCTCCTTGGTTGATTAATAATACTATAAAAATATTAATTTTTATTAAGCACGTTTTTTCCTCAAATTAACGCGGATAAAACCTTTGGGCACAGCTGCTAGTCTCGCATCCTCTAATTTATGAGACGTTGCCGCTTTGTGCATGCGCGCGTTGTCTGATAGACTAATTTGGGAATACATATGTAAAATTGCAACTACAAGGTGGCTAAGTGGTCAGCGTACAAGGCTCTCGTAGGAACGATTTGGGTTCGATACCTCGTGATGTATTATCATTTTATTTTATTTCTATCAATTTATAAAATGACTGTTACTGATAATTGAAATTTGAATTAAAGATAAAAGGCACTTTATTTTTAATTTTGACCTTTAGTAGGACAAATTGGCAAGGTAAAGAAGCTCGAAAAATGGGTGCCTCACGAATCGAATGAACGCCAGCGCGAAATACGCATCGAAACGTGCCTTGCACTGCTCATCAGATACACAAACGAAGGCATATTGAATCGCATTGTTACTTGTGACGAAAAATAGATTCAATTCGACAATCGCAAGCGCTCACCTAGTTCTGCTTATCTAGCGTTTATCTAGCTATCAACCAATTGGTTAAGTCCTGGTTCAGTACTTAAACAATGCCCTAAGCGGAAAATGACGCCCAAGAAAGTGATGGTAACTGTTTGGTGGTCTAGCGCCGGTGTAATTCATCACAGCTTCTTACCAAACGGCATGAGCATTACTGCAGATGTGTACTGTGAAGAACTAAACACAATGATGGGGAAGCTCGCACGTCTCCAACCAGCTTTGGTCAGTCAAATAAATTTAGACAACGCGCCACCTCATACTGCATATACAATAAATTATAATAATTTAATCATATTACGACGAATTTCACTTTCCCACAATTTGTAAGAATGATCAAAATATTAAAAAAAAATGTACACTCTGTTATACAATAAATATCAATATTGATTTCACCCCGATTTCATAATTATTTATTTTCACTCCCTAACTTATCAAATTTTAACATTAAAGAGCCAATCCACGAGCGATAGCGAGAGAGTGTGGGGAGAACGAAAAATAAAAATAATAAAAAGTTATTCGGTCTTGAACCCAAGACTACAGTTTCCGAAGGAGAGCACGTTACCACAAGGCTTCCGCCCGCTTGCGATCAACTTGCGAATTCTTCGTATACATAAATATTTATTAAACTTTTACCGTTGATATCTTTTTAACAAGGGCTCATTTGAGAGTATAATATTTATTGCTTGATATACCCTTAGGCCCCTCTACCAACCCATCAAAAATCATTGGAATCCCCGACCCACACGTCTGAGGGTTTCCTTGTGAGCGAAATCGGTGACGTCGAGTAGGGAATGGCCTCTTGTTAATATAGGTTAGAAAATAAACACAAAAGAATAAAATTATTTTAAGTTCAATATTTATGTTCTTTATATATTAAATGCTTAAATAAAATCAACAACGAAATTTATACCTAAAACATAGTAAGAATCACTTTCAAACTTATATTTCAATCGAAAAAAAAAGTTGTCTTGTTTATAAACACGTGCTCACAAAATATGTATAAGTTTGTACACTAATCCACTTTACTTTGATCATGCGCAATTCGACACATCAACGCATTGTATGCTAACATAGCATACCTACTTATACCTATATTTGACGTCTTTTTTTCTCTTTTGCAACCAAACTAAATCAGATAACAAAAAAATGAATAAAGTCTTTTTTGTGTAGATTTTTTTTCTATTTACTCTTTTACTTGAAACTTTTCTTTGTATTTCTTACCGTTTTCAAATTATTTACAAAAAAGGCACTTTTCACCACTTTTTTTTACCCCTTTCTCCTACATTTGGATCAATTTTTTTTATATTATCTTATTATTTACGTATTAATTAACATATTTTTGCATACTGCGCCAACTCTAAACAACTAATAAACCGAAACTATAAATCTCTGCAATGATTAAACAAATTATTTATTTACTTTTTTATCTCTAGCAACTCCAATTGACTTTGACATTTGACACAAAACAAAAGCTACACAACAAGTAAATATCTGTATATGTACAATAAAGTAAACGATTAATTCTTGGAATGTATTTATTTGCTTTTTACCGTTTTATTAAAATTAAATAAAAAAGATCAATTAAACTAAAGCTTAACAATTATGTTTAACTACGATGTCAAGTTTTTAACGAGCGACGACTCAATAGACATAAAAAACAATGACTTCAAAAGTTTTAAGTATGTACTTATTTGTGCGTATCCTACTTTTAAACTTTTGTTTAATTTTTTATCTTAATCGTTTACAACTTTTACACAGATATGAGAATAAAAAGAAGCTTGACGAAACATTACACGATCTAGGAAAAAGAAGTTTTTGCGAGCGACGTGGGGGTTATTGGAAATCACCGAGGCTCCGACAACTACGGCAATTAGAGTCGAACCTTCGTGACCGAAATATAGCTTACTGTGAATGGGCCAACGATTCACTAGTTACCATTGTTTTTTCTTCAGGTGTCATCGCTTATATTTCAGTCAAATATAGTACTTTGGACGTAACACAAATCCTATTTGATAGATACTGTATCGGAAAAATAAACGGACAAACAGTTACTGGGGGTAAATATAAAATATTTTATTATATTAAAAACAATTTGCCTAATTTACGAATAAAAATAATTTAAACAATATCCTTTGTTTTAATTACAGTTGTTTTATGCAACAAACTTTTATTGTTAATACATCCAGATAAAGTTGCTACATTAATTAGTTTTGGAAAAATTATTGATGACCGTATGCCATGTCAAATATCAGAAAGAGACCCACACTTTCAAGTGAGTTAAATAAATATTAAACAATACTTTTTTATGTATATTTAAACTACAACACTGATATTGTTAATTAGTTATTATATGAATAAATATATACAATTAAATATAAATTATATTCTTTTCATTATTACAGACAATCAATCTCGGTGGATGTGTACGAAAAGTAGATCGGCATGTCTCTTGGTCAGAAAACCCATCACACGTAAGAGTATTAGTGTGGGGAGCCACTGTATCTGAACCGGCACCTTGGAGTCCTGTACTTGAAGATCATGCCAATCTACACTTATACCAAATAATAGGGTAAGAAAAATATACATCTGATAAGTAAGACAATTTTAACATAGCTTTGATTTTATATTGACAATGAAATAAAATATTCATAATATAATAAAATATAAAATTCTATAACAATTTAATTTTAAAGTTCAATTAAAATTATAAATAAAAGTAAATCAATTTATTTATTACACTTTAGAAATAATATATTCTTTGAACTTTATCTTTCTTTTATTTTTTTTTTTTTATTTTTTTACCTGTCTTATTATTCTTTCCAACTTATGCTATAATGCTTTTTTTCATATATATAGAATTAATTAAATTTAACATATGTTTTAGGCATCAAGTGAATTTATTGGCATACCATCAACTAGAAAATGACATTCTATTTGCTGAACTTTCACATAAACATGACAACATTGTTCACATTGTAGAACAAATTGCTTGTCACAAGGTATGAGTGAAGTAAAGAAATTTTATTTTATTATGTTGCATATAGTTTTGTATTAATTACTATGATCTCTTACCAAGGCATCAGAAGCTAAATACAAACCAACTTCTTAACTTTAAAGTAACATTTTCATTTCTATTAATAGCTCCATCGCTGAAAATAACTTATATAATATGTACATATATAATGAATTTGAGTAATTATTAAGTGAACCAGTATTATTAAAAACAAATATTTTAATATAAATTTTTTACTTCGGTTTGTATCAGGTTTCTGTTGTAAGCAATAATTATTAATATCATTAGAAAAAACTACGAGGGTTATTTGAAAAGTTCGTATTATATTTAGGAGCCATGGTCTTATAAAGAAGGTCTTGCAAGGAAACCTAATTTCAGTACTAAGAGATTAGTATGATCGTGATATAACTTTTATCTTTCACGTCAACATTGCTATTGATGGGAGCACACCGGTTGAGTGACAAGTGAAGGTAAGCAACTCAGGCTCATTTCACATTATCAATCATATGGCGTATATTTTTCTCTCCCAAGTATTGTGTTATTTAATAATTGTTTTGCGATTTTGTTGTTATTTTTGATTTGTTATTTAATTGTTTGAGTTTGATAATGTTCAAAACATGATTTGACTTCGTTGCATAGAATGCCCACCTATCGTCATGCCTCTAGTGGCCGTAAATTGAAAAGAAAAGCCACATTAAGTCGACGTGCCCACCTACTGTCGTTGCAAGACCTATATTATAAGACTGTGGTTAGGAGCATGCTATTTTTATGGAACTACCCTCATTTTGAAGCTACATTATTCTTGAGCAATTGCATAAAATTTCATTTTCTTATTTACATTCGTTATGGTTTCTCACACTACCATGGCAAACAAGTAGTGATAATTTTAAAAAATTAATAAAATCGAACATAGTTTTGTGATTAAGTACTTGTATAAGAAAGGTTTACACCAAAACAAAATGAAGGCATGTTAGCAACTTAGGAGAATCTGGATCGTTGTATGCTACTATAAAAAAGTGAGTTTCAAAAAGAGAATTCAAACGTGGTCGAGGAAGTATCGACCAACGTAGCGGTCGGCCATCGACACATACTACCGACGAAAACATTGAAAAAATTTGTGTTTTGATTTTATCTGACTAAAGATTGACTGTTAAGGAGATAGCTGACACCATTGGCATCTCATCTGAATGAACGCACCACATCATTACCACTGAGCTACACTTTTCAAATGTGTCTGCGTGGTGGCTGCCTCGGCTACTTTCAGCTAAACAAAAACGCGTTCGACTAACGATTTCTCGAGACTATTTGGCAGCGGCGTGCACAGGATTATGACACTGGGCATGCGGCGGAGTACCCGGTCACAAAAACTTTTTCTTTTATAGATTTTTAGCATAGCTACAGCCACGCGATGGATGCGATGGAGCGAAGTCGGAAACCATGCCAACAGAACAAGTCTTAGATGTACTACTATTTATTTACCTACATCTTCTACGGCAACGCAGACAAAAAAGCGATTGATCGTCGCGGCGGAAGAAATTCTAATAAGTAAAATAATAATAATAAGCTAAAATATTATAACTACTCACCTAGTCAGCCTCAATTTTCATATATTAGAATTACTAAACAATATGCAAGGAAAACAATATAATTTAATCGTGTGTACACAACCACACAGCCAATAATACGTTTCATAACTTTTAACATGAAACTTTCGAGTTACATTCCCTTTTTGCTGGTTTAATTGTTGTAACTCAGGTACCTACCTTCTACCTTACCTACCACCTACGTACCTACCACCTACCTTTAGACACAATTTGAATATTTTCACTGAATGACAATTGTGAAAATTTGTTATTTTTAATTTTTAATAAACACACATTAATCAACACAAACCTCACAATCAAATAACATTAAAAAAAATCAACAAACGCACTAGTAAAAGCAAATCACTACAATTATTACAGAAACTCAGTAATAAAATGTTAAATGTACACACTTTCAAATGTTAAAATGAAAAATCTTCTAAGAAAACTATAAATATACTGGCGCAAAAAAAAATAGTAAACAATGGTTATGACATTAAAAAAGCAAATGGCCCCCGCGAAATACAAAACATTACATTACTCGGATTATAGGCAATGAACATTTCCGATTACGCACGAAAACTGCCGAACTTCCGTAGCCTGCCGCAGGAGTCGCGGCTTTCGAATCTTTAAATTTTCATGAGTGTGTGCGTTTGCGAACTGTGCACGGACACCAAAATTACTACACACATGCGAACAAATCTCCTGCGGGACGCGACGGCATGACTTGGTTGATTAGGTACATTATTTTACAGCGCCGCTTGCTTGTTGCCAAACGCATAGCAAACATAATGTTTGTGTGCTTGCTATTTATAAAATATTAGGCGTTTTTAAGTTATTATATTTTGTTTATTTATTTATTTATTATTAATTAAAGTCATCTAAAACATACTAACGTTTTATTAAAATATCTGTAAATGGCAAGTAAAGCACTGCATTTCTGCCTACAAGGAGCGCACGCCCCTGCTATTTGGAGCTGTTTGAGGCTGATCCAAATGAATTTATTGTGAGATTTGT
Source organism: Euphydryas editha (assembly GCA_036937285.1). Taxonomy (NCBI): domain Eukaryota; kingdom Metazoa; phylum Arthropoda; class Insecta; order Lepidoptera; family Nymphalidae; genus Euphydryas; species Euphydryas editha. The sequence goes on from JAUPFZ010000011.1 coordinate 8,574,731, forward strand.
GACTATGGATAAAACCTGGGTGCACCAACATACTCCAGAGACAAAAAATTAATCTAAACAATGGAAAAGACCAAGATCTCCAACTCCGAAAAAAGCTAAAGTGATTTTGTTGGCCGGTAAAGTGATGGCGTCAGTTTTTCAGGATGCGAAGTTCGAAGCGAATCATGATGGACTACTTAAAAAAGGGTCAAACAATAAATTCGGCCTGTATTGTTACGAAGAAAAGTTTCGTTTCACCAGAATAATGCGGAGTTCACACGTCAGTCGAGACTATGGCAGAAATCCATCAGTGTGGCTTCGAATTGTTACACCATGCCCCGTATTCTCCTGATCTCACTCGATCTGACTTTTATCTATTCCCAAAACTCAAAAACCACTTAGGAGGTCAAGAATTTTCTACAAATGAGGACGTTAAGGCTGAAAAAAGTAAATTCCTAGCTTTTCGTTTTCCATTTAGGCTACGAATTTTTCAAATACCCCTCGTACCATAAAAATCTCTTAAGTTGTAATAAGTAGTTGTAATCATGTAATTGCGTATATGAATTATGTATTACTAATTTTATAATTATAATTTTTTTTGTATAATTATTACCAAAAAATCTTTTAAATAAAATTATTTTATAAAATATAATTAAATGACTAAGGGTCTGTCCATAAATTACTTGAGACAATTTTGACGATTTTTTGGTGAGATTTCGTGAGATTTTGCTCGATACCTCGCCCCTACCCTAATCTCGAGTTACCTTTTTAAAAATGCATATTAGTAAGAAGTGTGCAAGATGAGCACACGAAAAAAAAGTCTTAATAAGGGAAAAAACACTACGTGATATTTGCCGAGACAATCCTCCACCCCACGTGAGATTCTGTGAGATTTCGCTCAATCAAACGCCTCACGTAATTTATGGACGGCCCCTAAGTTATATATAAATATAGAAAATATGAGTGGAAATTTATACTATTTTTTTTTTTTTTTTTTTACATATACTATAACAGATATGTGTGAAACATATACTATTGTATTTTATTTTAGACAGTAGGAAGCTTAGTGTGGCATCAATATGAAATACCTCAAGGCATTAACCGAATGACAAAACTGACATCCTTAGTTGAAAGTACAACTAAAGTATCTTTGCCCGCACCTGCAAGAGTAGCGAGACGGTCACCTTGCGATTCGAAAATCCTTGTGGCTTGCATAGATGCTTCTTTACATGTGATACACCAAGTTGCTGGACTAACTCATTCCACGAAAGCTGGTTTTGTAAGTAGAAAAATTTCCATAACATTATTTATAAATAATTTCATGTGACTCACAAACTACCAAATAGGATTTATTTTGTCTTAAATCATGTTATCATTTTTTTATTAATATTATATGATTATTATAAAAAACCGAAATAATCAAATAAATCTTCTAAATAAAATTATAGATCCATCATATAGAATGTGAATCTCATTAAAAAACTCATTAAGATACATTTATACTATAAGTATATGTGATTGTATAATTACTGTACTGTATCAGCCTGTAAACCACCCACTGCTGAGCGAAGGCCTCTTCTCAATATAGAAGAAGGATTAGAGCTTAATCCATCACGGTCCTCCACTGCGGATTGGCGGATAATTTCCCTACTATGAGTAACGATCGTTATCAAGTGTCTATGATAACAACCGAGACCTACGGCTTTACGTGCTCTCCGAGGCACGGTGGGGACAAGGACATACACCCAGACCGGAAACAAATATTTGTACAATTGTCAATATCTGTCCCGAGCGGGAATCGAACCCGCGACTGTCAGCGCGCAGTTTAAGGCGACTACTAGCAACACTACGCCAGAACGGTTTTCATCCTTCTTTAGTATTCTCTTAATAAATTAATAAATTAAAAAATTCAGATAGCGACAGATGTCCGATGGGCAGGCGAGCTCATAGTGGCTGCAGAGGAAGCCGGTCGTCTGCAGTGCTTCGACCGTGCCTTGTCGTTACTGCACCACCACTCCAAGTGTCTCGACCTTACATCTTATATGCGGTAAATTATCTCAATCTTACTTCAATAACAAATCAAACAGTATCATGTACCGTAGATAAAAATTCTTAGTAACTACACGAAGGGTATGGCCTCATCTGCGTGATTATTACTGGTTCGTTGACAGGGTTTCTAACGCAAATTGTCTTTTTATAGATCTGAGTATCGTGATAACTCCTTTTCATCCCCATCACTTTAAAAATTTCTATTTTTGTGTCCTGTGCTTCTACTTACCTAAATCGGAGTCTTTAAGTATCTTTATATAAAATTTTATCATAAACGGTTCAATAATTCTAACATGACATACACTTATTTTCACGTTCATGATATTTTACAGATTTCTTAGATTTTAAAATTAAAAAAATATATCTTTTATTGTTTCAGAGAGCCAAAGCGTGTACAGTTGATAGCAACACATAGTCGTAGAGGAGGTTCGCTGTTACTGGCAACACTCGCGGGGGGGCCGCTTGTGTTGCTGCGAATAACTCATGGTCGCTTACTAATGGTGCGCATTAATATTTTATTTTATTAATTGGTTTTGTGTGTATAGTCCTTGTGGGTCTCCCCACCGTGCCTCGGAGAACACATAAAGCCGTCGGTACCGGTGGTTATCATAGACACCTGATAACGATAATTAGTAATTACCCATGGTAGGAAAATTATCTGCCAACCCGCAGTGGAGCAGCGTGGTGGATTATTCCAACTTTTCATCAATATGGAGAAGTGGGCTTCTCTCAGCAGTGGGTTGTTTACAGGCTGATACAGTACAGTGCAGTACAGAATATAGTAAGAAGGTCACTAACGTAATAATCGTTTATAGGCATGGATACGATCGAATCGTTTCGCGAACGCGGCGGCTCTCCTCCGGGCGCTGGACTGGGAGTCGCAGGGGGCGGAGTGCGCGGCGGGGGCGCGCGCGCTGGCGGCGGCGCGGGGCGCGGGGGGCGCGGGGGGAGCGGCCGGCGCGCAGCTGGCGCTCGGCGCGTACCTCGCGCCCCCCGCGCCGCTGCCGCCCGCCGCCGACAAGTACGCGCCCGCCATGCACGACCTGGCTCGGAACTTTTTCCACTACCTGCTGAGGTAATGCAACCTCCTCTACGTTAAACAAATATTTTATTACTATTCGCTGTAACGCAATTTAGAGGGGAGGGGGTCTTGTAAAACGTTACGATGCATTACAAGGGCTGGGGGGGGGGTTCATACAACGCGTAATGTAAGATTGTTTTTTTTTTTTTAAATAAAAATCTAGGAAATTAAAGTCTCCCAAGTTGGCAAGTTGGCAACCCTTTTCATTTCTGTTTTACGGCGAGTCCCTCGATTGTATTGTACGTCATTGTTACTTTGTTCATGATCACCATCATATCAGCCATTGTATGTCCAAACAATAACAAAGGTATTTTATCGAATTTCCGGTACATTGCCCAATATAATTGTGTATTATGTTAAAATGGTAACTTGAGTGTTACGTAACGTTTAGGGAGGGTGGGTACATAAAAACGTTACGGTGCGTTACATGGAGCGAGGAAGGTTCAAAAATTTTCAAAAGTTGCGTTACGTAGTACTTGAACACCCCCTTTCCGCTTTTGTTACATAATATCATTTGCCTTGGTTATCGGAAAGAAATTGTTATTTAACGATAATACCATCTATTTTCAGTAAAAGTACTTTCAGTAAAAAATATATATATATATATATATATATATATATATATTTCTTTTTGAAATTTCAATATAAAATACACAAACAACTCGTCTTGGCGAGCTAAGCTGTGCTTTACAGACACATCATTGTCCGCTTATATACGTACGCTGCCAACTACATAAAGACAAATAATTTTTTACATAAAACTGTATACCAGTAATATTAATTTGCTTATTTATTGAAAATAAAACAACACTTTATTACATCAATAAATGTTTATTAAACCCTATTATGTATAAGTATTAAAATAATTATATTTAAACTTTCAGATTCGCTTCACTATACAAGGTTTCTTTTCAATTTAATTGCCATTTATTTTTACACATCACCAAGTATTGCACCACATTCTTATAACAGAATATTTAGTTTTATTTTAAACTACTGTACTGTACTACTGTACTACAAATATATTAAATAAGACAACATAAAGGGTATTCACGAATTCTTAACCCAAACCATTTAATAGTGGAAGATATAACTTACTCCACTGTTGATCCACTAGGTACGTGTGTCGAATATAAAGGTCTCAGAAATACCCCAATGCTACGACCTATTTGGTTATAATCCATGCGGTCTAAGCTCGGAAGTACTCTCTTATGGAAATATTTCCTTTTTTATATCAGAATTTCTCAGCATTTTTCAGAGTTTTTTATTAATGATAAAAGTCAAATATTGTCTGAAATATCGGAATTTTTAGTAAAAAATAGGAATATTTCGATAAGGGCTAAGAAGACTAAGCTTGGATATATTAACAATCAAAATTTTTATTCGTACTTTAAAGGCGAGGTCAAATCGAGAAAGCCCTCAGCTTAGCGGTGGATCTGGAAGCTTGGGATCTATTCGCCGATGCAAAGTGGGCTGCAAAGAGATTAAATTTGTCCCATCTCGCTGAGGAAGCTGCTAATTGTGCCGCTTATTATGCGAAGTTGAATCAACCGGGTTCGTATTGTAATATTTTAGATTTATAGAGAAGATTATTTAGATAGAAAGTTAAAAATTCCAGGGATTTATTTTGATTTTCTTTCGAGTTTTTGACATTAATGCTTAGTATCCCGCTTTCATAAGTTATAGTGTTATGATTTGTTGCCAATGTTTTGCTAGATAAATAAATTGTAGCATGAATATTTTTTTTAATCAGACCTGTTAAAACATCTTAAGTAAAACATATCACATCATGACTAATAAATGAGTAATTAAAAGTATTATCATATTATAGTTAATTCTACGTTGATGTTTTTTTTTTTTTTCAGATTCGGAATGTTCTGACTCTTGTTCACAGTGCAGTTCCCATTCGTACACTGGTTCGGAAGACGAATCAAGTACATCATCAAAAGCCATAAAAACAAACCCCCCACCATTACCTCGAGTCCCCTTGCCTCTCCACCCGTCAATACTAACAGTATCTGTAAATCAAAACGATACATACACCACAAACAGTATTCGACCTAATTTACACCAATATTTAGAAAGAGACAATACAATTTGGAAAAAAGCTGTACACGATGATTCATACATCAATAATAATCATAAGCGAGAACTTTTGAAACCGATTCACCCCCAAAATATAAGATGGAATAGTATGGATAATGTGTTAAATATTCAAAGGACAGTCAAAGCCTCTCAAAATTATGGAACTTTGCGACTGAATCCAGGGAACAGCATACTATCTGGAACACCTCGTTCACAAGATGAAAGAATATCTGCACATTTCAAACATTTGTTTCAAACCGAATTGAGAGAGGAAGCAAATAGTAGTCTGTTTATTTCTAATGTGCCATCAAGTAATAGTAACTTCAATGAAAGATACCGCCAAGACAACTTAAGTGCAGTTATTAAACCTGAAAAGAACAAAGTGAAGTTTTCTGATACAGTGACTATCGCGGTTGTTCCGGTGAGTCTAACATTGTTTTTAGTTGAAGAAATAGAGTTAATGCTTTAATTCACTTTTATAAATATATATTATATTATACAATATGTGTACAAAATATAACAATTATAAAAAAATGAACAGAATAAGTAAAATTAAAATAATAACTTGATTTTATAATAATATTTAATCGATATATAGAAAATTGAATCGATTTCTTAGATAAGTACATCATTAGTTAAAAAACTAATTGAAATAATTCGTGAAAATTTAACTGACTCCTATTTTTTATAAAATTGTGAATTATTTTAGTCTAATATAATTATTACACCTAAATGAAAATTTTTCCCAACTTCATTTTCCCCATTTATAGAAGAACTCTGTATAAAAATGAACGACACTTAATGTATTGTAATGACTAACCCGTTGGCGCAATTGACAGTGACCCTGCTTTCTGCTCCAGGGTTGTGGGTTCGATTCCCGCCCGAGTCTGGGTGTAATATATATTTATTTATATAATGTATCATTTATATGTATATTTATTAAAACACAGGCATTAAGTTGCCTACCTTAAGAACAGACGACCGTGTGTGTATGTTAAACATTTTTCTTTTTTTTTTTTAATGTGCAATATAGTGTTCATTTATTCATTAATTCTTTGGTTACTATATGTATCTTTATCGGAAACATGTATATAATTAGTATAAATGCCCCTAAGACAAACGACCTTGTGTTTGTGTTAAACATATTTATTTATGTCGAAAAAGAAACACCAAGCGCAGGAGAGACCAGGGCCGGACCCGACGCTCGAGCTGGCGGACAGCCTGCCCCTGTGCCCGCCTCACCGCTACCTAGCTGCCTTCGCCCCAGCCGCCCCTGCCGCCCCTGCACCTCTCGCCCCCGGCGCCCCTGCCGCCCCTGCCGCCCCCGGTACTACGCTCGACTACGTCGAAGTGTGACGCATGTTTGTGTTAACTCGCACCCACTGACTGCACACGTAGCACTAGGGAATGCAATCTCGCAAGGCAGGATTTATTACTAGGTAATTTTTATTGATTACGTACGTTTTTCCTCGACTGATAAAATTAACACTTTAAAAAATCATCTTGTAAATATTGTATTCAAAATTAATTATAAATATTTTAAAATAAAAAATGGTCACATTTGTTACCTATTACAATTATAATACAATACACTATTAGTTATATCGCTTAATTAGCCCTATCAAGGCCCTGTTTCACCGGTAGCTGATAAAGCTATCTGACGTATAACGTTTATCCAAAATAGATATTGTTTATGATATATTTTTATTTTTCTTCTTCACCATCGGAGTCCACTTTATTTGTCAGATATTTCTATTAGCAATATAATTATGAATTAAAAACATTGGTTATCTGTAAAATCGGTTTACGGACGATAATTTTACGTGATAACGTCATAAGAAAACACTGATGAAAAATTCCATATTTTATTTTATGATTTAAATTGAATTATTATCACTGAATTATCATTATTTTGTATAATACAAAGAAGGAGTTATTTGAAAATTAAATTTTTTCGATAAATTAACATTTAATTGCACTCGTTAATTCAAATGTTTTTTCTTTTCTACTCGAACGCATCTGCCGATGGAGTGGAAGAAAGATAGATGCGTCACAAGCTGAACGCTTAGGTTTATCGTACCTCTCTATCACTTGTTTCGCGCTCTCGCTCGCGGAACGTGACAATGAGTCGTGCTTTTTCGTGCGTGTAGCCGACGTTCATCGATTTATAAGACGTTATCACGTCAAAAAGTTGTAGTTGTAAGGGTCTGTTTTACCTCCCGCTGATAAACCGTATCAGTAGCATATATGAGAGATAAATATTATCAGCGACCGATGAAACAGGCCCTTAATGAGCCTAATTAATTGTAAGAAATAGATAGTATAGGTTGTATAGTTGCAGGTATTCATTACCTATTTTACACAAAAAAAACTTACTAATACAGTATATCCACCATCTTACAATCTCTTGAGATCTTAAGATTCAATCTGAAATAAAATAAAAATGAGGATATCTGCGAAATTTCGTTTTCGGGAGATTAATATTGCATTCCCTACTTAGCACTTTACAAATCGAGTACTATTGCATGACTGCATGAATTAAATGTATAATTGTACTGGTCAGGCTCAGATCTAGGGATTAAACAATAGTCAAGAATAAGGCAGTATTGTCATTTGGAAAAAACTTAGCAATTGATTTAATTATGTTGAATATACATTATATCTCTGTATAATCTTTGTAAGTGTGACAAATACTGATATTAAATGATAGAAAAATCAGAATTAAAATATAAAAACTTTTATTTACTGATTTTAGAGGAAGAAGTACCTTTGCTGAACATGTACTCAGACAAAAATCAATTTGTTGCGTTGCATTATTTCATTGAATGTAAATGTTAAGAAACTCCGATGCAAATAACGTTTGTCAAGTTTTGCTGAACATCGTCTATATATAAACGTACAAATTAAAATAAATTCACTAAAAATTTTGCACATTTATTGTTTCTTGACCACCACATCAGCCATCTACTACTGAACGTAGACCTCCCCCATCATCTCTGGGGATAGGTTTGCCAATACTCGCCACGCTTGGAAGGCGGGTTGTTAAGTGCAGTATTTTGTGGCAGGATATTGTGATGCTTCTGCCATCACCATCCTGGTTGATGTAAAATTATTCGCACCACTATGGCCTTAGTCAACTTTTACGACACCTCGGAAAAAAAACTTCGGGACTATTCCTCTCTGCCGGTCACCACTTCACGGCATAATAATGACTATTGTATACATTACACAATAAAACTTAATATTCTATAGTAACGTTATGACTGATCTAATTACATGACAAGTTCGAACTTTATCATGGTACTTAATTCTTATTATTTAGGTTTACTTTTATATTGCGTCATAGCGTGATGTTTTACAGACGACTTTTCCGATAAAAATGTTTAGAAAGTATAAGTATATATATTTTGCATTACACAAAGTACCTAAATAAATATTGAAATATGCAGTAAAGTGTACTCATGTTCGCAGTTTAATCGACCATTAATGTTGGAATGGGCTATAATGTCGTGATCTATTTGCATGTTAGATTAGAATAAACTACGTGTCACTCGTGTGCATCTTAATTGCATGTATTTAAAATCTATTTTATACATGTGAATGATTAATACGATAAATACACCTTTTGTATCACTTGTAAACCTTATATTTTGTTTATAAATCTAACAATAGGCTATGCAGATGAATTTTATTTCTATAATATTATTGTTATATTACAGAGAATGCTACTCCGAAGCCGTTAAAAATCAAAGTCGTCCATTTTGGAATGGTTTAGTTTGCCAAGTCAAAAGTGGTTATTATAAATATTTAACTACGGTGTCCGTCCATACATTTATCTAAGCTTTAATTTAGGTGTAATATGTTGAACATACTATAAGTTTATATAAAATTCATATCTCCTTTTATTTTTATTGTTGCCGTGGCTACCTCTTTGTATTTGTTACCTCTTATGTAAATGATTCTCGATGAACTCATCTATACCAACCATAGTTGTATAAACGGTATAGAAATGTATGTATGTAATGTATCTTTGCATTTATATAACATAATTAAAATTTTGTTGCTCAAATCATACACATTTAAAAAAATGTGTTATTGTTACATTTACTGTTTTTAAAACAAAAAAAAATCAATATAATGAAATTTATACATATGTAATTAATTTGAAATATGCATTTAAAATTGTTATAAAAATAATTGTATTTTAATATTCTACTGATGTTTTTTACTAAAACTAATTTTATATGCTAATAAAAAATAAAATGTAATTATTTACTGGAATATGATTTTTATTAAAACTAAAAAAGAATTAAACAAGTACGAGTCGGATTCGTCGGATTCGCAGTTCCGTAGCAGCAAGTAACATCATATAAAAGTTCTTGTAGTTCTTTATAACTTTGATCGATGTTTGCATAATATTGTATTTTTTTTTTATAAAAAAATAAATAAAAAGAAAACTACTTACTAGATCTCGTTCAAAACAATTTTCGGTGGAAGTTTGCATAGTAATGTACCTACAACATATATATTTTTTTAGTTTTATCATTCTCTTATTTTAGAAGTTACATTGGACACATTTTACCACTTTGGAAGTGTCTCTCGCGCAAGCTATTCAGTTAAGAAAAAATGATATTAAAAACCTCTATATCATTTTTGAAGACCTATCCATAGATACCCCACACGTCCCATACGTGAATACGTTTGATGAAAAAAAATTTGAGGTTCAGTTCTAAGTATGGGGAACCCCCAAAATTTATTGTTTTTTTTTTTCTATTTTTGTGTGAAAATCTGAATGCGGTTCACAGAATACATCTACTTACCAAGTTTCAACAGTATAGTTCTTATAGTTTCGGAAAAAACGTGGCTGTGACATACGGACGGACAGACAGACATGATGAATCCATAAGGGTTCAGTTTTTGCCACTTGGCTACGGAACCCTTAAAAAGCATGAATGAATGAAGCAAAAACTGCATTTTTTTTCTTTTGTCTGTATCTTAGCTATGCATAACGCCGAAACTACTGAATGGATTTAAAATAGTCTTGGCGTGATTTTAGTACACATAATCACGCTATTAGAAAAACATTTTGACATTACAACCACACCTTGTACTGTGCTGTACTGTACCTATTAGACTGTAAACAACCCACTGCTGAGCGAAGGCCTCTTCATAAAGAAGAAGGGTTGGAGCTTAATCCACCACGCTGCTTCACTGCAGGTTGGCGTATAATTTCTCTATTGTAACGATTGTTATCAAGTGTCTTGGTAACAACCGCCACCGACGGTTTTACGTGCTCTCCGAGACACGGTAGGGAAACCTACAAGGACCATACACCCCGACCGGAAACAAATATTTGCAAAAATACAAATATCTGCCCCGAGCGGGAATCGAACACGCGACCGCCGGCGCTGAGGCGACTCACACCATTACACCAGAACGGTCGTCTAATTGTAAGTCGTAACTACATAATTATATAAACTGATTATTTTATAATCAATTTTTAGTTAAATGTCAATGGCGAATACATCTCGACTCGATCGCGAACTCACCTTTGTTTCGACGACGGTATCGTCATCTTTGCGGAGACATTGGGAGGAGCTAGGTCGGATGCGGGGCGACCTGAATGATTCTTTCCGACTGGTCGATCTTGGTATGAATGAACAAGACGAAAGTTATTACGAGACCGATATTTGTCAAGGGTAGTTACCATTCTCAAATTTGTACAGGATTATATGTATATATAACTAGGCGGAAACAATTTCGAGAAAAAAGCCGATAGGAGGATTCAGTTGGGCTGGTCGGCATTTGGTAAGCTTCGTCGAATCTTCGATTCGAAGATTCCGCAATGCTTTAAGACAAAAGTCTTCGAGCAGTGCGGCCTACCTGTTTTGACATATTGCACCAAGACGTGGACGTGATATTTGGCGCGAACTTAGGGAGGCCTATGTCCAGCAGTGGACTGCGGTAAGCTGAAGTGAAGCGAAAGACACTAATACGTTTAGAGTACACTCTGAAATCAAGCAGACTGATGCCTACTGGGATGCAACTCATATGGCAACCAGTGATCCAATAATATTTGTATATTGGTATGGTACATGGCATGGTACCTTAACATTTTATGTGATTATTCATAACAAAATATTAATGTACATTTTTTATGTATTTAAATTTTACTTCTTATCTATACATAATATAATAAAATGGTAGAAAAGTCAAAACTGTACATTGAATATTTTTTTTAAAGAATACTTGGGGTGTGATCTACAATCGATACCGAAGCCAAAAATATAGTTTTTAGAATTTTTGTCTGTTTGTCTGTATGGATGTCCGGGATGAACTCAAAAAGTACTGCATGGATTTACTTCAAATTTGGCACAAATATTATTAAGAAGTCGGGTCATAGCATAGGCTACATATTATCATGCTATCACCTAAGGGAACGAGCAGTGACCCTTTATTTCTTCAACGCATTCCGTAACAGCGTGTAATCTAACGACGCATATTTGAATGTTATTATGTTAATAACCATGCTATAAGCTATCTTCAGACTATAAAAATCACGAAATATAAGTAACTTAGGCTGATAAACATAATTAATGTAAGAATGAATGTTTTATAAGAAATGAATATAAGTAGTATCAAGACAATTTTAGAGCAGCGCCATCTATGAGATTTCAAAAACATCAAGTCGAATGACATGTGTAAACCCTTTTTGGATATAAATAATTTAAATTTGATCATGTTGGCGAGGTTAATAGTTGTTTATAAAAGTCATAGATGGAGTAACAACTCCAATGATACAATTTTTATTAAAATGAACACATTTTAATAAAAAATGTATCATTAATTCGTTTCAGAGATGAGCAAGACAATTAAAAAATATGTGTTTATATAAGTTTTTAGCTGCTTCATCTATGTCTTATAAAATTCATCGAGTTTTTCTGTATGTAATAACAAACAGAACTCAAAAAGAACTGCATAGATGTATAACAAAATTTAAACTCGAAAACGGCACGCTATTGTTGTAAGCAATTTGAGCTAAATAACGAAGAAAGAGGAAAATTAAGCATGCCATATATATCATAAAAATAAGAAATACTTTTGCTTCTCCGGAACCTATTTCCTCCAAAGTTGTGTAACGGGATCCGCCTTAAAGTCATCTCGCTCCACAGACACACCATTGAGGCGGAAATTCTTACTGGTTGTGGCGTCGGCGAAGCAGTATTTATACCACGCATTCCCCTCATACCTCATAACTTCCCGTTCCAGTTCAAGCGCGTACAGTTCCCCGTGAGTGTTTGCTTCGCGATGACCATCAATAAGTCGCAGGGGCAGACACTGAGGGTAGCTGGTGTTGACCTCAGGACGAGCTGCTTCACACGGGCAGCTGTACGTCGCTTGCTCCCGCGTCACCAGTCCTGACTCTCTTTACATTTTGGCTGCGGAAAGCCAAACTACTAATGTTGTTTATCGAGAAGTCCTATAAATATGTATTTTTACCCTATTCTGTATTTATTATTTTCTCCATCCGTTTGTCACAACTTATGACTTAATTCAGCAGAATCACCATAAAGTCATTTATTCAAAGCAGGCTAAAAATAAGCACTTTTTGAAAGTCAATTTTACAAAAGACCTCTGTTACTGTACTTTCTGTAGATATGAAATGTAAAAAAGAAATGGGTAAATGAATGTTATTTTAAAAGGTATAATCGTAGGTATTTTTGGTGCTGTATAGCGTTCACGCAGACGACGTCGCGGGCAGCAGATTCTTTTTTTTTTTTGATAAAAAATTCCAATCTGAAGTTAGTTTAGTAAGAAAACAATAAGTTACTGTTTTTTTTTATTAATTTTATTAATATACTTGTAAATTAGCCACAATTATGGATATAATAATTTAATCCTTAAGCTTCTTCTTGGGGCGAAGGTTGTTGGTGTGACCACATTTGGTCTTGCGGCAGTTGGTTGCACGAGGATGCAGACGGGCATAACATTTGCGACAGATCATTTTCTCACAGTTGTACTTCATTGCCAAAATACGCAGAGATGGTTCGATGGTACCTAAAAACATTTTCAAGCATTAGAATTTCACAACACACACAATTCTACTTATTTTAAATTCTACAAAAAAAACTAACCTCCACGGAGCCTTAATACAAGATGAAGAGTAGATTCTTTCTGGATGTTGTAATCAGATAAGGTACGACCATCCTCTAGCTGTTTTCCGGCGAAGATCAAACGCTGTTGGTCTGGAGGAATTCCCTCCTTATCCTGAATTTTAGCTTTAACATTTTCTATGGTGTCGGAGGCTTCCACTTCTAGAGTGATGGTTTTCCCCGTAAGGGTTTTCACGAAGATCTGCATTGTGAAGCTGAAAATAATTTGAATAAATTATTACACGCGTTAATTTTTGTGTTCTATGAAAAACGTAGTGTAAAGAAAAACAAATTCTAGTAGTCCTCGTCAGGGCTACATGCCACGCGGAATTTCGAATGTCGAATGGTAATAACAATTGAATGTTGTTAGTAATAGATATGTTCACAGATGCGACAGTAATGTATAAGAATCAGTAGGTCTGTCTAAAGAGGATGATTTCTATTATTTCATTAAAATTATGATACTAACCTTCTCGAAATGTGCTCGATGAACTGTCAAACAACTGCAAAGAAAGATTAAAAATTCGCCTCTTGTCAATATCATTTTTTTTTTTTTGTAAATCTACCACAGATTATCGAAAGAAATCATAGATAATACGAGAGTGAAAAAAGATCATTAAATGACCGTTACTTTATTTTTGTAAGATCTTAGTATTTATTTAAACTTATATTACTAACAAAAATTAAGATAAATAAAATAAACTAATTTTAGTCAGAAATTTAATAAAAATGTTTTGAAACAACGTGGCACTCATTATGATATACTTGCACAAGTTGATGTTTATCCAAAAGTACAATTACTTTAGAAGAATAAATGCAAAGCTATAGGTAGGTACTTCTTTGCAAGTTTTTTTTTTTTTTTTTTTAATTTGTGCTAAGTCGAGAACTTGAACCTAATTATATAAGTATATTGTATGACGCCAATACTAGAACTATTTATATTATACAGAATGTCCCAGAACTCAACGTCAAGCCAAAACAGGGTGACAGGATTGATTGTAAGCATCATGAGAAAAATCAGAAAAAAAATCTATCCCATGCAGTTTGGAAATTATGGGCATTTAAGCAAAACTTAGAAATTTGGTCAAACTGTAACCATTTTTCGGTTATTGTGGTTAATTTTTATTATTTTTGTTCATTTAAACTTTGAAATCGTAACCATAAATAACATTTCTAGAACCACAATCAAAAATAATGACACAATTGCCCCAAGTTTTCTAGAATTAAGACTATTTGTTAAACTATGAATTTAAAATTTTCAAAATTTGTCGACTTTGAAAGGCCCTCCTTTAAAAAAAATGTACTAAAGTGCCTTGGCAAGTACCATTAAAAGTTCGCGCATTTAATCAGGATTGTAAAATGGTACAATACTTGTTAGTTTCATACTAAAAAAAAAACTGGTAAAAAATATATATTATTTAATTTTCCCGTATTTGATTCGGGAAATGGCCGCACTCCGTGAGTGAACGGTGCACATTAACAAACACGCGGTGATCGGGATAGCGCTCTAAATTTGGATATCTTTCACGATAAAGTCTAGCGGCGGCACTTGCGTTGCATCTGCATTCTCCATAAATGAGATGCATGTTCGCATATTCATGTGAAGTGTAGTGCGTAGGCATGGTAGATAATAAAGATGCCAACACAAAAATCCAATTCCAAAAGAGAGAAGCCAAAGTTGTCAGAACTAAATCAACACAAGCGAATACGGAGAGGTGCGCAGTAGACGAATGAGCGAAACGTACTAACAGTCAACGGTGTCAGGCGCATCTCCGTCTAGTGAGACGTTACGTCTCGCTCACAGTGGCGTGGCGTCACTATCTGTCTCGCTCGCTAATGACAAACATGTCCACTATCCATCTCTCTCATCATTTTGCTGTTAAATTAAAAACCTACCAAGAGCTTGTGCGAATAAAAAACATTTGAACTGAGTATAATGGGTTAGCAAAAATCGGGTTACTTGAGGTTTTTATTTTTTTACTAGTTTTTTTTTAGTATGAAACTAACAAGTATTGTACCATTTTACAATCCTGATTAAATGCGCGAACTTTTAATGGTACTTGCCAAGGCACTTTAGTACATTTTTTTTAAAGGAGGGCCTTTCAAAGTCGACAAATTCTGAAAATTTTAAATTCATAGTTTAACAAATAGTCTTAATTCTAGAAAACTTGGGGCAATTGTGTCATTATTTTTGATTGTGGTTCTAGAAATGTTATTTATGGTTACGATTTCAAAGTTTAAATGAACAAAAATAATAAAAATTAACCACAATAACCGAAAAATGGTTACAGTTTGACCAAATTTCTAAGTTTTGCTTAAATGCCCATAATTTCCAAACTGCATGGGATAGATTTTTTTTCTGATTTTTCTCATGATGCTTACAATCAATCCTGTCACCCTGTTTTGGCTTGACGTTGAGTTCTGGGACATCCTGTATAAGTTACCATACCATTACATTCGTAGAAATTCAAAAATATTTGCCAAAGCGTTAGTAATATTAGGCAAATTAATAAGAGAATTCTACTCACAAAAAAATATTTAAACTTTTCAAAATAAACTAAATTACATACAAATTACTAATATTATCATTGGCGGCTAGGCCTTTTTTTTTCTGGACGTCGAGCCAGTAATGGATTAACCGTTAAGGAATTGTTGCTGAGATAATTTAGAAACACTTTTAAGCAGTGGCGTAGCTATCGTAGGGCTAGGTGGTGCAGTGCACCAGGGCTCCGGAGCTCAGGGGGCCATCCAACCTCAGCTTTGAAAAAAAATTATAAAATTAATTTAAAAAAAGAGAAAGAAGACTTAAGACTTTGAAATTAATTAGTATTAGTAATTTCTTTTTTACTGTTTCTGGCCTCCGGACTATTACGTCCGCGTGGAGGGGGTAAACGATATATTGCGTCGTGTGTACTGATTGGTGTGAGGCGGCAGCGGCGAAAGCAGAGCAAGGCCGGCGGCTGCTGGCGGCGACGGCGAGAGGGCAACGGCTGTATTCGCGATGCATCCGCGTATATATCGTACTTAAAGATTGATTGATTGAAGCAACTCAACAAAAGGATATTTTTATGTCTATCCCGTTATAATGAAGTTGTTCGTTATAATGAACTTTTTCTCTACGTGGAGAAGCGTGAAGCTTGGTGAAAGATTTCCTCTTACTTTGTGTTCTGCAATTATTTGTTTTAATAACTCTGATAGGACATTAGCAGCAGCTAATGCTGACATAGAATGTAATTTTTTAAAGCGGGGATCTAAGATAATCCCTTTGGCTAAAAAAAGTTTACTTGTAAAGGCACTAATCACTTTCAATACCATTCAATAAATCATTTTCATTCAAAAAATATCGACCATCGATAATTCGATATCCACATTTCAATATCGAACTGTAAGAGGAGAGGAGGGTCCGATTATTTCCCTATGCACCAGGGCCCTTGGCCCCCTAGCTACGCCACTGCTTTTGAGTACCTTCGAATATTACTATTACGCGCGATCAACATCAATTCACTTTTTATGTTGTTTTCAATAAATAACCAATAAATAATGTGGAGACTTATTGGCAATTTATATAATTAAGTAATATGTGAGTTATTATAGATTAACTTCAGTCCTAAGTTAAATAAATTCTATATTTAGTTTGTCAGTCTTGTATTGAATATGGACCCAGGCATTCTTAATTAATTAATTATTAGACTGGATCACTATAAAAATATGTCCAGAATCATCACAATATGATAACTACATATTGAATTATGTCAAACAACTTATTTATTTTCTTATAATACATTTGTGTATCTTGATAACCCATCGTACATTTACAGTAATAACATAAAATTATCTTGTGCGAGACCAATGCGGGACCAAAGAGTACCTTTCCTAGGTACTTTTACTTATGCAAGTCTACAGCGTTAGTAACTACGTTCAACAACCGACGCTTTTTAATTGATCTGCTATAAAAGTAAATTAAATTAAATCTTTATTAACATATACGAAAAAATTGTAATAAAAAATATCTTTATATAGTCTTATAAGTTTTTTATATCATTATTTTTATAAAACTTAAATTGTTACATACTAGTGATTTCAGAACGTCATCCATATTCGATAAGTACTTGTTTCGTAACAGGTCGGATCTTTAACCACATTATTTTTCTAGAATTTCATAGTATTGATAGTTTTGCAAAATGTATCATCAACTAAGCAAAGTTACCGGCAGGCTGGTTGCTGCAACTAATTTGCAGAGTCCCCTTTTCCCTGTTGTAAGTCAAATACATAAATACATTTTTCTCAATATTACATATTTATATTGTTTCAATTATTTATGATTACAAGGCACCCATTGCTCTGCAACGAGTGGACCCTCCAGCTATTCAATACAACACCGTTCACATGTCAACGGTGACCGAGGCCTCAGCCTGCCCAGCATCAGGTCCCAAACGCCTCATTCCTGGTACTAACACTCCCTATGCGCCTGTTAGCGAGAAAATTAGGAAACGCCAAGAACTCTTCCAGGTAATAGAGAAAACTTTTATATAACTAGTTGTTACACATAAAATTTAATTTCACACCATTTTTAATTTTAATTCTTTTAATATAGTTTAGAAATGAGCAAATGTAGGTTTTAATTGGCACCACAAATATAATAGTTACTATTAATTAATAACATAATAAGACTTGTTGAATTTCTTATTTTTTTGTATTATTTGTAAATCTGTCTAATAATCTAATAATAGTTTTAAATCTAATCTAAGCCTTTAAAAACCTTTAAAAATGTATGTGATTTTTCACAATGCTTAATGTTGAATACTTCAATATTACATTTTTCTATCTTTATATTTGTTTATATATTAACTATTAAAATAATAGTTAGAATTTTTTACTTAATCAGTGTATAAATCTATTAGAAAAATAATGTATTCAGGCCTTAAACTAAATCTCCGATCACACTATCTACATTCCATTAATCTTTTTTAGATTATTAGTTTGTTCAATTGAATGCAGTAATTTCACATCTAGTAAACCAATTTAAAAAATATTTTATGTGTTAATCTAATTTAAGGTATCTAATAATTCATAAGGATAGAGCAGTTGCTTAAAACTCAACCTTTGTCACATCACCATGCGAATTATATTTACTTCATGATCATCATCATATCAGCCGTTGGATGTCCACTGTTGAACGTAGGCCTCCCCCATCAACCTCCAGAGCAACCGGTTCAAAGCAGCTTCCATCCAACGGTGTCCGGTGACTTTCCTCAAGTTGTCAATAAACTAGCCTAAAAATATTTTTTTAATTTGTTTGATTTTTAATACTATTTAAACTGAAATATCATTTATTTATTTTCCTTTTCAGAAAGAGAATGATGTACCGGTTTTCCTGAAAGGTGGTCCTTTTGACGCTATCCTTTACCGTTTAACAATGCTGCTCTGCGTTGTTGGATTGATTGGTATCGGCCACACTGTTTACATTCATGCTGTACCTAAGAAGCAATAAAAAAAAATAGTTTTATGCTTTTAAATTATGTACTAGTTGCTTATTTTAAATAGAAGTCACGAACTACAGACAATGTTTTGTTTTATTTACTTAAATTATTTATGTTAAGCGATTAAAAATTATATTTGTCTAATATCTGTGATTTTCAATAAAATCATTAGATTTCAAATAGTTAAGAATTTATTTTTATTTTAAAATAAAATAACAAATTTAACAAAGTGTAACAATATTTAAATTGATCAATCCACAATATTTTCTATACATAAGAAATACAGTTGCATGCTGATGTACATACAAAAATTCCTTGTTAATACCTGCTCTTACAGTCATACAAAGATGCCTTTCACTAAAGATAAATCTATGCATAAATTACTTAAACCATTTAAGAGGGTCCAATAATAATATCAAACCTGTAAATCGAACTTACAACAGAAACCAATACCAGTGTAAAATATATTTTAGATATTGTTAGGTATAAACCAATTATCTTTTCTAAAATATTGTTGTGAGGTAGAACGAACCATAGCGAAAACTTAAATGGAACTTGCTACATCTTATGGCTCCAAAATTATTCAATATACAGATAGGTATCTTAGCAGGACTACTTCGCTTCATCAACCTTTTTTTTAACGATGGGAAATTGATTTACTCATCCCGCCGTGTAGCGGTGGGTATGTGGGACTCGCGACCAGATGCTAGGGCTACACGTCAGTCTGGCAGGCCGAATACCTACTAAAACGCATCGTTACCGTCGGCGCCGTAGTGGGGTGCCATTGGATCGCTTTCGCATACAACCATGACGCCCCGACGCTTAGCCTTGCGGCCCCTCCGAGGAACCGCCCGACCGATCCCCTCTGCGCGAGGCATAGAAGTAGGAGAAGGAGGCCTAGGCAGGAGCGGCCTAACTACCGAGGCTATACTCGCCAACGGCTCTCCTCCGGAAAGCAGAAGAGTGCTAGCATTGAGCGATCGCACCATAGGCAGCCCCGCAAGTACTGCAGGCAACCAGGCTCGACCCAGGCGGCCCGCGCACCACGCGCCTCCTGCACACAGCGGACGAGCGAACCCGCCCGCTCCTACCACTAAATGGGGGGGAAAATCTCCCCTTATTCCCCTTCTCGCCGCCACGCCCTCTCCGTCTGCACCCCCGTGCCCACACCCCACCGCGCTTTCGCGCCCCGTCCACCACTAGACACCCAGCTACCCCAGAAGGCGAGCCCCTGAGCTGAGCCCGAATATCAGCTGGTCCAGGGACCCAGTGGCTTATGCGCCTTCGCGCCCATCAACTGCGCTTTTGCGCCCTCAGGTGGAGGGAAAGCTAGTCATTCCCCTCCTGCGCTTTCGCTCCCCGCCGGTCGGTCCGCAGCCAGCAACAACAGCTAAGGTTGTCGCTGACTAAATTCACAAATTTCTTGACCTCAGGATTGTAAGTCTTTAGTTGGCCTACTTTGGGTACAAAACTCTAAAAGTGATTAAGTAAAAATGTATTAATATCTACAATTTTTTTTCCCATATCGTGTTATTTTGATATAAGGTCAATTTGTATATCACTAACAGTGCTCCGCTATTTTACCAGTATTATACAAGTCCCGATCCCGCAGTGTTGCCAACTTTATTTTTACCAACCCACCAAATGAGGCCGTGTAAACCACCAGAAACCACTAAAACTTAGCGGCCTCTCAAACCACCAGAATTCCACTAGAAAACCCAAAGACAACGGTTATCTACCTAAACATAGTTTGAAAATAAAACAACAAAAACGTAATTATTATCATGAAATAAAATAATTATTTAAGTTACGTACTACAAGAAACAATGTAATTCGTACAAGAATTCATAATAAATTTACGTACCTTTAAATTTTGCTGGTACTTTTTAAAAAATCCATGATTCTTTAAATCTCCATAATGATTCCTTAATAACGTACCACACAACTTGCACTTAGCTACTGGACCACCAGTGCTTTCCACAACTTGCAACCAATCCTTTAATCCTGGTTCACGTAACCAACAATCTCGAAACTTTTGGGTGCACTGTGGCGTGGGCATTATTAAATACTATTTAAAAATATTTCAAAAATAATTGTACAGCGCTAAACAGTTTAAAAACAGATTGAAGCAAGATTGAGAAGTAAGTATATTATTCACAGATTAGAGAACGATAGCGAACTGTATACTGTTCACTGAACAAACTGACTGAGTCTGAGTAAATAAATAACAACTATGTCATTCGAATCAAATTAAACTAAGCCCAAGTACATAATATAAAGTTCATGTTCATTCAAGAAATTCATAAATAATTTTCGGGGAATTCCCGACAGCTAACAGGCTTGAGAGTCGAATAAAAAAAAAACAACCCAATTAAAGTACAAATAAAGTTCATATTCATCAGTTCATACTCATTCAAGAAATTCATAAACAATTTTTGGGAAATTCTCGACAGTCGATAGGCTTGAATTCGGTCGGTGTTGCACACAACACACACGTCGGTCGGTGTTACACAACAAGAAAGCCTAGAAAAATACTAGATCATTTTAGTGGTAAGCTACGAAGCTTACCACTAACTGGAACAAACCCAAACAACTAAAAAATCCACTAGCCACTAAAACCATTTTTTTCCCCCCAAAAGGGGTGTCTAAACCACCAGATCTAGTGGAAAATCCACTAAGTTGGCAACACTGCGATCCCGTGTCATATGTCTGTCAAATTTTTGACGTGATATAGTCTTGGGTAGTTCGCGAACGACCTAGGTGGGAAGAGCGCTCCTTTAGGTTAACTATGCGAACTAGTTCATTGAAAATCCCGCTCTTAGTTCTTTTCAGTTCTTTTTATATTTCTGTTAGAGTCCACTTTACTAGACAGTGGCGCTATGTGACCAACCGAGTTATTTAATTTTACTAAATAATAAATAAAAAATCTCATATTACATAAATGGACGTGTAAAATTTTCATGTAATACTTTGTATTTTTTAAATAACAATAAACAGAACTTACAATAATCATAACTATAATTTTTTCTATATTTATTTTTCTTACTAAATTATTTCAAAAAAAGAACTAATGAACTAATAGAGCGAACTAGTTCATCCTTGTATTATGAACTAAATTGAGCGCTCTCTGTAGTGACCGGTTAGGCCCAAGCCTAACGTGATAACGTCTTGTAAATCGATGAACGCCGGCCGCACACACGAAAAATCATGACTCATTGGCTACGTTCCACTTAACGCCCGCAACGCCATCGACCACGACCGCTGAAATTGCCGTTCCACTAACGTAAAAAGGCCGCGGGCGTTGAGGGCGAATGTTATAGGTGGAATGCACATCTTGAGCGCTATGTGCTCGTAATATGGCTGCATGTGAAAACGTGCAGCTGTGGGGGTTTTGTGAGTAAATATTTCGCATGGATTGGAGTAAAATTTAATTCAAAATGGATTCCCGTGAATTTTTTGACAAAACGAATGAGAGACAATTCCACTGCAATGTCAGTTTCAGGATCGTAAACAGTTATTTGTCTCGTCGCCATCGTTGTTTTTTAGAATTCCCGCTTCGTTTTGGTGAAAGCCCACTTTGACCCATCAATATTTTGTGGGCGAAGTGGGCGCGATGTGGTCGCGAACAGTGACGTCATCTATGACGTCGAACGATCGCTCGCGACGACCACGGACCTTAGGTGGAACGAAACAGAGGATGTTACAATCGTTGCGGGCGTTAAGTGGAACGTAGGCATTGTCACGTTTCGCGAGCGAGAGTACGGAACAAGCGATAGAGAGGCACAATCGGCCTAAGCATTCGGCTTGTAACGCATCTATCTCTCTTCCACTCTATTGAAAGATGTGTCCAGGCAGAAAAGAAAAAATATTTGAATTAACGAGTGCAAATAAATGTTAATTTATCGAAAAAATGTAATTTTCAAATAACTCCTTCTTTGTATTATACAAAATAATGATAATTCTGTGATAATAAGTTAATAACTCAATTTAATTCATAAAATTATGCAATATTTCATCAATGTTTTCTTATGACGTTTTCACGTAAAATTATCGTCCATAAACCGACTTTTTAAATTGTAATATTTTCTAAAAATAAGTAAGTATACTCAGTTGTACATCAAGGAGAAATGCAATACATGTAAAATAAACAATTGAGTCTAGTTATGTAGGTACAATTGACGGGCTTATCGCTAAATAACGATCTCTACCAGGCAACCGAGTTGCGGAGGATTCCTTTTAGGTATTATCAGCGACTATGATGGGTATAGGTGTACTTGCAATTAATTTTTGATTGATTGATTCAACTTGCTCATATAAATGTATTTAAACCTTATGTCCACTGCTGAACGTATAGGCTTTCTGCATCATCTCTTAGGTTTCCGCCAATACTCGCCTGTCGCCACGCTTCCCTTATGGAGATATGCCCTTTTTTACAGAAAATTTCAAAATTTCAGACAGTATTTGACTTTTTCAGTTTTTTTTTTATTTTTATTGATAAGAATTTCAGAGTCATTTCAGAGAAATCTCTAAAAGATTCTGAAAGTCTTATCATTAATTAAAAAAAAAAACTCTGAAAAATACTGAGAAATTCTGATGAAGTCAAATATTGTCTGAAAATTCGGAATTTTCAGTAAAAAAGGGAATATTTCCATAAGGGTTGGCAGGTGGGTTGGCGAGCGCAGTGTGTTGTGGCAGGACATGGTGACGCTGTTGCCCATTACCATCCTGGTGGGTATCCACAGTTGGACGCACGACTTCACCTTAGTCGCCTTTTACGACACCTCGGCAAGAAAGAGGTCGGGACTATTCTTCTCTGCCGGTCACCACACGGCAAGAATAAGCACACAATTAATAACGCAGTATAATTATATAATTAGGGCAAAAAAATTAACGTATGTAATACTGTCTGTACTATTTATATATAAAATACTTATTATATAATACCTAAGCCGTAAATAAACAATAAAAAACGTAATTAATGTACATATTTATTCGAGCAAACAAAGAAAAAAACTGAAGCCAAACATGTAAGAGGAAATAATAAGACATTTAAATTAGAATTTAGGTAACAAGGATTAAGAAGGTCAAAGATGGTTTAAGGAGAAAAGAAGTGCGCTTTTACTAGTTTCTTAAATATTTATAACGAATAAAGTGTACCTACCTATAATATGAAGAGACAAGGAGTTCCAAAGCCAAGTGGCTTCAACCGGAAAAGATTTCGAATATAAGGAAGTATTATGAGAATTAAAATTCTAAAATTTCAAATAAAAATTGAATGCAAATGATAATTTTTCATTAAATAGCCAGTTATACAGTGTGCCAAAAAATGTCTTATAACTTGCAGTAACGGTGAGGTTCTACTTTCGGGTATAATAATAACTAGCAAACAATTTATTTGTCAGAAAACACTTTATTATACCATTTTAAAATACATACTTCTCTAAAACTATTATTTACTAATACTTGATACATTTATAAAGCACAATTTAACTATAGTAAAAGTATTATTTACGCTATACAGGGTTAATTCTAAAACACCAGCAACCTCGCAGGACAAGATAGCTAACATTATGTACAACAACATTTGTTCTACGACTTTTGACATAACTCAATACATTAATTAAAAATGATTTTTTAAGCTTTTATTGTACTGCTCTGAAATTTAGAGTCTATGTTTCATTCATTATCGAAAGGATGACGCGACGCTCGGGCGCGCTTGCATAATAATAGTAATAACACTTTCTCTGCCCGATAATTCTAGTTAATAAAATTAATATAAATTGCTTGGTGGGTTTGTGGGCAGTATCATAGTATGTATATCGCAGTGACTTAAGTGAATAATCAAATTTCTGTTTTGTCATGTCCCTGCAATACGTAAACTGAGTCCACAATCCCTTCATACTTTACCAGGCTTAGAACTGGCTATATTAAACGATAAAAAACAAATAAATCGTATGTATAGGAGGGCAACACATCTGCATAACCTCCAGAGGTTACAGCACAACCAGTTGTGCGGTAGACATCCGGTACCTAGTCATCAAAAGGCTTCGACTGTCCGTATGCCCGCCAATACTATAAAAATGTAGGTATGTAGATTAGGTATCTGAATTCTGAACATAAAAAAATATGTGAAAATTATTAACGTAGGTAATTATTCTTTAACGTTTACTAAAGTCTAATTAAACCAATTTAATATCAAATATTGGTAGCTAGGTATTATTCACTTTTTATTGTTAAATACAGGCGGGCATAAGTATTTCAAAAGTGAAATCAGCGTATTTACAATAATTAAAAAATTAAAAAAAAATTGACAATAAAATAATATTTACAAACGAAATATTACCTCTAAGGTTAAAGTAACGCGCATGTCGGTGCGTATCGCGCAGATAGCGTTCAAAATAGTCACCATCACAACCAACACACATACAACACCTAAAAATCAGCTGTTCACTAACACGTGCTAACACTTCCGAATTAGTTTTAATTTGATTGAACGCACAAATTATTTTAGTTAACCGAACCAGTTACAAAAATTTACTCGTGCTAGTTTTCTCAGATTCGGTGAGTTGACATTGTCTCACGGCTCGGTGTAGGTAAGTTCGAAATTCGAATATCTAGCTGCATATTGCCGACAGGCTTCCGACACATTGTCATCACACTTATTCGACATTAGAATAGCGGCGGTACCATGGTTATAAAATAACTTTAGTACAGGTACAATAAGTCGATCGATACGAATAAAATAAATACGAGTAGCACACAAAATCATATGACGCGCGCGCATCAAAGTCGCCCGCCGCCGACTGCCGCGGCTGGCTAAATAGGTCAAGTTCAAAGGCGCTAGCGCCGCCCCGTTCCTACCTTTCCCCTCACATTAGTACGTGGTCGTTATTTACCTAATCTTTGGGACGCGCGTAGAGTTTATTGCATTCGCGTAAAATTAAATTAATATTTATTTTTGTATGAAAATAAAATCTAACAAATTAACAAAAGTGGTAGAACAAATGTTGTTGTACATAATGTTAGCTATCTTGTCCTGCGAGGTTGCTGGTGTTTTAGAATTAACCCTGTATAATTATCTAATGATCTAATAATTTCCATTATTGTATATTAACTTAAATGCAGATCAGGTAAGTACATCCATTGTTTATAGCATTAATTTTAACATAACGTCAAGAAATTGAATAACAGAAAAAGAACGATTTTGCCATTAATCAGGACAATAAAAACATTATAGGCTTTAGGATAATACAGTCTAAATTATAATAGTTATTATGATAATTCAGAGTATACGAGTTTTTGTGTTTATGTTTTGTGTTCGGGCAATTGGTACAGAACAAAAATAATTAAAATTATCGGTGAGAATACCGTTAGTTAAGAAAGATAAAATTGAAGTGTCTGTTTGTAATATCAAAGTAACAGCTTTTTACTAAATACAAATCGATTACTATCTGCGTCTGACTAATCTCATAAAGGGCTCGGCTGATTTTAATCGACTTTCGCCGTAGATAACTCATATAATGATGATTGATGAGTAAATGGGCAGTTTATTAAAAAAAATCCGGTTAATTTTTTTTTTTTTTTGAAAAGCTTGTTAAATTCGATGCGGACAGTCTCGTGTAACAGCCAGGGTCAACTATACCTAATCGATCTACTGTAAAATAACGTGAATAAAAACTAATTCTCGTTTCGTTAGCAAAGTACTATAATAATATATATCATTTCATGTTCTGTCGCGAACTTAATAGGTACATTTTATACTTTTAAAGACAAAAAGTAACATCAAGTCGCCTTCCAGTATAATTAGAGTCAATCTAATTTGACCTCTCTAATTCCTATTTCCTAATAGTAGGTGTACAGTTGGAGAAAATTTTATCAATAAATTTAAAAAAAATTACAGTTATAAAAAACAAACGAATTTGAATAGAAATTAGATAAAGGTGAACATTGACTTTAACAATAAGCTCGAATCTTAAGCTAATTGGTATTTAAAATTTGCCAGAACATTACCATAACATACATAGATGGAACATCAACAATAACATTTTTGGATTAAATATCTATTTACGCTTTTAAGCTTTAATTCTGCTCTATTAATAGATAATGTATGTGAAATCAGTATCTGAAAAACAGAGAACTCTTTTGCAGTTTCATAGATACTGTTTCTTAATTTATAGAAATCCTTGTAATACTATTACGTAATAAATGCTTAATGCTTACGGTAGCTTTTTAATGGTTTTTATTTCTTAAGTTATTAATATTTAAAGTTTCTGAAAACTATTTCACTAGTAAGTAGGTATACATACAACTCTTCTACAAAAGCTAGGCTTGTAAGAAATATTTCGTTGACCTAACATACTTATAAATAAATAAATAAGCTTATCTAATATAAATAAAATTAAAAAAATAACAATGTATAACACCGAAAAGGAACAGTTGTGTAATAATTTTTGATAAGTTTGTAATAAATATAACATTGTAGACTTTCGATTAACTTATCAGTTAAGGAAATATCGTAGAATCATATCAATTTTTATAACAAGACATGTATAGACATAATTATATACACTCACTAAAGACGCATTATTTAAATTAAAGATTTTAGTATCCTAATTTATTGATAAATATGTGTGCATACCTGATAATAATATTTTTTTTCGTTTCAGTGCAATAACAAAACATTATTATTTGAAGTTGTACATATATTGCTCTAACGGTATAATAAAATTTACAAAAAATAAATATACTTTATCATTTTCTAAATTTCGTTGATATCAGTTACAAAAAAATATTTTTATAACTTTTCTTTAAATTAAATAACTTACACAAGTAAAACATTTACAAATTTTTATAACTTAGTAAACTAGTTAAAAAAATAAAAAGGTATTTAATTTTTATAAAACATAGGAACCAAATAAGTATAAAATATTTTCTAATAAAAAAAGTAACGTTGGCAAAATTAGAAATATTAGATTTCAAATTTAAATCTGTAAAAAAGGGGTCTAATGAGATCAGTAATAAATTCTACGGTTTCCGGTTGAAATTTGAAAATTTTCGAAATAAAAACAAAAAAAAAGATAGGCAGGTGGCAAAAATATTGATTCAGTAGAAAGGCCAAATATGAAACATAAAT
Organism: Euphydryas editha; assembly: GCA_036937285.1. NCBI lineage: Eukaryota > Metazoa > Arthropoda > Insecta > Lepidoptera > Nymphalidae > Euphydryas > Euphydryas editha. The sequence continues at coordinate 8,602,691 of JAUPFZ010000011.1, forward strand.
ATAAAAGTATTATAGGAATACATTTAGAAGTAAAGAAATACTAAGAGATTTGATCATTAATCACAGCCCATCAAAGCAATGTTGTTAAAAATCATACAAAAAGTATAATTTTGAGTAGAAACTATTAACTACAACAACGGCAATAATAAGTAACTAGATAGTTGAAAATTTCAATAGCATTACTCCAATACATTTTGTGAATGTATAAAATTTGAATTTTATTATGCTTTATATCATTTTAATTAAAAGACTAAAACGGATTTTATCGCGTTTATTGAAAACTTTACAGTTTAACGATTTTTTATTTTATTTCCAACGTTTCGGACCCTTTACAGCGTCCATGTTCTCGGGGGACTGAGGTGGTGGGTGTCCGAATAAAATAACGCGATAAAATCCGTTTTAGTCTTTTAATTAAAATGAATAAAATTCGCGTAAATATAAGAAAACAGTATGATTTATATCATTTTAAATTTTCAATAAATATTTCAAAACAAAATTCTGCAAGATTATTTTAAACAACGGGCCGCGGACGAGCTGGTAGAGGAGGTGGCGCTCCTTGGCGAGCAGGTACTGGGGGAGGCTGACTAGTCGGAGGAGGGGTACTCCTATCTGGTGGCGGTGGAGGGGCACACTGTGGTGGAGGAAGGATGTCAGCAGGAGGAGTTCCAGCTGTGTCATTTTGAATTGGCGCAGGACGAGGTGGGGGTGGTCTTGCTGGATTTACCGCTGGATTTCTCGAAGGTACCAAAGGAGTAGGCGATGGAGCTGGAGGTCTACTCGGTTGCTGTCTACGAGGAGTGGGTGGAGCAGAACGCAAAGGACGTTCGCTTGGTATTTCCCCGAATAACGGAATTGTGTTGTTAGAACATAAATTTACTTCTGATTTTACTATCTCAATCCAATTAGGAGACTTTAATGATATTGAAAGTGGAATACCACATGCTAAAATTTTTCCTTTCTGCGCTGCAGCTAAAGCATGTTGACCATCTCTAAAAGTTATACTTAACGTAAGATCGTCAATAAAACGTACTAATGTTACTTCACCAATAACTGCCAATTCTTGCAAAACAGCAGCCATTAAATTGTCATCGAAAATAGATTCTTCATTATCATATTCTTCTACTGGTTGCACTACAATGCTGGCATCTGGTGGCCCTAAATCTTTTACCACGTCATAAAAAACTTCCATGCATTTTGTGTAACTGACTTGTAAAACTTCTATTTCCAGAATAGCAATAACGGGCCGGTGATCACTTTGCTTAAGTTCAGCACGACCGTAGTGCAATAATTTGCCAGCAGCTAATTCTGAAGTTGTTTCAGGATCGATAGTATATTTACGGCTTCTCCATAGAACGCGATCCGTCCACGCTGGTGCCCTACATTTCTCACTGGTATCATAATCATCACTAAATAAATCATATTTGTAAGTAGGTAAGAAAGTTATTTCGCCTTCAAAACAATTTTTAAAAACTAGATCTTGTGACTTTTGACGTAATAGTTGATCTTGTTCTAAAAGTCTTTGTATATTATTTTGCGATGCCAATAACCGTGTTTCGTCCTTATCTAAATCAATACGGTAGTTAAAGTCTCCACACCAAAAAACGTAGTCATGAGAATATAGAGACCGTCCCATAGGAAAAGCTATTTTTCGTGTAATTTCAGTATAATCCGCATTACGTTCTGTAACTTGAGATTGTCCTGCAGCAAAATGTGCACAAACAAAGCAAAGAGATGTTCCATATATTACTAACCGAATTGCCACAGCCCCTTTATTACCCGTAGCACCTCCAAGTCCTGTTTTCACAGAATCAAGTGCTACATCTCTTATATGCGGTATCAAATCCTTTCTTGCAAATATAAAAAGACAAACACCCACCAATTGATGACTGGACAAAAGTGTATAAGAAGCATCTCTTGCTAGCACTTTATCCAGTTCTTCACTCCAAGCCTTAGCATTATCTGAACTAGCTGCCATAATATTGCTAGCATTTAAATCAACTATTTCTTGAAAACCAATGGCAAATATATCAGATGGATGATCTTTTAAATTCACAGTGTTGACTAATGCTGAATTTGGGCAATCCAATAGCCAATCTGCTAGTGAAACATCTTTATATGCTAGGCTTCTAAAATGCTTGCCTCCATTCACATTATATGTTCCAATTGTTATGCGTATACTTGAGGGTTGAGTAAATTCATTTGCTCTCCTGCACATTTCTCTAAGAACAGGTGTAGATGTATGTAATATATTAGAAGGTAGCAAAATTCTTGTTCGGTCTGCAAGCTCTGAATTTAATGTTGAGCCCAAAAGTAATATATCAATGGCTTCTTGCTTTGAATTATCCAGCAAATTGTTTTGTATAGTACGGGCTGCTGATCTAGCTCCATCCATCAATTTGGAACCACCTTGAATAGCACCAGTACCAGCATAAATTTTTGACACTTCATTACCATTATTAACCCACATCTGTTTAAAAACTTCCTCAAATCTGTTGACATTCTGTTTTTTGTCAACACATTGTAACAACATCAGTTGTATAGCAAGCATTTCTAAACCAATAAATGTTTGAATGGCATTTGTTCTATCCAAACAATCTAAGCAATTAGTACGTATCACACCCTTTTGTACATTATAAATATCAACACCTTTGGCACTAAAAATGCTAATATGATCATAATAATTTTCAATAATTTTTTTAAACTTTAATAATGCAGAATCAATTGATGAAGCTCTGACCTCCTGGTGATAATCAAAGATAACCTGCGCAACATCATTATGAGCAGACTCATTAAGATGTCTCTGAAAAGCATTGCTTAGAGTTGCTTCTCCTTCACTTCCTCCTATTAAGCTGGATCCTAAAAGATTCACAACTACAACAGATCCGTAATTACGTTTCAACTGAGAGAAATGTCTATCACATGCACTATTTGAGGCATCATAGCCCCGAGACATTTTTACTTTATGAGAACCGACCTGAATTCCAGGCTGTTCCCAAAAAAGTGGGACTGATCCTCTTGTTTGAATGTAAGACGCTACAGAATCATCTATGTAAATAGCTTGTTCAGTTTCAACAAAGTTAGCTACATTGCCATCATCGTTGCAGCCTCGTACATTGAATCTAGTTCCTGCCCTTTCACAGCTCAACCGAGACACTAAAACAGCCCTTGCCTGTCTATGACCTACATATATTGTTCTAATCTCCACTGATCCACACATAGCTCTAGTAAGCCAGTCATCACAGTCAATTCCATATCTTATAAGATGGATGAACAATGTTCTATTCCAAAAAAATCTATTATCAGGATTAGCTCCCTTACTTTTTCTTTGAGCACAAAGGGTGAGGTCGAATAAGTTTTCATTAGTTTTGCCAGAATTCCATGAGAAATAAAAGGTGCCTGAATTAAGTAATTTTCTTACTTCAGAAACCTTGTCTTCATGTTGTGATTGGTAGAAAAGAGGTAAAAATTGCGTTTGAGTAATTTTGAAAACTTCAACATCGCCTACCTTTCCGACTGAACAGCAACCCGTGACGAGAACGAGGTACAATAGGCAACTTTCTCCCGAATTTAACTGTAATACGCCTAGGCATCCATATGCATCAGCAATTTTATGGTATTGCTTACGTAAAGTTTCCGTCTCTTGAGATGATAGAGAAACCACCGCTTGAGATTCGAATAACAATGCAGTATCTTTATTTCTATGTTGCAAAATTATGCTATATGGATTAGGTGGAGAAGATTTTTCAAGAACTTTAAAACCTTTAGACATAGCCATTGTGGCTGTCCGAATTTAATTCCAGTCGATAAACATCCGCCCCCTAAATAAATTACTTTTTAAATAATATGTAACTAATTATTAATCTAATTTAATATTCCTTACACACCAGCGGCTGACGACCAGCCCACACTAAATGTCAATAATGTCACTTTAATTTTTTCACGTTGTGTAAAATATGATTTAAAGTAGTGGCATTTTGTCTTCAATTTTTTTTTAAATTATTTTACATATAGCATTAGTTTTATATTTATTTATTAGACTAAATTTTATTCACATTATTTCATTTTTAATAGGTAAAGATTACATTATGAAATACAAAATTTAGATAAATTATTGCTAAAAATATCATTGATCTAAAAAACCAAGATCAATGTAAAAATATATAATATTTTTAACAATTAAATAATTAATCTTAATTTTATATTAAAAATAAATAAAAATGTAGTAATAAATTGTAAACTCAATTCTGTCGTCATCTAGAATTAAATTGAAGACTGTGCATCTTGATTATTTACCCGACTATCCTAGAAGTATAAAGTAGTACTATAGTACTACTATGTAGTAAGTACTATGTTATTAGTAATAGTACTATTCAACGAGACAAGATACCAAACGTAAACAACGCCGATGAAACATGAAAATATAGTCTATCTCTTTCTATGTTATTTGTTTGCTATCTGCTGCACGGCTCCCGGCTAAGGTCGGGCAAAGTCCAATGAGACTATTGCGGCCGGGTTCGGAAACATTCGCGCGTACTTTTGATTTCGTAGTTATTTATTTATTTTTATTTCATTCCGTTCGTGAAGCGCTCGGAGCAATCAATTTTGTTCATTCTCTGTTATTTCCTATTAATATTTTCGTTAATTATTCTTATTTGTTACTAGTTTCAGTTATAGTTGTTATTTGTTGTATTAGTTGTTGTTTTTGTTATTTGCTGCTGTTATATCTAGTTTTAATAAATTTGTGTAATTAAAAAAGGTTACAAAACCCTGCATAGGCGAATGACCTGGCAGTTGGTTTGTTTACATTTGGTATCTTGTCTCGTTGAACGCACTATAGATATTATAGAAAATTGTTGTGTTAAATATAAAATGGAACAAAATTCCATATTTTACCAATAAAGTGTAATCTGCACCTCCTGCAACTCTATTCCCAGTGATTTTATAATATTTTGTAACCTACAATATTTTTATTAGATTGCTCATAATAAAGCGGACGATTTCAATTGTTTGGTCTTATGCACTAATTTCGTTCTATACATTGAATTAAAAAAAATCTTTTTGCCTTAGAAATCCGCTATTAATCTAATAATGTCTATCAGAAAAAGTTAAAACGTTCACAAGTATATTTTCTACACTCAACAATAACAAAGTTTGTGGATATTACTTATTCCAATACATTCTTAATTTCTTATTACAGTGAAACCTGGTTAATTGGGATCTCAAGGGACCAAGACATATGTACCAATTATTGAGGGTTTCCAATAATCCAGTTTTCCAATTAAGCAGGTTTAAAATTATAGTTGTCTCATTTACAGAGGCCCCCGCTTACAGAGATCGAAATGTGCCGTGAACTCCTGGCCCACCAACTTAGAATTTTTAAATTTCGATCGTCGTGAACAAATAAGTGTGAGCCGTGACGACTGGGTACCTATAAAAGAAATTCATAATGAATAGTCAGAAATTTGTAAATGTCTCGAACATTCCGACTAAAATTTCATCTTTTTATTAACAATCATATACGGCAAAGAGAAAGATTGTAAGAAAACTAAAATCTGCACCACCTGGAAATTATTTCTGCCGGCGCCCATGCGTATTCGTTTGACTTTTCCTTTTCCATCAATACACTGAGACCGAATTTTCTCGTTGTTTTTAATAATTCTAAACAGGATTGACTTTGGTATGTTATTTTCCCAACACAGTTCATCACGTGACTTTCCACAATCATAATCTGATAGAAGTTTAAATTTTTCAGGTACTGATAACGTTTTATATTTACGTTCGGACATTTTGTACACTTTTATTCCCTTGTTTTTAGGTCAAAACCTGAGATAGTACTGACAAACAAAGCATGCGCGAAAGACGACGCAAAATGTATGTAAACAAACATGTTAAAACGCGTTACAACCTGATTAATTAGTCTCACTTATACAGGTAGTTGAGCTACAGAGTATCAATTATAGAGGTAAGCATCGAAAGAGTCTTAGAATTCAAATCTCATTTAACCAGGTTCAAAAAGTCCCATTAACAGAGGTAATTTAATGAAAAAGAACCGGGACCTCATTGCAACTCTCAATAATAGAGGTTTCTCACTTATCCAGGTCCCACTTAACCAGGTTTCACTGTATATAAAACTTTGTTTCTTATGTAGCTTAAGGATATAAATTATTAATGAAAACCAATAAAAATACTCAATAAATAATACTAGTTGACCCGTGCGAAAAAATAATGTAAAAATAATATTTGATGTTCTAAAAAACCTTTTAGAAATAATGTACATAATCGTTCTTAGTAATTAAAAACGTTAACGCTTTGTAGAATTATGTACCTATCTATATATCATATCGTAGATAGCTACGTCAATATTTATTAATTTTCGCGATAAATCAAAAAAACTTGCATAAAATTTAAATAATATCATAGCTGTCATATTAGTTACAAAAATTATTCATAGTTAGCGTCCCACGTACTTGTAGTGTAGATCTAGTTGAAAACACCGTCAACAGATGGTGCTATTATTGTTATTAATATAAAACGTTAATATTTTTTATTATTATATTTTTCGTCAAAAGCAGGGGACTTACGCCGAATTGCACGAAAAAAAATTCAAATTTAAGTGTTTATTAAACTAATTTAATCACAAGAATCGTGATTATCTGTTGCACAAAACGTACATCTGTTAAGTTAACAAAAAAATTTAGTTTAATTTAAGACCTATCTAACGGATGATTAATTCCAACAACTTTAAATTAATCATGATATCAACTAATTTTAAGATTAATTGCAACTTAACTAACGGAAAATTAGCGACGGTTTCGTGCAACTCGCCGTTAAGCTTTAAATTGGTATATGAATTTTTAATTTTGGTTAAATATTTTAAAAGATATAGGAAGAAACACTTTTTAGAAATAATAAATAATTACGATGATGATGTTTATTATTTTTATACATTTTGATAAATATTTTAATAGACTATAATCTTGATTAAGTCGACATTTACACATAATTATCAAACAAAATATACATTTTGAATACATATTTACAAGCAATTATAACTACAAGCTAAAATTAACATATTTATTATACAACGCTAAGGACTCGTGGGGCACTACGATTTTTCCTTTGCCACGTTCTACATAATCTTGATATATTTCCTTGGAGGCTTTAGTGACTGTGGGAGGGATGACGTCGACGGAGCTGTCGATGGTGAACGCACTGCTCACCGTCATCACGATGTGGATGTCCGGCTTGTAGCGCGGGTTGGAACGACGTTCAAAATTAACGTAGCGCCTGTACCTATGTTTAAAATAATATTGATTTTCAATTATACTGTAAAAGTAAAGTAAAGTAGAAGTAGAAATATATTTATTTGGGACATCACTAACATTGCAGACACTTAATGACTAAAATATCTATACAAAAAAAAAGAAAGAAATAACAAACATACAATTAAAACAAAAACACAACACTCAATTATAACGAAAAAATAAAGTAATGAAAAATTCACGAAAACAAGTTCAAATAATGTCATTGTTCACGTAGATCCATGACAGATGAAGACATATTGTGAAAAAACTCGTCCAATAAAATAAACATTTAAAATCTTTTAATAGGCAAACAGTAGGAGTAATGTGATATTTATAGTATATTATTTTAAAAAATACGTACAATAACATATCCCGCTTGCCAGGTTGTTGTACTTTAATGCAATTATTGCGTTTAATGGCGGGGAACAGTGGTATCTCTTCTTCGGTTTCCTTTTCTTCGAGTAACTTAGCCACCATGGTGATAGGAGATGTTGTGAATTGACGGGAACTTGGCGTGGAGCTCGTGAGGTCATCGTCTGAGGTTGAGTCGCTGTTTGAACTATTAAAAGAAATTATGTATGTTATTTTAATATAGATGTAATGAGAAATCTGGGTCAACACAGGGATTCCGCCATGTGTGTATGACTTGTCAAATTTATATATTTCATTTTACTTTTATATAGAAAACGTAAACAAAAACATTATATATCATATTATGTTTTTTCAAGTGAAAACATTTTTATCAAAACCTACAAATACAAAATAAATAAATGAAAATATCGATAAATTGCTTAGCAACACGCTCATATCTCACAATTACTAATATCGTAGATTGTTATTTTTTATCTAAATCTTTGAATGGTATAAATATATATTCTGTACTACTCACTCGCTAGAATTGTTGGAAATAGTACTGGATCTTCCACTGATGACTGGATTCTTAGAACTAGGTCCTTTGACCTGTCCTACAGAACGGCCACGTACTACGAAAGGACTTAGGTTCTCATATGAGTGTGGAGCAAGGTCCCTCAGCGTGTGGTACATCTACCAGAAATAATTTCAATAAAATATAAAATTCTTTAAGGATGTGTATAAGGTCAAATTACGTAGTACATCTAATAAATTTTTTAACTTAATAAAAAGTAGTAAGTTGTATACAGCGACATTTCCTGTTAACTATAGGTAATGAGTATCTATAATAGACTTTTTGAAAAATTTCGATTCGATAATCATCGAATCAAAATAAAATTATCGATAATTGTCGGATGAAAAATTATCGATAGTTATCGATAAATATCGAAGGAAAAATTATCGAGTAATTACGAATTATTGGTAATTATCGCACACCCCTAGGGCAGAGTAGACACTTTAGGGCAGACGTCGTAGACGGTTATGTTCATTTTGAGATTTTTTCGCTAGCTAATTCGATTCTCGGAGCGATTTTATTACTTACGATTAGTACAGCAGGCATAATTATTATTTTTAGTTAGTATATTTTATGTAGAAATATAGATTACTTTTTATTTTTATTTTAGGCGTATTAGAAATGCTTTTTTGTTTTAAATTTAATTATAGAATTGTAGTTTTAGTTTAGTTTGTATTTATGTAAATGTATGTATGATTCGTGGCTAATCTGCTGTGCCGTTTTTGATGAAATGTGATAGGACATAAGTTAATTTTTATCAATACACCCACGCGGGCGAAGCCGCGGGCGGAAGCTAGTTATAATATTATAAATGTGAAAGTTTGTTTGGATGTTTGTTACTCTTTCACGCAAAAACTACTGAACGCATTTAGACGAAACTTCACAGTAATATATCTTATACATCAGAATAACACATAGGCTACAATTTATAAACATTTTGTGTAATTTGGCCATAATATTACATAGTTTAAAAAAATATCATCGAAAACGCGTAAATGACGCCTATTTGGTGGAGCTTACGATCTTCTTTTCGCGAGCATTCACTAAAGTGTCGATTGGGCAATATCTTGTACTCTGCGAGTGTGGAGGAACGTTTTTTCTATGTGAGCTTTTGTTACCGAGCTGTTGTAAGAATGTGATACGGATAGTCTGAATAATAGAGATATATATATAGCCGGATAGCCTGGGAAAGGACAATGGCTACTTTTTGTTAGTACATCCACGCAGGCGAAGCCGCAAATAAATAACTAAATAGCAAAGTTTACCTTGAACTCGAAGCAGTCCGCGAAGACAGTGTACTCGAAGGGTCGGTTGTACTCCTGGTAGGGGTCCACCATCTCGAGCGCGTCGCCCTGCAGGCCGATCACCTCGCAGCACAGCTTGCTCATCTCCAGCGCCGCCAGCGGCAGCCGCCGCGCCGTGCGCGCGTCCCACCAGCGCGTCAGCGACCTGCGCGCCGCGGACCATCACACGAACCATTGCTATTCAGTGAACTCAGCTGTGACCAATCGCGTGCGACTAGAGAGGGATAGCATGTACTGCGATATGTCTCGTCTCTCTCTAAAACCTCGTCTACACTTTCGGCCTACGGAAAGCTGCCTCCAGTAGCATATTGTCTAAGGGCGATTCGAGCTCGCGACACGCGACCGCAACAAGAGAGAGAGAGAAACAACAGAGCCGAGACGACCAATGATATAACTTGTCGCGGTCTCTTATCTCTGTCTCTCCTGTCGCGGTTGCCTCTCGCGGGCGCGAACCGCCACCATTACTACGGACACGCGACCGCAACAAGAGAGAGAGAGAAACAACAGAGCCGAGACGACCAATGATATAACTTGTCGCGGTCTCTTATCTCTGTCTCTCCTGTCGCGGTTGCCTCTCGCGGGCGCGAACCGCCACCATTACTACGGACACGCGACCGCAACAAGAGAGAGAGAGAAACAACAGAGCCGAGACGACCAATGATATAACTTGTCGCGGTCTCTTATCTCTGTCTCTCCTGTCGCGGTTGCCTCTCGCGGGCGCGAACCGCCACCATTACTACGGACACGCGACCGCAACAAGAGAGAGAGAGAAACAACAGAGCCGAGACGACCAATGATATAACTTGTCGCGGTCTCTTATCTCTGTCTCTCCTGTCGCGGTTGCCTCTCGCGGGCGCGAACCGCCACCATTACTACGACTCCAGGACTGCAGCGGGCTGTGGGACACTGGACAGTTGCCCACTGATATAGGTACGGGCACAACGCGCACATGATCCATCTCCAAATCAATTTTTTTTTTTTTATTCATGTAGTCTTCATAAGCACTTTCGCTCGTAATTTTACACAATATTGCATTTTAAATTGATTAACTATAGTTAATGTGAAGCTATCGCCAATTCGAAATGTAGATCCTGCTGAGAATAATCGGCAAGAAACTCAACAGTGTTACTCTTTAATAAAAATCGTCAACACATAAGTCACACATTATAAATTTAATATGTCCTGCATGAGCGATAGCGCCACTAAGCCCACACGTCTTTGTTATTTATTTAATCTTGTACAGACTAATATGCTTTGACAATTTTTTTTTTTTAATTTAAAGTTTAAATTTATTAATTGACAATTGTAAAATCGTTTGTGGGATTTTATTGTGTTAATTTAGCTTATGATTTTATTATATACCTTAGCCGATAAGGGAAACGTTTATTTTGCGAAGTCGAAAACTTGGCGTTAAAATAACTTAGAATTCGATGGAAAACTATGTCTGCACTATTTTTGGCATAATCATGGCTAGACATTTCATGTGACGTCATGTGAGGACACTAGAAAAATGTCTCGTTGTCGCTAGTGTGCAGATAGCGTAATTATCAATTTTTTTTAGGAGATCCGCTTTACAAATGAAAACCTGACCTTAGACCTTACATTATGTTAAATGAACAATAATTTGTTTGAAGAAAAATGGGTCTTCATAATGTTATGTGAAAACCATGAACCTAAAAAAATACATTTTCTTAAATGATTATTATTAATAGATTAATAATAATACATTTTAAAAAAATTAAATTCTATCTTTAAATTGGTTGGTATTTAGTAAGCGTTCTTTTAATCATATTAATATGATTATTTTATTTCATTTATAAATAGGAAAGTAAGTTTGTTACGCTACGCGAAAACTGCTTAACCGATCATCATGAAACTTTGAACACATATTCTTGGAAGTATTAGAAGTAACATATGATACTTTTGTTTTGGTCGCGATAACCGACATCCATGCGGGCGAAGCCGCGGGAAGAAGCTAGTAAACCATAAATATAACACAAGTCACGTACCTCTTATTTGGTATATAAACCATTGTCTCTGGATGGTGTAAATAGTAGTCAGTAGGGTACTCCCATATTGCTGGTCTGTTCGGGTCCGGTATGAAGAGACCGAGGAACAAATTCATTGTGTTTTGCTTCTCGGCATCCGAGAAAGTATTAGAATAGTAACGGCTCAAGGTCTGCATTATGTCATTACCGTGGGATGACCAGGGTGCTGTTTTTCTGTAGGTTTTTATTCTGCAACCCAAATGTTTTAGATTGACACATCATATATATGTATATATAAGCTTGAGATTTTGGTGCTAAGCGATGAACGAAACCATAGTGAGGAACCTGTATGTTTCGGAAGCATGGACATTCGCTAATCCTTCTCCTTAGTAAAGGCCGTTGCCCAGCTGTGGGATTAACAAGTTACAATATTGCTTACAGTAAGTATAACTGGAGATCTTTTTTTTTTTCATTTCAGAGAAGTATTGTAGGTAATAAGAAATATTTTTCATAATCCAAAGCATGCACAAATAGTTTTTTCATTATTCTAGAATTATAATTTATAGGAAACATGTTGTTAAGTAATTAAATTATACCTGTGAACTAGTTGTGAACCTCCATACTGCAGTGCAAGCGTGTCGCCGTGGTCTTCATACAACCCTTCCAAAAGTCTAACACAGTCTGAATCAAATTCAATAACTGGTTCTTCAATTAGTCCTAATGCGTACAACTGTAACAATTTACAATTAACCGTTTTAACCACAGTCTTAGTGAATTTCGGCAAAGTAACTATTATATTTACGTTTCTTATTTATGAGTGAGAGTGTCGCAAGTCTAGATCTCCTCCATTCTTACGTCGCGAATGTCGCGATGCGGAGCGAAGCGGCGGAGCGTAGACATGGAGAAATATTAACCAGTAGGATTGCATAAAATCTCCCCTCCGCTCCAGTGGACAAGGGCTCTGCAATTTTACTGGCTCCGCCGCCTCGCTCCTCATCAATGGAAACAGGCACCTTTATTCCCTTCCTTTCTTTAAGCCGGCTACTCTTCTCTTCTATGATACTGCAAATGTTCATGGTCAAAAATGACTACTTAAAATAACGTGATCCACATGTTTCATTCCTTGATATTCTTACTTTGATTTACGAGGGTGAATCAAAAAGTTCTTAGAATCGCTATGAAAATACGACAAAATATAAATATATTTATTTTATTTTTCAACGTAATCTCCTTCTAAGTCAATACAATTAGAATACCGCTTTTCTAACTTTCTAATTCCTTCCGAAAAAAAAAATTACGATCTTGGCTCTCAAAAAACTCGTCAACGGCAGCCACAACGGCGTCGTCATCATCAAATTTAGTGCCACGGATATGTTCCTTTAATTTGAGGAATAGGTGAAAATCACTAGAGGCTAAGTCCGGACAATATGGCGGGTGTTCAATGATTTCAAAGCCAGCATTGCGGATTGCTGTCAGCGCGACTTCCGACCGATGAGCAGGAGCGTTATCGTGAAGAAACAAGACGCCCAATGATAGTTTCCCTCGACGTTTTTCTTTAACTGCGTCGCGCAATTTTGGGATTAAACTAGCATAGTACTCTTCGATAATTATCTGTCCCTTCGGTAGGTAATCAATAAAAATGATTTCTTCACTATCCCAGAACACAGAGGCAATAACCTTGCCAGCGGTAGCAGCCACTCAAAATTTCTTCATGGGCGGTGAGGATGGTCGTTTTCAAGACATGCTTTGTTTTTTTTTTTTGTTTCAGGGTCGATATGGTGGACCCATGTTTCATCCATAGTGATAACACGACGGCAAAATTGGTCCGGATCTGACTCTAAAATTTCGAGATTACGTCTTGAACGCTTTTTGTTTTCGTCGGTTAACATTCGTGGAACCCACCTTGCTGACACTTTTTTGAAACCTAGTGAATCGGTTAAAATGGATTGTATGCTGCCAAATGATATCTTTAGGATCTCGGCTAAACGTTTTATAGTAATTCTTCTGTCTTCTATAACTAAATTTTCAATTTCTTTGACATTTTCTTCCGTGATCGAGGTTGAAGGCCGCCCGGAACGAAGAAAATCTTTTCAGCTCGTTCTACCTCTTTTAAATTCAGCAACCCAGTAAGCGACGGTGGAGTAAGGTATAACATTATCCCCTTATGTCTGCTGAATATTCAAAAATATTTCTTTAGTGGAGATTTTTTTTTCAAGCATAGGTACTTTATCACGACGCGTAACTCGTTTTTCTCCATTTTTAAGAATTTTTAGCAACACTTAGTACTAAATAATTTATTACGTGCGAATGGTACGACCAAATACGAGTGTAACTGCGTAGGATTGTATATTATAATGTAGATTGTATATATTGTGTGATTGACACTCTTCAAACTAAATATTAAACTACCCACAAAAATATTATATTAACGTGCACTTCTAAGAACTTTTTGATTCACCCTCGTAATTGGATAAGGAAAGGACAGTTCATCATACATACAAGTTTCTATACACGTAATTTATATACTAAAGCCCTAACTTATCAATTGTAGTTGTTAATGAGTTATTGCTGGTAATAAATGTTCAGGATATGAAATGAACAAGTATTTAAAGTAAGATTTTAAAGACAAATAACTATAAAATAAATAAACGCTTTTATTATTCTGTACGTGTATATATTAAAAAAGTTGGCAACTCCACTTCCAATGAATATTGAATAGCTCGTTAAGCCTTATACTATCATAATAGCTCCAAAAGCTAGTGAATTATTTTGTTTATTTGAACACGCGAAAAGCAGGATCTAGCCTAAAGTGATTTTGTTCCATGCTTGAGTAGGATTACTCTGGTGTCCCAACCCTGGATCTATATATTCCCTGGATCGATATTTCCTGCCCTATTACAATGGGGAGGTGAGACCCTACTTGCACTGCTAACCATCATCTTCAGGGCGTGTCTAGCGCATGGATACGTTCCCAGAGGTTGGAGAGAGGTGAAAGTTATCTTCATACCTAAACCAGGTAAATGCGATTACTCTAATCCTAGATCATACAGACCAATCAGCCTCACCTCCTTTGTACTAAAAACATTGGAGAGGCTGTGCGAGAAAGAACTGAGGGAAAACTACCTCCAAAAATTACCCTTGCACCCAAACCAACATGCGTACAGTCAAGGTAAATGCACCGATTCTGCACTCCAGGCCGTGGTAAGTGTCATTGAAAGTGCAATATCGGATAAAGGCTTCTGTCTGGGTACCTATAGATATCGAGGGTGCTTTCGACAAAACAAAATTCATCAAAATAAAAGAGGCCCTACAACGTCATGGAGTATGTACAACTCTAAGAAATTGGATTGGAAACATGCTTCAGGGTAGAATATTACTGCTCGTTGAGGGTGAATCGCAGAAGGCAATTGTAGCAAAAGGTTGCCCGCAAGGTGGCGTGATCTCGCCGCTTCTGTGGAATATGGTGGTCAATGACCTCATTACTGCCCTCAATGACCATCGCTACTACACGGTAGGTTACGCAGACGATCTCGCGATCCTGATACGCGGAAAGTTTGTCAATACTATATGTGAAGTTACGAACGCAGCATTGAGAATCGTGGAGAAATGGTGCGGAGACAACGGCTTATCAGTGAATCCTGCAAAAACTGAACTGGTAATGTTAACGA
Source organism: Euphydryas editha (assembly GCA_036937285.1). Taxonomy (NCBI): domain Eukaryota; kingdom Metazoa; phylum Arthropoda; class Insecta; order Lepidoptera; family Nymphalidae; genus Euphydryas; species Euphydryas editha. The sequence continues at coordinate 8,617,880 of JAUPFZ010000011.1, forward strand.
ACAATAGAATCTTTGGAAACTACAAGCTGCCCAAGCTGTTCAATACTGAGCTCCAGCTGGCTAACGAGGTAAAGTATTTAGGAGTGATACTCGACAGCAAGCTCAACTGGGGCGCGCATCTAGATGCGAAACTAAGTACAGCCACCATATCCTTCTGGCAGTGCCGTAGAATGATAGGTAAGACGTGGGGCCTCTCCCCAAAAATCGTTCTATGGCTCTACACAGCAGTGATACGGCCCATAATATGCTACGGAGCTGTTGTATGGTGGCCTCGCACCAAACTCATAACGGCACGTAACAAACTACAGAGCTTCCAACGATTAGCATGTTTAGCTATCACAGGAGCCATGAGGACGACACCAACTGCAGCGTTAGAAGTTATGCTGAATCTCCCAGCCCTCCACCTATTCATAAGGCAGGAGGCAGCTTCTACAGCGGTAAGGTTAAAGACACTTCATCTTTGGAGAGGAGACTTGTCCCCCCAAGCGGAGGTTCTAAATGAGGTGATGGAAAAAGAACCAATGCTGCTGGCGGTAAGCGACAAACTTCCAAAGCAATTTGTTTTCGACAAAAAATATAAAATACAGCTTCATGAAGATCCAAACGAAGCCCTGAACACAAAGGACGTAAGGATCTTTACTGATGGCTCTAAGACTGGATCAGGTACAGGATACGGTGTATTCTCCGAAGATCTCAACATACAAATAGCCGCCCCTCTGGGTGCTCACAACACCGTCTATCAGGCGGAATGTATGGGTATCATAGCAGCGGCCTCAGCTACTCTTGTTCGAAAGGTAAAGAACTACTCCATCCGAATCCTCTCGGACAGCAGATCAGTACTACAAGCTCTTCAAAGTCACTCTATCACCTCAAGACTTATCTACAACTGTCACCAATCCCTGATGGAGGTATGTAATAACAACAATAACGTAACTCTTCAGTGGATCAAAGGTCACAGTGGCTCCCGTGGTAACGATGCCGCTGATGAAATGGCCAGAAGAGGTTCGGAGATGGCTGCGATTGGACCAGAACCAATTGTCCCCCTTCCTACAGCATGGCCTACATCAGTCATTCGACAACACACGAAAGAGCTACATAACAAATACTGGATGGAGGTGAGTGGATGTAGACAGGCGAAACAAGCTCTCCCACACATAGATCGGAGACTGTCTCGTAAGTTAATGAATCTCACTCGCCCACATTTACGCAAAATTACTCATATTATTACGGGCCACGGCCCATTCAACAAACATCTGTTTAATGTAGGTGTTACTGACAGCCCCCTGTGCAGAGCCTGCCTGGAGGCAGAGGAGACGGCCGCCCACATTATTCTGGAGTGCACGGGCGTGACCACCTACCGGGCCAGACATCTGGGGTCACCGAGGACTCTCTCCGAAGTCATTGGTGACACCAGAGGTTTGATAAATTTCTTACAGGAGTTAGGGTGGCAAGACTAGCTGCCCACTCCCACACGCAAAATAGGCGCACAGTGACGTCGAGTTGCGGAAACAAGCCCGTGCCTTACAAGATACAAGATACAAGAACCCTGGATCTAATTACACTAATACTATAGCTAAACGACATCTGATATATTACAATTAATCATATAAATTAATCTTTATTTAAATATATATATATAAGATTAATTTATATGATTAATTGTAATATATCAGATGTCATTTAGCTATAGTATTGGTATAAATAATATAGGTATTATCTTTTATAGTTCATATTATGCTACAATTATAATATTATGATTTAATATCATAGTTTTTATGGTGTTTTATAATACAAATGAATAATATTACATTAATGACATGTTATTATTACTAGAAATCGCTGTAGTGTCGAATTTCAATATTAATAGGGTATTCTACTATGTTTGAAAAAGTACTTCAAAATGTTAATTTTCGTAATAAAAAGCCACAAAAAAAATTATTTCGGCAAAATAAACACGCTTTCTTGCCATAAAATTAAATTAAATTTTAAACCTTTTTAATTCCCGCGAAAACGCGGTCACCGATTTTGGTGACGTAATATGCGTAAAGTTGTGTTCCGCTATACACTGAGAGCACTCTGAGGTGTGACGTCAATTCAGTATACTGCGAAGCCGTTACTTTTTAGTTTGCTATACTGCGCTATACTGGTTACTGATAAAAAGGAACGCAGTCCAGTATACTATCATCCTAATTTTTCGACATTGTTTTCAAATAAAATATTTATCATGTATACGTTTTCTGTTCAAAAATATATTCAAAAATTATTTTTTGAATATTATTGACATTTTTGAATAACAAATCATTCATGCTGTTATATTTTTTAATCAGGTGATCAAAGTACTGAGAGCACCTTACTTCGAAAGCGCCAGTGCTCACAGTACAAAAATTATGCTATTTATGACGTCATATATTTCTATATGATATTGCAGCAGTGTACTGGCACTCAATAAAGAAACGAATTTTTCACTATTGAGAGCACTGAGGAGGGCTCGCAGTGTATATCGGAAACATTGTCTTTACGACGTCACATCATGGCGGCTCGTGTTTTAGATCACTTGACATACAGATTAAAAATTACTACTTTTAATTTCAATATATTAAAACAATAATGTGCTTTTATGACTCAAAATCAGAATATTTAAGTATATTTCTACATAAATTTTAATTTTTATCAAATCTCATAATTTATTTTTCACTACCGAAAGTACCCTATTGAGGCTCTGCTAGAATTTAAATTCGACCATGGCGATTTGTCGCGATCGCGCAAGTTACGTAATAGCCCACACGCTCACCTGATGCGCCAGCACGCACTTGCCGATGGCGAACTGCGCGGTGTTGGTGCGGTCGAGGCAGTCGACGCAGTTGACGCGCACGAGGCCGACCTGCAGCCTGCCCGCCTGGTGCCCCGCCGCCCCCGCCGCCCCTGCTGATCCTGCCACCCCCGCCGCCCCCACCCCGTCACCGCGCACTGCGCCGCTCAGGAACACGCCCGTGCGCCGGACCACGGTCCGCGCTATGGCCGATAGTCTGTAGTTCGTTCATTTCAACTTTGGTTATCCTAAACTTTAAGGGCCTTTGTGCACTACAAGGAATTTTACTGTTCGGCAGTCAGATTTTTTACGGTCTGATGTGGCATGAATAAAAAAAGGAATGAAAATTAAACAAAAATGAATGGGGAAAAGTAAAAAGTCGGACGGTAAAATTACGTATGGTGCACAAACTAGTACATATATATATATTTATATGACGTGCTATATCGGTATAGTGCACAAATGCCCTAAGTCTGTAAATTTTTGGGAAAACCCTTCTCCGCTCCGCTCCCCCGCTCCATTGAGAGTTCGCACAATATTATGTCCCAGAATTTCTTCGAAAAAAAATCAGGCATCATCACAATAATTTCCTTCACCGATGATCACACAATGAATCTCAAAGATCAGTTCATGTATCCTTTCAATTCAAAGTAATATAAAATTATACTGGTCTAAATTAAATGAGATTTTCGTTATTAGGAATATATTTTTGGGAAGATTTGATAATAAAAAAAATTGTCCCACATTATCAGAAATCAGATTGATTCCTTTAATAACAGACTGAAATATTTTAAGACTTTAAATAAATACATATACACAAAAAGATAAATTAAATATAAAAATAGTGTAGGATTCAAATTAAATTTAACTTACTTGTCGAGAACTTTGGCATCAGCGCCTTTATTCAACCTTGCCATATCTAAATGGAAATACTGTATTGCATGTTCAGGTGACAAAAATTGATTGAGATACTTCACAGCATTACTAATAACATCTGTCAATAAAGATTCGTGTTTTTTCTTTTCTCTTTTTTTCACCAGGTTAAGTATCATTATGGGAGAACCATATCTTGCCATAAGGTTGTTAAAATGTTTTGCTGGTATTTCAGCATATGGATCACTACGGTCGATCATTATAGCTGGCTTAGGGACCATTTTAGAAATATCCTGTGACCAAAAACTTGGAATTGAGCCTCTCATTTGAACAAATGAACTAAATCTGAAATAGCAATCAAATATTATATCCAGTCCTAAGACTAATAATAAGAGTATATATAACTATCAGTACTGGATAATTTTTAATGTAATATATAAAACAGGAAGAAAGTGTCATAAATGGAGCAATACTTTTTGTTACAGCATTCTAATTTGAATAATTGCAACATATTGAAAGAATTATAAAATACAAAGAACAGATATTATATATATATTATCCCTGTTGCCATTTACAAGTAATGCAGACAACTACAGCAATTAAAAATCATGCAAAACTTTCAAGACAGTTATCATTAAATGTATATATTTACCTGCCAGCAGCAAATGAGGAAATCATTGCATCATGAACAATTTGTTCTGTTTCCACTTCGTTTGCAACATCTCCGTGCATATTAGCTCCTCTCTTCAGAAATCTTGTGCCAGCATATCTGTTGCTTCTTCTTGCAATAAGAGTCAAATATATTGGTCGACCAAATATATTCAAATTGCTCTGCTCAATAAACCCATGTATTATGTAAAGAATCCAATCAGGATGCAGTTGTGAATGTACAACAGAAAGGAGATGGCTGTTCCAAACAAACCTCCATTGTGGTACTGTTCTTACACCGAATTCTAGTTTTGTACCTGGTTTTCTATACATAAAAAGTTATGATATTTTAATTTGTGTTATAGCATATTATTTGATACTTAACATAAATAGTCAATTGTAATCTACCACCACATTTATATATTTCAAAATTCAATTTAAAAAACAAATGAAAAAAGTAAAATAAATTAATAAAAAATAAAATAAATAAATAAATAACCATAACTTTATAAGTAGTAAAAAAATAAGCAAAAAATTTCCATGCTGACTCAGTTATTTACTGTGTAAAAATAACTTTAGAAACAAAAAAAAAAAATTTACTAATAAAAGAAAATTTTACCCAGTTTTCATTTGCCTCTCATGTAACTGTTTTTTCCATGTTTCAAATATATCCTCATCATCTTCTTTTTTATCGCATGTACATTCTTCTTGCTCTGAGTTCAAGTTTGATTGATAAACAGCTGCAGTGACAGGTTTTGGAAATAAAGCTGGTGCCAACTTCCTTGGTGGTGCCATATTCATTTGTAAAGTATGGGTTACATCATAGCTATAGCTGTAATAGAAGTTTGTTGATAGATCTATGGCAAGGAACATTTTCACATATCGCTGTTCATCTGGATGAGGTGGTTTGTTGCTTTCATTGGGAATGTATATCATTGCTGTATCTTCAATTTTATAAATGGAATGTGGGCCAATTACGGCTATTTTACGTCTCTTTGTAACTAAAATTATGTAATAGCCTTCCAGAAATCTTATAAACCCTGTAATAAGGGGCAAATTTTAAACAAAATGTTGATGCAACTGTTAAAAAGAAGTTGCTTTACTATAATAAAAAAAAATTAAAATTATAATGCTACATAAGGTATGTAGTGAAATAATATATTTATCTAGCTTATCAGTAACGTGTAACTCCCAATTAATTCAAATTCGTTATGTAATACCAACTGGCGGCAGTACAAATATGCAGACATTTTTATTTGAAAAAATTTTAATAATTAAAAACAAATATGACAATATTATATTATTAAATATTTTTTATTATTTATATATTTATTTAATAATACTAATGGTTTAAACAATTAATTAAAAAAAAAATCTGACCTGACAATTTGAGGCATGAATTCTGATAATTAGGTGGACAATATGTTGCTGTATATGTAATATTATACTCTGTTATTGTAACAATTAAGATAAATGTAGTTATGTGTTTTAGTTGCTTGAAATTCAACTTTTACTTATAACTCATGTATTCTGTTCACCAGACTATCTATTCTTAACATTTCTTTAAAAAATAAAATATATATATATATATATATATATATATATATATATAAGAAAAAAAAACCAAATCACCAATTTAATACAAACCTACAATGCCAAATGCAGACACCAGTTTATTTAATCCAGGAGAACGGCCGCTCCTATTACCAAAGCCAATCATGTTTAGTAGTTGATGTATTTCCTGCTTATTGTACTCAACTTTATCATCAACTAAGATTAACTCTTTTGAATCTGTTCTATCAATTTTCAGTACTCGGAATCTAGTCTGCGTATTATTTGATCCAATAAGATAAAATCTCTGGAATTCATAAAAATCATGTGTTATTAAAAGATTGCAAATTGTAATTTTAGACTTTTTAAGTATTTAAAAAATATATATATTTTCCTTGATGTAAGAAACACATATCCTTTTTACATACATATATAGTCGATGTACATATTAAGGTATATGTGCGTATAAAATTTTAATTGAACCACATAATGACATTTCATTATACATTTTATATTAGCAGAAAAATAAAGGATTGAAGATAAGAACTTACCGCTTTCGTTTCATACAAAGCTATCCTTTGTATAGAGCTGATAATTGGATGAAATACTAGACTTTGTTTAGACATTATGAATTTATTTGTAAATAATGTATTGTTAATAAATTGACCAAAATTAAACTAATATTTATTTCAATGTTTTGGTGACATGGTTAAATATTAATAATTCCCAATTATTAAATAATATATAATAGAAAATTCTATTATGTACTGTTTAGGAAGCTTTTTATAAATATTAAATTATAAGTATGATCAAAGAGTATATAATAATAATATTTCTGTCATACCTTTCTGGGTATGACAGAAAAGTTGTCCAAGTGACAACCTATGACAATTGACAACCATAGATCAAGGCCGTGTTCCGATTAGTACTGGAGCACTACAAGGTGTGACGTCTTTTCAGTTTACTGCGAAGCCGTTCCTTTTTAGTTTCCTATACTGCGCTATATTGGTTACCGTTTATAACGGAACGCAGTCCAGTATACTGGAGTACTATTATCATGCTCATTTTACGACTTTTTTTCAAATGAAAATATTTATCCGTTTTCTATTCAACAAGAAAAATTATTATTTGAATATTGTGGATATTTTTGAATAACAATATTAATTAATAATAATATCAATCATTCACGCTGTCGTATTTTTGATCACGTGATCACAGTACTGAGCAGTACTGAGAGCACCTTACCTCGAAAGCTCCAGTGCTCTCAGTGCAAAAATGGCGGCGATTCATGACTTCATATATGACGTCATATACTGCGGCAGTGTACTTGTGAATTTTCAGTGCTGAGAGCTCTGGGGCAGTGCTCTCAGTGTATATCGGAACACGGCCCAAGTAAGTATTGTAATATGATTGTAAGGCCGGACTCACACATCCGGAATGCCTCTCTGAATTCATAATCTGAATTCCGGGCTTTCTGAATTATAAGACACTCTTAAAAAATTGTTAAATATGCTTTAGTATGTGGTGATTTTAATATAGACATGTTAAAGGACACAATGATTAGAAGAAGATTAATTAATTTGTTTAACTCATTTAATTTAACATACAGATATTTTGAACCAACTCGAATCACTAAAACATCTTCTACTTGTATAGATAACGTATTTAGTAATATTGAAAGGACAATGGCAGATCCCCTAACAAATTTTTGTTGGCATAAATTTCTAGCGTCTACTAATGAAAAATATATGATAATATAGTACTTAAATTCCTGATCACTTTTGCCTAAAGAAGCACCACCGAAAGAAGTAATGAATTGAAGATATTCCAGGTTGAACATTTAGAGGTTATGTTTCGACAACTTGTAGGTAACTAATCAAAAACAGTCAAATACATGTTAAATATAGTCCGAAACTATATTTTAAATAACTAGATAGATTGATTACAAAACATTGTAGTAGGTATATCTAGACTTTTGACGCAGTCACAGAAAAATAAAAAAAAAATATTAGAAGCTTTTTTTAAACCCTCAGGCCTAAAATATTTCATATTCCGGGATTTTCTTCGTTATCTGTCCTTAGGTATTTCCTACTTAGGTACATCGGCGTTAACTGTAGATGATATAAAATTGACGATCGACAAAGACGTTCATCTTCTTAAATCATGAGCGCTGTAACACAACAGATCTAATAAACCCTGCTCTTAGAATTTCTAGACCTAAAGGTGGTCTGTCTAGATTCAGTCAGTCAGCATCTGTTTAGATTTTTCTGTAATGATAATCACCATAGATAGTTAATTACGAGGACCATCCACTTATCGTGCCCTTTGCAACATGGGATCATCTTTTTATCAGATAATCAGATGAGCAGCTCGCAAGGTCTTAACCAAATAAGAAACAGTTTACAATGGCACACAAAATGGTTATTCCCTGCAAAAAATTAAAGTGCGGCCTCTATGTTAAAAAGCAGACTCTAGAAACCACTCATCTACAGATACGTGGCATAAAGACAGTGGATCTCATATATAGTCAGTTAGAGTATCTGCTCATTTTTTCTAATAGAAAAAAGGCATGTTTATAAAATAAAACATTATTTTCTTATTACGAATTATTATTGTATTCAGGAAATAATTGGGCTTAGTAAATAAATAAATAACGCGTTATTCTTTGTAATAAAACAAGATTTCGGATTGATACAATATAAATCGTGTACCGTGATGCAATATAATACGTGTAGCGTGTAATATTTATTTAAAGGCAAAAAGTTCATGTATGTTAATGAGAGAAGATTTATTACCATGTGGCAACATTCAACGGAACCATCGTTAGTACTTCATACTCCAATGAAATGTCAAATCATTTTTACAATAATCAAATGTTTCTTCATTAAAAATGATATTTTTCCTAGACTGACACAGATCTTAAAAATATATTGAAAAAACGTAAGAAATTATTTTATTTACATTAGTCATTAAGACATTTATAGACGCTTGGGAACATTCAACGGAACTATCGTTAGGTACTTCATTTCCTATGAAATGTCAAATCATTTTTACAATAATCAAATGTTTTTTCATTAAAAATGATATTTTTCCTAGACTTACACAGATCTTAAAAATATATTGAAAAAACGTAAGAAATTATTTTATTTACATTAGTCATTAAGACATTTATAGACGCGTGGGAATTCTATCAACAACTTTTTCGCCATTGTCCTTTACGATAAATCTGTTATAACTGTTTTAACTTCCGATCACTGTGGTCAAAAATTCTCTCTTGATGAGAAAATTAATATAAATTCTCGAAGAATTACATGTAGACCAATAACGGTAAAGAAAACAAATTGTTTTAGGGATATTACAGCGCCAAAAATATGTAAAGTAGATGTGATGGCACAGGATCCAGATGTAATCTATAATTCAGTTTTCAAATTAATCTTAGAGGAATTCTATAACATTTTTAAACTTAAAACTTTAGATATAAATGTAAACTTAAAAGTTAGTGAATGGGCTTCTGAAGGTATTTATAAGAGTAGAAATAGGTTGTACGAACTGTACAGTATGAAGCAATGGAATCAGGAGACTAGATTTCTGGATTATATAAAATAATATTCTAAAACTTTTAAAGTTGTTTGTATGGCTGCTAAATCAAAATATATTAAAGATAAAATGGTAAAGCTCTTGATCTCATTGCTTCATATCTATCTAATAGAATTCAACACGTATCAATAAACGGAACGAAGTCTTCTGGATCTGTGCTAAAAATGTGCGTTCCACAAGGATCGATTCTAGGTCCTTTTCTTTTTTTAATATACATAAATAATCTGCCACTTTACGTTAAGGATATTTGTGATATAGTGCTGTTTGCAGATGACACATCACTTATATTTAAAGTTGATAGGAAAAAGGTAAATTATGATGACGTGAACAGCTCTTTGTCTCGAATTCAGGATTGGTTTAAAACAAACAATCTCGTCTTGAACGCCAAAAAAACTAAGTGCGTTGTATTTTCGTTGCCTAATGTTAAACATCCAAATTATGATTTCGAAATAAATAACGAGAGGCTTATTGTCAATGATACTACAGTATTCTTAGGGATAAATTTAGGGAATTCCCATTTGTCATCCTTGAATGGTAGACTCAGCTCCGCAGCTTTCTCAGTTAGAAAAGTGCAGCAACTGACCGACGTTGCTACTGCGCGTTTAATATATTTTAGCTATTTCCATAGTATTATGTCTTACGGTCTGTTACTGTGGGGTAATGCTACATATATTGAGACTGTATTTATTTTACAAAAAAGGGCTATTCGTGGCATTTACGATCTTGGAGCTCGAGTCTCCCTACGGGATGATTTTCCAAAGGTAGACATATTAACAATTGCGTCGCAATACATTTATAATAATATTATATATATTCACCAGAATATTCATTGTTTTGAAATAAATAATATCAATCGCAGTGTAAACACCAGAAGGAATAACAAAATTGTAACTCCAAGTTTCCGACTACGCAAAGTAAACGCCTCTTTTCTGGGTTATGGTATTCGCATGTATAATAAAATCCCACAAACACTTTTGGAATTGTCTAAACATAAATTTAAAGATTTCATTTAAAAAAAATTAATAGATAAAGCGTATTATTCGGTGCAGGATTATTTAGCTGATAAAGATGTGTGGACTTAGTGGCGCTGTATTTCATGCAAGATATTACTAATTTTGTACTAAAACACAGTTTATTATTATGTTAGATTATTTTTAAAAGAGTAACTGTAGAGTTTCTAGCCGATTCTTCTCTGCAGAATATACATTCCGAATCGGTAGTAGCTTTACTTTTACAAAAAATAATAATAATCACTACAATATTGACAGCTGTAACACAGGTTATACTAGTATAGCTGTCAACGATAACCTCTTTTATATATTTCAATAATATGTTTAATTTTACTTGTAAAGAATGATTTGTACTTATAATATGTCTATAAATTATTATTATCGCAATAGCTACACTCCACCCGTTCAATATATACATATACACATATAAATATATATAATATAATATAATACAATATATAAGGAATATAATAAATTTACATAAATTTACTTAGATAAATATAAGCGGGTGGAGGATTACGCCCCGGCAGGGGGATCAAACGGCCGGGGGTTAGGGCTGTAGGCTGAGAAATCGGCGGACAATCCTAGCCGAGTTGAGTAATACCGCCTTTTGCATCCTGGCTGCGAGCAAACCGTCACGGATACCCAGCTGCCTCAGATGGTGAGCGAGGAAATTATTATTATTATTATTTTAATTGCTACACTCCACCCGTTCAAGATATACATATACCTACACATATAAATAAATATAATACAATACTTATATAAGGAATATAATAAATTTATATAAACTTACTTATTACTATTATTATTAATAATTTTGTAAAATGACGATTCGAAGGTGCTCGTGGAGCCTATTTGAATAAAGTTGTTTTTGATTGATTGATTCAGAAAGCCAGGAATTCCATACAATTTCACTATTCTCCACACACATTCTGATTTTTTCAGATTATGAATTTCTCAGATCGATCTGTAAAAGCGTTCTGAATTCCGGTTCTGAATATTATTAGTTCATAACGCTCGCATTCCCATATATTTCAATAGACCGGCACACACATTCTGGAAATCAGATTATGAATTATTTCAGTGTTGCCAACTCGGATTTTGAAAACGGCGTAGGCCAGATGAGAAAATGCTCTTTATAAATATATAACGAGTATTAAAAATATTATTTATTAATTATTATTATTTATTAGTATATTATTTACTGTTCTCTTATATTTACGCGAATTTTACTCATTTGATTAAAAGTCTATACCGGGTTTTATCGCGTTTATTCAAAACTTTACAGTTTAACATAGTATATTATTTATTATTTATTTGCATTTATATCTACTTGTACGTGTGTTGTATATATTATTTAATTACACCGGCACACAAAAAAAAGACACAGAAATTATAATGAAACAAACTCTTGAAAACTGGACAGATGGAGCAGCAATTGGAGGATTAAAAATCTCCAACTTATGTTATGCGGATGATACCATCCTATTCGCTACTAGCATATGGAAGAATTCCAAAAGATGGAACCCGTAAGTCTCGAATTTCGCCTCAAAATTAACCACAGCAAGACTTTGTCGACCAAATTGACAACAACTCGCCAGAAGTGACACAAATAGCGAACTGTGAAGTGCAATGATATGTGTATTTAGGGGCGTTGATCTGGAACAACAGAGGCTGTATAGACGAAATCATCATCATGGCGATCGTATGGCGATATCCAGATCAGTTTTGAATAAGCTGGAAAAAATATGGAGGAATCGTAAAATTACCAAGGCCACTAAGACCCGGCTAGTTAGAGCGCTGGTATTCTCTATAAATTCATCTACGCTTCGAAGACGTGGACCCTGCGAGAGAGTGAGAAGAAGAAGAGAATTTGTGCTGTTTTTTATTGTAAAAATGCTTTTAGCATTAAGCTCGTCTGTTGTATACATACATGTGTATGTTCAACTAACTGAAAATTTTATTATTCTTTTGTATAACTTTTCGTAAGCTAATTGATAATATTTTTAATAAAGCATAAAAATCGAATGTCGATTATCGAGGGTAAAATATCGATTCACTGGATCGATTCAGTACTAAATATCGATCCAAAAATCGATATTTTTGGCTCGAAAAATCGATTCTTCGATTAATCGATCTCAGATCGCCATCCCTAGGAAGTAGTCGCTCATAGGGTTCGACGCGGACGAAGTCGCGGGCGGCCTCTAGTATTAAATAAATTACTAAACGAGTATGTCGCTAGTTATTTACATTTGTTTTCCTCTATAAATACAAAATGCGAAAAAATGAGCTAACTATAAACGTATGTTCTATTTAGAACATAATTTTATAGCTATTTTTCATACAAAATCTGAGAGGATATTATGAGGTATTTATTATATGAAGTCCTAAACATTTGCGATATTCAGCACTATTGAAAATTTAACCATGGCGCTGCGCTTGGTAAAATGCCCAAACATAATAAATATTTTGTTTTATCTCATACCTAATAGTGTTAGTGACTATGAAATTTTAAAAAAGTTATTATTGTTGTTTTATATAGCAAAGACGTAAAAAAACTAATGTATGAAAAATATATAGATAACGTGAAATAAATCTAATCGCCGCAGTTTCACCGTCAATCTTCGATCCCTGTCGCTAATAATTATTAGTGTCCGACCGAAACAGGTTTTTCAGCCGAAACCGAAACCGAAACCGAACTTTCGGCCTTGCTCTCAGTTTCGGCCGAAACCGAAACCGAAACCGAAACCAGCGTGGTTAAGTGTAGTCCTACCTTAATATAACTTCTGCCTTATATCGTTAGTTATAGTAATCTGGCAACGCGCTCTCTCTTGCTCTGAGTGTTTTATATATTTTTGTTTATATGGTCTTAGTATGTACAAATAGTATTGCGCTTTCTAATAATAGTTTTATTAAATTAAAAAGATAAGAGCGTTGTGCAGTGTTGCCACACTATAAACTTAAATTTAAAATTAATTTTTAAAATTTTAATATCTCGATAAGAAAACCGTGCAGTGCTACTTTTCTTTTTTAGCTTATTCTAAAAACATTGTTCAACACTCTCCTAGTTTTAAAAAACCGGAAATTTTAATATTATCATATCTTAACTCCGCGAATGTCACTAAATATATGATAATAATAAATATTCACCATAGCCACAACCAGATGCCATATTGTCAAAAAAAGATGAATTACGTCAAGTGAGGTTTCGTTGAATAGGTATTCAAAAATGATTTTTAGGATTCTCTCATTTTTTTTCAAATAATGGTTTAGATTTAGAATATATAACGATTTAAATTAAGTTTAAACAACCAGTTTCGCTAATTTTCATACATAAAATAGGTACTTATATACTTTATTATTTCGTTATTCTGCTCTTATTAGGCGGGGATAGTAGCAGTGATATCCTGGTGCTAGTGATAACACCAGGATAGTCTGGCTGCAGACTGCAAAAGCAGAGGTCGGGTTCAAATCCAAGGCACACAAAACAAGGGAGAAGAGACGTGGGTCTCGGCGTCTTGGGTCTCGGACTGTGATTGCGAAATTTACCATCTTATAATTCTAATAACGAAGCCAATGAATCCTAACTAAAAAGTGTATAATAAACATAAAATTAAAAAAAAAATCGGAATGCGTAAAAAAATCTAAAAGATACAGATAAACTAAAAGATACAGATAGATAAAATTAAAAAATTAAAAAGAAAAAAACAAGCCCAGTAGTTTATAATGTTGTCAAAAGAAATACTGAACAACTACACCATTAAAATAGTTTTATAATCGATACACACATAATCAAATCATAAACTCTTTGCAAAATAGAAGGATTTATAGTCGGAATCCATTCTTTAACCGATCAAATCTTAAAAAGGAGCCCTGTAAAATTTAAATGAGTCCCGGCTGTTAATTCTTCTATTTTGTAAAGAAAGAAAAACAAGAATATAACTTTTTACAAAGTTTACAAAAAACTTTAGATGAATCGCTAATACTTTTTTCAAAAACTACCAAATTGGATTTTTTTTTTGTTTTTGTGACATTTTTTACCTGAAACATATGAAGTAATTAATAATTATTATAAGATAAATAAATAATACTTATTTCATAGATCACATATAAAATAAAATTACTGTAATAACTGATGAGGTAGGCACACGGCTTTTTGTCCAAATTAGGGAAAATTTATTGGGGTAAATAAATATGAATTATAAATAGAAAAAAATACAGTACCTATCCAAACTGACTGGGCACTACGCGCGATCAACGGGAAAGGATGAGGCGAGATGACTGAGTAGGTAATTCGCATAAGCTATACGATTCTCACATAGTTAAAATTAAATAAACAAAGGTCATGAAATCCAACGACAATTACCTATAAACACGTAAATGAAGTTCAATACTCGAGTTTCGGCGCGGCCGAAAGTTTCGGCCATTTTTAGGCCGAAACCGAAACTAAGGCCGAAACTAGATTTCTTGGCCGAAACTGGCCGAAACCGAAACCGAAACCGAAATTTCGGTCGGACATTAATAATTATACGTATTTCGTCGTGTGTCGCATAAACGTTAATTCGGTTATTGCTCCGTTCAAATGGATCGGACGTGATGTTAGTATTTCCGTCGACGCGACGAGTTATTTAACACAATTTTTGAAGTGATTTTTACAAATCTCTTGTAGGTCTAGTAGGCGGTATATACAAAAATATAATACAAATAAATAAATCATAGAGCATTTGTGTTCTACTTACTAAAAAATATACATATACCTACTGTATGTGAAAATGAGCTTAGTGAAATGATGTTGAAATTCTGAGATTTGTATATTCATCAAGCTTCAGTAGAGATGCGTGGTGGGTTAGGCTCCAACCCTTCTTGTTTAGAGAATCGGCCTTTGCCCAACAGTTGACCAGTTACATGTTGTCACAGTACAGTGTACACATATAGTACATGATGTATTATTAAATTGTGTTCCGAAATTATGTTCTCATTTGGAATGTTGTAAGAATATTAATGTAAATTTAATTTGATTATTGACTTGTTATTGATTTAAATATCTTTTTTTTTGTTTTATAAATTTAACCTACATTCTTCTTATCTAATTTGATCTCTTAACTGTTTTAAACAGTATCAATTTTTATCCTAAAAGCTAAACTTAAATTAGCGGGTACGATCTAGTCAACGAATATGTAGAGCCATAGGTACGATAGACCTGGAAACTATTGTTTTCACACTAAAACTACTTAACAGGTCACTAAGAATGTTTCTACCTATCGATGTTCTGAATCCTCAAAAAAGTCAGGCCTTTTGTCACAATAAGCCATAGAAGAGAAAGCACGATTTTTGGGTCTTTGAAGAATTCTTTCATCATTTGAAAGGTAAATAAAATTACAGATGTCGTAAGTCTTAAATTATATATGCGTTAATAATATTATAATAATAATAATCTTTATTAGTCAAAAATAGTACATGGTATCTTAAAAAAGCAATTCTACTAGCTTGTTACACAATAATATTAAATACGTTTATGAAACAAAACTAGGTATAATACTTAATTTATTTAAAGATTATGTATTAACTATAACACCTTAAAGACTTTCTAAAGAGTTAAGTATAAAGCTACGAAATAATGTAAATTGAGCTGCAATATTGTAAGTAGGGCTTGTTGATGGAACCGACACTTGAAGACTGTTGAAACATTGCCATTTTAATATGAAAATGCAATGCTAGATCTTCCATTGATTGTTTAATCGACTCCATTGTTTCTGGTGATAGTAGCAGAATACTTTTATATCTCAAACTTAGTGCAATTTTATTGAGGAAAACTACTAATTTTCAGAGCTTACCAATCATAAACACACCGGCATATTTAGCGGAACACAAAAAAAAGGTCTATAATTAAAAAAATATGGTTTTATTTTAAAATCTACTTACTACACTACTTTTGTTATTTAAAGTTTCATTTGTTTTACTTAAAATAAGATCACATTAAGAACAGATTTTGCGAGTAAAGGCTATTTGTTAAAAATGGTACATTTTTGAACTTTTCATGTTACCGGGAAAAGTGAAAATTAATATTAAAATAACAATTAATTAAGTTAGAAAAATGGTGATTAATATCGCGTATTTCCTCTTATTAAAGTTTCTACACGTCTAGGCATACTGAGAATGATGATATCGATGGTCTCCTGGGATAGTCTCCGCCATTCCTCAACTACGGCGATTCGCAGTTCACCCGCATTGTCAGGAGCTGGAATTCTGGACTTAACTTTTCTTTTCAGCAAATCCCAAACGTGCTTTATTGGGTTCATATCCGGTGATCTCGCCGGCCACTCCATAACAGTGATTTTCATATCATTAAGATAAGCTTGAGTTACCCGAGCGGTATACGGCCGAGCATTAACCTGCATAAAAACAAAATCGTCACCGATATATGGGGCAAACGGTACGACATTTTCTTCTAAAACTTCTCTGATATAGCAGTCTGCAGTCAGACTCCCTCTGTCAATTACTACCAAGTCTGTGCGAGCTCTCAAACAAATGCCCGCCCAAACCACCGCCGTATGCAACTATAGTTTTAAAATGTGTCTGAATGTATCGTTCTCCTTTGCGTCTGTATATTCTTAGTCTACCGTCAATTTGATTTAAGAGAATTCTGCACTCATCACTAAACAATACCTTACTCCATTGGTCCACGATCCAAAGTCGATGTTCCTGAGCAAAAGTTAACCTGTTTCTACGATGATTTACCTCGAACCTTGGAGCCTTGGCGGGCACAAATGAAGCAAAACCAGCTTCTTCGAACCTTCTTCGTACCATACGCTCACTTACGATTACACCCCGCACTGCTTCTAACTCATGTCGGGCTTGGACGGCCGTCAAACGGGGGTTCCTACATACACGAAGCCGAATGAAACGATCATCCCTACTCGAAGTCCGTCTTTTTCTGCCTTGTCCTGCTCTTCTCACATAAGTACCGGTCTCCCTGAACCGTTGGATACTGCGATGGATCGTTGAAACTGGTCGACGAAGATCTCTGGATATTACTCTGTAGGTTTGACCATTTCTTCACATTTCGAGTGCCCTGGCAATCTCCGTTGGGGCTAAGTCAGGCATAATTCAGTCCTCAACTCCAAAAAGATACGCGATTTAAAAAAAAAAAACTAACAAAAAAACAGTATTTCAATGAAATGTTAAATCAAACTCAGAAGGAAGAAATACTCGAAGTTCGCTCCAGATAAGGTGTATTTGAATAAAATTAAAACAATTGCATAAAATGTGATGTTCAGTTGTTTTTTTTTTTTTTTTTATGACAGATAGACAGGCATTTGACCGCTATCTCACCTGATGTTAAGTGCCGATGCGGTCGAAGGTGGAGCATGCCTGCCTAATAACAGCCTATTCACTCTGGCCTTGAAGGCACCCAGGTTGTATCGTTCGGGAAACACAGACGCGGGCAACGAGTTCCATTCCTTAGCCGTGCGCATCAAGAAAGTAGTGCCAAAGCGTTTTTGTGCGCGTAGGTGGCATATCAATGACATAAGGATGGAACGATCGACCGCGCCTAGTGTCCCGATGGCGGAAGGTTGTTGGGGGAATTAGATCGTGCAATTCCTTCGCACACTCACCAAAATATATTCTGTAGAACACCGACAGACGAGCTACCCTACGCCGATGATCGAGACTCTGCAACTTGGTGTCTGTCAGAGTAGGGTCACCTATGAGTCTCTTAGCTTGTTTTTCCACCGAGTCCAAAGTTGCCAGTTGGTATTTGGCGGATCCATCCCAAAGATGGCAGCAATACTCCATACAAGACCGAACTTGTGCTTTATACAGTTGAAGCAGCTGTTCTGGAGTGAAGTATCGCCTGACCTTAGAGAGGATACCTAGTTTTTTTACTGCAGTTTTTGCTTTGGACTCGATGTGCTGCCCAAAGTTCAAATTGGACGATAGCTCTACACCGAGGAGCTGGAGGGAGTCGGTAATTTCTACAGAAACATTTCGGAAAGTCGGAGCCAGGTGTAAAGGGCTCCGTTTAGAGGAGAACACACACGCCTGTGTTTTTGTAGCGTTGAACGTGACCAGATTGGCATCGCCCCATTCGGAGACTGCCTGGAGGGCGACGTTCAAGCGGCTGACCATTTCCTCTCGACAAGACTGGATAACATCCTTACTAGCCCTTGCACTCGAAAAGTATCTGTCCGTCACTGTGCTGTCGTCAGCATACCCAAAGGTACCGGGGACGAGCAGATCGTTAATATGGAGCAGGAAGAGGGAAGCGGACAAGACTGATCCCTGAGGAACACCGGCGTCGATAGCCTTTTGGTCCGACGAGTACCCGTCAAGGACAACTCGAATTGAACGCTCGTTCAGGAAATCAGAAATCCAAGCGCAAAGGCCAGGTGGAATACCATATGAAGGAAGCTTGCTTATAAGGCTCGCGTGCCAAACTCTGTCAAAGGCCTTCGAGATATCGAGGGACACGGCAAGAGCTTCACCGTGTTTATCAATGGCCTCACTCCAAATATGTGTGGCATACACTAGAAGGTCCCCAGTCGAATGGTTCTGGCGGAAACCGTATTGCCGGTCGCTGAGGAGATCGTTACCTTCCAAGTGGGCCAGGAGTTTGTTGTTCAGTGCACGTTCCATAGTCTTACAGAGTATGGACGTGACCGAGATGGGACGGTAATTGACAGGGTCTGCACGACTACCTTTTATGGGCACAGGCTGCACGTTGGCAAGCTTCCAAGACTTCGGCACTTTGCCAGTCTTAAGTGACAGGTGGTACAGGCGTGTAAGAGGTGGAGACAACTCAGGGGCACATGTACGCAGGACTATCGCTGGTATACCATCGGGTCCGCTGGCCTTGTTCACGTCTAGAGTTTGCAGGATTTTAAGGATCTCATTTTGGCGTATGCGTACTTCAGCCATAATGCAGTCAGCACGAGTTGAGATTGGTGGAGCTTTTCTTGCAGCATCCAGACGCGAGTTCTCATCAAAAAGAGATGCAAACAAATCCGCTTTCTCTTTTGCAGAATGGGCCAGCGATCCATCAGCCCTCAGCAATGGTGGAAGTGACGGCCGACAAAAGTTAGATTCAGCGGCTTTTGCCAGGGACCAAAACGCTTTGCTCCCAGAAGGATATGAAGCTAGTTTGGCCCCAATGTGGCTGATATGGTTGAATTTAGCCCTGCGTAACGTCCTTTTACATGACTTGGCGGCTTGGTTAAAAGCTTTCTTCAAATTCCGAGAATTCGGAGACTTGCGCGCTCGAGCTTCAGCCCATGCAGTGTATGCCGTCCGTTTTTCGGCTTCTGCACGATAGCAGTCTGCATCAAACCATGGGCGAGCTTTTCCATTCGTCGCTACGTCAGAGTATGGTATAAAATATTCCATACCCTGGTGTATAACCGCGGTAATGGCTTCAGCGCAGCTCGACGGATCATCAGAAGAAAAGCATACCTCTCGCCAAGGATAGGACGAGAAAAAGTGACGCATCTCATCCCAATCTGCTGCTTTGTATCGCCACACCCGTCTTAAGCCACATGGGGCTTCTTCGGGTGGGGAACAAACGGATATAGATTTTACCAGACAGTGGTCAGAAGTACCCAGTGGTGCAGAAACTGTTATTGAGTGACTGTCTGGATCAGTTGTTAAAAATAGGTCTAAGCAGTTGGCGGTATGAGAGTCTACGTCTGGTATCCTGGTAGCACAGTTTACAAGCTGGGTGAGGTCTAGCGTCAAGGCTAGTTTTCGCACTTCTCGCCCAGCATGGTCGGTCACCTGGTATGGGTACAGCCACTCCTGGTGGTGGGCATTGAATTCCCCCAGAATGACTAACTGTGCCGAAGGGTAACGCTCTCGAGCCTCATCCGCCGTTAGGGTAAGATGGTCACATAACTGAGTTGTTTCCATGTCTCCGCTGTGCGAACGGTAGACACAGGCATACAGGATTTTCTCCTGTCCTGTGTCCACCAGAACCCATAGGATGGAGTAACTGGATGTCTCAAGGTGCTTAAGACGATTGATGCAAATATCATCACGGACGTACACACAGACTCCGGCACGAGGTATGAACCTGTGCTCCAGAGAATACCCGGGGTAGCTGAGGTACGCCGTGTCAGCTGGACATCTGATCTGCGTCTCAGTGAGGAACAGCAGCTGCGGTTTTTCTGTTTCTAGGTGGTGGTGGACAGATTCGAGATTAGAGTGCAGACCTCGGATGTTAGAGAGGTGCACTTTTAATGGGAGGACGTGCAGCCGCTGTGTATACCTTCGTTTATTTTTATGTGTTCTCATGGGGAGTGAATAGGTGTTGGGGAACGCGAACTGGGCGAGGTGGCACCCTACCTACCAGGTGTCAAACTCAACACCGCCGCATGGAGGGAGGCTGACGCGGAGACCGCGGGGACGCCCGAGCCCCCCCAGAATGGCTACCTGGTCCTCCCTTCCGGTCGCCATCCGGCAAGGTAGATCATTCTGGGATTTTTCGTCAGGTGGCGGGGCCGCCTTTCACAGGTGGCTACCCTGCTACTTGGGCCCCCAACTTCCTACGGTCGGCCAGCGGCGGCACCGTGCCTCGGATCCCGCTACCCTCCGAAGCCAGGCACCCGATGCGGCAGTGATAAGCAGACAGAATCGGTCACATAGAGTGCCACAACTACCCAGACACATCCCCCAAATGGCTGCTCTGGGACCCGCCCCGGAACACGGCAGTTGCCGTTTGGCGGCGCGACTCTACCCAGAGGGTGGTAATCAAGCCACGGCCGTAGCCTACCACCGCAAGAATTTTGTCGGCTCTTACGACAGGCCTTCTTGCCGGGCCGTAGGAAATCGTATTCTACTGCCCGTCCCTACACGGGGAAAAATTTAGTTTAGTTAGTTATAAAATATAGTTTCTTATAATAAAAATCCTATATCCTTATTCCTATATCCTATCCTTAAATAAAAATCCTATATCACAGACTTCAGCCGTGAAAAAAAAAGTTATGTAAGAAAAGATGTGACACTATCATGATTTTATTTACATCTGTTGAAGTTAACTTCACATTTGTTCATGGTTTCAGTTTCTTGTTCTATGCATGGGTACAAAAATAGTTAGGAAGGTACTCCTTCTTCAATTTTGTCACCTAGTACATCAGGAATTTTGACATTTGTTGTAACGGGGTCATGGAATATATAGTCTATATTCCATGAACGGGGTATCATTTTCTAAAAAGTTATTGTTTTTCATACCCTCTTCACTTGAAGTTATTTCTTTTTTCTTTGAATTGTAACATTGTATTATGACTAACTCTCTATTTTGCATTAATTTGAAATTTTTAATGCAATCCAAACCAATTAGAATATCGTAATTGAAATTTTCATTATCTATTATAACAATATCTATAACCCTTTCCATGTTACAGATTTTTATTTTTAATGTTACAATACTTTTTGTTTTCTTCTCACTATTAATAGTTTTCAACCATTTATATGTCACTTTTATTGTTCTTTTTTTTTTTTTTAGTAATTTAGCATTTATCAGTGACACATTAGAACCTGAATCATAAATTCTAGAAACATCTAAAGCATCATTTAATGATAACTTTACTTTTATTAATGGTCTCGCTTCTAGTTTTTTGGGTTCTTCTCTTTCAATTCAACTTTCTTTGTAACACTGCTTTTGTTTGTTTCCTCTAAACCAACAAACTTCTTCAGAATGATATCGTTGCCCTTTTCGTTTATTGACACAAATCTGGCATGATCGCTAGTCCTTATTCTTATTTGTTTTATTGTCCGAATTTATATTTCTATTATTAGAGCTGTTCCAACTTTCCTTATTCATTGTAGAGATCCTCCGTTTCTTGTAAAGTTTCTCTGTCAATTTTAGTCCTAGTATTAGTGGTTTTCCTTACTTCCAGTAACAATTATTCTATTTTTAAAGCATAATCAAGAAACGAACCTGTTTAATATTTAAAGGCAAGAGCGTATCTAATGGCGGACCATCCCTTGTTTCCAAATGTCTCTTGAAAATTTCTATCCCATTTGTCCCATTAAGATGCTACTGTATTTTTCATTAACATGCAGCTGTTGCTGCATACTTATCTTTAATGGAGTATTTAAAAAAAAAATCAATATTTAAATTTTCTCTCTGTCCTTAGTAATTTGGATACGTTCACATTCTTTAATAAAATATTTTATCGACTGGTATTTAAGTTTCTGCTAGTTAATTTTTCAATCATGAAATCCTTTGCAAGTTTGCTTAAGCTTTGAGTTTCAAATTTCTTTTCTTTTTCTTCAAGTAATCTCTGTAACAGTTTATTTAATGTTTGATTTGGGGCACTAGGTGTAGATTCAAGATAGTCTGTTTCTTCAAAAATTTCTTCTAGATAAAAATCATAAAACTGCAAGTTCTTTTATTCATCAAGATATGTTTCTATTCTCCTTGTTTGATGTCTTTTGTTTAGTGATTTCTTTACTTTCATATAATCAGCAGTATATGTATAATTGCTTGACGTACATGCGCAAGTTGATACTCGATTGATATTCCAAAAATTAGTCCACTAGTGGTAGCTATTGAGGTTATACATACTATATTCGATTTCCCATCTGTTGGGTGTTTCAGTACGATATCAAACCTAAATTTTTCCCATGTTTTTTCAAATATTTGCAAAAATGTTGTTTTATTATAATAGCGTATTTACTCTTTTTAGATTTGATGGATTATTGAGTTGAAACCTATTATTTTGACATTACAAACAGACACTTTAATTTGACTTAATTCTATGGATTTCATTTCTTAATAAATACGCTAATTAAATAATAATAATAATAAACGGAGCCATGAAACAACTGATTAGGGAACGATTCTTTGGCCGGCTGAAGAAAGTGCTTAACAGCTTTTTATCGGGCGGTAACAAGGTACGTGCCTTTAACAGTTGGGTTATGCCCTTAATCGTCTATACCTTCGGCATTCTGAGATGGACTCAAACGGAGTTAGATTCCCTTGATCGCAAAGTCCGTAAAATGTTAACAATATACCGAATGCATCACCCTCGTTCATCTTTGATGAGATTATACATCCCACGAAAATGTGGCGGTCGAGGCTTTTTAAACGCAAAAGACCTCCACAATCGTGTGGTGTATAATCTCCGAGAATATTTTTTAAATATCAAAAACGATATGCACAAGGATGTTGTTGCCGTTGATAAGGGCTTTACTCCGCTGTCCTTAGGCAAAGAGAAATTGCGTAAACCTATAGTAATGAGTACCATTGACCGTGTGGCCATATGGAGGAACAAAGAACTACATGGTCGGTTCTACAAAGCTCTGACAGATATAGATGTAGACCAATCCAGTTCTGTGTCCTGGCTACAACACGGGAATCTGTTTGGGGAGACTGAAGGTTTTGTCTGTGCAATTATGGATGAAGTTATCAAGACGAACAATTACCGGAAACATATCATGAAAGATGGAACTCCAGACATATGCCGAGCATGTCGTAAGCCTGGCGAATCCATCAGACATATTGTTTCCGGTTGTGGTCGTCTTGCTAACGGTGAGTATTTGCACAGACATAACCAAGTAGCCAGGATTATCCACCAACAACTTGCTCTTCGATATGGCCTCGTTGAAAATGAGTTACCGTACTATAGATACAATCCAACGCCATTTCTTGAAAATAGTCATGCGTTGCTCTACTGGGATCGGTCTATTATCACTGACAGATTTATTGCAGCCAATAAACCTGATATAGTGCTAGTAGACCGATCAACGCGCCGAGCTATTATTGTTGATATTACAATCCCGCATGACGATAATCTTGTAAAGGCGGAAAAAGAAAAATTAAGTAAATATTTAGACCTTGCCCACGAGATTACCGCCATGTGGAATGTGGACTCAACAATAATTGTTCCTATTGTTGTGTCGGTCAATGGCCTATTAGCGAAGAGTTTCGACCAACACCTTAAGAAACTCTCGCTCGACTGTTGGATCAAGGGTCGGATTCAAAAGGCTGTGTTACTTGAAACGGCCCGCATTGTGAGGAGGTTCCTCAGCCTGGAGCCTTAACCACCGATGGCCTGGGACTCAACCTGCCACCGGAGGAATACCTTTTTTATATTTTTAAATATTTTTATTTGTATTTTTTATAAATATATTTAAAAATGTAATTATAGGGAAGAATGTTGAATAAAAGAAATAATAATAATAATAATCAGTAAATTCCTGATTGTAAATTTCATTTTATGACGATATATAAACAGTCTGTAGGGTAGGAAAATAGTTAGGTATAGCTTCGGTTTTACATTTTTTTTTAAATCTCGTGATAAATGTCGGGATTTCGGGCTTAAAATAATGGTTTAGAGTTACATACTCTATGCACGCGTACGAATAAGTATTCGAATTTTAATCTACGAGTACTTATATGACAATGTGGATTTAGCGGAGCGTTCCTAAACACCATTATTATAATTAAATAAATAATCTTGTAAGAGTGTTTGTTTTTAATAATCTTTTCTAATCGTTACCTACTGCTTATAAGCCTGGTCTAATCCTTTTCCTACGAAAAAGTTCATACTTCTAGAACTACAGGATTAGGTTGTGCGTCGGTCGATACCTGTAATTAGAAAATTAAATAGATGCAAAATAGTAATAATAATAATAATCAGTATTAATTAACACACAATGTCGATACAATGTTTCGTAGTTGAATAGTCGTCGTGTTCTCAGGGTGGATAGGTAGAAGCCACTCCCATACTAAATATTTGTGTAGATCCAAATAGGTCAAACCTGTAGCTGTATTTATGTCGTCTTTTTACGTAATTATAATTGGAACGTATTTCCTATATTTGAATATGATAGTACTTTGACTAACTAAACAGCAATTCACCTATAGAAAAAAATAGCTAATTCGCTAAGCTAAATATATAAAATTATAGCTTTGACACGAAGGGACATCGCGTTTGAGCAGTTAGCTTTATGACTAGGCTTCCATCAGAATATTTGCATTCATTAAAATTTTAGCAGCTTGTTACATGATAAATTCATATCGAGTGTATTTGTAAATGAGGCTGTTGGTCGGCTTTCCCGAGTGCCTAGTGGTAGCGCGAGATCGGTCGCGCTTGCGCGGGTGGCGCGGGAGGTCGCTGGTGTCGAAGTCGTGCCAGTTCAGTGCGCGTCGCCGTACTCGATCTACCTGTTTACACCTATCCCATGTTTGATGTATTAAATGAACGATCTTTATGAAACACATCGCGCGGCCATGATTTCTACGACTTCGTAATAAACACGGTGTTTCAATATTAGTTTAAGTGATGACTTTGACTAAACGTGAATGACTTACATGCGGTTAAACAACCGGTTGAAATAGGGAGGCTGCGTCTGCCCCGCACCCGGCTGTAGAGGAATGCGGCAATTTTAACTACTGCGGATCTCGGGGCCCATATAAGCACTGGGATTGATCGACTATTTTTTAAAAAAAAATAAGGTAAGTGTATAATTAGGAATAACATAGAATAACTTTGTGATTTGGACCATAAACTATATGCATTTTTATGATTTTGCTCTAAAGGTTTATATTTTATTTAAGGTTTTAAAGAATCAAAATCAAAATCAAAATTAACTTTAGTTCAGTATTTATAAATAACTCTTTTATAAAACTGAAAAACATTTTAAACTTTAATTATAACTACGGAAATTATTATTGATATTATATCGTTGTAAATTTAAATGCTAACTGCATCCTTTATATTACATTAAACACATATGTGTGTATATCTTCCTGATTTTTTTAGAGAAGATACGTGTGATTAAAAAAATCACAAAACAAGGTCAGTTTTTATTGCATTTTAAGAATTAATTAAAATCACCACTTCATGTTTTCTTATAATTTGTTTCTTTGTACTGTGCCTATTAATAACAAAAATTTGTACATTTATACCCAAGAAAATACAAAACTTCCAAAAGCTTCGTAATACGTACGAAATTGTGCAGTCTTTTTTATATGAAAACCGTAATTTTTCCCACGCTCATTGTATTTGAAACTAAACTTATTATGTCACATTTCGATAGCTCGCAAGAGAGTGAAATCGATTTAAAAAAAATACGATGTTAAGTAATTCAATAAACTTGAATACATTTTAAAGAATCAATTGATTACAGTGTAGTGACACGACAGTTAGAAGTCACAACTAATAGATACTTATTGATATTTCACAGTATCTATTATTTGTAAGTTAGTTTGCTTCACATTAAAAATAAGGTCATCTTTTGTTATTACTTAACATAAATCTCTATCAATCGTTGTAGAAGTTACACTACATTGCAATATTTTGTCAAATTATTTGTATTTGTATCTTAACACTTTACTTTTTTATAATTAATTTATATAAACCTAATTTTAATTTACCGATAAATAAATATTGTAATAACAATTTTTAACTAAAATATATACTTACCTATGTCACATATTAGATACATAAACAACAACAATATTTTCTTTTTTCTTAGACTAGATAGGTACTAGATGATAAATCTGTGTAGATAAAACGAATTAAATAAGATCGATCGCTTTCATTTAAATCTAATTTTGGGGCGTCTTATTCTCTACCACTGCTCTCAATTTCTAACGGTGGTGACATGACGTCTCCGATACTGAAATATGCGCAATTATGTCACTTAAACAACCCATTATTTATAATTTCGCACCCGTTAAGTACCTACTGGTAAAAGATTATTGTAATATAATTGAAAAAAAATTATTTTTTTCGAAAATTATAAAGAATAAAACATACATAATTACCTACTTTGATTAGTTATTGAAATTTTATTTAAAATACTATTATTATTTTTTGTATGTAGGTAACAGTTTTTCTACCCAATGGTACCGTAAAATCGTATAAATGTTCCACAACTGGTCGAAGGCCTCTTCTCCTTTGAAGAAAAATTGGAGCTTAATCTACCTTGCTCTACCACTGATTGACGCTTTTTCTAGTTAAAAAAATTTATGTCTAATTATGTACATGCATGTACCTATAATGTATACATATTATGTGGATACGTAATACAACTAGACAACTTGCGTGGTTTTATCCGCGTTGAAGTTTTCAGACACTTACGGCGAGTTGCACGAAATCGTCGCTAACTTTCCGTTAGTTAAGTTGCAATTAATCTTAAAATTAGTTGATCTTATGATTAATTTAAAGCTGTTGGAATTAATCATCCCTTAGATAGGTCTTTAATTAAACTAAATTTTTTTGTTAACTTAATCAGATGTAGGTTTCGTGCAACAGATAATCACGATTCTTGTGATTAAATTAGTTTAATAAACACTTAAATTTAAAATTTGTTTCGTGCAACTCGGCGTTAGTCGATAACTTCAGCGAATGTTAATTTATCCGTGTTAATCACGAAAAGAAAGGAAAAACAAATATTAAAAAAAACAGACGAATTGATGACCTTCTCCTTTTTTTGAAGTCGGTTAAAAATAAGTAATTTAACCTTAATAGTTTGATAAATACGTATGCGACACGCTTGTATACACACTCGTGTACGTATGTAGTAGGTCTTACTGTAGGTATACATCGTGAGCGCTTGAGCGTAGAGCAATTCCCATTATTGCTGCACTATACGGTGCTTTGGTTGTTTGAAATAAAATTGTATAGCGCATTTGAGTAGCTGCGTTGTTGTCATGTACTTTGTGATAGAACTGCGCTAAACTTTGAAAAAAAAAAAAATTTGTAAATGATATTTCAGTTATAATTTAACGATTTTTTTTTAAATTTATTATAAATCTTATACAATACATTGTGGTTAAATAGACAATAGACTAGATATATTATATTTAATAAGCATCGACAAGTTTAATGTACAATATTATCCTGATTGAAATAGGCTTCTTGCTTATGTTTTATGCCTAAAATTATTATACTTGTTAAAAAAATAAACAAGCAATTAGTATTATCATATGATTTTGTAACAACAAAATAAAAATAAAAAATAAAAATTTGTTACAAAAAACCAAAAAAAAAAATAAAAAATTAAAGGACATTTTATAAATTGAAATGTTTTTTTTTTTTTGCTGTTTTGTGTCGACCACAGATAGCATTTCGTTTTCATAACAGGAACTCTTAAGCGGTTTACTTTATAAAGTCGGAGCCCAGCTTTTGAATACGTTAACGGTAATTCAATTCAGAGTCGAATTTTCATTATTTTCACCTGCAATAAAAGTCTTGCTCGAACAATAATACATATGATGACTTACTAATATTTGAGATTCATTGGTGAGTCACTATGCCTTATATTTCTATGTATTCTACAGTTTAAGCAAGTAAGCACTGTGCATTGTGTTCTTATAGATATAGATAGATATTAAATACAAAGTCCTAGCATATCATTAGTAAAACGTAAGAAAACAAAAAATGGGCCTTTAACCTCTAGGTACATGATTCTTCTGTCCGTATGTATGTCACTGAACTCCTCCTAAACCGCTGAACCGTTTATGATTATTTTTTTTGTATGTGTTTATGTGGTTTTCCTAGATAAATTAGATTTACAATTGGGCCGGATAAGTGACACTGAAATCGGCTTTTAAGAATTTAATTGAGACAAGAAAGAGAGAGAGAGAGAGATCATAGATCAAATGTACAATTCAATCCTAGAACCAAATGTAGAAAATCATAGAGTGCAAACAAAGAACATATTTATATATTAAAGGCCAACAGTTCTTTGTTATTTTAAAAATGATGAAAATATGATTTTTAAAGTCTGAAGCAGTAATTATGTTGTGAAAATATTGACATATCATTTTTCATAATAGACTAATATTGGAGATGTAGTGATGGAAGATGATTACCATATATTTTCGATATATTTGTCTGTATTGTCATACAGTAGACTCGATTATCTGATCCCGTATTCATTCGTGTCTCAATGACAATTATCAGTTTTAGAAATATTTTTAGATTAAATTTCATGACGTTTTGTTGAAACGTCAGGTCAGCGTCTTCTCTAGTTACGTAATACTTACGTACGAGTATTTCAATTGTTCGGATTAAAATACTGAATAAAGTAAACATAATTTATATATTACTAAATTGTAATATAGAAATTCGATGTATTTTATTTATATTTGAAATAGCGATTGTATTTTATTGATTCGGTCATAGGATACAAGACTATTTAATAAAAAATTAAATATTAAAAAGTTAATAAGTAGTTACAATAGGCTAACGATGTAAAATTAAATTGAACACCTTCCCTAAATAAAAAATAGATTATATTCTTTTAAAATAATTTCTTACATCAACGCAATAAAGTAACTTACTATCAGATAAATAATTTAAATAAAGCAAAAATTTCATAAGTTATAAACAGTACAAAAATATTATTAGGATAACATTTTACTTGGATGTGTTATATATTCCTATTTATAATCTATACATATTATGATAAAATGGTAGGAAAGTCAAAACTGTACATTAATTTTTTTTTAAAGAATACTTGGGGTGTGAAAAAAAAGGGGGTGTGATCTACAATCAATACCGAAGACAAAAATATTTATTTTTGGAATTTTTGTCTGTTTGTCTGTATGTATGTCCGAGATAAACTCAAAAGGTACTGCATGGATTTACTTCAAATTTGGCACGAATATTAAGTCGAAGAACGAAGTCGGGTCAACATAATTATAGGCTACATATTATCACGCTATCACCTACGGTGAACGAGCAGTGGACCTTTATTTCTTCAACGCATTCTGTAACAACGTGTATTCTAATAACGTTCACGCAGACGACTTCGCGGGCAGCAGCTAGTAGAAAATATATACGTACATGGAGACTTTGACCTAAAGTTTTAACACAAAGTTATTATATTATAAATTAAGGATTTTTTTATTTGAAACTATCAAAAATTATCATCATGCGCCAATACACCTTTAAGTTAAATTACCTTACATACACATAAAATAATAGAATCAGCCCCTGGATGTCCGTTAACGGATTCACGATAAACCGGATTTCCAACGATGATAATAACAATAAATAGGTACTATGAAACTGAAGAACTTAATACTAAATATTTTAAGCAAAATTAATATACATTGGCTGTATTGTACTCGTATGAGTATGCATGACCTGTTAAATACATATATTTATTTATTATGGTTAAACCAATTAAATTATATAAAATATATACTTCTGTTTTAAAATCTCTTATTTATACTGCTATAATTTTGAGAAATTGTCTCCATCTCAGTCTTTTAGTTTGAACACACGTCACTTGTTATTGACCAAGTTTATACTAAAAATACAGCAAAAAAAAAAAAGACAAAACAAGTAAGGTAACAAACTACATATCAAAAGTTATTGTAATTTAAATGGTGGACGCGAACATAATATGCTCGAGCGGAGCCGCGGGCATAGGTAGCCTCTTAATAAATCTTAAACATAATTATACTCAACACAAAACCGAATTTTTGAAAATTCGCGAAAGACTCAAGACAAGAATGATTTCGTTTAGTCGTTACTTCATATATCTCCGTTGATAACGTCGAGTCTTTCAGTCTTTAGGTTTAGGTAAAGTAACATCGAAATTGGACCAATATTATTATATTATTTTAACAGAAAATTACAGTTATATGCGTAGTAACAATTACGCTAATTTTAATATTTAATAAATTTATGATTATTTTTTTCCAACTGAACAACGTGAGATTTGTAAAAAGGAATTCCATACGGTTGAGCAGTATTCTAGGATAGATGTTACAAAAAAGTTAGAGAATAATTGTCATGACATTTTTAAAATCTCTAAAATTTTAATATCTTTAAGAAAATATCTCTAAACCTACAGAGGTTTATAAATACGTTTTATACTTGTATACAAGTAGTTTGAGGAACTCAACGTTATGTTACTGCAGTTTTGTTGAAAGTTCTCACGTTGTCGTAACATGTAATAATGAAATATTTTTATGCGTACCGGTAGTCGGAATGCTTTAATCATTATTATAAGACACTAAATGAACACGGCTTCTTTGCTTCTTTTTCAAATGTTATTCTTTTTAATGAAAAAGTCAATCGGAAATCTTTTATTTCACTTATAACTCATGTGAATATAAACATGACAAAAAACCGGTTAAGTAGGAGTAGGATGGTAACAAT
Organism: Euphydryas editha; assembly: GCA_036937285.1. Classification (NCBI taxonomy): domain Eukaryota; kingdom Metazoa; phylum Arthropoda; class Insecta; order Lepidoptera; family Nymphalidae; genus Euphydryas; species Euphydryas editha. Next base: position 8,649,496 of record JAUPFZ010000011.1, read on the forward strand.
GCATATTTGTTAAGACCAAGCTAAAGACGCCGAGCAAGACGCGTTTCCTGTATGGGAGTCCCCATAATATTTTTTTTTTTTGGTTCGTACTCAAAGGGTGTCAACGGAACCTTATCACTGATATTCTACGGTCCGTCCATACATCGCCTGTCACAGTATATATTTGGAATAGTTTTAAGTAAATATTAAAAATTTTCACAGAGTATGAATTACAGAAGCCGCTATAACGAACAGTAAGAAAAATACAAAAAAAAGAGAGGTCAAAAGGGTCAAAACTGGGCTATAATTTTTTAGTTCGATCCAAAAAATATAGCCTTCTGAAAGTATGACTTAGTAGTAGGTTACATAATTTACGTAACAACATCTGATGCCAGAAACATTTTGATCGTGTTTTCAAACCATCTCTAGTTATTGAATGGTAGTTATGTTTTCTAGAAAGAAATAGGCATGTGACTTGAAAAAAAGTCATTAAGTTTTATAAAATATAAAGTTCCTACCTTATGTAGATTTAAATAGATAAATTTTTGTTTCTGAAACATCATATTCGTATCCAAAATTCATAACATGACGTATGACGTGTATTTTTTGATATATACATAACATAACATTTGTATAAAACAACACACAATTTTTATAATGACTAAATATAATACTATTGCTATGTTTTATTTAGATATTTTGAAGAAAGTTTGGCATCAATGGATTAAGTAACTACTGTTCAAGCTTTTTAATTCACGATGCGTGGATATTTTAAATTTAGCATCATCCGTAAGGTCCCTTATTTGAAGAACAATAAAAATATCTACTTTATTTTTATATATTACTTTAATAAATTTTGGCAGATGTAAAAAAAGTAAGTTCCGTTTTTTTTTTGCAAGTGATTAAATAGTGTTTATCAATTTCCAATTTTGTTAATAGTATTATCTAGTAGTAGGTAGTAATAATACGAGGGTCTTTTGAAAAGTTCGTAGCCTAATATAGTTAGGAGCATGCTATATTTATGAAACTATCCTTATTTTGAAGTTATATTATTCTTGAGAAATTGTGTAAAATTTCATTTCCTTATTTACATTCGTTATAGTTTCTCACACTATAACGTAGAACAAGTAGTGATAATTTAAAAAAAAATGAATAAAATCGAACATCGTGCTGTGATTAAGTACTTGAATAAGAAAAGTTTAATACCAAAACAAAATGAAGATATGTTAGTAACTTTAGGGGAATCTGGACATTCGTATGCTACTGTAAAAAATGGGTAGCAGAGCTCTAAAGTAATCGAGAAAGTGTCGAAGAGGACCCCCGTAGCAGTCGGCCGTTGCCGTCTATCACCAAAACAATGAACAAAATTTGTGATTTGATTTTTATCTGACCGGAGTTTGACTGTTATGGAAATAGCTGACATCATTGGCATCACTGTTAACTTACTGAATGTTTGGAGCTGATTGAGGCTGACCCAACTAAATTTGTTGATAGATTTGTAACTATGGATGAAACCCGTGTGCAACACCATACTCCAAAGATAAAAAATGAATTTAAACAACGGAAAAGACCAGGACCTCCAGCTCCGAAAAAAGCTAAAGTAGTTTTGTTGGCCGGTAAAGTGATGGCGTCAGTTTTTTGGGATACGAAGGGAGTATTCACGATGGACTACTTAAAAAGGGTCAAAAAATAAACTCGGCTTATCATCGTAACCTCCTGCCACGCTTACGTGAATTAATTAAAGAAAAACGTCCTTAATTGTTACGAAGAAAAGTTTTGTTTCACCAGGATAATGCGCGAGTTTACACGTCAGTCGAGACTATGGCAGAAATTAATCAGTGTGGCTTCGAATTGTTACACCATGCCCTGTATTCTCCTGGTCTCGTTCCATATGACTTTTATCTATTCCCAAAGCTTAAAAACGACTTAGGAGACGCATCGACGCATATTTTGAAGATAAAAACGTAGATTTTTTTTAAAAGCTGGTATAGAAGCCCTGACCGGCCGATAGAAAATGTTTATAGAACTTGGGGGAGAATATGTTGAAAAATATGTAATAAATAAATTCCTATCTTTTCATTATCCTGGTTAGGTTATGAATTCTTCAAATCTCCTAATACTAATAGAGCTGCTAAGAAAAATTAACAATATTTTACCTTTTGGCGTCATACTTATTTACACTACAAAAATAAACCTTCGGGAATTAGTTAATAACAGTAATCACAATGTTTTCTTGATTTTTATCAAATGGGCGGTGTTCCAAATTTCAGAAGCACTTCTTTCGTCGCTTCGGTATAATTTCGAATATAATTCAATACGCGATTTAAAAACAGTCCCAAGTTTGTCATTTTTTTTAAAGAACATAACTAAATGCAGAGAATAGGTATTTAAAAGTTCTCAATAATATTTTGCTGCAATTTTTTGACACATACCGATAAGATGATTTGAATAAACAGTTAGTACTGAAACAACAGTTTACCGTCGTAATATATTAATAGTAATAAATTAAAGTATGAACACAACCAATAAATAAAGTAAGTGGTGAAAAAATTTGTAGATTTAGTATCTCTGACTAACTGATCAAATTTTTTTGAAGTTGGGTTAACAATCGTTTAACAAGGAACTTTCAAATTTTGCGGTAACGGCCAAAAAGTTTAATTGCTTAAAATAATCTTTTTATTCCTTACAGAGTAGAAGGTATTACAGAATGCTAATTTTAAAACTTTTCCCAAAAACGCAAAGAAAGTAAACATGTTGATGTATACACGTCGTAAAAAACCAAGTGTCACGTTTCTGCAAGCCATCTGCACGCTGCTCACAAACTCATTTGTGTAAAAGATGGCAGGCCTTAGAGTGTAGACGCTGCCTGCGTAGAACAAGAGGTGCCATTTGTAAGCGTCAAGTGTTTTTAGAAGAGTGTCGGTGTGGCATCACTAATGAGGGAATCGGTGAAAGCAGGGAATCGGCTCTTACAGCGATGCAAGTTTGAGTTGAGTTGTTTAAGTCACACACCTTCCGACACATTGTGAGTCCATGTGTAAAAAGTGCGCTAAATCACACGCTAAATGTTCCGCAATACAATTGTCTGCAACAATCACGATGCAGGCACCTGTTTATTTAAATACTTTCAATTTATGTGTACTATGCTCTTACTTTTATGGAGAGTGATTATTATAGAACAAGTTATTTGTTTTGAGGAATATTTACATACAGTTTCAGTTTCATTTGCTAAAGAATAGATTTATCTATGTACAAACTTCAACATCCTGTTGTGCACTTGAAGTGGAAGATATTTGAACGTGGGTTGCATATTATGTTTAAATTTCATTATTTGTAGTAAAAATTTCATAATGATGTGGTTTTTGTTCAGTACTATTTGGCATATGTTTTTCTTTTCATTTTTTACTTTTTCCAGATTTTTATGATAACCTTTATGAAACTCTAATAACGTAATTTTATTTATCGTATCGTATAGTAGTATTTATATATTATTTATCGTACAGTAGTCTTTATATTACAGAATTATTATAAATTCTTATTTCAAATATTATAAAATTTATAGGAAAACTATAAAGATACACATAGATTCAATATTTGTTTAATGGATTTTACACACAATGAAAGTTAAACATTCCACAATATCTTTAAACCCTTACTATTAATAATACACTCGGCGTCAAACAAATCCCACCTTTCAAAAAATCTACTTCAAGTAACTTTAAACCTTATTTGGCATTAATAATGAGGGTAATGTTGAATATCATTTGAAAGGCGATGAAATGGAGAGCACAAAAACAATTCAATTTATACAAATAATAAATCTGTTAAAACATTCGTTTTATTAATACACTATATATCATCAAGAATAAATATTAATAGCGCGTTTTTTTTCAATCAGCGCCATCTCTTATCGGTTTTTTATGTGTGCACGTATCACGTAAAAAGTACAAAACCAATGTAAATAACTTTAATACATAAAAATTATACATAACTCATAGTATAATTTAGTTTTTGTTTCATTGTAATTAAATTTAAAAATAAATATTTAAGAAAATAGTAAAAGGAATAGGAAAAGAAAATAGTAACTCACAAAACTTATTTTTGAGTTATTATTTTGTTAAACTTAAAAGTTTACTAAATATGTCGGATAGGAATAGAAATCGTTTCAATATTTTAGATAAACATCATTTTCAATTAATATAGGTACTACTATGTTAAAGTACCTGGATGACCGAGCCTTGCTCGGTTAAATTATATTTAGATACATTATAATATAAATATACTGATGAAACATAAATAATATTTTCGATCTTACCGACATAATAGTAAAATAATAGGAAGTAGTTATTTAAATAAAAAAATAAAAAGAGCTTTTAATAATAGTTTTTCTCACAAAAAAAAAGAAACTTAAAGAAAAGGAAAAAAAGAATGGTATGTAGACACCTACCCGTTCCACACCGATTCGAACCCGTGTTTTCTGATATCGAATCCGCCCGATTCCCATCCGAGCTTGTAAGAGGAGGGGTGCTTTCACGAATGATACCATCTTCTTGACTCATAGTTGTTTATTACTTGATAAACACAATCCAAATAACTAATAATTTTATCGTAATAAATCGAAGTAAGTAAATAATTTATTAATAATACAAGAAAATAATTGAAATAAAAATAACACACAAAATTAACAATACTTCGAGAGGTCCGTCTGGCTCGGGTGCCGACAAACGAATGGCGCGCTCTCGCTGCGCACGCTGTTTATAACGTGTCTGTAGTGGGGAGCGTTGAGCCGCGTCACGTGTTGTTTGTCTCACAAACAGATGACGCAATCGTACGATGCATTGTTAGTTTGTTGTACAATTTTTGTGATGTTTTGCGATGTGTATAATATTTGCGCCGATACGGCCATTCTGATGATAGGCGCGTCCCTGCGCCTACATCACATAATAATCTGAAAAATAAAGCGTATTAATTCCATAAATACTAAATCTCATAAGTAAGTAAATGTGAACCTCATAGCCTCGGCGCTAATTTTGGTTACATTCTCGATACACATTGGTCAACCTCATAGCCTCAGCGCTAATTTTGGTAAGACTCAGAATATATCAACCTCATAGCCTCAGCGCTAATTTTGGTTTGTCTCGTAAGTCTCGTAAAATATTATCTTAGCCTCAAATTTTCAATTCTAAATCACATTGCTCATTTTGGTTAAATTTAATTCCTCCGGCTTAGCAGCCAGGGTCACTAGTCACTACGTAAGTTAGTCTATTATTACAGTCATGCCATCTTTTAAATATCATAAGTGTTATTCAACACTTTGTTCCTTTTCAAAATCTTTATTCATCGCCGATATGGCTATGTCACTTTGGACTCCGAATTTAGGAGCGCTTCTTAGTTGTTCATGACATACTTTTCTCGATCGACCGCGACCGCTGACTCGTCGAATCTCATACCTATCATGAGGTAGTACCTTTCTTATTTCAAAAGGTCCGTCATATTTCTGGCTTAATTTGGTACCAACTCGTGGTGGTTCTTTTAACAAGACATATTCACCCTTTTCAAATCTTTTAACTTTCGCTTTGCTTTTATCGTACCGAGTTTTATCTTTCTCAGCTTGTTCGGTCATCCTTGTTAACACAGCTTTTTTCAACATTTCCGGGTCTATTCGATCATTACGTTCATCAATGAGCTTGAGAAGTTCAGGAGGAACACTCCCTCTTTTTCCGGTTAACAGTTCAATAGGGGTTTGACCTGTTGTTTTTGAAAAAGTTGAATTGATAGCTAGCTGTAGAGCTCCCAATGATTTCATCCAATGGCTTTTATGAGTATTGTTAATGACGGTCAATCCATTCTTTATTATTCTCATAATTCTTTCTACTTGACCGTTGGCTCTACTCGTATATCCAGCACACTGATGTAGTTCAATCCCATATTGGTTACAGTAGTCTTTGTAATGGGATATAAATGCGCCATCACCATCAACAATAATACGTCTTGGAGCACCAAAAAGGAAGACTATTTCTTGCAAATGTTTTAGTGCACTGGCTTGAGTTTTGTTTTTAGCATGTTGTAATATAACAAACTTTGTGTAAGCATCGATAGCCACGAAAACATATTCCTTCTGAGACGCATTCCCACTAAGTTTTCCAGAAATATCTATGTGAATGGTATGAAAAGGTTCCGGTATCTTTTCTATTGTGTGCAGTCGACTTTGTATGGCTCCAGATGGTCCTTTCATTGTTTTACATACTACACAGTGCTCTACAAAATATCTAACAGTTGATGACATTTTAGGAAACCAAAAATTTTCTTTGAGTTTTGCCAATGTCTTTTCCCATCCCATGTGCTTGAGTGCCTCGTGGTAGGTATTTATGAGACTCCATCGATAGGATTGAGGGACAACTTTAGTGAGTTTTATCTTATCGTTTGATTTTGTTTTATAGTATAAAACATTATCCTTGAGAACGTAGTCTGGATGCAACTGATTATTTGAATGAATCTCTTTAATGATTTTCTTCAATTCAGCATCGCGACGTTGTTCTACAATTAGCCAATCATCTTTAGTTGATAAATTCATTACAATTTGAAGGGGGTTTCGGCTGAAGAAATCTGCATGTTTCAGTTTTTCTCCTTTTCGGTATTCAACCTCAAATTCGAAGTTCTGTAAGAACGCCCACCATCTATGTATTCTAGGCAGCAACTCTTGTTTATAGCGTGATGCTTTCACTGCATTACAGTCTGTTATTACTGTAAATTTTCTTCCATATAAAAAGTGACGAAAATGTTTGATTGCTCTTACTATTGCCAATGTTTCGAGCTCGTAGCTGTGATACTTGGATTCGGCTGGAGTAGTTCTCATACTGAAATAGCCAATGACGTGGCGAACACCATCTTTTACTTGAATCAACACAGCTCCAAGCCCCATAGCACTGGCGTCCGTGTGGAGTTCTATCGGATAGTTTTCCTGAAATATCGTTAGTAGCGGTGCGGATGTCAAATAATTAATTATTCTAGCTCGTATGGCTTCATGTTTTTCCGTCCACTCCCATTTTACACCAGCTTTAGTCAAATTGTATAATGGTATCATTATAGTTGAAAAATTGCATATAAACCGACGAAAATATCCCGCTAAGCCGTTAAATTGTCTCAGTTGTTTTACATTTGTTGGAGGCGGAGACCTAGCCAATGCATCAACCTTAGATGTACTCGGCCTCACCTTACCATCGGTTACTACGAATCCAAGGTATTCAACAGAAGTCTTCAGAAATGAGCATTTCTTTATGTTGATAGAAAATCCACATTTTGTAAGTGCTTCTAGAACTTGTTCCAAATTGTTGATTCCTTCACCAATCGTTTTGCTTGGTATAAGTACATCATCCATATATACAAGTGCTACTTTGCCTCGAAGGTCACCTAATGCCTTATTTATAGCCCTTTGATAGACTGACGGTGCATTGGTCAAACCAAACGGCATTGTCAGGTATTCATATTGGCCGTCTGGAGTAACAAATGCAGTCTTCTCTATTGATGTTGCCGATATTGGTACTTGATGGAAGCCCGCAGCCATGTCGAGACAGGTGAAATACTTAGCATCAGCGAGCTGATCAAGTTGTTCAGAGATCAAAGGTAGTGGGTAATGGTCTCGCACAGTGTTTGCGTTTAGTTCCCTAAAATCCACACATAATCTGTCTTCCCCATTCTTCTTTTTTACCATTATTATAGGGCTTGCAAATGGTGAGTTGCTTTCCCTTATAATATTCTTTTCTTGAAGCTCCTTTATCATAGCCTTGACTTTTTCCCGTTCAACAGGTGTCAATCTGTATGGCCGCCGATTAACTATTTTATCAGGGTTTTTTAATCGGATAGTTAGCTCACCAGTCGTAATCCTAGACTCAGATACGCCCTCTCTGAAATAATCTTCATACTTGTTGAGCAAACTCATCAGTGTCTCTATTTCTTCTTTATTTTTTATATCAGTATTTATAGAGCTTGAAGATAATTTCCATATATTCGCAGCTGGTTTGTGTTGCTCATCTCTAGTCATTATGATACCTTTATGTGATAGTGTAACTTTTAAGCCTGGTATATTTAAAACATCTTTTCCTATGAGAACATCTGTAGGAAGCTCGTGGTCTAAGACAATGTGAAGGTCAAGTTCAAGATGCATGTCGTTTATGTTACAAACTGACGTTAGTTGACTGAAGGATATAACTGGTACCGGTCCGATACCCTTCAGATATGTGGTCTTGTTTGTTCTAGATCCAGGAAGTGAAAGTGCTATTGATTCTCTTATCAGTGAACAGTCCGCTCCACTGTCAAATATCGCTTGAAATTTTTTACTTCCAATTGTAATAGAAATACCATTTTCCATATTATTGTTTCCGACTTGGCACAGATTAATTTTCTTCTCGGCGCCGAGTCGCTTAAAACAAGTTTCATAAGTGTGTCCAGACATGAAACAGTAATTACATTCCTTTTTTCTTTTATCTTTGTTCTTGTTAGTGTCCACCGATTCTGAAGTAGATGGAATAGATTGTTGGCGTTGTTCAGTGCGAGTGCGTGCAATGGAATTTTGATTACACCATCGGGCTCGATGGCCTTGTTTGCCGCATACAAAACATGTTATACCCTGATCAGATCGGTTACCATCCGTTTTCATTTTTTTGTTCGAGACACGTTCTTGAGATGGTGAAATCTTACGTTTACGCATTGTTTTGGCAATGGCAATGAGCTCGGGAACGGATTGACACTTGGCGTTAAGAAGTTCTGTTCGAAGATCATCTTCTTTAATACTACCAATCACAAATTCAACAGCATCCTGTTCCGTAGGATCAGGCTTCACGATCTTCTTGAACATTTTCCAGACATTAGATATGTATTCGGGTATGCTCTCAGCATCATTAATGGAGTATCGTCGAAATTTCAAAACATCTGAAAAATATCTCGATTCAGGCTCGAATGTCTGTAGCATGTCTTCTCTCATTTCAGCCCATGTGGTCGTTCGTAGTAAGCAATCATCGGCCCATGTTTGTGCTCTTCCTTTTAAGACACCAGCAGCTTTTAGACGCACTTCATGGTCCTTCAGTTTGTACTCTGTTTGAGTTCTGGTTATCAGATCCACCCATTCTCTCACGTCGGTTCCTTTGTCAGGGTCAAAACTTGGAAAATAGACGTCAGAAATGCGGATTGATCGAGTTTCCTCAGAACTGAACACTTTCATCATTTCAGCAAGAGCGGCACGATTTTCTTGAGACATTTGTACCACCATTTCACATATAGTGTCCTTGAATGTGTTGGCCAAAAGTGCCATGGTTGCAGAATTTCCCGGAGCCGGTTGATGGCGTTGGTTCGTCCCCTCTTCTGATGTAAGAGGAGGGGTGCTTTCACGAATGATACCATCTTCTTGACTCATAGTTGTTTATTACTTGATAAACACAATCCAAATAACTAATAATTTTATCGTAATAAATCGAAGTAAGTAAATAATTTATTAATAATACAAGAAAATAATTGAAATAAAAATAACACACAAAATTAACAATACTTCGAGAGGTCCGTCTGGCTCGGGTGCCGACAAACGAATGGCGCGCTCTCGCTGCGCACGCTGTTTATAACGTGTCTGTAGTGGGGAGCGTTGAGCCGCGTCACGTGTTGTTTGTCTCACAAACAGATGACGCAATCGTACGATGCATTGTTAGTTTGTTGTACAATTTTTGTGATGTTTTGCGATGTGTATAATATTTGCGCCGATAAGCTTTTATAAGATTGTCAATGATTGCGAAATTTACCTTCGTATTATTAAAAAGGCGTAAAACGATATTTTCTACAAATAAATCCTAGCTAGATAGTAGATCGATTTATCGCCCCCAAAACCCCCTGCATACTAAATTTCATGAAAATTGTTGGAGCCGTTTCCGAGATTCATATTATATATATATATATATACAAGAATTGCTCGTTTAAAGATATAAGATGTCACTAAATATAAAAACGATATTCTACCATTATACGATAGATGGCGCATGTAGGTGATAAAAAATATAAATTTATAATTTTTAAAATTTTAGTTAAATACCCGTGCGAAGCCGGGGCGGGCCGCTAGTTACTAATATTTTTCTTTTATTGGAAGAGCATAAACAACTTATTAAATTTTCGGTACACATTCTGTGCAAGTATTGTAATTTATTAAACTATGAGGAAGATATAGATAAAGTTACATATTTAAATAGTTGATGAAATAAAGCACATGATCAATTTAAAAAAAACAATGAAATCATAAAACTAATTCGTGATTTTATAACCATATTAAAAACATTACTTAAATTATTTAAAACGGGATATTTACCTTGCTTTTTTTTTTTTTTTTTTTTTACCTGGTGGAGCTCGATAATTCGACATTATTTACGAATGTCTTGTTCACGAGATAAAAATAACCATGTTAATTTAAAATCTTATATTAAAAACATGGAATATGAAATTACGAAATTTTTATAATGACCAACGTGGCGATCATCTTGCTTAACCGTGGCATAATAAAACGGAAGCCTTCCTACTACGGTTTGAACCCTCTTTCCTAGTTTTAGCTATGTCTCTCTGACTTTACGGATAGAATATTTTACTAGGTAGAATAGTTTATAGGTATTTGAGACTGCAGGCCCTTCCTATTGAGGAAACACAACCCTTTTTCTTCGTATCAACCTGTCTTAATCATAATGTTATATTTATGTTTGATTTTAAGATTATAATTACTACAATTAAAGTAATTTTTAAATGAGAATAAATAATGAATGATGACGTAGTAAACATAATAATTAACGATTTTAAAGCGCGTATGTCTTATCTTATATAAATATATAGTATTTTCTTGTTACGTTGTTACATAATTGCAGTTGACGGATGTGGTGTGTTCGCGGTGTCTGAGAACTGGGCGAGCCGGTTCGACGCCGGCCGCACACCATGACCAATGTGTCTTCCCAAATATGATAAACGAGTATATCGAGTAGGTACTATCCACAATTGTGACCTTAAAATTCTGTTAGTGAATAGTTGTATGTTTATTTCGATTATTTTACAGTATAACCATGATATAACGAGCCTCAATATAACGAATTCCTCGAATTAACCATCCCTTAGAACTGCCCAAGAGCTACATACAAAATATACCTCTACATTACGAATAACATTTATCAAAAACCTCTTTATAATTAATCAGTGCAGAATATAGGTATAAGGTACCTCTATTTAACATTTTTTTTCAACTTAGAACCTTGACATAACGTATCCTATTAATTATATCCACTTAATTCCACTTTCTTACCTTGTTAAAATGAATCGCAGTTGAACCTAACTTCTATATAACAAACCTCATTATAACGAATTACTTGGTATAGCGAATGTTTTTTTATTCCCTTCAGTTTCGTTATATCGAGGTTGCACTGTATTGCCATAAAATATAACTCGGATCTATTAAACATTCAAGTTCATTGTGTTCATCGTTAAAACAGTTAGCGCTTTAAATCGTAAACATTTCACATGAGTAATGGTAACGACCCTCAGTATGATCAAATCCCGTTCCGGAGGTCCGGAAACACACAACACACAACACAAACGTCCAGACCATATTAAATATGATTATGTTATGCTTAAAACCCATCTAAGGTTAAATTGTTAAATCTCGAATTAGCAACAATAAATCAATTGATCAATCTTTTCATTAACTAGAAAATAGCTAATCATCTTCAAACGACTGAACAAAAACTGTTTTGAATTAGTGATCCTATTGATTAACTTGGTTTTTCAACAACAAAAAAGTCAAACTCGGTTCGTCCGTTTTCAGCTATGATGCCATAGATAGACACACAGAATAATAATACACACAAAAGATACACACCTTAAACCTATTATAAAATTGACAAAGACATCGACTAATGGTAGTCACTAAAATTTTGTCTAAATAATTATGTTTAAAAAAAGAACGGTTTGCATCTTATATATGAATTTTGCTAGTTTAAGATTCAGTTACTCTGTTATAATTTTACTCTGTTCTATAAGATATTTACGTCATCATAGTTACCTGTACTCGTCTTTCACTCTTCAAACTTGCAGTTGGTCATTGTTGCAGTACTTACTCGCAGCCGTACAGTATTTAATTAAGTTCGCTCGAGTCCTGTGGCATTTTCGAGCCGTGACCGTAACAAACAGATTACTCACGAGAATTCTTCAAGAGAATGCCAGCGCTTTGATTACATTGCGGTCTTCGATCGTTTTATTGTAAATACACAAAATAGACACTAAGCGTCACTGAAGCACACATACACACATACACGTAGATGAAACTTAAAAATATATTCCACTTTTCAAAATATTATTAAATAATTTAAAAAAAAAATGTATTATACATATGTGCTTAATTTTGTGTATTCCTATTCGTGTATTTTCTATTACAAGATAATGTAAGTAAAATACCTTTCGAAAATATAATGTAATATTGTTTATTATTTTTTTAACATTGTTTATTATTATATAAGCTTATTTTATTCGCTATACTTGGCGAACGAATGAAATATGTAATTATTATACCTACAACAACATGAAGATGACACTGACCCGAGATTTGGAAATAAATTTATTAAAATTTATTGAATATCAGTAATAGGTAAACGTGAATCGCTGTATTTAAAAGTTCTGTAATACTCGTAGTAGTAATTAATAGAGGAATAAAAATTGTCAGAACTGTAATAAAGTCAAATATTTGCATTTGTGATACGAATATGGTAGAATAAATCAGATATAGAAATTAAAAGCCCTAAAATTAATTTTCATACATCTAATTTCAAAAATAGCAATCTCTTATACTTTCTCTATATTAGTGGAATTAACAGATCGCATGAAGATGATACAGTAATATACATTTGTTTATTTCTATTCAAAACCCAACACAAATTTTCATTTTTTAATGTAAATCAATATTTAAAATTCAAAACTTAAAATAATTATTTACAAACAGTTTTGGTATAAATCATGTCCGCGTGGAATGGTGCCAAGAATACTAGCAGCATTTCCCCGTTGAATCGCAATTCCGATTCTTTGGGCAAAAAATGCACCAGCCTTCCTGTCACCAGTGGAGGCTATGAGACGTGGGGTTAATTCTTTTAGAATTTTTTTTTGCACTGAAACCAAAATAAAAAAATTAAAATTAAACCCAGAAATAAAATATCATACTTCTAACTTGAAGAGCAACAGACTTTAACACAGAATTTTATAATTTATTTTATCTACCTAATGATACATTTTCCAAAATCCTTCAATATAGAAAACATATTAAATAAGACAACAAAATTTAATATTCCTATTGAAACTTCTTCAACGTATTATTAATTTAGCTTTAGAGAAATGTTAATTAATTAAGAGAATTTATCAGTTTAGATGAATTAATTCATCGAAAACATTTAAAACGAATAACTTTTGATTTCGTATCTTTTTTCTCTAATTAGGTAAATTTTAATGTTAGAAGTAGATAAATAATAACGGGAAATATTATATCCATATTGAAATAATTTCATATAAAAATTTGTATTGAACCTAATTATTCTTTTAGTGCGTTTTAAATCTCGAATCTCCTTTTTATATTATATAAAATAAAAAAAATGTAATATCCAAGTATCTTTTTCTACATAAAAATTAGTTCAATTTAAATTTCGCTTATTCCTCGGTTCCCGTTGAAACGTCTACCGCGATTGCATTTATCGCGAGCGATTTGCAGTCGTCCGGTGAGGAGTTCCGTTCCCCGGAAGGTTTCTGATCTGATCTTTATCTTTATGTGTGAACGCTCTGAATGTGAAACCTATTTAAAACAAAGATTGAATTAAGCTGAGCCTATTCTATTTCTATAGATTTTATCAAAAAATAATTATCATGAGATATTATTTCTCATAAAAAGATTGTTTTCTGTATTAGTCAATAACAAACAATTGCGTTTTTTCTCATAAGCTGTGCTTCTTATAATTATATATTCTCATTAAAAATAGAGTCCAAGAGGCTGGTAAACATTTGAATAACTAAATATCGTACAAAAAAAAGTCTGCATGTACTTATGTACGCACGTAAGAAGTTACACTTATAATAAATCGATGCGCCGAGTTAATGGGTAGTGCGAGATATCTGTAATGCGACCCTGGTAACTATCTAAAAACAAAGTACTCATCAAGACGAATCAGACGAGCTAAAACTCGATGGGGTTGTGTCACTTCATTACAGAGTTCCTATGACCACCTTCCAGCTCCATCATTAGACCCTGGTTACAATTGAAAGACAAACTACTCGTCAAGACGATTCAAACGAGTCCAAACTCGATGAGGTTGTATCGATTCATTGCGAAGTTCCTATGGCCACCTTCTAGCTTCATTATCAAATCAGCACCATGTCATCATAATATTGCATTGTCACGCGATTTAAACATGTATGCAAAATTTCAGCTCAATCGGTAACCAGGAAGTGGATCAAATTTAACTTGGAAGATTTGATGACAAACATCGGGACAGACAGATTCATGGTGTCGTCACAGTGTGCGCGCGTATCATAAAAATTTACTATCATTATTTTTCCCTAACGCGTCAAAAGAAGTAGGTATAACTTCAAAAACAATGAAAAATTGGCTGTAAAGTAGTAGAAGTAAAGGGTTTAGCAGACTTTTCTTTTTTTTTTACTACCTGAATTACTTTAACTACTGAAAGAAACATTATTTATCTTATCGTATCTAAAACTTTGCCAACTACCTAAAATCAGATCGATCGATCAGTTCTATGGACATTTCACCTGCCAACTGGCTGATGAGAATATATAGGTACTGATGAGAATATATATTAATGAAGGTGAAAAGGAGGAAAGGTGTGTTTTAATTATTTATTTATAATCGAGAGTTTATCTCTGAAGTTTCTGAACTTGTCTTAATAAGGCTTTCACTACTTAAAAGTTAAATTATCCGAAGTAGTATTGATTGATTTTATAATTATGTGATAATATGTGTGTTTTTTTTATTAATTATTAATCAGAAAATTTTCGTCGCATATCTAATATTGACAATATCTATATATTACGTGATATCTATATATACGTGAATCAAAAACTTTGTATCCCTTTTTACGAAAATTACGCGGACGGAGAAGTATGAAATTTGGTACAGTTAAAGTTTATATGGAGAAGAAGTGTAGAATGCTAATATTTTTTTTTATAATAATGCTCAAAAAATACAATAAATAATTTTAAAAAAAGACTATACACACTACGGCACACACCTATGTATAATGTACATAAATACACAAATTTTGTTTATTGTCAAAGTCTGTTGTCAACACGGTTTTAATACAAGTCTGGCAACGAATTTTTTATCGAACACGGATTTTAATACAGATCTTGCAACGATTTTTTTATCGAAATTTTTTATCTCGGATCAGGTTCAATAAATTTTGCATATGCTCACCAGTCACCATGTTATGCGCAATCATAATATTTTTATGATGTTGACAATGCTGCTAAGTATAGATTAGATTGAATTTCGACCACTGGGCGACAACTTGTTATCTTAAATATATTTAAAATGAAATTTGAACTTACACTCGATAGAAATAAAATTCTTAAATATACAATTACAACCAAGTGAAACTACTGGGTATTCAATATTTGTTACTGCAATTTCAGGAACAATGTTTTTGATACAATGATTTACTAATCGTAGAGTATTTGCCTCACACCTCTTTGCCATGGCAGCGTTGTGTCGTAGTTCGGAATGCGTGGGTTGCGGGCGGAGGCGAAACATCGATTCTATCTTATGGCTCCTACTAATTTAATAATATTAAATGAACGATACAATTTTCTTACTAGCTTAAGTACTACGAATAATAATGTGTTTTCATCGCTAGAAAATTGTTTACTTCGTACCGCGTTTTAATTTACCACTTTTAGACCATGCCAAACTACAACGTTCCACTGCAAATTGACAAAAAAAATTACCGTCACGACTTAAAAATTATATATAGGTATTAAAATAAAGGTCCATAAGTATACTTTTTATTAAACCATCACTACATAGTATAAAACAAAGTCGCTTCCCGCTCTGTCTGTCCCTATGTATGCATAGATCTTTAAAATTAAGCAACGGATTTTGTTGCGGGGTTTTTTAATGTATAGAGTGATTCAAGAGAAAGGTTTATATGTACATATATAACATGCATAATATAGTAGATAAACACTGATAATTTCAGAGGTTTCCAACGTGATGTCGTAAATAAACACATTTTTATTTGCGCTTACATTTCAAACGCTGGCTGAACCCTACAAGATAGATCAAAATAATGTATGACATTATTGTACACCTTAAAAAGTTCTACAAAAAAGTCCGCGATGGTATTATGTCTATCTCTTAGGGATAACCCACAATAACAATTTTTGATCCTTTACTTTTCACGAAAAATAATGACTCATTTACGAAGCGATTTTAAGCAATACAGCATTAATCCTTATCCAATTAAGTAAATACACTGTGAATTTAATATAACTTAATATGGCCTTTTACAGCATGTAATTCAAAAGAATATTATGGAAGATATTACAGTTTTAAAATGCAACGACATAGCGCTTGCGGAGGTACTCGTACCGACCGATTTGTATCAGATATCGATTATTATGTATCAGCATTGCATCCGTGCGGAGCCGGGGCGGGTCGCTAGTACGCTATAAAATAATATTGTTTTGTTAATAATTACTTTTTTTTGTACTTTAAAAATATTTCATTTAAGCAATATTCTAGAACTTTGATTACTGAGTAAAAATTGGTATATCTATTATGAACCGCAATAGACAACAAACGGCGAAATTACTTATCATTACTCGAAGGAGGACGAGGTTAGAAAGCTTATTTTTTGTTTGATTGCGCACAACAGTAGGTTACATCACATACTTGCGCTTACTTATTACATGCTGTAGAACTAAATGGAATATAATTGTTTACTACTAAGTCTCTATTTCGAAAATATTAAAAGAAATTATTAGATAAAAAAATTATAGAAAAATATGAATGAAACATTTTTGACAGATTTCTTTTTGTTGTAAATCATACAAATCTTTATAAGCATTCCAGCCACTGCTAAAAATATTCATACTCTTAAGGGCTGCTAAACTTAGTGGAATTAATGTTACCAATATTGCTACCAAGTCAAAAATGCACAAAAACTTTTTTATGTAAATATAATGAGTTTTTATATACACGTAGTTCCGTAATCTTAATATTATTATAAAACTAGATGTGCTCGTGACTTTGTGATTTCACATTTTAACTTTTATTTCCTCTCCAACGGAAAATGTATTTAATTTCGGGACAAAAATTATCCAGTATCCTAGCTCGTAGTACAGCCTATAATCATGCCAAATTTCATTCAAATTTATTCAGAACTTTCGGTGTGATATGCGGCCAAGATACAAACAGACAGACAAAAATAATAATAAAAAATACATTTAATTAAAAAAAATTATATTATCTTCATAAATAAAAGGCAAAAATAACTCAAACTAAAGAAGATTCTACATGACCTGACGTAACCTTGCTTTACATATGAATTCAAAACAACAGAATTGTAAATAAATCACAGATACTTTATCAAAATAAATTATAGATTAAAGAATTAAAATTTATTCAATTTTCCGTAACGATGCAAATGAATTTAAAAAGCCTTCTTGAAGCACCAGTATGCTTATGAGGATGTTGACATCTTGGAACAGGTTCACACGGACAGTTACTGAGATTTTTTTTGTGTACCGATTAGTAAGCTTTACATTTGTTGTTTTCAATTATCTATTCATCTCATATCATTAAAAAAATTAAAATTATGATAAAATAGATAATATAATAAATGAAATTCGTGTTGAACTTCCATACAAAGGGTTCCGAACCACTATAATATTTAGCAACACATAATCGCTATAAAACGTTGAAAACACATTTTGCCGTATGCAATACCATAAGTATACCATACCATTGCAACACGAAAAGTTGAAAATATAAAACGTTAAAAGTACCTATACAAATAACGCATTTATTTATTTTTATAATTGTTAAGAATGCCGATAAAGAAGGGAAGATTATAGAAGATAGAAAGATTTCATAAATCTCAATTCATACGTAGTGCTGTTGGCAGACACATTTTTAGCTGATGAAAATTCTTAAAGGTTATCAATTCGATCCGAATTTTTTATGTATAACCACTCAGCACTTTTTAAAGGAATACGATTTTGATTTTTTTTTTTTACTGTATGAATTAATTGTGTTTAAAGAGTTTTTTATAGATCAATGTGTTTAAATGAAAAAATACACCTAAGCTACAAAAATATATTACAGAATGCAAAATATTGGCTGATTGATTGTGCACAACCAAGTTTACACTATTTAATATTTTTACAACAAATAATTTTATTCATTTATCGATTTCGAAATTTTTTTTTTTTTTTTAGAACTTAGTCTTGTTTAAATAAAAAACATGCACCTTTAAGCGTACGCTAATAAGGGATGTCTAAATTTTATACGGACCATATTTTAATTTTCATTGCGTGACTTTAAATCTCTCAATAAATCTTTTAAAATTACTTGTACGAATCACCTTGCCCAGATAAACCCTATGAGGTTTTCGTGGCTGGGTTTTTGTCAAAATATAATATGTAGGTACTTTTCTGTGTTGAACAAATAAAAAAAATTGTATTTGTATAAATATAATTTCCGGTCTGGGTGTATGTCCTTTTGCATTTTCCCACTTTGGGTGCCTCGGAGAGCTCGTAAAGCCGGCGGTCCCGGCTGTTATCATAGACATCTGATAACAATCGTTACTTTTACTCTATTTTTTACGCTTTAAACATATAAATACACAATTTATTTGCGTTACGCATTAACCGGCCATAAATAATTGTTGTTAGGGCATAGACATCGGAAATATTTCGAATTAGATGTTTATTTATTTTTATTGACATTTTTTTACTAGAGCAAGTCAATAGGTATATTTTTTCAAATTGTTCATATAAAGGAAATAAATTTTAAATTTAAAAGTTATAATAGAATAGAAAAAGAATACATCTTAAATTATATTGAAAGAACAATCCTAAGAAGCCTTGAAACTCCAGTAATATCCAACACGTAAAAACAGGTGAAAATAATTGAAAAACATTAACCATTCCGTGGTTTTTGGGTAATAAACGGATGACGCCGCAACTTATCGCGTATTAGTTGAAATATCAGCTACCGTGACCGGAAAGCCAGTGTCTAATGGTTACAGGAAGTTCTCTCAACGTTCAAGTACCTATCCAATATTTAGCTCCATAACTGCTGTCAATATTTGTTCTATTTTAAATTCTTAAATAAGAATTTTATATTTAAGTTATTAATTTACACTACCTACTCGTATGTATCTAAGATTATATAATTCTTAAAATTAACTCCAACACTGGTATACAAGACATACGTAATATGAAAGCAAAACAATGGGAGTATAATATTTCATAAGTATATTAATACATTTCTAAAACTTAAGTGGGACTTATTGTATAACAAGTTTATACATAAAAATATTATATTTAAAACGTGCTGACGGAATCCTATAACTTAAGAGTCTTAAGACACTGCTGTTCGTTTGTCCGTTCGTCCGTCTGCCAAAGACCTCTCTCTCTTTCTCTCTCACACACACACGCGCTTAGACACTCAGATTTTCGAAATATACATCAATCAATAATAAATATAAAAAAATGTTAAAAATTAAAGCTCAAAAAAATTTAAATAAAAATATGTAGTGTTACACATTTTACCACGGTACAGAATTCGGAACACTTGGCTGGGTTTTATTTTATATTATGTACTAAATATAATAATTGTGGTAAATAGATAAACAAGGCTTTAAAATGTCAGTTATAAATAACCTGTTTTTTGTTTTTATTTTTAACTCGTATCACAAAATCGTTGAAACATTGAGTTGTATTGCTCATAAGTTTAGATTTGTTACCTATCTATTATACTCGTAGGTTGCTTTTGCAGGGCTGGTTGTATCGATGTTCAAAACCCGTTCATGATTCTGGACAAATTTTCAGCAAGGCTTCTATTCAACCTAAATGTCAAATAAATAAATGGATGGGATGAGATCAGATATCGCGTATACGTTTTGGTATATTTATGTATTTAAAGGCTAATAGGTACCTAGAAACGATGCATTAGTTCTATAATTAACCAAATATTAACCAACTATCACACCACGTTAACCTAGCCCCGTGCTAAGTTCGTAAGAAATTGTGTTATAGGTACTAGGAATGGAAATAAAATTAAGAAATTTATATAAATAGATATATACACGTCCATGGCCCGGTGGAGACATCTATATTCGTCATACAAATTATCTGCAATTGGCGGAATTCGAACCCGCGACCGCTGCGTAAAGTGTCCAGTTGCCTGACCACTCGACCAACCTGCCGTCAATAACTATCAGCTAAGTTATATTTAAAGAAAAGCAGCAGTAAAAGTAATGTACCTAACAGTTACTAAAATTATTAATCAAACTGTCAAGTATCGACTTAAAGCAAGTAAAATCTTAACATATTTTGAAATCACCCAATAACAAATTTTAGGACAATTCCGTTCAAATGTAAAAAAAAAATGGTTTTGTAGTTTTATTTTAATTAGAATTTCAGCACTCTTATAATATAAGTGGAATGTCGGTTTTACTCACAATCAGTGAAAGTTTAGAATTAATAATTTTCAAACCCTCAATGGGTGTATATTATATTTATTTTGTATATGTAAATGCAGTTTTGTATGTATTCTACGTCACTCAGGTACCTACTTTTTACCTTAAGATGAGATTCGTTTTAGAAAAAAGATAAATATTCTTCATATTGATCAATATGCATGATTGTTTTTACATAAGTAGGTAATAAAATTAATGTTAGTAGAGGACAAGAGTGGGTGAAGATAATTCTGAAAACTACCTTGACTTACAACTGCTTCGTTACAATATTAAATAACAACATTCCGCCTATGTATACAGTGTGACATCTGTGTCAGTTGGTTGGAAACTTTGAATGAACCGGCTGAGAGGGAGGCGGCGCGGCGCCTACGCATTTGTAACTACTAACCGTTTAGTAAAGGTATAAGGAACCATTACTTAAATTTTTTACACTGGCTTCAAAATAGTTACGTTTGATTCGATTACAATAACAATAAATAAATATACCTGTTTTACGGGTTCTTTTCCCATTTTTTACAAGTCAAAAAGTGAAATAAAAAAATATTTATATTATTTTATTAGTCAAACATTATATGTAGTAGGTATATATTCTATAATTATGTTGTTTAGTTTAAAATAAGAAATCGATAAACAGACGAAAACAACGCGAACGTTCAACTTCGTATTATTTTTATTAATTTTTTTTTTTAAATTCGTTTTAAATTAAATTTAGAGATATGCTAGAAATTATCAAGATTTGTTTCATACATTTTTTTGCGTGAAAAAAACATTAGATAAAAGGAGAAGCTTTGAATTCGTTGTGACTATTTCTTTTGTTTATGTTGTACACGGAGAAAACTTGACACGGTCTAGCGGGAGCCCTTAAGAGTTTTATTCTGTGCTATATTTTCAAAAAATATTTTAAAAGGCGTACACAATAAAATGTGTATTAATTAATAGCTAACATGGGATACATAATATGAATAGTTGCCCATCACGCGTTAGACCGGTTAGGTCAGTGACCACTAGAACTTAGAGTGCGGTTCCACAACTTCTAGGTAACATAACACCGGATATTTCTTCAGGTGTTGCTAGACGACATAAATATCAATGTCAATAGCAGAAACAGACTTATCTGTAACATCTGTAAGTACCTTATATAAAAGTAACTCCCGGAGTTAGCTTGTTTAATATTTTGTTTGTTTATTTATTTCTTTTGGAATGTTTTTTTTTTTTTTTTTTAAGTTTTTGAATCCTATTTATCTCAGAACGTTAGACTACTATATCACACATCACACTACGACTTGAGCAGTAGTCATAAACGACATAGCAGGTGTCGCCGCGTGCGTCTTCTAGTATAATATTATAAAGCTGTAGAGTTTGTTTTTTGAAAGTTCTACTCTCAGGATAAGTTTTGAGATTTCTGATTTGATTTAAAAAATCCTTATGACATAATTAGTTTTTTAAAAGAATCATTGGCATCTTGGCGAAGGTTAATTGTAGGCTATAAAACGTCACGAGAGCGAAACAATAACCATCGACGCTGGTAAAACTGTTAATAAGTAGTTAGTTGAAAATGTAGGAGTAAGAATATAAAAAAGTAGATAGTAGAAAATAGTTATACCGTGTACAAAATGTAGCCTTCTACTATGTACTGCCTTTTTATATCGACTGGGTAAATAAACATTTAATCACATACGCACAATAGATTACATAGTTAACGTTATCTAAAGTATAACCGTGTGTAATTTAATATGCATGTCGGCAAGCACGCGTGAACTGTTAGACCCTATTAGTGACCTACATTGAGATGTATCTAAAACAAAACTATAATAAGTATAACATCTTATACCTATACATTGAACAAGATTATTTATTACCTATAACGACTGACGTAATTCTATTCTTCAGTTCTCTAACATAATATTAACTTATTTATTTTATATAAACCATCAACCAAATTATACGTTTAAACATTTACAGTATTATCTTATTTTTAGATGCTATCATGCTAATTAGTAATTACACATAATACTCGTATAATATCGCTTCAAGGAGCAGCATGCATTTTTTACAAATTAATCTTCTGTTGATAGTATAAGTCAAAAAAAAAAAAACATTTTTAAATTGAACATCAGTCAATGAATTCTTCATGCTCTTTTTATAAAGTAAACTTATTCGTAGAGTGAGTGTACTTACTATACTTTCTGGGGCGCCAATGTCAAATAAGTCACTTGTAAAGTTATGTAAATAATTTTTATAACGATAGGTGTGTTGGGTGTAAACGTTAAAATTTCTATAATTATGTACGTTTGTAAGTCATGCATAATAGACATAACAAAATTGGTGATATGAAACAGTGCTTTATCAAAGATGAGACTATGATGACATGAATGAACTCTTTAGCAAACTAAATTTACAAAAATTTTAATGCTTCTTTAATTTAATCCAGCGACGAAATCAATAATAGCAACATGTAACTTAAGTATCATAAATTGTGTGATTTTACCGTTATGATCCAAGAATAAAAAAAACTTAAAACGCGATAAGAAAATGGCGTCGTACTGACACATCTACGTTATTACATAAAGATGAAAAAGTTTAATCGCGTTACATAGCGCGTTACGCGTTACATACAGTCTCTCAAAACCTATTTTTTTTTAATGTTAAAAACGATGAAATAAATCTAGTCGAATACATTTCTCATCATCTGTCGATCGATTGCATGATTTAAAATTCTCTGCCAAGAACTCTCTAACTATTCGAGTCATTCGGCGGCAGTCGGCACACAGCTGCAGCGAGATCGTTCGCCAATGCGGAGCTATATTTTAGTTACCACCTGTTTTATCTCAGCGCTTTACAGTCGATGCCAACTGCACATAAACTTTTGGTTTATCTTATGCTATCGATATTCGTATAATACTTGATATACATATATATTTTAACTTTGTTTCTCTAAATAATAAATATTTGAATTTATGTTTTTACTCGATCACGTCTAAATAGAGTTGGATTATAAACTTTTCATCTAGCTTACCACTATTTATGAAAGTATGTATTTCATTTATTCCTCTGGCATTATTCAAAAGTCAACGCAGACATAAACTATAATATAAAATTTGCAAACTAGGTACCTAATCCTTTTTACTCAACAATAGACATTTTATTTAGGTATTAAAGTTAAAAGCATGAGCCGCAAACATTAAGTAAAAGAAATCCTTTTCCACTGCTGAAATTCAATTATTTTCCCTTGTGCGCGTGACTGCTAAAGCTAGTTTAAATGATGCAACGTCAGAGCAAACTGTCACTGCAAAGCGGTTGTGCTCACTGCTCACAGTCCAACGAGCTGACGCTACGGGCTCACTCGTCTTATCCCTTAAGTCGCTTTCAATGTAATGAAAACATCGTCCTACACAGAGCTTTTTTCTGAACTTGACTATTGAAACACGTAGCGGGATCTGCCGCATCTAGATTGACAGGAATGAATGGCGCGTAATGCAGCTTAGTTTCTTTATACTAGCTCCTACGACTTGTTGATTCTATTTTTATCATTACGAAGAAAACATATTACTAGTCTTTATCTATAATTCAACGGATATCAAGTTTTTGTGCATCCTGTCGGCTGTCTAATTTAAGTGTAAGATAAATCTTGTAAATGTACATTAATTAAAAAACATTGTTTTGATATCTCTATTATTTATGTAGTATTTAATAATTTTATATCCTTGTATATTAAACTAAATATTTCTAATACTAGTTTAATTTTTGAAATATATTTTACGTTGCCTTGTAAGTCATTGTAAAGTTAACATTTCCAAAATATGTCTATATAAGGCAACCTGCCTTTACTATATGGTAATAGTCGGATCAGTCGAAGATACTCTGTTAATATCGTTGTGTCGACTGTAAAATATCGAATGTGAAAACCCTTACTTTCCAGGAGACTCAAAAAATAAACATGTTCGATACTTTACAACTGTGTTAATTGAGCATATTCGACACTTTACCATGACGAAATATGCCTTCGAAGCGGTCCACACTTTCGACATTCAGTCATTGTATGTATCGTCGCTGTAGCAACCGTATCTGACAAATATGAAAAATGTGTTTTTCATATTCGATACTTTACAGTTGACACAACGATATTTAAATCACGGTAATGTCAAAACATATTTAATAAGAAAACTAACTAGAACATAACAAGGCCTATATGTTTAATAGACTGCTAGTTGTATAGAGTACATACCTCATGTATGTACGTACTTCGCTTCCTAAACGTAGTACGTACACATTACACAGCAACATTTCGTTGAATATTTTCTCATAAGCGTACATAGCATTTTTTCAACTTTTTTAATATAAAACGGTATAATACTTGTAGTAGTTTATGTTTAGAGTTCATCTGCTGCACTCTAATATTTTCAAATCTGTACTGTAATTATTAAATGAATTTGTGTATAGTTTAGCAAAGAACATTTTAGAATATTTAAATACCTAATCGTTATATGTTAAAGGTAAATAGGTATATCTGAAGACGTAGTGGTGGTGGGGTTGAGTTCTACATTTCCGATTCCTTTTTTTTATATAATCTTTTTATTTAGGATCGTTAGCGGCCATAATATATCACGCTATGACCTAACTAAAGGGGTAGGGGTAGCAGTAACCATAAACGCGGAGGAGCTAAATAATATACGACTAGCCAATTATAATAATATAATATTAAAATGTAATGAATGTTCGGCATATATAAATATAATTAGTTTTTATATTTTGCGAAAAATTCGTATACTCATCGCGAATCGCAATAATATTAAGAAATGATAAAAATAGATATAATTGAAAATCCTAATCTGTACTTGTAATTAAAATTTAAACATTTGCATATACAACACAATTATATTTTGACATAATTATATTGTAGGTAGCAAAATTATGATTATGTAAGAGTATGAGACATCTTGGTCAGTATAAAACGCTTTAGGCTAGCAGTAGAATATTTACAAATAGTTACAGTTTAGTAATAGTACAACATATAGCTCCAACCCTTCACCTTTATGGAGAAGAGGTCTTTGCACGGCAGTAGGACGTTTAAAAGCTGATTTAGTTCAGTCATTTCAGTTCATACTACTTATATCCTTTCTTTACTTGTGTACAAAAAATACTGTAACACAAACTAGACAAATCTATCATTTCTCAGTTTGTGTTAAACTCACTACCTAAACAGAAACTGATAATACTGAAGGTACACCTTCATTTTGTATTCTACTTGTATCTAATTGTATTTGTATTATAAGAGAAAATTCTATTTGATAACATTTTACATACGTATCCCTAGAAAAGGGTAAAAATAATAAATTTAAATCGTCTCAAGTTTGATTACAATATATAGGCAAAACTAGCGGCCCGCCCCGGCTTCGCACGGGTATTTAACTAAAATTTTAAACATTATAAATTTATATTTTTTATCACCTACATGCGCCATCTATCGTATAATCGTAGAATATCGTTTTTATATTTAGTGACATTTAACATAATAGTACCTATATTAATTGAAAATGATGTTTATCTAAAATATTAAAACGATTTCTATTCCTATCCGACATATTTAGTAAACTTTTAAGTTTAACAAAATAATAACTCAAAAATAAGTTTTGTGCGTTTTTAAGATTCCTTAGACCAGATGGCGTTGGCGGCGTAGGTACGTATTTCTATTTTCTTAAATATTTATTTTTAAATTTAATTACAATGAAACAAAAACTAAATTATACTGTGAGTTATGTTTAATTTTTATGTATTAAAGTTTGTACATTGGTTTTGTACTTTTTACGTGATACGTGCACGACCAAAAACGATAAGAGATGGCGCTGATACAAAAAAGAACGCGCTATTGAAATTTATTCTTGATGATATATAGTGTATTAATAAAACGGAGGTTTTTAACAGATTTATTATTTGTATAGATTTACGTGGAAATAACATAATTTATGCAAAATTTTACATAATGTTTCAAAGATTGTATAAAGATTCTGTAACGATTCTGTAAAGATTCTGCAAAAATAACAAAGGCCTATTTCAGGATTTATATTTTCAAACGAAATTTATGTGGTTTGAATACAATCATTTAAATCCCTAATAGTTTTAATACTTGTATATAATACTGACTATTGGCCTTTTAAACAAGCTCCAAGTCGCACAGCGTGCAATGGAGAGGTCTATGCTTGGTGTTTCACTGCGAGATCGAATCAGAAATGATGAGATCCGCAGAGGAACGAAGATTGCCGACATAGCCAAACGGATTTGCAAGCTGAAATGGCAGTGGACAGGACACATAGCTCGTAGAACTGACGGCCGATGAAGTAGAAAGATCCGCGAGTGGAAACCACGTACCGGCAAGCGCAGCGTCGGACGGCCGTCCGCCAGATAGACAGACGAATTGAGGAGAGTCGCCGGAAGCCGTTGGATGGAGGCTGCTAAAACGGAGCGGTGCGGTGGTTGATATATGCATACCTCGATGGATGGTATGACGATCTCATTCCATCACAAAACTTTTCGATATATGTATAAGTTTATATTGAACCACATATTACATAGATTAAAATTAAGCGATAATTTTTACCTACACAACCTTATTTCAAATATCTTTGTACACAACAATATTAAACGATTTACTTTTTATTGATATTACACATATATTTTTTGTATGTGTAGAGATCGTAATAATATAGAGATGAGATGATTAATATAGATAATGAGAGAAATTGTTATATTTTTGTAGATAAAAACTTTGAAACTATATACGATGTTTATCCAAACATTTCATAAAATAAGTAATTCTACGAAAACTACCAAAGAAAAAGATAATAATAACGCCACATTTATTATATGCGCAATACTTTTATGTAAACAAAATGGATTCAATTACGATAATGAAAAAACAGGATCAGGTCACGATGATGAACTATGTATGTCCAATGATTACTAACCTATGATTTGTTTGTCATTTTGTTGAAATGTTTAAATAACTGATTCACATTTTATAATAGGCCATATAACTTGTAATCTTAGAGATTCCAGTGACAGAATCCATAATAAATCAAACTTCGTGTCGTCATATTTGTTCAAACTGATACGGTGTCATAGCATTGTTGTGGTAGTTAAGACATATTCGGTAAAAACATAATCGGTGCAAATAAATCTTATAAAACAAGCAACCTTTTAATTAAACAAGTGAGTAGTTATTTATTTTTATTGATACTTTAGAATTAAATAATTTTTTTTTTTTTTTTTAATAAATATTAACCAACAATCACACCACGTTAACCTAGCCCCGTGGTAAGTTCGTAAGAACTTGTGTTACAGGTACTAGGAACGGAAATAAATTTAAGATATAAATACATATATACATAAATACACATCCATGACCCGGTGCAGACATCTATATTCGTCATACAGATTATCTGCACCTGGCGGGATTCGAACCCGCGACCGCTGCGTAGAGTGTCCAGTTGCCTGACCACTCGACCAGCCGGTCGTCATACTACTTAACAAATTATCCTATACGTAAATATAAACCACTCAACACTAGATTGGGTTCATCGCATATATTATCGTAATATCTTGTTTTAAATATAAAATAATTATTCTTTTAATGTATTTCTAACAGAAGTTACAGAAGAAGTTCTCACCTTATCTCAAGATACAATACGTAAGTCACAGTCTATCTTACATATGTCTATTTATAAAAATACTAAAGGTATAAGTGCCATTATTACGTGTGAGTAGTTATTTCCGTTACACATTTGTCACATGGGTCATAGAAATTCGACTTAGCAGGACCAATAAATTTGAAACAAATTGGTTTTGACAAATGCACAAACAGACACGCGAGTATTTATTTGGTTTATTTGTGAAAGTATTTTTTCGTGAAAATAAAGTCTCCTCTACGAGTAGTTTAGATTTCTTTAACGTTAAACACATTTTCGTGATCGTGGCTTCGATCGTATGGACATCAAAATAATATGATAATAATGAGGTTTCACAAGTTTGTAAAAAAAATGTTTAAATGTACATAAAACAAATTTTCTCTTTCTTTTCTCTTCTCTTTTTACCTCGTACGTAAATGTCCTGAAGTCTGAGGTCTGATATTCTTGAAGTCTCAGAATTTGTCCTGAGATGATGCAGATTTCCTCACAATGTTTTCTTACATTTCTAAGACGAGATGAATCATAAAATTTAGGTTTTTTTCTAAATTCACTGCATCTAGATGAACACGTCTAAATCTGAATTTAATTTAACTTTGTCCTTGCGTTGAAGATCCAGCAGATCTCAGATGAATCAAGTATTCGTCATCATCTCGGCTCTTTGGTCTTAAGAAAGTCCAAATTACTTTAATACCAAGAAAAAAATTACGACAGACACTGTTCATTTACGTATTATTGAACATTTTGCTTATATTATTCTAAACCTGTATTACGCAGGATTTTACACAACCCCATGGAAAAGAAGTCTGGTCTTTTCGCCGAGGTCAGCCTGTCGCTGGGGGGATCCTGTTGCCTACAGATCCGGGACCCTCCAATTAAAGCGGCTCACTCAGAAGTTTAGTACGGTATTGCACCCCTAAGTGCTGAGTCCGACATACAGTCTAGGACCACCTGGGCGTCCTGGATATCACCCGTAAATGAGTTCCCCTGCGATAAAAAAACAGGATGTTACATAAGAATTCTAGCTATACTACTGTCGTTTAAATCTTATGTGGCCTTTGAACAAATTAACGAGATGTAATTAAAATGTACCCGCCATCTATCCAAGTTTCCTTGCATTTGCAACACTTAACATTTTTTTTTGTGTCAAGGAAAATCTTATTTTGCTGTTTCCGCTTTTTTCTTTTACATGCACTTTAAAAGTAACCTCGTGTTTCAGTAAATTGATTCTTTCTGTATATGCGTGGGCTACTCCGATTTACATAATTTACGTAGATTCCTATCGGGGTCAAGGTGCTATAAGTCGTCAATGATGCAAGTTTAGGAGGATCAGAACTACCATGTATAAGTACACTTGTTGGTACTCACAGCGTAGAATAACTATTTTGAGTAGCCTATTCTTGCTTCCAAAATCATCTCTTATAATGTTTGAGATATAATATTTTAAGAACTTTTAGACTTTTTCGAGACGTGCTATTGATGTTAGATACGTATTTTTTTTAACTTTCAACGTCTATTTCACCCCGCTCAAGTTCTATTTCTAGGCTACTTCTTTTCTCGCAGATGGGGCATGAGCATTGTAGAAGGCAAATTACCAAGTTTCAAACGGTTTTTGTACGAATGTTCATCAAAATTATTTTAACATTTTAGTCGTATTAACTCAACGAAATAAGAAACAGATTTTACTATTGAGTTTATAGTATTAGTATGAATTTTCTTTCTCCTATTAAAGATTAGAATTTGAGCATAATCCACTATACTAAACCACTGCATTGTATAGTATTCTTATCGAGCACCAGATCAATTTCAAATATGTTTAGCATTTGAAACACTATATAGTATGTTAATTCGTGTTTGAACCCAGAACCTTCAGTATACGCGTTTTATCCACACAACATATTTCTATTAGTTGTGGTTCTTTGCCGTTTGTAGGCCTCGATTCCGTGAGAATTTCGGGACAAAACTATATGCTAATAGTATGCTAATAGTAATCTTCTGTCTACATGCCAAGTTTAATCGGTTCAATGAAAGATTAACAAACATACATACATCCATCTAAACATCCACCCTAACCAATTTTTGCATTTATTTGTGTATAGACAGACAAGTAAATGCGATGAGATTTAATTTATAATGAATATATTCTATTAATATCTATATAATATTACTATAGAATAGTATATTTATATAATGTATTTATGTACATATTTAATGAACGTGTATGAAGGAGTATTTTAAAGTAATAATAAACGCATCACTCTTAAAGTAGCTTCATTCTGAAGTCCATAAATACATATATAGCCATAATAACTTATAGGTATAAATATTACTCGAAGCTAGAATCCAACCTATCGTTATCATCATAATAAATAACTAGACGTCCTATGAGGTCTTATCATATTATGTTTACAGTTTTATGAGTGATGGCATGATTTTTTATTGATATTATGAATTTCCACAATGAACATGGAGTTAATAACTCTACTGTTTTATTAAAATAATATGAAATATAATAGTAAATAATATTACAAGTAACGTTATTTTATTTAATCGCAAACTATTAGTCAGTTGCTGAAAAACT
Organism: Euphydryas editha; assembly: GCA_036937285.1. Taxonomy (NCBI): domain Eukaryota; kingdom Metazoa; phylum Arthropoda; class Insecta; order Lepidoptera; family Nymphalidae; genus Euphydryas; species Euphydryas editha. The sequence goes on from JAUPFZ010000011.1 coordinate 8,680,500, forward strand.
CTTCTGCTGATTAACATCATCATTCGAACGATCGATCTCGAACGATAGATGTGAAGAAATTGAGAAGTGTCATTGTCAAACGTCGCACAAAATAAATAAATAAATTTGTCCTAGAGTAGTACGAATATAATTGTTTGAAAATAGATAAATAATCCTCTTTGAAAGTTAGTATTTTTCATTAAAAATACAGTAATTTTCAAGTCTAGGTATAATAAAATCCGAATTCCGATTGGGCAAAAAATGCACCAGCCCTTATGTCACCAGTGGAGGCTATGAGGGGTTAATTCTTTTAGATTTTTTTTTGCACTGCTACTCCAAGGTACAAGTGTTTCGACTGCAAACGGCACAAAAACATAACTTTGGATAAGTGACGAATATTTGTGCCGTTTAGTCATTTCAGCCTTCTCCGCGGCGTCTCCCACTCTTAAAGCCGTTTCCCTGACATAAGACGGAGCCAATGTTTCGACGCAGGTTGCGTCCCACAAAAGCGCCCATCCCCTTTCCCAGGGAATCAGTGTTAAACTATCAGTCCTCTTGCCATCATCGTGACTAATTCCAGTAGGCTGTTCTGTATTGCTCACAAAAAAATTTACAACTACAGAGTACAATGGTAAAAAGAGAAATGTATAAGAGGCGGCCTTATTGCTAAAACAGCAATCTCTTCTAGGCAACTTTAGGAAGAGTAAATAAATAGAACGTTACGTACGTACGTATTGTAAAATTTCGAAATAAAAAAAATTATAATATTATATAAAATACATAAGTTGACAGGTGTCATGAAGACTCTTAAAATTAACAAAGGGATGAAAAAAGTCAGGAATATAAACTGTATCAAACTTTATAATAGCAAAGAGTATCTTTTACTAGGTCGAAATCAATTATGTATTATTAAACATCCATGAGGACTCTTGGCAGAAGTTTGGATTCGGGGCAAAAATCCAATGATGAATAATAGAACAGCACTGAGGTATATAAAACCTGTGTGTCCATGTAAAAATACACATAATGCTTAAAAAATACTTAGTAAAATTATGTTTAGTCGTCTTACGTTATTAAATATTAACTAAGTTCTTATATTTTTTCATATGCATTATTCAATCAAGCAAATATAATTGACATTTAATATTAAAACTGAGAACCGAATAATTAGGAAAATAAAATAATATTATTATTAAATTGACAAGCGTCATAATAGTTTTTGTTTTATTTTATGAAACATTTCAAAACGCATATAGAAACTGGTCCTTTGAGTAAAGTTTTACTACTCGTACAATCCACACTTGAAATTCCGTAGTGAAAAAAATATTGTTATAAAAAATCCTGTTATTACGATTCTTTCAGAAACAACTTCATGCTTTACCGTGTATCGTCTTATAAATTGTTTACTAATACCATATACACTAATTAATAAAATTATTATTAAAAATATATTTAAGAATTTGTAAGTTTTTGAAATTGTCGACCACATTTTTAAATTAATATAAGTATCTACTGGTAGCTTGCCTTTCCAAACGGAAATAATTAGTCCGGAGCTTATGTGACGAACTACAGTTTGCGACATTACGAGTATGTGGGTCTAAAAGATAATTCATAATATATTAATTTTTACGTAAGTAGGTACATGATTCGTAACGAATTTGTAACTTTGAGTTTAAAAATGGCCTAATCGTTAAAAATTAAAGTATTCATTAATTAATTATAGTAAATACATTGTTAACCTTATTTGGAGCAATTTCACTCAGCTCGTGTAGAATATTTAGCAGAACGCAAAAGAAAAAATGGGTATAGCTTACAGTAGGCAACTCCTGTAATTAGCTGCAATTAACTAACTCCCTACGTATGTAGTAGATATGTATAAGCGTTGCTTTAAAAGTCTACACCAAAGGCGTATAAAACAAGTTTTTTTTTTCTTTTAACAAATATTGAACCTAGCATTAAGAAAAAAAAAATATCCAGGTAATCAGGCAGGTGTTAAGCTCACCACTTGGGCTACGTGCCAACGGTTGTTGTGCCAGAGCCGCACTCCAGACGCATTTTCCCGTTATTAAAACTCAGTAGTTTATATGTAACGGCTTAAGAATATAATTTATCGTTGTATAGTGATAATTTTTTTAATTTTCTTAGTGAGATAATTTTGTTACTTTTAATTTCATTGTCAGTCAAAATTTAGAATCACACAGTTTGAATGTCAGCAGGCTGGATAAGTACTAACGTGTCAGTGTAGTGCAGCCACAGCAAGATTTCAAATATCAAATATTCACGTGTGGAGGTTAGCGTTTTACGGCCTCCCTGCGCGTTCCTCGCACCCCCCGACCCAGTCTCAAACAACTGAATGTGCTAAAATCAATAACTGTTGTTTGACATTGGAATAACATATAGTATTCTTATTGTTTTAATCTTATTTAAATCTAATATTAAATAATATTCTGAATGCAGATTTGGTACTTAATTGAATTAAAAAAAAAACTATTTATTTATATAGCTAATTTATAATTTGTCCGCAACACTTTACTAAATGTATACTAATTTACCTAAAACATACTAAAATGCGCGACATTCATACCGATCACACGGTATTTATAAATCGAAATAATGCACAGTCAATTCTCCGTTATAAAAAAAAAGTCATATGTATATAAATATGCACATTCTTGGATTTAAAAAAAGCGTATAATTGATATTCAACTTTATGAGTTGAAACCAAACGGTCTAATTTATTTAAATCTAGGATTCAGATTTGCGAGACAGCGTCTAAGTATATTTAGGTTTTCTAGAAAAAGATAAAGGGATAAGTACATAAATGGCCACACAATATCCGGAGCTTGACCGACTTTATAATGATTGTTATTACCTATAATGATTGTTCTTACCTTTTCTGTATAATTCTAATTCATTCGTGTCACAATAATTTTTCGTCGGCATAATATTGACATCTGTTCAAACATCAGTAATCTTACTCCTATAATATAAAGTACCTGGATGACCGAGCTTTGCTCGGTTAAATTATATTTAGATACATTACATACTGATGAAACATAAATAATATTTTCGATCTTACCGACATAATAGTAAAATAATAGGAACTGGTTATTTAAATAAAAAATAAAAAGAGCTCACAATAATATTTTTTCTCATAAAAGAAGAATATTGAAAAAAAAAGGAAAAAAAATAATCTATAGACACCTGGAATCGAACCCGGGGTTTTCTAATGTCGAATCCGCCCGATTCTCATCCGAGCTGTTATAAACTAATCAATGATAGCGAAATTTACTTTCATATTCTAATGATATTTTTTAATTGTGTAAAAAAAAAGGATAAAACGACATTTTCTAAAAATAAATCCTAGCTAGATCGATTTATCACCCCCGAAACCGCCTGCATACTAAATTTCATGAAAATCGTTGGAGCCGTTTCCGAGAATCAGATTATATATATATATATATATACAAGAATTGCTCGTTTAAAGATATAAGATATACATATAAATGCAAAATTATGAATTGATGTTGTTACTCATACAGTAGAATATCTCAACGGATCTGGATGTGGACGCATCTCTTGTATTGTTTATTGTTTCTGTCTCGTACTGTGACAATTCCTTAAAACTCTAATATCTGTAACCGAACGGATAATCCGAAATAATTACATAACCGTAACCGTATCCGAAACCGGTATAATATTATTCATATATTCGTATCCGTATCCAGACCCGAAATTTCATATCCATAAATACCCCTAGTAGTTTCAGTACTTTAACTAAAAGCTGTAAATTCAAAATAGATATTTCTTCATATAATTGTATAATACGTATATACCTTATATATTGTTATCTTAAATCGTAAAACTACTCTTTCAAGATTTATAATTAAAAAAAATACGTTATGTTCTATAATCTGTTATCTAATGTGGTAAATAAACCAGTAACTTTTTGGTATAAATTTTGTCTTAATGTTCATAAAAACAATTTGTCTACGTATATATCTACTACTTTCCTCAATTAAAAATAAATATTAAACAACCGAAACATAAATAGATAGAAGAATAACTGTCGATATCGCCTTTAGACGGATATGTAACAAAAAACTGCAATGTATCTTAAACGCTGTAACTAATTCGAAATTTTACCATTATCTTTACCTGCCGCTAACACTTAACACTACAACACTACAACTATTAATCATAAGGAATTCACATATTTACAGTTACTACAATTTCATATCAGTGGATGGGGTTTCAATTGTTCTTGACTCGAGAGTCGACCCGCCACCCCACAAAAGAGGCCCAAGAAGTAGGTTAGGTTAGAATCCTCGGCCTACAGAATTCGAAAATTCTGGCAGACCGAGCCGGCCTTAAGCATCTTTACACTCGATATGTTCAAACCTAATACAACTCTACGTAGATTTGGTCAGCGTGATTCACACTAGCGTGTAACGCCATCTAGTGGCGATTATTTAAAATAAAGCAAATAATCTAGAGCCTGGAAGTCAATGTGTGTATTATAGTGACCGACGATAGCAGGTAACAAACCAGAAAAAAAAATGTTTAACAATACACAAAGTAAAAGTAGGGTGTGAAAAAGTTGAACAAAACACTCTAGATATGTGAAAGAGTAAAGAACGCGGCGTTGGTGGTAGTTATCGTTAGCTGTTTTTATTACTTTTGTAGCTGCGGAAGTCCCGACAAGCTATCGTTTTCGCAGGATGAGGCTTGCGGTCTTATGAAACGATACTTTAACGGGATGTCATTAAACTATTTCGATCTCCGCTCTTAAATTGTATGGTTTCTTAACCACGGATATTACTGCATTTAATATTATTAATTTACTGTATAAAACTTGATATAGTAGATATTATTACTAAATCATAGTTATTTTAAATCATAAAATACTGTGTGAAATGCAGTTAGATGTTATTACTACGATAACGATACGATACTATTACTTCAATGGTGAAATGTCCCTTTTGTGTACAATATTAAAATGCTAGACTATAAACAATTCAGAAAAAATGCAATTGCGTAACAAAATACGTAAGCGCCTTTTTATTCACCTATTATAATTATCAAGTCTTGTATTTGTGATGAGGAATAAATAAATATTATTATATTGTTGTTGAATAAATAAATATTATTGTATTGTTTTGTACTTTTCACAGATTTGAAACTATTATTGTGTAGTTTTCATAAAAACGATTTTTGTAGAGTATGCAACACATGTATAAAAATGAAGTACAAAATACTATTTTTAAATTATTCATTAATAAACAATATACCTACCTAACAATATGAGAATTTTCAAAAGCAATCAACATTTTAACTTTAATTTTCTTCAAAAAAATCTTATAATGATCGGAGTAATTTTGTGATTGTAAATCAGTGATATTCAAAGTAAATATTATTTTTTACACTATGTATGTCAATATAGTAAACGGTTTGTGTACCGTATCAAAAACCATTTTTTTTTCAGCTAATCATATTATGTATTTATTCGTGTTAAAAATAATGAAAATTTTACATATCTTTGCATATATTCGAATTTCTCATTCATCATTTCGAATTTCTTGAATTTTTTTTAGGTACTGAAAATCTGTCTCTTTGATCGACTGCAGTATTGTTAAAGTACTCAATTTATGTAAAAATAAACATTCGACATGCTTGATGCTTTATAATTTGTGTCAGTTTTTATAAAGTTTTACTCTTTATTGCACTGAAATAAGTTTAATCTATAAAAAGTTATTGTAATTATGTATGTTGAAAAATAAAATATTAATACATACTATGGTATCTATGCATATTTTAATAAAAGAATGTAAATTAAATTAATTTATTTCGAAATTTTACAATATTATACATATTTACAATACAAAAAGAATATTAAGATCTATTTTAAACTATGAGTTTGTGAAATCAAAATGTGCCTTTAAAATCTTAAAGAAATCTTAATATGACACACAAATAAGTAATTTTTTTTTCTGTAGAGCTACAAAATCCTAGTAAAGCAACATAAAACAATCTTGCTTGTGCTTATTGTTTTTGTCTAACATAAAACAATGTCTCACTCTTGAGCTAAGTCCTCTCTCCGGTTATGAGGAAGGATTCGGAACCTAATCCGCTACGAGTACGACGCTCCGTTTCGCGTTGACAGATAATACGCGACACAGATTTTTCTGAGACGTACAGATTTTCACTACATTTTTCATCTCAAAACTCTACATGAACTATAAATAAATATAAACAATATTATTTGAAAAAGGGATTTTTTAATTTTCCAGATTTTACTCGATAATTTCATTATTTAAATAGGTCTAGTACTTACACCATCGACTGTGACTCCTACTGATTAGTAAGAATATACATAAACAAATAGTTTCTGAGACACTATATTCAATTTGGTCAAAATTCAGTTTCTGTTTGGTGTCATGGCGGCGCGCAGCCAGGACGCCTACATCTGATAATTACAACGAACTGAGTTGATTACGATGCATGTTTCGTTTTTTTTTTTTTTAATTATTTATTTAATTTAATCTGTTAATGCCGTGGATAACCAAATAACGTTACTTGTTTTATTTCATAGTTATAGACTCAAAATCCTTTATTACCTTGATGTACAAAATAATAGTTTTTATGAGTCCAACCAACATCTCAGTTATTTAGAAGGATGTACACATTTTCACGTTACATTTACAGACTGTATCTATTTTATTTCCTTATTTATATAGAATCTCTTAGAATTGAATGCTACCGCGCTATTACTTACTTCAATCATCGGTTTTTTAATGAAAATAAAATAAAAATTCCAATCGCCTATTAAAGTATGCTTGCAAGTATTCTTTATTGTCTTTTTTGTTCTCTAAACGAATAAATTCACTTGTTTCTACGATAAATTCTAACAAATTTTAGGATATTTAATAATGTTAGAGCTCTACTCTTCTTATTTGGCTGCAACCTGTTGGAAAACAAGTATAAACAATGTTAAAATTTTGCGTTTATAATATTTGTTCATAAATTATACAAAAAAAAAGTTCTCTATCAGGACTCATTTTTCTAAAAATATTCTACTACAACATTATTCGGTCTCTCTCATATAGATATGTATTAGAAATTACCAAACTTTACTATACTAAACTTTGTTGAATGTTGAAAAATCCATTAATATATCCATGAATATTTAAAAATAAAAAAGCTTTACTGACAATTTTTTTACAATTATTTAAATTTTATATAAGATTTTAAATTAACATGGTTATTTTTATAGCTAAAATTATTTAAAGCGGGATATTTACCATGATTTTTATTTTTACCATACTGGTATGGACACTTCAAATGCCGTGAACAACTACCCCCAAACTTCAGTCTCGTGAACAAGACATTCGTAGATAATGTCGAAATATCGAGCTCCACCAAATAAAAATAAAAAACATGGTAAATATCCCGCTTTGAATAACTACATTAAAGTAGATGTATTCTGTGAACCTCATTAAGATTTTCACACAAAAAATTCAATAAATTTTGGGGGTTCTCCATACTTAGAACTGAAACTCAAAATTTTTTTTTTCATCAAACCCATACGTTTACGGGGTATGCCGTATGTATCTAATACCATTTTTTTTCTAAACTGAATAGTTTGCGCGAGAGACACTTCCAAAGTGGTAAAATGTGTGTCACTTCACACTTGTTACCTACACCTGTAACTTCTAAAATAAGAGAATGATAAAACTAAAAAAATAAACCTATAATATACATTACTATGCAAACTTCCACCGAAAATTGGTTTGAACGAGATCTAGTAAGAATTTATTTTTTTTATTTTTTATAAAAAAAGTACACTATTATTAAAACATCGATCAAAGTTACAACAAACTACAAGTTCTTTTATATGATGTTACTTGCTGCTACGGAAACCTTCATGGGCGAGTCCGACTCGCACTTGTTTTTCTCGTACTTATAATCAGATATCTCAGAAATGCGATGAAAATCATTCGATAGACAGCAACTCGTGCGAAGTGTATCAAATCAGGAAACACGATTTCGTTTCCTTCGTAAGTCTGTAACAAATGCGAACGATGTCATGAATGACACTATCATATCAAATTATTCGCTAAACATTGCTGATACTAATAATAAATATATAAAACATTGCTGATACTAATATTAAATATATAATAATAATGATATAAATTTTCTTGAACCAAACAGATATATATATATATACATACGTATCAAATTGTTTTTATGACACAAATCCATATCCAAAACGTAACTCAAATCTTAAAATTCTAAAAAAAAACCCATTAAAGCGTGCTTTATGTAAATGTTCTTAAATTCATCTTATAACTATGTAGTACTGGTACGGTAAAAGGCGATAAAATTAGGCACAAGTAAACATTATTTATATTTAATAAAAACTTAAAAATAACTTCTCAAAAGTGTCTTTTTTACATTATAATAATAAAATAATCGTCATAAAAATTAAGAAGTCGGTATTTAATACTTGAAGAATTGTCGAAATCAACTATCGCGCACATGACTAGAACTTTATAAAAAGAAACGCCAGCGCTAAAGGAGCACATACTCAAAGCGTTTAAGACCGACGACTTGTAGTATAGAAAATCGCACCGTGATGCGTCGCTTTCAGAATCACACACAGCACACAGAATCGATACGAACGGTCAACAATGTCGTGCCGTTGCCTTTATCACACAATAGAAGGATTCCAAGATGGAACACTTAGTAAAAAAACATTCCATAAAAACCTTTTGTCCGATTGCAATCTGCATCTTTGCCGTTCCTTAAACTCGTATATATAAATCACTGTTTAAGACATACCAGGTAGGTATGTGCCATTCGTGACGAAATCGCATTATTCAATAGATAATTATATAATATTTATTATATGTATATAATATACGTATTTCAAAATACACCTTCATATTATTGAATTAAATTGAAATGTACAATCTACATATTATTACATGTGTTACTAACTAATTGTTCATGACTAATATATGTATATATATATGTATATATATATATATATATATATATATATATATATATATATATATATATATATATATATATATATTAGTCATATATATATTAATTGGTGCAAAATATCCCAGTAGTCAAGAATCGTGCGAAAGAGTTAAGTGATCCGCTTGGCTGCGACAGCCGCTTTATCGATACCCCTTCTGAATTATAAATATTAAACTTGCACACGGCGTCGAAGGAGTAAACCGATCCATATTAAAGTAACTTTTAAAGCTTCGAGGAACCATGTTCAGAATCTGAAATCTTGTGAACCTCGTGCTACATAAACTTATATATAGGCACTTAGGTAGCATGTTTTATATACATACCTATTGCCCTACTTATTGCTAATGATTACCTTATAACATGAAATCGTTTTAGCTAACAATAAGTTATTTTATTGTAAAATACTTGTCATGTATATGAAATAAGACCATATTACTTAGAACAGAATACCGGATATTTTTCAAGGCGTAGAGTCCCGTAGACAATGTCATGATAGACTTTAACATAATGTAATGAAATTTACTTCTTTTGTTAGGATTAATTTATACTCGTGGTATATATTACTAGTATGTGCGACTAGATATATACCGCTTACTCACAAGATATTCTATCCGTTCCGACGTTAGAGGTGAACCGTACTTGACACAGTGTCGCACTTGTACAGCGGCAATGTTAAGACTAGGGTGAATCGATACGCACTTCGGCCGATACGATACCGATATGTATAAAAAAATATCGCCGATACCGATACCGATACTTATAAAAAAGTATCGCCAATACAAAACCGATACGGACAGCGAATATTCAAAGAAAGCTCGAAAGGTATAAAAAGCAGAATATGAATAACAGATAAAATTACTCGTACTTGTTACAATATATTTAGAATACTAATTGATAACAGCTCAAAGATTAAAAATGACATATTGCTTTTGAATAATCAGATGTGCTTACTTCAAAATGCTCCACATAGAACTTTTTGTTTCGAGACTAATTTTTTTTTTCTAGTGTTTTATACGACGTGTATGATTACATAGCAACTAAAAAAAAACACGTCACAATCACAACAACTAAGAAATTAAAATTATTACACACCAAAAGCAACTAGCAAAATAGCTTATGTGAGGTGAACAGCTGCGCAAGTCAAAGAAAGAATTTTATGAAGATTCCCCGAATTAACGTATTAAGCGCAGTGATGGCACGTTCACATGGGTTATCTATAGCTCGCGAAATTCAAAATGTATCGGTGTATCGGCAAATTAATATTGCTAATTATCGGAAAACTCGTTATATCGCCGATATATCGGTATCGGTATCGGATGCATCCCTAGTTAAAACCACGTAAAGCCGGGTACGAGATGCATTGCTTTGCCAATCAAACTTTCATAATCAAAGTTATTCATATAATAATATTATCGTATTCCAACTAAAAACAGTTAGGTAGTCGGTCCGAAGTTTTTTTTTTTTATGTCCAACGCTCCAATCTATAAACTTACATAAGAAATAGTTTTTTTTTTTTTTTTTAAGTTTTTATATAGGTACATTAATTTCATATACACTAAAAATGAAAATTATTTTTTCCTGACGAACGAACGTATTAGAACGAGGCCATCCACCCAGGATTTTATAGGTACTTAAGACCTCGCGTAACTTATCGAAAAAATAAAAAATATTTTTTATTTATTTTTGCTAATTATTATACTAAAAAGTAAATATTACTATAATATATAAGAATATAATAGTATTTAATTATTTTATATATTAGTATAGTTTATATATTAGTATATTATAGTATTTAATTATTTTATTTATTATTATTGCTGGGAGTAGAAGCAGTGCTTTCTATGTGGACAACTTATACATTCACTTTCGTCATCATATAACTTTTTTCTCCAAATTAACAGGACAACAAATAATGATGATGGTGACCATACATTTGTAATCACCAATTGATACACTCCGACGAGGGGGTAAATATATATGGATATCTCAAATGTCGTACATGCCCTGATAACCGCCAAAAAAACAAAAAACTTGGTAAAAGCAGAGATAAGAGTGATTGCTATGGGTAACAATTAAATACGCCTAATGCTTGTTAGTGTAGATTTCATCTTATCGACTGGCTTATATTCACTGATGCCTTAATGATCAATGTGGTGATAACCGGTATCCGATCCACTGAACTACATATTAGAAGCTGCGAATATTTTCAACTGGGAAGTACTAAACCATTTTAATCACTTGTAGAATTATATTTTAGTAGATTTTAACCTTACAATAAGTTCCCAGACCAAATTTTTAAGCCTATGCAAGAGAGCCAAGAAATGAGACTAGCATCCAGCCATAAAAATCTTCAAATTAAAGATCTGCAACCTGCATTTAGCCGACATAAGTTTTCATCTGGCTCTCCACAAGCGATTTGTCAATCAAACAATGTAAACTGACACGGCTAAAGACCATCAACTTGAGTCTCATTTCTTCGAATTAGTTCGAAGTGAAGAATCTATAGCAAAACAAGTCCAAAAAGTCTTTCAGCAGAATTTTTTAAAATTTACAAAGGATTTTACAAAGACTGACACTACACACACTACATACACTAGACTATTGTACAAGTTTTTCACACATCCACGTAATGCTCATGCAGCACTGGTGCGATTTGAGTAACTATCTGTTATAACGATGTTACAAAATCTGTCAACTTTAAAATGATAATATAAGGTAATGATAGTATAGACGATAAAAATATTGAATATAAAACACCTAAATTGTATACGATTTCACAATAAGGAAAACGGAAGTAAATAAGATGTACAATTATAGACACACATAACAGATTCATTATTAGGTATATCTCTTCAATTTTTATTCATAATATGTAGATGTTATCGAGTCGTCAACGTAATTGTAATTCAACGTATTATAATTAGGTCATCTTATTGGATTTACGAAAGATGTACCTTCCTATGTTAAGACATAGTGAGCTGGGACTCAAATCGTCTAGGCGAGCTGGGGCAGCGCCGGCGAGCGAAAAGCACGTGAGTCGCTCCGGGGACCATTCATGTACAAGGGCGGCGGCCTGCGCGCGCACCGATCAATACGGCGGCTGTGGCGGGCAGTGCCCGACCCGCCGTGCGACCATTCGCACGTGCCACGCCACGCGCCCTTCCGCGCCCTGAGCTCATGACCGCCTTCCACAGATGACGGAGCCCGCTCGTATCATACGACGACGCCGTAATCTCCCCACACCCAGCACGCCCATAAATATCGCGCGTCCTGCAACGCGTTCACGTAGTGCGACGACAAGGTACGGAAATCGATATGGCATACGAACACCGCAGCAGCTCCTTTGACCGCGAGCCATTGACCACTCAGCCCCAGTCTTTCGCACAGCTCTTTAATAATAATGCTCTTCACCGAACTGAGGGCGAAATAGCTTTAAATATTTAATAAGTACATCATGACATCCCAGTCTTGCAGCTTGCAGGTTGCAACGCTATGTTGCGAACCATTGCATTTTTTTTTAAATTTATCTTCGTTAATATTAGAATTCGACTTCCCAGAATCTTGTGTTTCATTTCGTTACTTATATAGCGAGAAAATCACTAGAAAATTAATGAAAAATCAGCGAACAGTATTTTTTGTGGATTTACTGAAAAAATATTTATAAAAGTAGTCTGGGAAATTGTGTATTTTTTTATTAAATCTAACTGCGCTTTTAGTGTTTACAAATATTTGTTTTTAAATATTAAGCCAGCTTAAATTGCATGTATATAATAAATATTATAATTTTTTACCAAGGGGAATTTACAAGTACCTACATAGATAGGTACCTATTAAAATAAATTCACACTCATCGCGGAATTAAAAATGTAGCAATATACATAATATATGTATAATAAGTAAATATATATTATTATAAAGATTTATTGCCCTAAAACAGAAAACAGTTTACTAAATACAGTTACTAAAATCGTTTTAAATTGTTACAATTACAACTCAAATTTAATTGTTGTTCGCCAATAATGTCCATCATACATCTACATACATACATGTAAGTGTAATCTAACTAAAACGCTTAAAAATTGTAAACGAAATGTTGTCTTCAATAAAGCTTTTCCAATGTGACCGCCACAAATCAAAAGTAGTAGCTTATGAGTTCGCTTAATAACAAAATCGATAAGTTGATTACGCTAACACGAACCTTTGTAGAGGGCAAGAGTTAAACTAGGCGGTAAAATTCCGCTAGAATATCGTGATGCAGTGCAATTATTACGGTAGAGGAACGAGTCCAAGGACAGTTCAAATGTGTATTCAGGTATTATGTTAGGGTAAGTGCTCAGCAATTTATATTCGAAATCTACATATAAGCTGAAAGAGTACGTCATTGCGTTTTATTATTCCATTCGAAGTAACTTGGTAACTACATTATTAAATAGCGAATAGAAACGAAAGCGATCATGGAATTAATTGTTTTGATCTTTTAACTCAGTCGGAAAAAGAAATAAAAAATTATTTAATAAATTAAAAATTTTGACACAGTGGTTAGTTGTTTAGGGTTATGCGAAAATAGTCTTGACAAAACGCGTGTACAAGAAGGTGTCAAAATTAAAACGGAATTCGCTAATAAATAATCGTTATCGAAATTAGACATTTCGATTGAAGTCTAAAAATTGTTTTTTTAACGAGAACACAATACTTCTGACTATTTACTTAACGAAAGTAACAACTTGGACTTATCACTTCGACCCGAGTTGAAAAAATAAATTACTTAGAGCTACGGGCAATCCTCTGGCCCTATAAAATTAGTGATATTTCCCTATTAAATTTCGTGATATTTGTAATATTTTAAACGTCCAAACTTACGTTTTTAGTTCAATTTGAATCGATCTTTTAGATATATTTTGTAAAGGCGTGTTATAATGACGATAGCTTATCAAAACACAATGTTTGCAAAAGTGAATTTATGAGTTCCAGTTAATGTAACTGGTATTTTCATCTTTGTTAAAAAAGTCTCTAAACAAAATTAGAAAAAAAAATCCTGTTGTCTATATTGGCAAACTTTAAATTTTGAGTTTAAAACTACCTAAATTTTAAATTACTTAGCCAGGACTTTCTGTACTTAAGGTTGTTGTGCACTACACGGAATTTTACTGACCGGCAATCCGATTTTTTACGGTCCGATATGGCACGCCATATAAATGTATAGGGCGTTTGTGCACTATACGTAATTTTACCGTCCGAGATTTTACTTTTCCCCATTCATTTTTATCTCAATTTCATTCAGTTTTTTTCATGCCACATCGGACCGTAAAAAACCGGACTGCCGAATAGTAAAATTACGTATAGTGAACAAACGCCCTAAGAATTACCATAACGGTAATTATCACAATTTATTCCCGTCATTTCAAATGAAATAGAAAATAACATGTTATCAAAATTAACCCTTGTAAAGTATATTGAGCAATAATATTATAATCTAAAAACTGTTTGAGTATTTCGGAATAGTTTATAAGAAAAACATTAGATGTACATATACTGTAGGTATATAATCTATGTTCAATCTTATTCATGTTCATTAACTTGTAACGTTAGCAGATAATATAAGATACGTATCTTGTTAAAGATATATTTAGATTGTAAACGGATCGATATCAGGGAAGACTTATACAAGAGTATATAAACAAGATAATAATGATTATTATATTATTTAAGTATGTAGGTCGTGACAACAAGAGTGTCTATTTACATAATCAGTCTCCTCTCCTACCTTATGTACTGTACTGTACTGTATCAGCCTGTAAGCAACCCACTGCTGAGTGAAGGCCTCTTCTCCATACAGAAGAAGGGTTGAAGCTTAATCCACCACGCTGCTCAACTGCTGGTTGGCGGATAATTTCCCTACCATGAGTAATGATCGTTATCAGGTGTCTATGACAACAACCGCGACCGAAGGATTTACGTGCTCTCCGAGGCACGGTGGGGAGACCCATAAGGACCCAGATCGGAAACAAATATTTGTACAAATAAAAATGTCTGTCCCGAGTGGAAATCGAACACGCAACTGTCTGCACGCGGCGTTAAGGCTGCGCTCGTAGCGCAGCTCGCGCTGTAGGCGTGCGACTACTCGCACCACTACACCAGAACGGTCCGTCATACCCCATGCCTACCTTATTATAGTAATCGGAAATCGTGTTTCTTGCTAAAAGAGTTATATAAATAATAAAAAATAAATTTAGGTCCCCCTAGGACGCCACTCTGTTATTGCAATTGTAATTTTAATAGGAGATAAATGGCTGATACCATAGTGATAATTATAATTTTTTGACTTGCCCGTTGGCGCAGTTGGTAGTGACCGTTTTTTCTGCTTTGGGTTTCGGTTTTGGGTTTGATTCCCACCCAGAATCTAGGTGTAGTATATATTTATTATTTATTTGTATAATTATTACAAAAAGTATATCTGTCATTTGTCGTGGGTTAAGTAAACACAGGCATTAAGTTGCCTACATTAGGAACAGACGAACATGTGTGTATTACAATATAATAATCATTACACTACACGATTGTAATATCTTTCACGCAGGTGATGCACCGAGAATGAGTCGCCGCGCGCGGCCGTGACATGGGAGCGCAGGCATGGGCTGGCGCGCCGAGCAACCGCCGCACATCGCCGCCGGCCTGCTCCTCTTGCTGCTAGTCAACCTGCCGGGTACCATTTCCTAATACATACTCACACTTCATTTCGCATTTGATGATATTTAAGCAGTAGCTACCTTACTGTGCCGGATTAACCACGTAGCAAGAGTAGCAATCGCTACGAACCCCGTGCGAAAGTGGGCCCCGCGTTGCGTAAAATGGGGCCCCGCATATTTGAACTCACTTATCTCTTTCTTGAGCGTAATTTTTTGTGTGGAGACTTATTTAGATGTGATATAGAGAGGCGATGACCTTTTTTTTGAGGAATACGTATAGCCGACAGGGTTTAGGTAATATCAGTGTGGGATCGCGACATTTCTTTTTTTTTTCGTGTACTCTTACTACAAAGAACAGGTACAGGACAGTTATCGGTACTGTCATCCCGAATTTGCTACGGGCTCCGCGCTTACTTAATCCGGCACTGCTGCCTTGGCTAATAGGCATCCATAGATCAGATACATATCACTCAGGCATCAATCGTACATACTCGTATGCATGTATTATTTTTAAAGGAATAATTTTGTGTTGGATCATATATTTATAATGTTACAAATAAAATATAATGTAAAAACCAATGAAGTATCAGTCGACCTGTCACACGAGGAAATCAATACTACCGTAATTATTATTATAACACTACATTTTTTTTTAAAATAAAGTTAACAAAGAACCTGTTGTTTCGGGACCACATTTTACTTTGACTTTATTTTATTGTTTTATTTGACGTTTTAGCAGTGGGTAATTGTACATGTAGTACGTAAATACTCTATGAAAATTTTCAAATATCTAGATAGATATTTGAAAATTTTCGTAATAGATATTATCCTGTGACAGTCGAATAATCGGATAAACAGACGGACATGAGATGAACGGGCAAGGTGTTAGTAATGAGGGCTCCGTTGGCATCCATTATGTACGGAACACTAAAAATGTCCCACTGCTGGACGTCTTATTATATGAAAGAGAAATATCAAAATGGTGACTTCTTACACCGCCAAGCGCGAGATATATTTAATAAACTTTTAAATAGTAGTTTGAATTTGAGCCCATGATATTTGATTGTGATCCATGAATTCTATCCATTTCGGATCTTTCGGTTTTCATATAAATAATGTAAAGTGCTACCCATAGCTTTAAAATAATTTGTGTGCATGGGTATGTGTGAAATTTAATGAGGTGGTCATAACTAGTTTTATTAAACAAATACTAATTATTGTCTTACCATATAACTTTACAGTAACTTGCCACCAAGACCACCAAGATGCGGTTCACATCACAGCTATTCTCGGAGAGAGCGTCGTGTTCAATTGCCAGGTGGATTTCCCCGAAGACATCCCCGTGCCGTACGTCTTGCAGTGGGAGAAGAAGGTAGGCGAAACGGTACGACGGCCAACACTCCACTCTTACATTACAACGCTGCTCATCTTTCGTGTGTGTGTTTCTGTTCAGTAAAGGTCGGCTCGTCCCCGCGACGCGCCTCGCAGAATGTAAAGTATATAAAAAGTGCTTGTGTCAACTTCGACAGTTCGTATTGTCCCGTGCTAGTGGTAACGCGGGTGTCGCGGGGCGGGTGCTCGCCCCGCCGCCCCCGCCCCGCGACTCCTCCGCGCACGCCTTTTATGTAACTGCCTCTTCAACGTATTGCCTATTTACTTGACGCGTCGCCCACCGACCGGACGACTAACACCACAGTGACAAAGGCCTTCAAAGCGAGTCCGAGAGAGCAGCAGACCCCCGTTCGATGACGAACAAACACATACACTACCACATCTTATACGATTACAAATTTATTTTTACGATGCTATAATAACTTTTATTTTGGGTGCACCAGTTTACCTCTCTAAGATAGTATGGGGAGCACGTTGTAGCTTACTCAGCTGACACGGGGCACGCGCACTCCCTCGCGCACTGGCGGCGGTTCTGTCTGTTTCTCTCTTCCTGTGGCTGTCGGATTCGCCCACTTTTTTCTGCAAATTTAGAACAATGTATAAACTGTAATAACTAAATTAAATATTTATATATATATATATACATAAATAAACTGCATGTTATAATATTTATTTATTTTTGTAGTCCATTTCACACTTGGTCTTATACTAAATTATTTCCATAAAATGTCAGTTATATATTTCATTTGCATTCCTAACAGTGCATGCTTTCGTTGGCTATCATCGTATTTTTCGTTGTAGTATAGCTTTATCTAGTAACAATTACACTTTCAATTGTTACAAGACAGTGTATGTAAATCAGTGTTACTCGGAAACATAATATTAGTAAACGTAAAATGATTGTGTAAAATCAATTTGTAAGTAGTTAGCAACCACCAGGTAATAGTTCCAGTGTCGCACCAACTGAATGGCAGAAATTAACATTGTGAATGTATATAGGGTCAGGACATCCCCATATACATCTGGTACGAGAACTACCCGACGCACAGTGGTGAAGGCTATGAAGGCAGAGTGTCACGAGTGTCTTCAGATTCACCGTACGGCGCCGCTAGTCTTAATCTCACCAACATCACAGAATCTGATCAGGTAATATATATATAATATGTATTGTATTATACATAACTTGTATATTTCTTTACCATTTGTTCTCTGTGTGTGCAACGTTCGTGGACACATTTATTAAGTTTCTGTGAGTTTATCGGACGTCGTTTACGATTTTATTCAAGTGCGGTAACAAACCTTAAATGAAAGTGATGACACCGTTAAAACAAAAGTAATACTTTGATTATATTTGAATTATCATTTAATTAGGGATGGTACGAGTGTAAGGTGGTATTTCTCAACCGCTCACCCAGTCAACACAAGAATGGCACATGGTTCCACCTGGACGTGCACGCGCCGCCTCGCTTCTCCATCACACCGGAAGACATTATATACGTCAATTTAGGTTTGATTCTTCGACTATTATCTACAAACATGATACATTATAGCTAGCAAAGGTACCTAATAATATCCCATGGAGGAGAAGTCTGGCCTTTTCGCCGTGGCCAGCCTGTCGCTGGAGGGATCCTGTTGCCTGCAGATCTGGGACCCTCCAATTAAAGCGGCTAAAGGCTCCCGCAGGGGTTTAGTACGGTATTGCACTCCCAAAGTTCGGTCCGACATAGGTCGAGGACTGCCGACCCGGGCATCCTGGATATCATCCGTAAATGGATTCGTCTGCGACAAAAAAAAAGGTACCTAATAATACATATTATTATTACTACTACTGCTACTACTACTACTACTACATCAGCCGTTGGATGTCCATTGCTGAACTTAGGCTTCTTATATTCAAATTCTAAGACGTAAAGTTATATAAAATTAAAAAAAAATATAAATATTATTTTCGACCATAAATTAATAACAAATAATTATTAAACGAACAAATATTAAAAAACTGTGTTTTCATAGACCAGTGAAATTTCTTCGATTTTTTTAACAACATTATTATTGTCTGCAACAGGGGATGCTATTATTCTTAACTGTCAAGCGGAAGGAACACCCCCACCTGAGATATTGTGGTTCAAAGACGCGAACCCAGTGGAACCATCGGGCACAGTGGGCATCTTCAATGATGGCACAGAACTTCGAATTAGCAATATTCGCCACGAAGACATAGGCGACTACACGTGTATAGCGAGGAATGGTGAAGGGCAAGTTTCACACACCGCTCGAGTTATCATCGCCGGAGGTGCTGTTATCACCGTAAGTTAATAAACATAAAAATTTACATTATACATATAATATACGTTACAAACAACAGCCTACAAATACACAACTGCGGAGCAATGGCCACTCTCCTTAGAAGAAAAGTTGGAGCTTATTTTGCTATACCTTTTGGTATTGGAATCTGCGACCGTCTAGTATACATTCATATACATACTACCCACCAGGCCATCTCGATCCATTTTAATTAAATACCTCATGGTGTTAAGGTTTTACTCTTCGTTCGTCTGAAATGTTTAATTTGGAGATATTATAGCTCCAAAAAATAAAACTATACAAAAAATAGAGAAAATACTCAAAGAACTCTGGAGACAAATTTAGATAAAAACTAAAATAACATCATGAGATGTTTAGTAAATTCATTTCCTTAGCCGTAAAAATTCAGTTTTACCTTTACACCCACCACCACAAAAGAGGCTGTGACAGTGGCACTACACCAGTGGTCCTAAGTGTTCCGATTTTTTAATGTAGACTTTCAGAACCATAAAAATGTTAGGGATCCGAGTCCACTAGAGGGAGATCGCCCTGGTGTCATTCTACTTTTGAGCCTGACCTGCCGATGGACTCGTACCTAACATACCTGCGCCGAGTGCAGCGCGAGACAGGAGCTCGGAGTATAATAATTGGAGGTGACTCCAATGCCAAATGCTTCTGGTAGGGAAACCCCGTTACGGATCACCGTGGCGAAGAGCTGTACGGGACCTTGGAGGATCTCGGTCTGTGCCTTCTTAATCAAGGGGAAACCCCGACTTTTGATACCATCCGGGGCGGCGTAACGTACAGCAGTTATGTTGACATAACTGCTGTATCGCTTGACCTTCTTGGCCTGGTGGACGGCTGGTGCGTGTGCGAGGACCTGACCTCCTCGGGCCACAATGGCATATCCTTCCTCATTAGATCCCAGTGCACCAACACAAATAACATTCGGCAGACTACTCGGAAATACTACACCAGAAAAGCAAATTGGGCCCGGTTTGCTGAGAAACTGGGCTAAATTTATGATTTAAATAATTTTACAATATTCAAAATTTTAAAACAGGATTAGAACTGGACATTTTAGTGTCCAATTTAAATAATTATATAGCAGAGGCATGCACTTGGTCTATACCACCAATTAACAGGAAAGAAGTGCTAGGTATGCCGTGGTGGACCGAGGAGTTGGCACCACTCAAGCGCGAGGTGGTCACCAGGAGAAGGAGGATCAGGTGAGCCGCGGTGATTAGGCATGACAGGGTTGTTGGGGAGTACCTGGAAGTGAAGGAAAGGTACCGGACCGAGATTAGGAATGTGCAGACGCGCATCTGGGTCACCTTCTGCTAGAGACAGGATATGGAGAGTGTTGGGGGGAGATATATATGGTCCTCGATAGGACTGCCAAAAGAGACGAAGATCCACCGCTGGTGGTAAACGGTATGGAGCTCGACAACAGAGGCTCAGCCCGACTTTTAGCCGAGACCTTCTACCCGAGGGAATCCGAGGAGCACCGCCGGGTGAGGGTCCTGACCAAGCTATCAGTCAACGACACTTCTTCGCATCAAAGTTACCCACCCTTCACTCATCTCGTGTTAAAGTTGGCAAGCCGGTCTTTTGACCCAAAGAAGCTTCGCAAGCCGGAGAGGGCCACCTATACGACCCCTAAGTCGTATCGTCCAAATGGCTTCCTTCCGGTGTTGGGGAAGATTTGGAGAAGATACTTGTCGCCAGATTGCAGTACCATCTTGTGCCCAACGCTGACGCTGTGAAATGCGTTTACGCATCCCGCCACCCGCAGGCGACGGGTATGTGGGACTCGCTAACTGCGAAGTCAGAATACCCACTAAAACACAGCGGTGCCCTCGTGGTCGTACAAAGACGCCACGGGATCGCTGGCGCATGCCACCGTGACGCCCCGACGGTTGGCTCGCCTACGCGGGCCGCCTTCGGTCAGGCCCTCTATACCCTAGTGAAACACATCAGACACAATCTAGAGAGGAGGAAGATTGCTGTTCTGGTTTTACTGGATATAGAGGGCGCCTTCGACAACGCTTGGTGGCCAAAAATTAGGGTCAGGCTGGCTGAGGAAAAGTGCCCCAATAACATCCCGCGGCTCTTGGGCAGCTACCTGAGCAACAGGCGTACTAGGGTGAGGTACTTGTCCGAGGAACACATAAGAGACACCGGGAAGGGCTGCGTGCAGGGATCTATCGGTGGGCCGATTTCATGTAACCTACTTTTGAATCCATTGCTTCAGGAGCTGGAGGCCAAAGGCAACTACACGCAGGCGTTCGCCGACAATATGGTGTTGGTATTCGATGGTGAGACGGCCCTCGAGATCGAACTCGAACATGTGAGGGCGTGTAGTGTATCAATTAAGCTTCGGTTTGCACATCACAAGATCATTGTTATGGTTGTGGCGCGCAAACTGTAATATGACACCCCAAGTCTTCACATGGGCGGGGTCGACATTATCTTGCCGAAAGAAATCAAGCTGCTGGGGGTCGTCATAGACCGAAAACTCACCTTCAACACCCATGTCGCGAATGTCTGCAAACGTGCGGTCGCCTTTTACCATCAGCTGGCCCGAGCAGCTAAGGTCAGCTGGGGTCTCCATCCTCAAGTCCGCACTATTTACAGAGCGGTGGTTGAGCTTGTGATCTTGTATGCGGCTGCAGTTTGGGCTCTGGCCGTGGATAAGATAGGTATTCGCAAGCGGCTGAACATGCTCCAGCGGGGCTTCGCGCTGAAACTATGCAGGACAAACCGTACTACCTCCTTGAACTCAGCACCGTTGCTCGCTGGGATGCTCCCTCTCGACTGGTGACTGGTGACTGTGGTGACGACTCGCTGAATGGTGCGAGAAGAGGGATGCCCCAGGATAAGAGATCGGGAGATGGAACATCACGCGAAGCATTCGTACGCGATCGCTTGATGCATGGAACCAGCGATACCAGGCCGGTGAAACGGCAGGTGTCATCAGGGTGTTTTTCCCTAACGCGATAGCCACACACGGGATCATCACTGTCACAGCTGTAACAGTTAATAATAGAAATAGGACTTAGCAATATATGTTGTACAAATATAGTGTTAATATACCTACTCGTATTAAGATATAACATAAAAATTATCTATACAAATAATAAATCTGTTAAAACCTCCGTTTTATTAATACAATATATTATATCATCAAGAATAAATTTTAATAGAATTTGAATCAGCGCCATCTCTTATCGTTTTTTGTTCGTGCACGTATCATGTAAAAAGTACAAAACCAATGTAAATAACTTTAATACATAAAAATTAAACATAACTCACAGTATAATTTAGTTCTTGTTTCATTGTAATTAAATTTAAAAATAAATATTTAAGAAAATAGAAATAGGTACCTACGCCGCCAACGCCATCTGGTCTAAGGAATCTTAAAAACTCACAAAACTTATTTTTGAGTTATTATTTTGTTAAACTTAAAAGTTTACTAAATATGTCGGATTGGAATAGAAATCGTTTTAATATTTTAGATAAACATCATTTTCAATTAATATAGGTACTATTATGTTAAATGTCACTAAATATAAAAACGATATGCTACCATTATACGATAGATGGCGCATGTAGGTGATATATATTTTTTAAAATTTTAGTTAAATGCCCGTGCGAAGCCGGGGCGGGCCGCTAGTTTATAATAATAAGCAGGAATAGATTAAGTTGATATATTTTTACATAAAAAGTTTTGATTTATATAGAAATTTAAAAAAAAGTTTATAATTAGATAATAAGTTGTAATTTTTTATAAGTTTATGATAAATGTTGAGCCTCCGTAGCATAAGTGTTAAGTTATTATAGTGTATAAATTAAATTTGAAATTGTAGTAGTATTTATTAAAATAATGTAAAAATGAAATGAGAAAAATGTTGTCACAAAAAACAAAAAAAAAACCTTTATGAAGTTCAGTCTACTTAGTTGTTAGGTCTAGTTTTGTAAATATAATGTAGTATTTAATAGACTCCGAAGATTGTGTATTAATATGCCATACCTAATTACTAATGACGGGCCACACACACGACAGATTAGGTATACGCGTAAGATTGATCGCTAGGCGCGCGCGGGAAGAAGCAAGTGCGAACCTTACAGTGGTGCTAGCCCTACTGCCCTACTAACCTTCTAACGGGAGTAATCGAATTAGCAAAGGGGCGGGTGGTGCGATTGGCAAGCGGCACAGTAAAACACCTGTGCACGCGCCGCCGGCATGACTGGAAATTTGTTCACGCTTTATTTATTTAAATTGAAATTAATGGAAATTAGTTCAAAAATTAAGTACTTATGTTTTTTTACATAATTCGAATGAGAATGTAGCGAGTATTCTCCTGAAATATTGATAGTAATTCACCAGTCATCCTGCATATGTTTATGTTCTCGCCAAAATTCATCCGTCTCTGTAAAATTGTTGAAGAGAATCAAACCCCAAATGTCAACTGGTAAATTTACAAAGACAATATTTTTACAAATCTAGATGCCGCCTACAAATCAGACAAAATTAGAAGGAGAAAAGGTTCAGTTTACATGCGAGGCGAAGGCTCTGCCAGGGAATGTAACAGTGAAATGGTTCCGCGAAGGGGCGCCCGTGGCGGAGGTCGCAGCCCTAGAGACGAGGGTTACTATACGAGGAGATGGAGCGCTTGTTATAAACCCCGTCGCAGCAGACGACTCGGGACAATATCTGTGCGAGGTTTCGAACGGCATCGGTGATCCACAAAGTGCTTCCGCATATCTAAATGTCGAATGTGAGAAACTCAAAAATCTTAATAAATACATATTTTCCTTAACAGGACAATGAGCTTGATAATTTTGTTGACATTTTTACAGATCCTGCCAAAGTGACATTCACGCCAACTGTCCAGTATCTACCGTTTCGCCTGGCAGGAGTTGTGCAATGTTATATAAAGGCGAACCCGCCTCTTCAGTACGTGACGTGGACAAAGGACAAAAGATTGTTGGAGCCCTATCAAACAAAGGACATAGTGATCATGAACAATGGTTCCCTTCTATTTACACGCGTGAATCAGAATCACCAGGGCCGGTATACATGTACGCCATACAATGCTCAGGGAACTCAAGGATCGTCCGGTAATTTAAAAACTTATTTCTGTTAATAAAAGTTCTTTTGAAATTCTCTTAACACTTTATATTATATTATTGTTATTTATAATATGATTGTAGGTCCGATGGAAGTATTAGTTCGTAAACCACCAGTGTTCACAGTAGAACCGGAGCCTTTATATCAAAGAAAGGTAATTGACTTTTTCAATAATTAGAAATTAATAATAAATTAAGGTTATTCAAATGTCTCTATATCAAACTATAAAACAAACGTGTGTTTACGGAATGGTATTCATAGTTTTTCTGAAGTCTTATAAACTGCGGGGCAATTTAAAATACTGAATACGTACCTTTATAATTTCTTAATTATTTTTGTTCGTCAACAAACACAGACTAACTATGTATGGTCCCATTCATTAAATTTCCTTTTTTTTAATGTTTAACATACACACACGGTCGTCTGTTCCTAAGGTAGGCAACTTAATGCCTGTGTTTTAGGTAACAGTTGACTCATATACATTTTTTTAAATAAATATACATATAAATAATACATATATAAATATATATTACACCCAGACTCCGGGCGGGAATCGAACCCACAACCCTGGAGCAGAAAAGAGGGCCACTGACAACTGCGCCACGGGCCAGTCAACAGTCATTAAAAAAAATATTATTATAACGCGTAAGATAGAAATCGATGAATTAAGAATGTTTTTTACGAAATTCGGTGAGTAAAATCGGACAGCCATCGATGACCAGTAGCACATGAGTAAAGAAACGGCGGCCTATTCTTATTTTTTCTTACAATAGCGGAGGAGGGGGTCGAAAACTAGCAAAATTCGTCTTACGTAATAAATGAATAGCCCCATACATAGTGTACAGTAAACCATTTTTACACTTTTACATTAAAACACTATTAAAATTACATTAAAACACTATTTAAATTATTAAATTATTATTAAATTAATGAAAACACCACGCGCGACGTTTACTGCAGCCCCTGAGTTTGAGCACTCGCCGAGCCGGCACATGCCGGTTTCTCTCCGTACGTGACGAAGCGCGAGTGCTCACGCACATGGCCTAATTAAAGTTATTTTTAAAAACTAAACCCCTTTTTTAAATATATCTTAATAAATTTTGCAATGTTTGCAAGCGTGCTATGTAATAAGCATGCTAGTAATGAGCATGTGTATCTGTACCTTTACTCTTGTCCGTTATAAATTGGGCGTGTGTAGGTCGGCGAGTCGGTGGAGATGCACTGCGAGGCGCAGGAGGCAGAGGGCACGCAGCGGCCGAGCGTGGTGTGGCGGCGCCGCGACGGGCTGCCGCTGCAGAAGAGCCGCGTGCGCGCGCTCGGCGGGAACATCACCATCGACACGCTGCGCCGCCAGGACTTCGGCATCTACCAGTGCGTCGCCACCAACGAGGTAGCGTCCGATCGTCCTATCGATTCTATCACGACACTCTCCAAAGGTCCCAAACCTTCAAAAAAAGAGCATACGCTTATTTAAAAGGTCGGCAACGCACCTGCTAATTGTCTGATTTAGCGGGTATCTATAGATGTCGTTTTCACTTACTACCAGGTGAACCGAATGTCCGTTTGCACCCTCTTCTATAAAAAAAAAAAAAAAAAAACTCGCTTTCACTGACAAATACGAACTGATATTTTTAAAGGTGACAGATTGTTTTGTGAGTCGAGTTGTATATAATTAATGTTTATTTAATCGTTAGATGGCACCAGTGTCCAGGATATAATAGCCTAAAGGTCGCGCTACAACTCATAAGAATAATGCTTCAAAGTATTATTGGAGAACATTTAATAACTAAAAAGTTTTTTGATATAAATCATTATCATGTTAATCCGGAAAAAAATGATCAGGCATGATCATGCATGAAAAATGACCGGGTATAAACAGGCCTGATCAGATATGAGCAGCCATGATGTTGTCTAATTTCAGGCCTGCTTATACATTTTTTCCTGGAAAATAATATTCAATTATCGAGAAAGTATTTATTGTAGGAGTAATAATGGGTAACATTTATGAACGCGAGTTCACCTCGCTGTTATATCTGTGTTCTGTAACGCGCCCGGCGCCAGGTGGCGATGATAATAGCGGACACGCAGCTGGTGATCGAGGGCACGCAGCCGCACGCGCCGTACAACGTGTCGGGCACGGCGACCGAGTTCCAGGTGACGCTGCGCTGGCAGCCCGGGTACGCGGGCGGGCCCGACTACAAGCAGGACTACACAATCTGGTACCGCGAGGCCGGCTACTCCGAGTGGACAAAGGTGCCCGTCACGCCGTCCGGCGCCACCTCGGTGAGTACTGCCAAGTGCCACATGAGTAAAGAACCGGAACAGAGACAAAGCTTCTAAGGAGCGAGCAAAATTTAATACCTATTTATTACCTATGTAGAGTTGGCACAGGAGGAGGAAATTTAGGATAGATAAAAAATTATGTGTTTTTATTTTTTCTATTACTGTTCAATATACCATTTTTACACTTTTATATTAAAACACTATTAAAATTACATCAAAAAACTATTTAAATTATTAAATTATCATTAAATGCAAACACGACGACTGCAGCCCCCGAGATTGAGCACTCGCCGAGCCGATACAGGCCGATCTCTCTCCGTACGTGACGGAGCGCTAGTGTTCACCCACCCACGCGCCTCAAACTTGTAATAGTGTACCTATCGTAGCGCGCTTGTATGAAGCTTTGTTTCTGTTCCGTTTCTTTACTCATGTGGTACTGCGCTAGGCAATGTTTTTCTTTTCAACTTTTTTCAATCAGTGGTGACGCATTTCTAAAATTTCAATTTCACTCGCTATTTTATTCAATTTTTATGTAATAAAATACAAACAAAATAAGAAAATAATGGCTTAGGTGTAATGCCAGAAGTATAGGGAAAAAAATGTGTGTGTACTTATGTACACACCTAAGATGTTATACTTACTGATGCGCCGAGTTAATTTGTAGTGCGCGCCATCTATAATTTTCACTTGCAAGCTTGTAGCGTAACGTAATTGTTGAAGTTATTAGCAACTAGCGACAGATGGCGGTTATGGAAATCAATTTTAATATCTTACAATTTTATCTTAAAATTTTAACTTTTTATTTTATCAATAAATAAATGAATTATAATTTAATTAAATATAAATCTGTAATTTATACATACTAAAATGTTGACTATCTAACTTCAGAGTGTAGTATAATTTCAAAAAAACCAACGTCACGCAGTGTTCCCTGGTGGTCACCCATGCCCGACGTTGCTTAACTTCGGTGATCGGACGAGAACCGGTATATGGACGTTGGCAATTCATACGTTCAATAGCTAACTTCAGTGTGGCTTTTCGTGACTCATCATTTTTCCTTAACGCGCCAAAAGAAGTATAACTTCAAAAAAAAAGTAAATTTAAATTACTTACAGATTTCCCTATTACCTATAAAAGTTAGAAGCGTGAAATAATATATTTTAAAGCTTAACGTGTTTTTTAACGCCTATTTAACTCTAGAAGTTCAAAAAAACCAACGTCACGCAGTGTTCCCTGGTGGTCACCCATGCCCGACGTTGCTTAACTTCGGTGATCGGACGAGAACCGGTATATGGACGTTGGCAAATCATACGTTCAATAGCTAACTTCAGGGTGGCTTTTCGTGACTTATCATTTTTCCTTAACGCGCCAAAAGAAGTATAACTTCAAAAAAAAAAGTAAATTTAAATTACTTACAGATTTCCCTATTACCTATAAAAGTTAGAAGCGTGAAATAATATATTTTAAAGCTTAACGTGTTTTTTAACGCCTATTTAACTCTAGAAGTTAACATTAATTCAGTGACTAGTGGAAGCAAAATAAACGAGGGGAACCGAGAATTTCTTTTGTATAGAACGCCTATGCATCACTCAATTTTCCTTTTAGGTGACAATAAATCGTCTGCAGCCGGGAACCACCTACGAATTTCAAGTAAACAGTAAGAATACGATTGGAGAAGGAATGATGAGTAAGGCGATTACGATACGAACATTAGGTACGTAATATAGTAAATATAGCGTTATACCTATATTGTATAACAGATAATATGTAGCTGAGTACCTAATACGAGTATCTGGTGAAGGTCTTTGAAATACACTTGATTCATTTATTAATATATATATATACTTTTAATAATATATGCACGCTAACAATACTATGAGGACACATCTTAAGCAAAGTACATTACTTATATTTTATTTTATATACTTACTTTTATTGTCTTAATAATCGTTTGTAATATTCATCTCTTTGTTTACTCATGTTTAGTTACATACTTATTTAATTCTTTTTAAGAATTCTTTTTAACTTTTTATTTCTTTTTAAAGTTATAAGTATTTTAATAATTCTGTACTCTTTTTTATGGGATTTACTGTTCAAGTAGTAACAAAAAATATTAATATGTTACTTATTATTTTCTATCGTTGTAGAAACACAAATTACACCAGCTATGAGGTGAATATGACGCACCAATATCATCATCAAGGCTGATTATAATAATTCAAATAACCTTACAGTGTTCTAATTTTTTTAAATATAAATATCGCCAAATAGAAAATTAATTAAGATACTAAAATAATTTCAATTTAATTTTTAGTGGTAAGTGGTAAGGCCTACTAAACGCGCTGCTCAAATGAGACAGCGCCGTTTGGAATAAAGTAGGGGCGAGAAGAAAGATCGTTTAAAGAAAAAGAAAATATATATTATTAATTTATTGTTTTATATTTCCTTTACACGAACTTTACGTTCGGATTTACCAAGCTCCTGCCCCAAGACCCTCAGGGAAAGGGAGGCTCAGTTCCCCCGACTACAAAAATTTCGTCTCCTAAGACTTTACTCAAGATTGTTGTAGTGTGTATGGCTGCTTGTTTCTGAATTATTGTTGTGTTAATGTGTGCGTTAAGTTTTTCGCAATATCTGTGAAGTGATTTGGCTATGGTTCCAGTGGCTCCTACTACTATTGGTATAATTTCAGTGGTGGTATTCCATAGTCTATTTATTTCTCGTTTGAGTGGATGGTATTTGCTCAATTATTCTATGCTCCTATGTTATAGTCCGATGGAACTGTTATGTCTATAAGGTAGGTTTTATGTGACCACTTTCGTCGTGAATCATCCTTTGTGGATCCTGTGGTCGAAGAGGATGCGCCGACAGAGTCTGTGGGAGATGTCTCCCTACCCCGTAAAGCATCACCCGTGGCATCGGCTGTAGCATCTTGGGATCTACCCCGTCCTCCCGTGTCCCTGACTCTAGACCAGCCGGTCAATCTAGAGTCACTGGCTCGCATGCTGTCACGCCTGCCACCAGCTACAGACGTGCTCCGGCGATCTCCCCCGGACAGCGGCCCTATACGTTCATCGGTAATAAAATTCTCCATTTTAATGGGTTTACCTGAACCTTGTTGGCCGTATAAGTTTTCATTGTATACGTTGCCTGCCCCCCACGAGGTCTGATGGTCGACTCGGGCGTAAGGTAGGATTTTGAGGGGTATATTATTAATATTATTGTATTAATATTATAAATATTATTGTATTATTATTATTATATTATAAAATTTTATTTTTTGTTTTTGTTTTTTTTTTTTTCTTATTGTTTTGTTGATTTTCCTTAAAAAGTGCTAAATTGATTTCTCTAAAATTTTCTATGGTGAATCCTCTGAAGTATTATAAACTACTGATTAAAAAAGAATCATCAAAATCGATTCATAATAGAGAGCCATATACCTTCACCTTTTTTGAAGTCGGTTAAAATGAGTTTTTTTTTTACAAATATTTACCAAAAAATAAACATATATTTCTACCGGAGTATCAACAATGTCAAGAAATATTTGGATTT
The DNA here is from genome assembly GCA_036937285.1 of Euphydryas editha. Classification (NCBI taxonomy): domain Eukaryota; kingdom Metazoa; phylum Arthropoda; class Insecta; order Lepidoptera; family Nymphalidae; genus Euphydryas; species Euphydryas editha. Next base: position 8,710,884 of record JAUPFZ010000011.1, read on the forward strand.
AAAATATTATTTTTAAATTAACTTAAAATTATTTACATTAATATAGATAGTGAAACTACAGTATTGTAACTCGGCCGTATCTTTGGCATAAATGCCAACAGTGCTACGTGGTGCTACAGCGTGCTACGGCCGCGCGCGCTACGTAAACATGCGATAGGGCTGCCTGCCTCCAGTATTTTAATTACATTTGCCTACTTTGTATTTCCATTTAGTTTTGTGATTGTAAATATACTCTTTTTATATAAACAAATAAAATACTTTGTGAATTGAAAAAGGAAGCGTTCAATAAAAATGCGTGTTGTTTTAATTGTTAGATTTAATCGCTCACAATTAGTGAGCGAGAGCGCGAAACAAGCGTTAGAGAAGCACGATAGGCTCGGCCTAAGCGTTCGGCTCACGATCGGCGCGGTCGGGCTAACTTATGACGCGTCCGAACTCCGAGTAGAATTGACAGCGGCAAATGGCGGCAAACGCACCCAATTTGTTTTATCAATATTGAAGTAATGTCAAATAGTGAAAATTTAATAATATAATGTAATGTAATAATATAAGTTAATAATATATAAGTAAATAAATGTAAGTTAATAATATAAAAGTTAATAAAATAATAAAATGGTTACCATAGTTTATTACAACAACAATTGCAGCAAAAAATGTAATTAATTCTTGCATTTTAAGAATTTGATTAGCGATATACGCCGAGTTGCACGAAACAAATTTTAAATTTAAGTGCTTATTAAACTAATTTACGCCGAGTTGCACGAAACAAATTTTAAATTTAAGTGTTTATTAAACTAATTTAATCACAAGAATCGTGATTATCTGTTGCACGAAACCTACATCTGATTAAGTTAACAAAAAAAATTAGTTTAATTAAAGACCTATCTAACGGATGATTAATTCCAACAGCTTCAAATTAATCATGAGATCAACTAATTTTAAGATTAATTGCAACTTAACTAACGGAAAGTTAGCGACGGTTTCGTGCAACTCGCCGTTAATCACAAGAATCGTGATTATCTGTTGCACAAAACCTACATCTGATTAAGTTAAGAAAAAAATTTAGTTTAATTAAAGACCTATCTAACGGATGATTAATTCCAACAGCTTTAAATTAATCATGAGATCAACTAATTTTAAGATTAATTGCAACTTAACTAACGGAAAGTTAGCGACGGTTTCGTGCAACTCGCCGATAATCTCATATATTTGTTCTTTGATTATTAAAAAAGTAGCATCGGTGGGCGAGTGCAGTAATAATAGGTTATATTACAATTTTGACTAAAAAGTTATTAGGACTCATATAATTACGATCGTATAAAGAGTAAACTGCTTTTATTTAGTATATTTTCATAAGTGGTTAGTGATAATCTAATTTGTTTTGCTATTTTTAAGTTATTAAAATTAACTTCTTTATTAAAATTGATTATTTCTTGTATTACATATTAAATATATATATATATATATATATATATATATATATATATATATATATATATATATATATATATATATATATATATTATACAAAATAATGATAATTCTGTGATAATAATTCAATTCCATTCATGTTTTCTTATGACGTTATCACGTAAAAATTATCGTCCGTAAACCGACTTTACAGACAATCAATTTTTTTTTGAATAACAATACGGGCTTATAAATTTGCGACCGAAAAACATTTGCGCCTCGACTGAATCGTACCAAATGCTTTATTATTAAATTTTAAAGTATAAAAAATCCGTATTCTAATATAAAGCTTAATAAAGCTTAATTAAAAATACTTATTCATTAAAAAGACACACATTATGTACCTACTAGTAGGTAAAATTATTTTATAACCTTTCAGAGTTTCCAGGTAATTAAAAAAAGTTATCTCTGGATGCGTTATTGGCAAATTCATGCAACCAAAAACAGCACAAATAAATCCTACTCGTCATATTAAATATGTAATTGAAATTATTTTCAGTGAAAAAATCATGCAGTTATTTTTTAAAAAAAAAACAACATAAGGTCCATTTGTCACTGCGGCACAGTCGCGACTGTTTGCGTCCCGAGCGTATCCCGAGATCGAGGCGCGTAGACCTAGTTCGCGCTTCCTCCGTTTGTATGAAGTTGGAGTACTGTATATATTAATATACTGTGGTTATACAATGTTTTTCGTTTTTGATTGAAGTTTACAAAGGTTACAGGTGGTTTACAAAAAGGTACAAAGGGGGTTACAAAAAGTTTCTAAAAACTTATATAGATCAAGTAGTGTCAAGATCAAGTAGTGTTCAGTGAAAATCTTTATTCTATTTTGTACTACTTTGGAAATTAAATAAAATTAATTCACCATCTGTTCTATACCTGAGTCGTTATCACTGATATTTTAAACAGTACTGTAAATTTACTCATAAAATCAAAATTGCGTCGGTTTTCTCAAAGACAGCAGTTTTCCACACCAATTCTTACGTCATTTACATTTCGTCGTCTCGAACACGCTTCCAAATCTACAATATCCGTTATATTAATTTATATCAAAAGATATTTTATGCAATAATATACTTAAGAATATAAAGTTAAGCATAATACTCGTATAAGCGCAACAAAGTAACACAATATAAACTCCTTTTAAAATACTCGTATGTCTTTACTCCAGCGTCATTATTCGTAACTCAGCTCTACATCCACTATATCCATTTCCTCCGAAATCTCAGAGATCTGGATTCCAAAAATTTTTTATATAAAACAATTTTTTGTGAGTTACAATGACTGCCGAATATGTTATACCCGACCTAACTCACGGTCAAATCATTATTTTGCATATGTACCTACATATACATACACATATACCCTCATATAATTTACTTTCGATCTTATAAGTCTATTTATTTATGTATATATTTATAAAACTAACTTTTATAGATGTGGGCGCGAAACCGAAGGCGACTCCTACAGTTGCCGGGCCGGTGGATGAAAAGATTTTTCCGAACGCACCTGAAGGTTCTGGTATATACTAACAATAACTAACGTTGTTATCATCCTAACACGCTTTTCACCTCTGTCCTATCTTCTTATTTCCTTGTCTTTTTAACATATTTAAATTTATAACAACTGACATAGATTATTGCATTTTTGCTTCTTTAGATCATCGCAGTGTAGGTACTTGTATGTACACTTATGACAGGAATGTAATTGAGGAAATTCGACAATTACAACAGGTATATTTAGGTAATTTAAATTGGTGTACTTATCGCCTGATTCGGAAGGATTTTTCGCCCAAAGAATCGGAATTGCAATTCAACGGGGAAATGCTGCTAGTATTCTTGGCACCATTCCACGCGGACATGATTTATACCAAAACTGTTTTAAATAATTATTTTAAGTTTTGAATTGTAAATATGTATAATATTGTAAAATTTACATAATAATTAAATGATTATTGTATAGTGTGAGATTTAGGCGCTGGGCAGATATTTTAGTTTCAACCGGCAGTAACCTTAATGAGGTTTTTCATGCACCTAAATATTGTATCGACCAACTATCAACTTGTGTTGTTGAAACTATCATCCGCTTGTTGCTCCGAAAACTTGTAAAAAGTTGATGGTTACGTCAACTGAGTTACATGTGCGCAGTTCTTTAGATTCATTGTAATAGATCCTAGCTACAGCCTAAGGTCGTATATGACTAGCTCGTCGGCTGCAGTACGATACTCTCATAGAAAATATGCTGCCTCTTATACAGTAGCGAGAGGAAATCCAAAACCCTTCCCCGCTCTTCCCGATCCTTACCTTCTATATATATAAGCTAGCAATATATCTGCAGATTCTAAGTGTGCCTGTCCCTTGACGCGGTGCGAGGCTGTGGAGCGGAGAAACGGAGAAATATTAACCAATAGAATTGCATAAAAACTCCGCTCCGCTCCAATGGACAAGGGCTTGCGAGCTAGTTTAAAAATTCATACATTTTTGGTAGCGGCGCGTGACAGCTGTGCGGGCTAGCGAAACAAGGCGGCGGAGCGAGGCGATGAAGCGAGGCGGTGGGGAAACGGACTGATTGAAGGAAAATCTATGTTTTCTTAAAGAATTATTATTAGTAATCTATATTTTCTGAACTAACCGCCCGCCGCCCTCCACTAAAATGACTCGTCGCGTGAACTCGGCCTAGCTCCGCTTAGTCCGCTACGCCGCTCTTCAATACTCACTCGCTCCGCCCCTCTGCCTCGCTCCGTATAAATGAACAGACACAGTCCGCTTCTCCACTCTGCAATACTCGCTCGCTTCGTTCCGCTGCCTCGTTCCGTTTCAATGGACAGGCACCCTAATGCTGCTACAAGAGGCAGCTGTGCACTTAACATCAGTGAACTTTTCGTTTGCTGTTTGTTACCATGTAGAGTAAGTTTTTATGTGCCCCATGGTCCGCCAGGTCCGAAGTCGGGTCCGCCGCGCAACCTGACGGTGACGGAGGTGCACAACGGGTTCCTCATCACGTGGCAGGCGCCGCTAGAGCGCGCACAGCTCGTGCAGTACTACACCATCAAGTACCGCACCGACGCGCAGTGGAAAACGCTCAACCGCGGCCAGATCCGCTCCGAGGAGACCAGCTATCTAGGTACTATTTCTGCACAAGCACTACTTTATTAATCTATTAATCGACGACTTGTTGGAGCAGTGGTCACAGCAACTGGCTTATGCGCTAGCGGTCGCGGGTTCGATCCCCGCACATGACAAATATCCTTATAGGCCATACGAATATTTGTCGTGGTCTGGGCGTTTGTGCTTGTGTGTTGTATGTGTTTCCGGTGAAAATGATCAACCGAATTAAAAACTGAAATATGCGGCATGCTAGACGATGTACAGCACATGTTAAATGAGTGTGTTAAATACGAACCGAAAATAGAATAAAATTAATTAAACAATTTAATATAATTAATTACGATATGGGTGGTTTTTGGCTGTATTAGCAGAGCCTTTGTCTCATGCTGCAAAATCACTGATTAGTATGGTTATACATCACCAATGATCCTCTTTTCGTTTCGTAGAGATATTAAGAATTAGGGTATGATGAGACTGACATATCCATGAAGATAAAAGCCTCTAAAAAGAAAAAGAATTTAAACTAAAACCGAATTAAGCCACATGCGATCAACCTTCAATACTGACTGTCGAGTCAACTCTACTTAATGTTCGTAATTTTTCAGTTAAAAATTTAGTGGGCGGTCGAACGTATTACTTCCGTGTGCTGGCGAACTCGGCGACCAGCTACGAAAGCTCCGATGAGGTGAAGTTCTCTGTGCCGGCGCGGGTCAAGCACAAAGCGATCACGGCCGGCGTGGTGGGCGGCATATTGTTTTTCATAGTTGCGATAATACTATCCGTGTGTGCGGTGAAGATATGCAATAAGCGCAAGCGTCGTAAACAGGAAAAAGGTGAGTGTCGCGGGAGAACCGGCCGCTGGCCCGCTCCCGACACTAGACGTCCGGTACGTTAGAGCTCCGGTAGCAGTGTGACCGAGTGATCTAGCATAGTTTATCGATACGAGGGACTATTAAGGGTACAGATACACATGCTCATTACTAGCATGCTTATTAGCTTGCTTATAATATAGTTAACAAGTGCCATTTTGGTCAGCTTTTTTCAGCATTTACTTTTACTTTTACAACTTTATTAAAGTTATTTTTAAAACTAAAGCCCCCTTTTTTTAGTTATTTGTTAATAACTTTTGCAATGTTTGCAAGCGAAACTTCATATATTTTTTTCAAAAATCATCTAGATGCCATTCCGAATCGAATGACACCTTAATCATAATTTTCGGAGACTGCTGAAAAAAGTTGACCAAATTGACACTTGTTAACTAGACTATAAGCATGCTAGTAAGTAGCATGTGTATCTGTACCTTAAGTTTTAAACATTAAATATTTACCTAGATTAGCAGTCCTGAGGTTTCGATTCGAAATCACAGTTAAGAAAACTTTCATGCTATTGACCATATTGTCGGTGATAAAGCAAGCACATATTACACTCATAATTATATTATTTAAAAAAAAAAATTTAAATCATATCACTAAATAGGCTATCAAAAAAATTAAAGTAATTTAATGAAAACATTTATTACTCTCATATAGTATATCGCATGCTTGTTATTCGTAAATTGCATTATTACATGCATGATTCAAATTTTATTCACCGTTTACCTAGGATCTACTAGAATTTTGTTTCCACCATTTCCATGGGCGTAGCGAGGTACAGGCAGGGGGGGGGTTGCCCCCTCTGTAGGAGCGGTGGATGACTGATAAAAACGATTTTTACATCTTTTCTTACTCTAAGAAATGTCACTAATAATATAAGTGAAGCGAATAAAAGAACACCTCCACTACTAATGTGAGATACTCATATAATATCGGGTTGGACAAAAAAGTAATGAGACACAAGGTTTATATAAAATATTTTTTACTATTATTAAAATACAAAAAGCTTAGTCAATGTTTTAACTACCACTAGTATCCAAGACTTCTTGCCAACGATCCGGCAAAGTTTGGATGCCTGTCGACCAGCACTGATGGCTGGGCCTCGAAAAATTTATTCAACTCCGCCTCTACATCAGAGAAATCATTAAAATGTTTATCCTGCAAATGTTGTTTCAGAGCTCTAAACAAATGATGGGGCGAGGTCTGGGGAATAAGGTGGGTCGGGTATCGTCTTCCAGCCCACGTTCTCCAACTGTTGGTAAACGGTAGATGCGACGTGATGTCGAGCGTTATCGTACAGTAAAAATACATTGACCGTCTTCGTCGTTTTTTCTCGATAGCAGCAGATAGTTTGGTGAGCTGGGTGGAATATTTGTCAGCGTTTATAGTTCCATTGTGTAATAGTTCATAAAATGGTATACTTTGCGCGTCCCAGAAACAGCAAAGCAGAACATTTAAGCGGTTCTTTTGACTCAGCTTCGGTTGAATTGGTGGCGTTTCTCCTCGAGGCAACCAAAAAGCACGACGTGTTTCGTTATCTGTGTATCGACTGTGTAAGGATATTAGGTACCCAGCAAGCCAAATCTTTGCGATACCCAAGTTCATGTAGATGATATTCTACGGCATGATGACTGCATTTAAGTGCTTCCGCTAATTCACGAGTGGTAGCATCCGGATTCAACTGCAGTTCGCGGTGTTAATCGTCATCATTCACTGCGCGTGGTCATCCTGAGCGTGGCTGACTTTCGAAAACTCCTGTCTCCTGATTTAAAAAGGTCAAACCATCGGGACACCGTCGCATGACTTGTACTTCCAGCGCCCAATGCAGTGTTGATATTGTCAGCTGCAGCCCGCCCACTGTGGCCTAACAAGTACTCGTATAAGTATAGTGTTCGAACTTGTCGCTTGTCAATTTTTCTTCAAACTGACTAAACCGATCGCGAGAGCGGCTTATATACTCCTACATCAGAAGTACCTAGAATGTTTTACAACATTCTAGAATATTCTCGAAAGCAACTAACTTGAAAAAGGAAATGCATATTTTTTTTTTTTTGAGTTTCTCATTACTTTTGTGCCAACCCATTATATTAAAAACCACAATTAAAACAGTACAGTCTAGGATTTTCCAGGATTTTGCTAGGATGATCCTCCTCTATAGAGAATCCTGGCTACGCCCTTGACCATTGTACTCGTTCGTAGTGATCGATTTGTTTTCGTAGTGACGTGTGATTAGCGTAGATGTGTTGATATCTTATTATTATATTTATTATTTAGTTATAACTAAGTTTGGTAACTAAAGATAGCAAATGAGTTGACCTTCCATACAAACATAATAAACAATTTAATTTACTTTTTTTTTGTAACCCGATTAGATAGGTAAAGGTACTTTATTATTGCCAAACGCATCTCTCAAAAAAAAAAACGAATAGGTAGTTTTAAGACAGACAATTTTAAAATTTTACAATTACATTACCTAAAGAACGACATCACACGTCAAACCAGTATTAATTATGTATAAGTATATCTAATTATTATTTTTAACAGTTTTAAATATATATATATATATATATATATATATATATATATATATATATATATATATATATATATAATATCAGTTTGTACATATCCCTGGGTTCGCGTATGAGATTTGCACTTGTTACGCTGCTTTTATAGTACTACCTATAAAGATATAATAATATTCATACGCTTATTCTACGCTACTCAAGCTAATATGTCTCTATAATTTATTATCACATTCCTAATTAAAATTTACTACATTTTTTTTCTAATTCTTTTAACAAAACATTAAGTTTTTAAGGTTGTTATCTTAATTTGCCATAAATGTATATTTTAGTTAACAATTTTATTACTATAACTATTACAGACATAAATCATAACGTAATATACCTATATTTGAGTATCTAGATTCCTAGTCGGTAATGACGAATTCAATTGACCCGAATCGATACTAATTTTATTAATAATGACGTTCAACGTATTATCATCTTTAAGAACCGCGAGCAATTAGCTCAAAATATCGGAACAAAAATTTTCCTACTTTAATATTAAAAACTAGCTGCTACCCGCGACGTCGTCTGCGTGAACGCTATACAGCAAAAAATATAACGACGATTATACCTTTTAAAATAACATTCATTTACCCGTTTCTTCTTTACATTTCATATCTACAGAAAGTGCAGTAACAGAGGAAGACTGTCTTTTTTTTAAATTGACCTTCAAAAAGTGCTTATTTTTAGCCTGCTTTGAATAAATGACTTTATGGTGATTCTGCTGAATTAAGTTATAAGTTGTAACTGAAGTAGATGGAGAAAATAATGAATAAGGAATACCGAATAGGGTATAAATACATACTTATAGGACTTCTCGATAAACAACATTAGTGGTTTGGCTCTCCGCAGCCAAAATGTAAAGAGAGTCAGGACTGGTGACGCGGGAGCAAGCGACGTACAGCTGCCCGAAGCAGCTCGTCCTGAGGTCGACACCAGCTACCCTCAGTGTCTGCCCCTGCGACTTATTGATGGTCATCGCGAAGCAAACACTCACGGGGAACTGTACGCGCTTGAACTGGAATGGGAAGTTATGAGGTATGAGGGGAATGAGTGATATAAATACTGCCTTGCCGACGCCCAACCCGTAAGAATTTCCGCCTCTATGGTGTGTCTGTGGAGCGAGATGACTTTAAGGCGGGTCCCGTTACACAACTTCGGAGGAAATAGGTTCCGAAAAAGCATAAGCATTTCTTATCTTTATGATATATGGCATGCTTAATTTTCCTCTTTCTTCGTTATTTAGCTCAAATTGCTTACAGCAATAGCGTGCCGTTTTCGAGTTTAAATTTTGTTATACATCTATGCAGTTCTTTTTGAGTTCTGTTTGTTATTACATACAGACAAACTCGATGAATTTTATAAGACATAGATGAAGGAGCTTAAAACTTATATAAACACATTTTTTTAAATTGTCTTGCTCATCTCTGAAACGAATTAACGATACAATTTTTAAGAAGAAAATGTACAACTCCATCTATGACTTTTAAAAACAACTATGAACCTCGCCAACATGATCAAATTTAAATTATTTATATCCAAAAAGGGTTTACACATGTAATTCGACTTGATTTTTTTGAAATCTCTTAGATGGCGCTGCTCTAAAATTGTCTTGATACTACTTATATTAATTTTTTTTATATTACATTCATTCTTACATTCATTATGTTTATCAGCCTAAGTTACTTATATTTCGTAATTTTTATAGTGTGAAGATAGCTTATAGCATGATTATTAACATAATAACAACATTCAAATATGCGTCGTTAGATTACACGTTGTTACAGAATGCGTTGAAGAAATAAAGGTTCACTGCTCGTTCCCCGTAGGTGATAGTGTGATAATATGTAGCCTATGTTTTGACCCGACTTCTTAATAATATTCGTGCAAAATTTGAAGTAAATCCATGCAGTGCTTTTTGAGTTTATCCCGGACATACATACAGACAAACAGACAAACAGACAAAAATTCTAAAAACTATATTTTTGGCATCGGTATCGATTGTAGATCACACCCCAAGTATACTTTTAAAAAAATATTCAATGTACAGTTTTGACTTTCCTACCATTTTATTATATGTATAGATATAGATTGTAAGCTGACACCCTATACACACACGCAGACCTACGGTACAATACAATAACGTAAACAATATATAAAACTACTTATTATATGAAATTAATGGCTCGTAATTACGATTCGTATACGGTATAACACAAGCAACGAGGAATCTAGACAATCATGTATAATAAAATTGATATAATAAAATATTTTATACATAATAATTGTTTATTAAAAAAATCAGATTTTGTCATTTAACATATTCTTTTTAAAACGTGGTTTATGTCTGTCTGAAAATATGTTTTTAAATTACAATTTCATTGGTTCCTAACCACAAAAGACATGATAAAAAATCATATTAAATACTATTTTCTCTTAATTATGACGCAAAATACATTAAACAACAATACAATGCTAATAGGGAATATGCATATATAGGTACAGGAAAGATTAAATTAAAATGATAGATAAGATATAATTAAAAAAACATGTAGGTATTATAAAAAAAGTAACCTATGTCTTACGAAATTGTGCACAAATCAAATGTTGAAGACTTTACCCAAAAATGATTAATTTAAACATTTTACTCAACTAATTTAAAATGAATATCATAATAATTTACCATAACAAATACAGACCTGTGAAAATATATACTCTTAAACATTTCTTTCAAAACGATCGAAGTGGGCTGAAATTCCAACGGATATTGTCTGAAAGATTAATAGAAGTTATAAAAAAATAAGGATAATTGGACGAAATGTTGAATCAATAAGTAAATATTAGACACTGAGTTTATATGTAATTTTTTACAGTATAAATGTAAAGATGGTAAGATATTTGAGATTTTTACCTTATTTTAAAAAGAAAATAAAAAATATTACTAACATTTACACACTTTTATTTACGTGCACTATCTACGTAAACTATTTTCAAAAATATCCAATTGGTTTTGAAAGAAATCTTTGAATGTGTATGAGTCTATATTTTTTCACAGGTCTGTAAAATCAATTTTCTTATTATAAGTAGTGTTTAAAAATCACTCTTTAAAATATCATATTAAAAATAAAATAATGCATATTCCCAATTTTTTATCTAGTCTTTTTTGGTAAGTCTGGCTTTCGAGTTGACAATATGGTGTGGGTTCGCTTCGTGGTTGTGGTGCGTTTTGCGTACTGGGATCGAGGCCGAAACAGTGTTGGTGGCGGGCGGCGGCCGCGCGCGGCGGGACGGTACGCTGCACTGCGTTAATGTTTAGAAATTATTCGGTTGCAGCATACAACATGGTAGCCGCGCGACTCACCGACCTACGCGCCGCAGACAGCACTCAAGTGCCTTTTAAAAAGTGAGTCCTCCTCGGTGAAATGTAATTGTACCTATTTCATTTAATACTAAGCATTATCTCGTGGCTCGGTACTGATTATCACTATTTTTATGCTGCCTACGATAGGAAATCAGGTTAGTGCATACGAAATAAACTACAATCGATGCCCACTTCGCGTATCCAAAATATTCGAAATCGATATGGAGTAGAATAGTAGAGTATTTTTATATACTCTCTGTTTTCAGATTTAGAGAAAGCGGAATATCGAGTATAGTGCAGTGTTTGCGATTCACGGCCAACTGGATCTGGCCGGCGTCGCGCTGCGACGACGCGGCGCCGGCGGTGTACTGCGCGCGCCCCGCGCCGAGCGCGGCCAGCGCCTCGCCGGCGCCGTCGCTCGCGCCCTCCTCCTCCGACGACGGCGGCTTCCTGCCGCGCCTGCGCGCGCCGCTCGCCCCCGCCGCCGCGCCGCCCCTCTTCCGCGCCTCCTCCCCCGCGCTCGCCCCGCACTGGCCGCCCTGGCCGCCCTGGACCCTCTGGGCTCCCGCCTGGACGCCCTGGTCGCCTCTCCACATCTCCGACCTGAGCTCGGTGCCCTTCCCCAGCTCGGCCGACGGCTCCTTCCCGACGCCGCCCTCCTTCCGATCCCGCCCCGCGCCGATGTCGGCGCTCGAGCCGCCGCAGATGCGCCTCTGCGCAGGCATCCCGGGTCGCACCCGGGCGCGCCCCCCGCCGCGACACGGCCGGCCCCGCCCCGTCGCCGAGCCACCCGCGCCGCCCCCGCACGAGGCCTCGCCCGAGAGCAGGTCGTCCTCCAGCGGGTTCGGCAGCAAAAACGCGTCGTCCTCGCAGCACAACCGCAGCAGCCGCACCGAGAGCCTGGCGGAGTGGCGGCCGCCGCCGTACCGGCCGCCGCCGCCGGCGCCGCCGCCGCGGCCGGGCTCCGGCGAGGCGGCGGACGCGGGCTCCGTGGACGTGCACTACGAGTGGGACCGCGCCACGCGCACGCCCACGCCCTCGACGCCCGAGCGGCCGCGCGCGCGCGCCTCGCGGGACGACGTGGAAGCGCGCGTGCGCGCCATGAAGGAGGAGTTCCTGGAGTTCCGCAAGCGCCAGGCGCTGCGGCGCCGCTCGCCCGAGCCGCTGGCCGCGCCGCCGCTGTCGCCGCTGGCCGCGCTGGCGCCGCTGTCTCCGCTGGCTCCTCTGTCGCCGCTGGCTCCTCTGTCGACGCTCGCTCCCGCCGAGACCGTGTGCTGATCGTCGGTTCGACGTCGTACGGTTTTCCTCGTTTTCTTCCCCACCGATACTGCGCTTTACGATCGCTAACCTCTCTTCGAGGTTTTAGTAGAGGAAAGCTAGATTCCATTTAAAAATCGATAAAGTAACACATTATTTTACGACCGTTACGATCGATCGTCCGTCGAATCGAATACTCCGAAAATTTAGTCCACCTAGACTACAAAACATAGTCTCGTTTAATCCGAGTCAACGATGGACTACGATGATTGACATTGTCTTATTTGATATTTTTTAGTGTGAAAGTAAATTCCCTACATTATTTTATAAGTCAATTTAATGAAAGACTTAATAGGACGTGTAGGTTGTATGTATATTTGTAATTATTATCTACTTATTTATTTAAGAAATCTAAATTAATTTTTATCTAAGTTTATATAATTTTGTAAGTAATGGACATCGTTGCCTCGTAAGTTAAACAAAAATCGTTTGTGTAAACTGTTATTATAGTGTTAGATATCCCACCTTTATCTCCTCCAGTCCCGCTGGGAATACCTACTATATTGTAATAAAAAATTAAGACGTATTCAGTCATAACACTGTTTGACTGAACTAGTTTGTAATGTACATACCTGTATTTGTGGATGCAGTGGCGTTTTGCATTGGCTGCTTTCCAACTAATAAAAAAGTCAATTATCGATTCGATGTTAATGCACCAATTATTTTATTCCCGTGACATTATTTTAATAAAAAAGGCAAATTTATTATAATGCGAAGTATCTGGAAAATATGAAATCCGTTCTAAATATCTCAAAATGTACCTTTTTTGTTTGAAATAATAATGAACGTGCCATAAAAAGTTAAAAACATCGGTAAGCGTACAGCGCCAATATATTGGCCGGTCGAATATACAGGACCAGTATTTCGTCGAAAGAAGGCAGGCAGACAGTGCGAAATTACGTTCACCTAAACGCTTTAGGTATGAGCGGGGAGGCATCCACAACACCGCTCATACCAATATTATATTGTAGTTAATAATAACGATTATGTACAATTAAAGTTTAATGAGAATTCTCGCACTCGGCACTTTCAACTTCTCGTGGTACACTCAGGCTAGAGAAATCGTCAAGAGGCCGAGTTTAGTGCCGAATGCGTGCAATGTTATTATATACAATACAAATAATTTAGTATTAGCATTATATAAAAATCGAACCGATTTAAATGATTAATTTTTTAATGGAGTTTTTTTCAAGTACAAATTTTTATTTTATTGTTACGTATCTCTTTTGTTTATTTTTTTACTGTACATATGTAAAAATATATTAGAATATATTATACACATATTTATTTAAGTATTGTGTGAGGTTCACGAACTAAGCCAGTAAATTTGAGGCACTAGTATAATTTTATTTAGAGTTATAACATCCTATACTAATTATACTGAACGTAACCAAGTGGCACAACGCTATAAAAGGTGCTCAAACAAATAATGCATAATAATATTTTGACCAATCCAACCTTATATATTAAATAAGTTTGACAGTAAAATCCAAATTGTACTTCAGAGCTGTATTTTTTTGATTGAATTGAAATTTGAAAAAAAAAAACAGGAAAAAATATTTTATTAAAAGTCTAAATAGCGAGACCACTGGGTTCCTTAGCAATCCCACCTGAAAACCTAAAACTATTATTTATTATTCAGTCGTTGCGAAGACTAATTAGTTTAATTAGAATTATTTATAAATTAAACTGAAGGTTTAATTAAATTTCTTGCGTGCATGATTTTCTACACGAGTTTTTTAAACTTTTATTCAGAAAAAGAATGGTAAACTTCAATGCATAAGAACCTCGTAAGGTATAAGTATAAAATGTACGCTTTAAAGAAATTGGATTAACTTACACATTACAAATAGATAGGTAGTTTAATAAGATGTAGTGTATGTTCGAGAGGAGCGGACGCACGGCGACTCGGCGCCGTCGTCCCTATTTAAAAACTCCAATAGGATCCCATTAAAAGCGACAAAACCCGCATAGAAACCAATAAATATTTATTAGTTTCTATGAGGCTTTTATCGCTTTTAATGGGATCCTACTGCTGTTTTTAAATAGGGGTGTCGCGAGTGTACATGTAATGTATTGTCTATGCCACAAGCGTCACCACTCAGGTCACTGCCGGTTACTAGAGTAAGCTGCGATAAAACGTCTATAGAACTTATTTTGATTGTTTAAATGCAATTTTTCTAGGTAAACCCGCCTAGCGTTACATTTAGATCGTTAGTATCGACTGTTTGTGCAATAAATTAACTCATTCTTCACTATTATTAATGTAATTAATATGTTAAAATATAAAATATCGTATGCTCAATGATTTCGACTGACCAACTTAAAATTATTCGTGTTACGATGAAATAACATAACGTACGTCATCTCTAGAAGAACAGTTATCACTAGCAATTATTTTGAGATATTAGGAAACGAATCACGGTTTAGATACTTTAAGTTGTGACCAAGATGTAAATTTATGATTTGAAAATTATATTTATATCCTATACGTTTTTAGTTTTTGATTGTTACATTCATATGTTATCGATACTTTAATGTGCAAGATGAATTCAACTTTATTAAAAATATGTGAACCTTAGCACTATATGTTACAAAAATATATGTGCAAACATGTAGTTTTGCACCTATTATAGCCACTTTTTTCTGTATTGCTTAAGGCAATATAACTTTGATAGAAACACAAAAGTAAGAATCAAAATAGCTCAAACCATGTGATATCTAGTCTCCATTATGACGACACCTTTCCGATTATAATGTTTAAAATATTAAAGTAGCCTTAACCGGAAGATATTACACTGTTTAGCCATTATTTTATTTAATTAGTAAATTGAAATATTTGTTTACTGGTTTAAATATTAATTACAACATTTTTGTTAATAACATGTTTTTTTTTTAATTATTATATACATAGAGCACTTAAAAGTCAGTAAACGTTTTCTATAGACTAAAATGAAAAAGATAGCAATATATTAGAATTATATAATAACTTTTATCGTATATATCAGTTTATAATAATATATATGAGAGTAAATTTATGTGCACATTGGCAAAAAAACGACTTGGTGAAACTGAGGCACCCAATGATAAAAATTTAGGAATAATGCACAATATCTCAGCACTATACCTAAGTGATATAAATTTTTTTCAAATACCAAGGTAGGTAGGTATACCTCTAGCACTATTAAGGTTATTTCATCAAAAACAATAACTATGTTAATATATAACGCCTTGGTGGAAACAAACCATTGCACGAGCCACGATTTTGTAACTTAAAATAAATATGTCTTATAATTTTGTTTTAGAATATTTTTAGTTGTAAGTGTTGAGAACAGTGTTTACTGTGTAAGCACACAAAGGATTCAATTCAAAAAATAAAAATACAATAACGTTGCTATGATTTAATTTGTAGTCTTATTTCACTACCCTTCAGTTGAATAATGGATACAGTAACGTATCTAGCGCCGCGCCGTAATAATGGATACAGTAACATATCTAGCGCCGCGCCGTAATAATGGATACAGTAACGTATCTAGCGCCGCGCCGTAATAATGGATACAGTAACGTATCTAGCGCCGCGCCGTAATAATGGATACAGTAACGTATCTAGCGCCGCGCCGTAATAATGGATACAGTAACGTATCTAGCGCCGCGCCGTAATAATGGATACAGTAACGTATCTAGCGCCGCGCCGTAATAATGGATACAGTAACGTATCTAGAGCCGCGCCGTAATAATGGATAAAGTAACTTATCTAGCGCCGCGCCGTAATAATGGATACAGTAACGTATCTAGCGCCGCGCCGTAATAATGGATACAGTAACGTATCTAGCGCCGCGCCGTAATAATGAATACAGTAACGTATCTAGCGCCGCACCGTAATAATGGATACAGTAACGTATCTAGCGCCGCGCCGTAATAATGGATACAGTAACGTATCTAGCGCCGCGCCGTAATAATGGATACAGTAACGTATCTAGCGCCGCGCCGTAATAATGGATACAGTAACGTATCTAGCGCCGCGCCGTAATAATGGATACAGTAACGTATCTAGCGCCGCGCCGTAATAATGGATACAGTAACGTATTTAGCGCCGCACCGTAATAATGGATACAGTAACGTATCTAGCGCCGCGCCGTAAAATGGATACAGTAACGAATTAGCGCCGCGCCGTAATAATGGATACAGTAACGTATCTAGCGCCGCGCCGTAATAATGGATACAGTAACGTATCTAGCGCCGCGCCGTAATAATGGATACAGTAACATATCTAGCGCCGCGCCGTAATAATGGATACAGTAACGTTTTTAGCACCGCGCCGTGTCAGGTGTGTCAAATATGCGAATCGCCGAGCTACAGAAGTCCTAATCTACACTAAAAAAACAAGTCTTTTTGCAGTTGAATGAATAGGGCTTTACAAAATTTTTGAAAGGGCGCCCATCTCCTGTCCCACATCTAGATGCCGGATCCAGGATCAGTATCTAGATCCTGATTATACTGTGTCGCAGTTTACTTATTGAAATAATGTTTTATTAGATGACTAACCTTTTCAATGAACAATAGCGTTCAATTTAACGACGATTTCACGCGGTGGTCATAGCGACTGGTTGCTGCGCTAACGGTCGTGGGTTCAATCCCCGCACATAAAAAATGTTGAAGCGTTTTTTATTTTATTTGTACTAACAGGCGTTAGCAGCTGGTTTTTTATATTTGAGCAGGTTCTTTTTAAAACATTTATTACTTAGATCTAGAATTATTAATGCGGGTAGAAGCCGACCACAAAACTTTCGCTTTATAATAATAATAATAATAAATAACAAAGCTCTGACAGATATAGATGTAGACCAATCCAGTTTTGTGTCCTGGCTACAACACGGGAATCTCTTTGGGGAGACTGAAGGTTTTGTCTGTGCAATTATGGATGAAGTTATCAAGACGAACAATTACCGGAAACATATCATGAAAGATGGAACTCCAGACATATGCCGAGCATGTCGTAAGCCTGGCGAATCCATCAGACATATTGTTTCCGGTTGTGGTCGTCTTGCTAACGGTGAGTATTTGCACAGACATAACCAAGTAGCCAGGATTATCCACCAACAACTTGCTCTTCGATATGGCCTCGTTGAAAATGAGTTATACTATAGATACAATCCAACGCCATTTCTTGAAAATAGTCATGCGTTGCTCTACTGGGATCGGTCTATTATATCACTGACAGATTTATTGCAGCCAATAAACCTGATATAGTGCTAGTAGACCGATCAACGCGCCGAGCTGTTATTGTTGATATTACAATCCCGCATGACGATAATCTCGTAAAGGCGGAAAAAGAAAAATTAAGTAAATATTTAGACCTTGCCCACTAGATTACCGCCATATGGAATGTGGACTCAACAATAATTGTTCCTATTGTTGTGTCGGTCAATGGCCTATTAGCGAAGAGTTTCGACCAACACCTTAAGAAACTCTCGCTCGACTGTTGGATCAAGGGTCGGATTCAAAAGGCTGTGTTACTTGAGGCCCGCATTGTGAGGAGGTTCCTCAGCCTGGAACCTTAACCACCGATGGCCTGGGACTCAACCTGCCACCGGAGGAATACCTTTTTTATATTTTTAAATATTTTTATTTGTATTTTATATATATATATACAGGATGGTCAAAAAGTCGTGGATCAAACGAAACAGGGAGATAGAGGAGGTAATTTCCAACAAAAAATGTTTCTACAGCATGGCCATAACTTCATTGCACGAAAAGTTATTAATATGTTTGTTTTTTCAATGAAACTACCGACTTTTTTGACAATTTAATCAATAAAAAATTAAGTTGATTAAAAACAATAAAACAAAAAGTGTTTTACTATGACTCGATAATGTATCAATACTACAAAAATTGTTTTGCAGCTCTTGGTACCAAATTTAACGAGAAATAAATTTTTTTCCGTAAGATTTGAAGCGATACAAAAAATTACTTCTCACTTTAAGAGCATCCTGTGAAAAAAAAATGTACTACCGAAAAGTGACCCTGTATTAAATTTTTTTGCTCATTTAATGCTGATTCAAATGAGGTACAACACTTTACTGTTTGAGCTTTAGTTTTGGTTTTATGGTCGTTTTTTCATATCAAAGTGCAAATTTCATTAAATTTGCCTTATACAAAATAATTTATTAGTTTATCATAAACGGCCAGTTTTTTGTACGTTGAAATGCTATAACTGTTCTGTTCTTGTCACAATTAGGGAACCGCTCGTTCAAATGTCCTTGAACTGAAAAAATGAGGCCGGGCGCCGTCTTGTTGCAGCCACATTTCTGAAAAATCTTAACTTCGTTGAGTATTTGATTCAAATTATTTTATGAAGAATTCAAATACAGAGCATCATTCAGCCTTGGTGGCATTTCATGTAGCACAAACTGCTGGTCAATTGTTCTAGCCCACATGTTTATACCAAACAGATGCTGGAATCGATCATTTCTGATGAAATGTGGGTTCACTCTGGAGTAGAAGTTTAAATTGTGGATGTTAAAAATTCCCATCCTTCTAAAATTTGACTCATCAGTCCATAACACTTTGTTGAAAAACTTCGGATCCTCTCTGTTTCGTCTAAATATCTTGCTGCAAAATCTCACCCAAGGTCCACAGTCAGCGGGCAGCAAAGCTTGCACTCTTTGCACGAAGTAAGCTTGATATTTATTTCTTTTAATAATAAGGTGCACCGTCGATCGTCAAATCCCGAAATTTCCTGATATTTGGCGTTAGCTAATACCAGGGTCCAGTCTTAACTGTCTCAGTATTTGCTCTTCATTGTCAAATCGTACTACTGGTCTACCTGTTCTCGCAGCATGCTCACCGGGTAAGGTTCCCCCGTGTACACATTATGCACGCGTATAAAGACCCTGTAGTCCGGGAAACGCTCTCAGTTAGTGTAGCTTTGTCGATATCTTCTGGCAGTAGCTCGAGTATTGCCTTCACAATAGCCATAGAGATAATGCATTTCCGCATACTCCCGTTGGGTGTATGCTCTCCTCGCAGCAGCCATCTTCCACTTATCTAGCCAATCCGTAGCGAAAGAGTGTCTGTCCATTTCATAAATCCTAAATGTAACAAGAACAGAACAGTTATAGCATTTCAACGTACAAAAAACTGGCCGTTTATGATAAACTAATAAATTATTTTGTATAAGGCAAATTTAATGAAATTTGCACTTTGATATGAAAAAACGACCATAAAACCAAAACTAAAGCTCAAACAGTAAAGTGTTGTACCTCATTTGAATCAGCATTAAATGAGCAAAAAAATTTAATACAGGGTCACTTTTCGGTAGTACATTTTTTTTTCACAGGATGCTCTTAAAGTGAGAAGTAATTTTTTGTATCGCTTCAAATCTTACGGAAAAAAATTTATTTCTCGTTAAATTTGGTACCAAGAGCTGCAAAACAATTTTTGTAGTATTGATACATTATCGAGTCATAGTAAAACACTTTTTGTTTTATTGTTTTTAATCAACTTAATTTTTTATTGATTAAATTGTCAAAAAAGTCGGTAGTTTCATTGAAAAAACAAACATATTAATAACTTTTCGTGCAATGAAGTTATGGCCATGCTGTAGAAACATTTTTTGTTGGAAATTACCTCCTCTATCTCCCTGTTTCGTTTGATCCACGACTTTTTGACCATCCTGTATATATATATATATATATATATATATATATATATATATATATATATATATATATATATTTAAAAATCTAATTATAGGGAAAAATGTTGAATAAAAGAAATATAATAATAATAAAAAGACTTTTATTATTTCCCATTTTTTACATGTAATTTTTTTTTACAATGTTTATAGGTAATACATATTTTTTTCACATGTACACAATATTTGTATTAATTTCTTTCATCATGTTATATATATATTTTTAATAGTATTTATTACTAAGTTTTAATTTTCATATTTTAAAACATTATTATTTACATTATTAATCATTAAAAATTATTAACATATTATTTTTAACACACATAACATAACATTATTAACATTCCATTAACATTATTATTAATTAATACATTATATATAACATTATTGACTGATGGCCCGTGGCGCAGTTGGCAGTGGCCCTGTTTTCTGCTCCAGGGTTGTGGTTTCGATTCCCGCCCCGAGTCTGGGTGTATTATTTATTTATTTATATAATATGTATTATTTATATGAATATTTTTTTTTTAAATTTATATCAGACATCTGTTACCTAAAAACACAGGCATTAAGTTACCTACCTTAGGATCAGGCGACCGTGTGTGTATGTTAAAAAAAATATTAACATATATTATTAATTGTTTATCTATTAGTTTTAAATAAATATTATATTATTAACATTATCTATATTTCGTTTAAATTTATTTATCTTTTTTGTTTACAAGTAAATGAGAACACCTCTGTAGGGTAAGGGCCTCCTCCATTTTTAGATATGGTTTTTATTATTCTTTTTGTTAACCATTATTTTACGTTTTCTTGGAGAGTTATAGTCAAGAGAAAAACAAATTTTATTTATCTCCCCTGCGGTGACCAGCCGTATTGGGTTTTGAGATGGTAGAGGGGGGCCCGGTGGTTGCTAGATATTGGAAGTAGAAGTTACATTTTTTGTAAAGTGTTCAGTCTTTTCTTTGTCTCACAAAGCTTGTGATTTTATTTTTCTTCAAGGCTTGTTTTTCATGACTGGTTTCACTTTGGTTTGGAGAAAACTGTAGGTTGCGTTTCTTAGATTGTTGATTTTTCTGGTTTTTATTGGTATTAAAATCATTTAGGACTATTAATTTGTCGTTTTTAATTATTGCTTTCTTACCTTCTGCTTTATATTTTTGTAATTCTATTTTTAACTAGCTGCTGCCCGCGGCGTCGTCTGCGTGAACGCTATACAGCACCAAAAATACCTACGATTATACCTTTTAAAATAACATTCATTTACCCGTTTCTTCTTTACATTTCATATCTACAGAAAGTACAGTAACAGAGGGAGACTGTCTTTTGTAAAATTGACTTTCAAAAAGTGCTTATTTTTAGCCTGCTTTGAATACCTAAATGACTTTAAGGTGATTCTGCTGAATTAAGTCATATAAGTTGTGACTGAAACGGATGGAGAAAATAATAAATAAGGAATACAGAATAGGGTAAAAATACATATTTATAGGACTTCTCGATAAACAACATTAGTAGTTTGGCTCTCCGCAGCCAAAATGTAAAGAGAGTCAGGACTGGTGACGCGGGAGCAAGCGACGTACAGCTGCCCGTGTGAAGCAGCTCGTCCTGAGGTCGACACCAGCTACCCTCAGTGTCTGCCCCTGCGACTTATTGATGGTCATCGCGAAGCAAACACTCACGGGGAACTGTACTCGCTTGAACTGGAACGGGAAGTTATGAGGTATGAGGGATTCCCCTCATACCTCATAGCGTGGTATAAATACTGCTTCGCCGACGCCACAACCCGTAACAATTTCCGCCTCAATGGTGTGTCTGTGGAGTGAGATGACTTTAAGGCGGGTCCCGTTACACAACTTTGGAGGAAATAGGTTCCGGAGAACAGGGGCGTGCGCTCCTTGTAGGCAGAAATGCAGTGCTTTACTTGCCATTCACAGATATTTTAATAAAACGTTAAAAACTGCGGCAGGCTATAGTCTAAGATCCGAACCTAAGTCGACCTTCACCGGTGTGATAATAGATTGAGACCTATTTTATAATAAATTTAGTCTATTAAAAAATGTATTAAAAATGGGTTTACTGGAATAATCCTGGACAGGATATTTTTAAATAATTATTAAAAAATCATTTATGTAATATTTTTATTAATATTTATATATTATATTATTAATATTTATATATTATATAAATAATTATAAAAAAATCATGTATGTAAATTTGAAGTATTTTTCATACTTCAAGTCTATTGTTAAAAAAAAAAATATTTTCTTGATATTGCAAAATTAAAACAAATATTAGGTTCGGATCTTAGACTACTACGAAAGTTCGGCCGCTGTCGGGAGTATTCGGAAATGTTAGTTACCTATAATCCGAGTAACCAATGTAATGTTTAATTGTGTTTCGTGGGGACCATTTTGCTTTTTTTATGTGATAAGCATTGTTTACTATTTTATTTGCGCCAGTAGGTATATTTATAGTTTTCTTAGAAGATTTTTCATTTTAACATTTGAAAGTGTGTACATTTAACAGTTTATTACTGAGTTTCTATAATAATTGTAGTGATTTGCTTTTACTAGTGCGTTTTTTGTTTGTTTTTAAATGTTATTTGATTGTAAGGTTTGTGTTGAAAATGTGTGTTTATAAAAAATTAAAAATAACAGGTTCTCACAAATTGTCATTCAGTGAAAAGATTCAAATTGTGTCTAAAGGTAGGTACAACAATTAAACCAGCAAAAAAAGGAATGTAACTCGAAAGTTTCATGTTATATAACTATAATATAATATTAATAAAAATGTTAATAAAATAAAAGTTATGAAACGTACAACTAGCTGTGTGGTTGTATACACACGATTAAATTATATTGTTTTCCTTGCAAATTGTTTAGTAATTCTAGTACAGTGTGGACTGATTCGGGATATTCAGATTTAAATTTCTATTCCGCGGCAAAGAAGCATGATCATACAGAAAAACATCTGATGCAACAGAGATCTAATGAGGTTTTACTGTAAGAATATAAAATAGAGGTTTTACTGTACAAGTAAAAAAAAGAATAAGTTAAAATAAGAATATAAATGTGACATGAGTCAATCTGTAACGGGGTATAAAAAAGGGAAAATGTACGATATTTTTTTTCAGTATTAAATAAAGCCCCAACAACGCTTCCACTGCGCAATAATGTAAAAATAATAAATAATAATAATAAAAATAATCGCAATAATGTCTGAGAAACTGTTACCGAGACTAGAGGAAACAAATTTCAGCAACTGGAAATTCCGGCTAAAATTATTAATGCAAGAAAATTCAGTAGCCGATGTAATTGAAGAAAAATCGGATATTTCAGCAGAGGAATTTAAGAAGAAGGACATCAAGGCGCGGAACCTCATAGTACAATGCATATCAGATAAATACTTAGAAATTGTTAAGAAATGTTATACTGCAAAAGAGATGATAATACAATTAGAAAATACGTTCGAAAGAAAAAGCGTATTCAATAAATTACATTTAAAAAGAAAGTTAATGTCATTAAAATGCACAAATGAAAAGCTTCAGGACTTCTTTCTAAAATTTGATTCCGTGATCAATGAGTTAACAGCTGCAGGGTGTATTATAGATGAAATGGACAAAATTTGTTATTTGCTATCTGCAATGCCTGGAAAATACAATAACGTTATCACGGCAATAGAGACTATGACGACGGATATTATAAGTATAGAGTTTGTGAAGGCAAGACTGCTAGATGCAGAGATCAGAGACCAAGATATTCCAGAACAATACATCAATGCACAACAAACAGCATTCTTCACATGCTACAATTGCGGAAAACCCGGACACAAGGCATATGAGTGCAGATCTAAAACGAGATTTACACGTGGACGAGGAAGATATGCAAGAGGATATACGCGGAGTGGTACGAGAGGAAGAGAACGTACATCAAGAGGACATAATCAAAGAACATCAACGATCGACAATGGAGATATTATAGGCTTTACATCAACTGAGCACCAAGTAAATATGTGTAATTTAGATAATTCTGTTAGGTTTGTAATTGATTCTGGCGCAACTCAAAATTTAATAATGAGTAAATATGAAAAATATATGATAAACGTACAAAATTTAGACAAAGAAATAAAAATTTATGTTGCAAACGGGCAATATTTAGTATCATGTAAAAAAGGTACTTTAAGAGTTTTACATAATAAAACAAAAATAACCATTGAGGCTCTAATTGTGAATGACTTAAGTCATAATTTATTGTCAGTCAAAAAATTATTAGAAAAAGGAAACCGTATTATGTTTTATGAAAATAATGTAGTAATCACAAATAGTGGGATAACTATAAAAGGTAAAATGTTAGGACGTCTATATGGTATTGACTTAAACTTAAATTTAGAAAAATGTAATGTTGCTAATAATGTAAATGATCAAGATTTATGGCACAAAAGATTAGGACATGCAAATAGAAAACATCTTTCTATTTTAAAATTACCATTTTCTTTGAATTCTTGTGGACCGTGTCGTGAAGGGAAAGCTACAAGATTACCTTTTCAGTTAACAAATCGTTTCAGATCTAGATACGTTGGTGAGCTGTTACATACAGATCTGTCAGGACCGGTAAGAACTCCAACATCAAACAGCGAACTATATTTTCAAACCATAACGGATGATTATTCACATTTTTGTGTTGTTTATTTTTTGAAAAGGAAAAATGAAGCTACTACTAATTTGATTGACTACATTAACAAGATAAAAAGACAAACCGGAAATAAAGTAAGAAAAATCAGGTGCGATAATGGCGGTGAATTTAAAAATGAAACAATGTATGAATACAGCAGAAGAAATGGTATTATTATACAATACACCCAACCTTATTCACCACAATCTAATGGCGTAGCTGAGAGAATGAACCGAACCATTTACAATAAAGCACGAACGTTAATGATTGAAACACAACTACCTAAACACTTATGGAGCGAAGCTGTAGCGTGTGCCGTATACCAGATAAATAGATGTCCCTCCGCAGCAATTAAGTTCAGAGTACCAGCAGAAATTATGTATGGAGAATTGAATTTATCCAGACTGAGAATTTTCGGATCTAGAGCATGGATGACTATAGTACCAAAGGAAGGAAAATTTGATAAAAGAGGTAGAGAAATGAGGTTTGTAGGCTACAACATAGTTGGATACAGACTATGGGATCCAGAAAATGATAGAATAGTTAGTTCAAGAGATGTAGTATTTGATGAAAGTGACTATATATACAAATGTAAAGAAAATTATGATAAGGTTAATAATGAAAAACAAACATACAAATGGAGAGAAGAAGAACATGAACAGGAAAATAATGAAGATAAGGAAGTGGCAGATATAGATGGAAATATTGAAGAAAGATATGAAGATTGTGAAGAATATGTAGAGGAAGAAAACACTCAGGATATTAATAGAGAGATTAGTAGAGAAGTGAACAGAACTAGATCGGAAAGAGTTGTAAAGAAACCTAGTTATTTAGAAGAAGAATATGATTTAAACATAGCATATTGTTTATGTTCAGGTGAACCAGCGAGTTATGAGGAAGCGATACAGTATGATGAATGGAATGAAGCTATAAAGAAAGAACTAGATTCACACAAGAAATTAGGAACATGGGGCGAAGCACAGAATTTACCAGAAAATAGAAAGGCTATAGAAACTAAATGGATATTTAGACTAAAACAAGATGGAACTAGAAAGGCTAGATTAGTAGCAAGAGGGTTTCAACAGAAAGAACAGGGACACGATTTTTATTCTCCTGTTGCAAGAATGTCAACGGTAAGGGCTATGTTGAGTCATGCAATGCAAGAAGGATTAACAGTAAAGCAACTAGATGTTCCAACAGCGTTTTTAAATGGTGTTTTAGAAGATGAAGTTTTTATAAAATGTCCTAAAGGAGTAAAATGTCAAGAAGGAAAAGTGTTTAAACTGAAGAAAGCGCTATATGGGCTTAAGCAGGCACCAAAGTGTTGGAATGAGACATTTCATAATTTTATGTTAGAAAATGGATTTACTCAATCAAAATATGATGTTTGTTTATACAAATACATGGATATTAATTTACGTGGATGACATTTTATACTTTGGAAACGATGAAATTATAGCGAAATTAAAAGAAGAATTCAGAATTAAAAATTTGGGTGAAATAAGAGATTATTTGGGCATCACAAGAGATGAAAACAAATTGGAAATTAAACAAACGAAAATGATAAAGAGAGTTTTGGATAGATTTAATATGAAAGATAGTAAAGGAACCTACACTCCCATGGAAGCTAACTTCAATGCAGATCCTAACGATGAAGTAATTAATGTACCTTTCAAAGAATTAATTGGATGTTTATTGTTTATCTCTATGAATACTAGACCCGACATTACTTTTGCAGTGTCGTATCTTAGTAGATTTTTGGATAAACCTACAGGATCATTATGGAAAGCTGGTAAAAGAATTTTACAGTATCTGAAAGCTACAAAAGATAAAGGATTGTTATATAGAAAATTAGAAAAGTACGAAGTTAAGAATTTGGTAGGATATTCTGATGCAGACTGGGCTGGAGACAAGAGCGACAGAAAGAGTACTAGTGGTTGTGCAATATTCTATTGTGGTAATCTCATAAGTTGGTTTTCAAGAAAACAGAGTGTTGTAGCACTTTCAACAGCTGAAGCTGAATATCTAGCAGCAGCTCAAGTTGTCAGTGAATTAGTTTATCTAAAAGGTATTATATCAGATATAACCTGTAATTCTAACATTATTACTAAACTTTTATTAGATAATCAGAGTGCCATAAAACTTATTCAAAATTCAGAACAGTAAAAGAGCCAAACATATAGATATTAAAGCACACTATATTAAAGATGTCGTACAAAAAGGTTATGTAAATATATCTTATGTATCTACTGATGAAAATATTTCAGATTTATTCACTAAAGCTCTAGCTAAAGTCAAACATGAGTATTTTAGAAAAGCATTAAATATTGTGTAAAAATGTTTTTACATTAAAAAAAGAAGATGTTAAGTTAATAGATAGTAAGTAAGTATATTTGAAGTAAGGTTGTTTAATAAAATAAATATAGTTTTATTTAATGGTTACTTAGATTAGTTTAAAGGAATTTGTAATGAAATGGAATGTGTTATTTTTTTTTGAAGTTTGTGTGATGTAATTTTACAAATATTAGAAATGAATTGTAAAATTAAGGGGGGATAATGAGGTTTTACTGTAAGAATATAAAATAGAGGTTTTACTGTACAAGTTAAAATAAGAATAAGTTAAAATAAGAATATAAATGTGACATGAGTCAATCTGTAACGGGGTATAAAAAAGGGAAAATGTACGATATTTTTTTCAGTATTAAATAAAGCCCCAACAAGATCCGTCGCGTGGCTGTGGCTATGCTAAAAATCTATAAAAGAATAAGTTTTTGTGACCGAGTACTCCGCCGCATACCCAGTGTCATAATCCTGTGCACGCCGCTGCCGGAGAAGCATAAGCATTTCTTATCTTTATCTATACAAATAATAAATCTGTTAAACCTCCGTTTTATTAATACACTATATATCATCAAGAATAAATTTCAATAGCGCGTATTTTTTTGTATCAGCGCCATCTCTTATCGTGTTTTTCTCTGATCACGTATCACGTAAAAAGTACAAAACCAATGTTAATAACTTTAATACATAAAAATTGGAAATAACTCACAGTATAATTTAGTTTTTGTTTCATTGTAATTAAATTTAAAAATAAATATTTAAGAAAATAGAAATAGGTACCTACGCCGCCAACGCCATCTGGTCTAAGGAATCTTTAAAACTCACAAAACTTATATTTGAGTTATTATTTTGTTAAACTTAAAAGTTTACTAAATATGTCGGATAGGAATAGAGATCGTTTTAATATTTTAGATAAACATCATTTTCAATTAATATACTATTATGTTGAATATTAATTATGTTAAATGTCACTAAATATAAAAACGATATTCTACAATTATACGATAGATGGCGCAGATAATTTTCTGAATCGCGCTGACCAAAACTTCGGCCAAAAGAATGACACTCGCCCGTATTTAAAATCTGTTTTTCTTTTTTGTATATAATTAAATACTTTAGGTTACTACGGTCTTGATTGTTTGTTCGTTGTTAAAATTTAAAATATTTGGTCGTTATTTGTTTGTTGATTTTGTTGCACATGCCGTACGTACGGCCGTACACATGCTAACGCGCGTTAAACGCGCGTTAGCATGTGTACGGCCTGAATAAAATGTATGTAGTTGTAAGCGCGCGTTATCATAACGCGCGTTAAGCGCTTGTCATCTGAACGGGGTCTAAGAGTTTGACCTTAAGCTTTGTTTATGGTACATACTCACATACACTCATACATTATATTATTATCCAGTTTCGGAAAATCATCATTTCCTATTTTAAGCAACAGGTCTGAGAACTGTCCAGTAACATCTTCCCTCGAATGGACTCTCATATTTATGGTAAGGCTCATTTTTGTCACTGAAGGCCACAAATGCTTCTGTACTGTACTGTACTGTACTGTACTGTACTGTATCAGCCTGTAAACAACCCTCTGCTAAGCGAAGGCCTCTTCTCCACATTGAAGAAGTTGGAGCTTAATTCACCACGCTGCTCCACTGCCGGTTGGCGGATTATTCCCTACCATGAGTAACAATCATTACCAGGTATCCATGATAACAACCGGCTTTACGTGCTCTCCGAGGCACGGTGGGGTAACCCACAAGGACATACACCCAGGCCTGAAACAAAATATTTGCACAAATACAAATATCTGCCCCGAGCAGAATCGAACTCGCGACCACTGGCATTGAGGCGAGGCGTTGAGTCGACTGCTCGCACCACTACACCAAAACGGTCGTCAATGCTTCACGTACGCTTTAACTTCGTCCGCTCGCGTTTCTCTGGGCACTACTGGTAAAGTCGGCCGGAAATCGCCTACTAACAATACAGTAACTCCTCCCATTTGACAATTATTATTCCTAATACCTTGTAGAGATCTATTTAGGACATCGAAACCTCCTTTATAAGCCATAGTACTCTCATCCTCAACAATCAATTTCGTTTTGCGTTTGTTTAGGTATATTGCAGAAAGGGATTTCATTGTAAAAGAAATGAAAAGGAAATTCAACACGGAGTGTGCAGTTTTACCTCCTTCCAGCAGCGTGGCAGCAATTCCGGACAATGCGACCGCTAAGACATTTTACGATTGCTTCAGTTTTAATAGATAAGTGTTGCCTGTTCTACAGGAGCATTCAAAAAAGATATCACCTACACCTGCGTCGAAACTGCAAAATATATTATAATGAACGGATTGTGTTTTCAAACATATGTGTCAAAATAAAATGTAATTTAATTCAAAAACACTACGGAATATTGATACCAACTTCGAAGCAAATAAATTTCTACCCCCTTTTAACCCCGTTAGGGGATGAATTTCGATAAAATACGAAACACGTCTTCAAACAATTCTGTTAAAGAATATTATAGATTGGACCAAGAAATCACGTTGTCTCATACAAACTTTGCCCCCTTTTTCACCCCCTTAGATGTAGAATTTCGGAAATACCGTTATTAGCGGATGCCTACGTCATACAAAGAACACACATTCCGAGTTTCAGGTCTCTACGATCAGAGGTTTAGGCTGTACGTTAATCCGTCAGTCAGACAGTGAGTCAGTCATTCAGGACAAAGCATTTTATACATATAGATTAATAGCAAATACAGTGATTTGCGAAAATTCAAACAATATTTCTTATACGGATCAGCTGCAAAGAGTGGTTAGTTTCTGTGGTCTTTATAAATCGTATCTATGTATTTATACTATTACGAATAATATAATAAATTGATATAATCTCTCGAAATTATAAACATGCTTGCACCATACAAATTTTTTCATATTTTCTACCAATGTTTTAAAGTAGATGTGATATTGTTAAGGAAGTCATTAACTGATAATAACGAATAATTTGAATAATGTATGGTGTCGTACAAATGAAAAATAAACCGAAGGTATTTACATTACACATTTTCACATTCACAGCTTAAACAGTTCATTTTAACGATAATAATTTATATTTGAAATGTTGTATGGCAAGGATAACGTGTTCAGTGTTTTTTGTTACACTGGTAGGTAATATACCTAAATATTACATCTAAATGCACTTGCTATACCTACACTAGTGTTGTATGACAACATATTATACGATTTCACATATATATATATAATGTTCTTTCTATTTAAGCTTTTATTTTATCATACCCAAACATTATATGGACCTCGAATACACAAGGAATATATTATGGTGAAGGATGGCTTTATTTTGTAAGCGATAACGGTACTAACTTTTTACTGAATTTCTCGACAATTCCAACCGACACAAAAGATATGATTTTCGGTGATGCTTATTTTTATTTATACACCAGGTATTGTCCTAATATATAATTATTATGCCTTATTAATAATTTAGTTTGATTTTTGTAAAGTTCGATTTCCACAATGCAGTAATTCGAGTCGGTTTCAAATAATAGTATTTTAGCAACATGTTTGTGTTACCTTTATATTTTTTAATTTAATATTAATCAACAACTATTCACCTTTATATAAATATAACATATTGTTTCCAGAAATAACATGGATAAACCTGAAATTATTAGAATTCCAGGCAACAATCTTCCTTTAGAAAGTTACAACTTTAATAAATCTAATGACATTATAGTTGTAACACACGGATGGCTTTCTTCAGGAAATGTAAATTGGTTACGGAATATGAAATATTCACTTTTAAGAGAGTATGATTTGAATGTGATTATAGTCGACTGGAGTGAACTGTCGAAAAATATCATTTACCCTTTTGCAGCGTTTAGTACACGCTACGTTGGGAAACGCATTGCGAAATTGTTAAATTCTATAAAGAAAACGTTCATAATTAGCGGTAGGAACATTCATTTAATCGGCCACAGTCTTGGAGCACATATAATGGGGTATGCGGGAATGTTTTCGGAAAATAAAATATCCCGCATCACAGGTAAAATTAGTTATAATTTTTCCTGACTAGAGTCAGGAAAAACGGACGTACGACTCAACCTCATATCAGATAAAATTAACAATTAAGTATTCTTAAATAAGAATTTTGTTCAGGATTGGATCCTGCTCGCCCACTTTTCGAAATACCAGAAATATCAGCTGACTATCGTCTTGATAAGAGTGATGCGGATTTTGTAGATATATTACACACTTGCGGAGGAGTATTAGGTTACATGGCAAGCTACGGTCACGCCGATTTTTTTCCTAATAACGGTCGGCCGATACAACCTGGATGCAATGGAGTTCGTCAAGTAGCCGGTAAGAAAAATTAAAAGAAGAAAAAATATTTAAATACGGTAAATAAAAAAGAGAATATATTTAAATTGAAAAAACCGGCCAAATACGAGTCCGCGACTCGCACTAGAACGGCTCCGTAAGCCGAACCTACATGTAAATACAATACAACATTTAAAGTGTCTACATTAACGAGACGGACGGACAGCGGAGTCCAAACACAATCCAAAGAATTATTTTATCGTTCAATGTACCCGACTAGTCGGTGAAATTCTGCGGGATGGGCTGAGCAGCAGAAACCAGAAGGCCATACCAGGCCAGACTTACTGACAATTAGGGCTGACGCTGTTGTTCAAAATGTATATAATAAATATCTATAATAAGATTCAGTCGCCATTACAAAGGTTAAAACAAATATATTTCATGTTGATTTTGTAAATCATAAACATACCTATTTACATACTAAATTAACATATAAATTTTTAATTTGTTTTAAATCAGTAACACCCACAGGCTAATTCAGTTCAATAATATTATGTCGAATAATTAAAACTTATAACAATTTAATTTCTATTTACCACGTTGATTGGACCACGATGTTTTTATGCTATGGTATGAGGGTCATTTGAAAAGTTCGTAGCCTAATATAATATTTAGGAGGATGCAATTTATTTGAAACTACCCTAATTTTGAAGCTATATTATTCTTGAGCAAATGCATAAAATTTCATTTCCTTATTTGCATTCGTTACAGTTTATCACACTATAACGTTGAACAAGTAGTGATAATTTAAAACAATCGATGTATTGATAAAAAACAGCCAAGTAGGTACGAGTCGAACTCACGCACCAAGGGTACCGTAGGTATATTATATTCCGTACCATTATCTATAAAAACGCCAAAAAGAAAAAATCATGTCTGTTGTATGGGAACCTCCCTTAAATATTGTTTATTCTGTTTTTTAGTTTTTTGAAAATTTGTCTGTATTTTTTTTTAAAGCGGCAGCGGAAATACATCATCTGTAGCCTCAGATTAGCCACGAAACATACATTTACATAAATACAAACTGAATAACTACAATCCAATATTCAAATTAAAAAAAGCATTTCTAATACGTCTGAAATAAAAATTAATCGATATTTCTACTTATAATATACCTAAAAAAAAAAAATTAAAAAAACTAAATGACATGTCCTCATGTGACCGCCGCGTTTGAGTCTAGTCAATCGAATTCTCGCGAAAAGAAGGTCGTTTTCGCGTGATATTTTTTGAATGATATAAAAGAAGAATATAAAAGAAGCGAAATCACATCCAATTTTTAAAAAAATCCGTTAAAAGACTACCTTAATAATGGGGACGATTCAAATTAAGTTTGTTTTTTATATTTATTTTTTTCTTATTTTGGTATTCTTGACTATAAATTCTATAACATACTTTTGGTATATTGATAAGTGTATTGCGCTATGTTTATATTATATATGTATAATGTGTGAGTATTTTTGTGTAGATATTTGTATTTAAGTTTATAATAATATAACTGCACCACCTACTCGTTTTCTGTTATTAAATTACTCCAACATATCTCGGGTTGTCTGGAAGAAATTGCCAACTAGCCATAAGACCGCCCTTTGTACTTCACATTTTTTTTGTAATTATTTTTTAAACGATGTTATATTATGACCAAATTACTCAAAAATTTATAAATTATAGCCTATGTGTTATTCTGATGTAAGTATATAAGCTATATTACTGTAAAGTTTCATCTAAATCCATTCAGTAGTTTTTGCGTGAATGAGTAAGAAACATCTAGACAAACTTTTACATTTATAATATTAATTACTATTAGATTAATTACTACTAGTTAAAATACTATTAATAGGATATTAGCAACATTAGGGGAATCTGGACCTTCGTATGCTACTGTAAAAAAGTGGGTAGCAGAGTTCAAACGTGGTCAAGAAAGTGTCGAAGATAACCCACTTTTTTTTAACAGACGCCAGAGCTGCACGTCAATCCCAGCAGGCCGAATACCCTAACTAAAACCCATCGATTACGTCGTGCGCCGTAATGGGACGCCATGGGGTCGCTTTCGCATTCAACCATGACGCCCCGGCGCAGGCTCGTCGGCCCCTCCATGTAATTGTCCGGTCTCGACCGGTCCCCTCTGCCGAGGCAGAGAAGTAACAGTAGCGGCCCAACCACCGAAGCTGGGCCACTTGCCACCGGCTCTCCTCCGCAGAGCAGAAGATTGCCAGCATTGAGCGACACAACCCCCGCCGCCGGATCGCACTCAGACAGCCCTACAAGAACTGCAAGGAGCCAGGATCAACCCAGGCGGCCCGCGCACCACGCGCCACCTGCACAGAGCGGCTGAGCGAACCCATCCGCTCCTGCCACCGAATGGGGGAAAATCTCCCCTTTATTTCTCCGCGCCTTCTCGGCGCCACACGTACCGTGCCCCAGTGCTCCAAGCGTCGACACCCCCTTGGACACACGACCCCCGGTTTAGATGCCTAACCGGCGGCAACCATTGTTGCCACCTGCCATGCAGTCCTGTCGCCACAGCCAGCGACAGCTAGAGAACCATCGCTGGCCACGCCCGGGGTAGCCACGGTCAACGTAGAGCCGACCATGACTGGGGTGGCCACAGCGCAAGACTATGGCCCCGGCGCACCATTGCGCTTTCGCGCCCCCTTTTCTCCACGCCCTCTCGGCGCCACTCCCTCACCGGCCACACATCCGTGCTACATCCTCCGCCGCGCTTTCGCGCCCCACCCACTACCGGACGCCCAGCTACCCCAGATGACGAGCCTACACACCAGCTGGTCCAGGGTGCCCGGTGGTTTGCGCGTCTCAGCGCCCGTCAACAACTGCGCTTTCGCGCCTCCAGGTGGAAGGGGAGAGCAAGTCATACCCCTCCTGCGCTTTCGCTATGTATCTAAAATATCAATACATTTGTTCGTTGCATCCGAGTTATGTGGGAAATAGCAGAGACCATTTGCATCTCATCTGAACAAACGCACCACATAATTACCACTGAGCTGCACTTTTCAAAGGTGTCTGCGCGGTAGGTGCCTCGGCTACTTTTAGTTGAACAAAATCGCGTTCGACTAACAATTTCTCGAGACTGTTTGGAGCTGTTTGAGGCTGACCCAACTAAATTTGTTGTAATTTGTGACTATGGATGAAACCTGGGTGCACCAACATACTCCTACTACTAGAGATATAAAATTTTCGCCGAGGCCAGCCTGTCGCTGGAGGGATCCTGTTGGCTGCTGATCTGGCACCCTCCAATTAAAGCGGCTGAAGGCTCCCGCAGGGGTTTGGTACGGTATTGCACTCCCAAAGCGCCGAGTCCGACATAGATCTAGGACTGCCACCCGGGCGTCCTGGATATCATCCGTAAATGGATTCCCCTGCGACAAAAAAAAAGGATCTCCAGCTGTGAAAAAAGCTAGTGATTTGATCGGCCGGTAAAGTCGCTGTCAGCGTCAGTTTTTTGTGATACGAAGAGTGTTATCATGGTGGACTGCTTAGAAAAGGGTCAAACAATAAACTCGGCCTATTATTGTAACCTACCTGTGACGTTTACGTGATTACATTTAAAAAAATAACGTCCAGGATTGTTACAAAGAAAAGTTTTGTTTCATCAGGATAAGCTCAAAAACTTAAGGAGTCAAAAATGTTCTACAAAGGTTAGTAGTTAGAGGTTAAGGCTGCTGTCGACACATATTTTGAAGGTATGGACGAAGGTTTTTTTAAAGCAGGTATAGACTACAGAAGAATAAGAGAAGGTATAGAAGCCCTGCCCGGCCGATGGAAGAAATGTATAGAACTCGGGGGAGAAAATATTGAAAAATAAATAATAAATAAGTCCTACTTATCTTTTCATTTTCCTTTATAGGCTACGAACTTTACAAATTACTTTCGTATTAAATTAACCTATGGGCTATGAGTATACCTATAATTTTAAAAATCAAAACTGTCAGATCAGTGTTTATTGCATGCAAAAGCTGTTCCAGGTATTAAATATGCAACGTTTTGATAACGTTGGAGGTGAAAAGGGTAATATTTTTTAATTCGAAAATAAAACGTAACGTGCGCATATCTTAATTTTCAATAAAACAATGGACCATCTCTACGTCTTACAATATGTATCTGTACATACATTTATTGCTTCTTACTCAACGACACTAAGCGTTGATAACGTTGACACTTTGAAAAAGTTAATTTTTTTATTTGCTCCCAATTTACCTAATTTTGTTAGATAAGTACCACTCCAGTTTGGGATCGGTCCAATAGGTTCCAAGTAAACCGACTTAATACACAGATACATCAACGACCTTCTTTGGTTCCTTTTAAACTTACAAGGAAACTATCTCCGGTGTCCTCCTCCGATTTTGATGAAACTGAGATATGTTATTCTCCGTCGAAATCTAAGAGACACGTATTTTTGAAGTGAAACTTCTTAATCGGGGTTGGAAAGATTTTTTCGTTACGCGCCATCTTGGTCTTGATTATTGCGTATTTTAGTCGTTTTTCAATAAACACATGCGCAAGGAAGATTCCTAGTGGTAGTAGATGAAATCCTATATATATACAGGGTGACTGGTGAATTACCATCGATATTTGGGGAGAACGCTCGGCGCGCGGTTACCATTCGGGTCATGCAATAAAAATAGGTACTTAATTTTTGACCAAATTTTCATAAATTTCAATTCAAATAAATGAAGCGATGACACTTTTCCAGTCATGCCGGCGGCACATGCACAGGTGTTGTAATGTGTCGCTTGTTCACACCTAAAAATTGCCAAAGTCACATAATTTACCTAGTCAACAAATTTGTTGCTTAAACGAGTAAAATATCTTAGTATTTTTGCCTTTCCTAAGCCAGGATTAAAGTATTAAGGGGGACTGGATCATGCTTGTTTATCCTGCTACCCTGTTTACACGTGGCGGCGTTTGGACGTAGATAAACTACCTGTTTTGTGTCGAAAGTGCAGCTAGCTGCTAGGGTGTCCAGACGATGCGTAAATAATTGGATAATTGTTGAGTAACTTTACTTAAAAGTTTATTAATATTTACCTATTTTTTTTACATGATTCGAGTGGGAACCGTGCGCCGAGCGCTCTCCCCGAATGTCGATGGTAATTCACCAGTCACCCTGTATATAAATAGTTAAACTAAATAAATCAAATATCAAATTGAAGCGGTCATTTCAAAAACCTCATAAGTCACTCAATTAGAATTTTTCAGGAATTAATAAAAACTGTTTCATGCACAAACAAATGAGTTTTGAAGGAATTTTTTATGCTTAATTAATTATTTGAGTAGCAAGAAATATAAATAGAGAATAACCTTCACAATTTATTAATAAGAATAATGAAAAAAAACCTAAAAAACAGTTCTTGACTTATGTTGTTTTAGCAAGAAATAGGGTTAGTGGTATAAATAATTTAACTAAACCAATATGTAGTAATAACTAATAATTATATTTTTTATAGCTTACTATTGCAAATTACATTTAAAAATAACCTTATTAACATTTAACTCTATTAATTTGTTATGTTTTAATATCTTTAAGGTACATAGTCATATTCTCCATCATTCGCATCTAGATTATCATTATCTTTAACGTTTGCAGTTGTACAGCTAAAATGTTGTTATGAAATGGCATATCCTCTTCTAGAATGCTATCCTGAAAATTGTCTATGTTTTTTTTTTTAAATTTTATTTTTTATTAATGGGCACTTTAAAATCAATGGAAGTGAACCAGAGGTTGTAAGTTTTTTTAATAATAAAATTAATGTTTAAACAATCCATCAATATATTCCTCAGCTATGATAGTACCTTTTCTATCGGAATCATACTAAAAACTCATGTATGTCGAAGATGCGATTTTTTTTTCTGTTCTTTTGGGACTTTTTCCCATAAAGATTCAGTTGACAAGCATGTTTTTTTTGCGAATTTGGCCACCATTTCTTAAATTTTATAACATCTTCAGTTAAAGATTTTAATATTGTTGAACTTATCAGAACACAGCAAATTAAAAATGTTAAACTCAGTCATAAAACTACTCCCGCCATCTAAGTAGTGCATGCAAAAACCTCTTTAAGTTACTGACTAATGTTGTTTATGCAATGAACGTATTTTACATGGTATTATTTGAAGAGGAAGGAATGTATTGACTTACATGGTTTTTACCCACAATACGTATATCCTTTTAAGGAACCATTTTCAGCAAAAAAAAGCATGTTAGAAAAAAATGTGACTTAAGAGGTTTTTGAAATGACCGATTCAATTTTGAATGCTACAAAATGTGGCTTTCGCAGGGTTTTGAACTTGCAGCTCTCGAACGATATACGAAAATCAATTCGCGTTGGCAGCCACTGCGCTAGCAATCTCTAAGATTATTGAGTGAAATTAAGTATCACTATATAGAAGTTTGCAGTTATTGTATGATGTATTCTATAGTGAGTAGGTAATTCGAATATAAATATGTCCGAACGCAAACACAGGACTCATATAATTACGATCGTATAAAAAGTCAACTGTTTTCATTATAAGTTTCACTTCTGACGAGTGTACGCTAGTACACGCAATTTAATTTTTTTTTATCTGCGGAAAAACATTTCTAGGGGGTGAAACTACCCCTCAAAATTTAGCCTACAAAGGGGTGTTTTTCCAGTTTCGCATACTTGCAGTTTAAATAATCGAATGGGACCAATTGCATAATTTTTAGGATGGAAAATCATGAAAAATGCTTTTGGTTTAATAATAAAACAATGGAAAGAACAAAAGTTATAAGGGTTGAAAATCACAAAAGTTTTATAAAAAAAAACTATTCGATGGATTTCAACGAAACCAACGGCAATCGAAAGAGGAAAAAAAAGTAGAGTATACGTCTTTCGGGGTTTTCCCGAAAAATTAAGTTTAGGGGGTGAACATCCCTTAAGCATATCTACATTGACCACCAAGAAAATATCGTTTTTTATACTAATTTTGATATGAATTCACCAATAATAATTTTTTCGTACATTTCTCGCATTTAGAAAATAATAATAATATTATATTTCAATATTTTACTTACTTTTTCACTTCTCATCCCAAACTTTATTTTGTGTATCGGGACATCAAATATTATAAATGTCATGTAATGTGAATCTGCATTGGAAAAAAAAAAGAATTAATGCTTATAATATATGCTTTACTATAATCAATTTTAATTTAACAATAAGTCACAAATGATTTTTTACAAAAATATTGAAAAAAATATTTAATATTTCTGATGTTTATGAAATTTAATATTAATATATACTAAAAATATAATTCTATCTTTTTTGTATGAGATAATAATGAATGATTATTATGATTATAATAAATCATTATAAGCATTTTGCTGTAGGTTTCGTTGAAATCAATCGAATAGTTCTTTTTTTATAAAAGTTTTGTGATTTTCAACCCTTATAACTTTTGTTCTTTCCATTGTTTTATTATTAAACCAAAAGCATTTTTCATGATTTTCCATCCTAAAAATTATGCAATTGGTCCCATTCGATTAATTTAAACTACAAGTATGCGAAACTTGAAAAACACCCCTTTGGAGGCTAAACTTTGAGGGGTAGTTTCATCCCCTAGAAATGTTTTTCCGCAGATAAAAAAAATACGTGTCTCTTAGATTTCGACGGAGAATAACATATCTCAGTTTCATCAAAATCGGAGGGGGACACCGGAGATAGTTTCCTTGTTAGTACGGGACCTAAAAATAGAATTATTTTCTATGAACTCTATTATATTTAATGTAATTTTCAACAAGCCATTTATTTGAACTTTAAAACACTTTTTTACTAATTTTCATTTACAGATTCATGCAGTCACGGTAGATCCCATGAATATTTTGAAGAATCAATACAATACACGAATAAAACAGGTTTTATTTCCTATCCCTGTGAAAGTTGGGAAAAATTTAATAACGATGAATGCAAAGAAAATTCAACAACTATGGGATATCATACTTCAGCCCAAAATATCGGAAATTTTTATCTACACACTCGGAACGAATCGAAATATGCAAATAATACGTATGAGATGTCGTTATAGGAAATAGGAAATATGAAAATGAAAAATCTTCTCAAAAAATGTTTTTTATTCTTCTATCAAATGAAAAATATTAGATTTTTTTTTCTTGTAATTTCATTAGTGAATACAACTGACACATCGATCAATAAATATTTGAAACAATAAAGCACATGTAAAGGACAGGACTTTAAATAGTTTTTAATTTTTCATGGTCGCTAACGGTATGATTTATATGTACCTAGTTCTTGATATTTCGGCACCATTGTAAGTGCTATGGTTACGGGTAATAAAATCTGTGCGGGTGAACGTTTTTTTTTTATTTGCAATGGTGCCGATATATAGCCAAAAATAACCAACAGATAATATAGTAGATATATCCCGTTTTACATATAAATCATAAGACTTTATTAGGAACTACAACATTTTCACAATACTAATAATTATATTACCAACAATTACTTAAGTTATACATCTTATCTTCCGATCTGAAACAAATAAAGTGTTATTAATAAAAACTATAAAAATATTTAAACATCTTTAAAAAGTTAATTAATCAGATAGAATATTAGATACATCATGTATCAGACGGGAAAAGAAGACAAAAATAAATAAATCATGATACTTTAGCAATCTATTACCGGGATCATGAATTTACTTCATTAAGCCCTTTCCATAATAAGTATATTATTATATAAATATGAAAAAGGTCCCATATAAAATTTTTATGTCCCAAAACTCAACGTCAAACCAAAACCTGTTTTGTAGCGTATATTATACGTTCATATTTTCAGTGACTAATCGAAACGTATTTTCAATTTTGTGGATCTCTTATCTTAAAAATTAAAGTGAAAGGTGTTGCTAGAGACTGAGTGATAATTTTGAAAATGAAACAATTTATCAATTTGACTACTGCGAAGAGGCTTTCTTTATACATTGGACTTTTCAAACTTATTGCACAAAATAACTAGCAGAGCAACATTTGCAATTTATTTTTCGTTACTGTGCTGAAATATCAGGTTTTTTTTCTAGTCACTTATTACTTAAATATTATACAGGATGTTTCAGAACTCAACGTCAAACCAAAACAGGTGACAGGATTGATTGTAAGCATCATGAGAAAAATCAGAAAAAAAATCTATCCCATGCAGTTTGGAAATTATGGGCATTTAAGCAAAACTTAGAAATTTGGTCAAACTGTTTATACACAGTTCAAATGTACCAAGAGCTTGTGCGAATAAAAAACATGTGACTAGAAAAAAAAACCTAATATTTCAGCACAGTAACGAAAAATAAATTGCAAATGTTGCTCTGCTAGTCATTTTGTGCAATAAGTTTGAAAAGTCCAATGTATAAAGAAAGCCTCATCGCAGTAGTCAAATTGATAAATTGTTTCATTTTCAAAATTATCACTCAGTCTCTAGAAACACCTTTTACTTAAATTTTTAAGATAAGAGATCCACAAAATTGAAAATACGTTTCGATTAGTCACTGAAAATATGAACGTATAATATACGCTCCGGTGACAATGCTCAGGAAAACTTAGCTTATATATATAATAGTTTATATAAGCTTTTGATGCAAACGGGTTAAGATAACAAGAAATGACATGTAGATATTATAATTAATTTAAAAATTAAAAAATTGTTTTGATTTATTCGTATTATCAATTTATTTTAGAATTTATAAATTAAATTTACCTTTGAAATAAAATCGATATCCGCAATATTTGGTCGGTGATCTGTAATGAAATATTAATCATCGTAATTTCAAAACGGATATGGTTGAATGTTGATTGCTTTATGATTCAAAGTTTAAGTTTAGTCAATTTAATAGAGTATTTACATTAATTATTACTTTTTTTTATAAATAAAAAGATAGATATAAATATCTGAATGGAAAAATTTGCAATCCGTGCTTATCAAGTTTACTAAGTGTTTAAATTTGGTTTTTCTCGTTATTCGGAAAACCCTGCGAAGAAGGTACAGCATATAAACGCGATTTGTTATTTTAAGTAGATTCGATTTGCTGCAAAGCAGCAGGCGGAAGCGAATTATTTTAGATAAAACTAAGTAAGACGTTTTAGAGAATAAAACGTCATCTGACAATATTAGTTGTACAGGCAATATTATTTTCACTAATTATAATGTGGAAAAATTCTACTAGACAATTAATTTAAATATGTAATATGTATAGTCTTTGAAACTGAAGGTTTTAGAATCTGTTAAATATTAACATTGATTCTACTTTTAATTTCACATAATAACTAATGTTTACTTATTTCGACCCATCGTTACAAAATTTTGATGAAAATAAATATTGGAAAGTTTAGCGAAATAAATAAATTTCTCCTTTCACATGGTATTTAAACTTTTGTTCATATTTTGAAATGGATACTGAATTAAAATTAATTAAGTATATATAATGAAATCGAAGCTGTTGTTTGTTGATCAATCCGTAACGACGTTAGCCGCCCACAATATCTGTGAACAAATAATACTAGTTTCATAAAGAATACAATTTATTGTTACTGAAGAAATTATCAATTACTAATTTCAGATCGTGATTTTTATGCAGCATTATGCATCAGTCGGGAAAAGAAGACAAAAAAATAAATAAATCATCATATATAGACTATACACAATTTTTTAAAGATACGATTAAGATAAGATACTATTCTTAAAAATGTAAGAATAATTATTTAAATTCTTAATATTAATCTTCCGAATATGTTACCTTAATGTAGCGTTTCAGCGGCAAGCAATTTCTAGACCTTTCACTTTAATCCACCTGTAGAAGAAAATACTAAATGTTAAAATACTCGCAATAAGACTTAAAAACTAGTTTTATTACAAAATAAAGTAAGTTCTAAAAGCCTATAAGTAATTTATCTCATTAGCGGTTTGAGTTCGCTATCTT
Source organism: Euphydryas editha (assembly GCA_036937285.1). Lineage (NCBI taxonomy): Eukaryota > Metazoa > Arthropoda > Insecta > Lepidoptera > Nymphalidae > Euphydryas > Euphydryas editha. Next base: position 8,753,633 of record JAUPFZ010000011.1, read on the forward strand.
ATATCTGCAACATAACGAAAAAGGCGACTTTTCGACCAAAACCTTCATTTGGGTAATCTTGAAAAAATAAAAGAAACAATTAATCTTCTAGAATTTGTGACGCTATTTTACTAATTTTGCAAGTGAACATTAGTGTTATAAAATATATTTATTTGTATAGTAAAATTAAACTTACATATATCAGTTAAAACAAATTAGATTTTTAAAATTTTACAATATTACACATATTTACAATGCAAAACAAACTAATTATTTAGACAGTTTTGATATAAATTATGTCCGCGTGGAATGGTGCCAAGAATACTGGCAGCATTTCCCCGTTGAATCACAATTCTGATTCTCCCGGCAAAAAAAAAACGTAGTAAATTAATTACACTTTTACGGCTGTATAGTTAATTATAATGTATTTACTTTAAAATTCACTATGATTCTATAGAGTTATGTTTTATAACTAAAATGTCGTAAATGTTACTGAATGTTAATGAATATGATACTTTTTATGACAACAAATATTTATTTTATAGTAAATTATGATTTCAAATCATAAGCTTGTTAAGGTTTTACATTAAGCGGTTAGTATATTTTTAATCATCTTGATAATGACCACCACCATTTTTTTTTTGTCGCAGGAGAATCCATTTACGGATGATATCCAGGATGCCCGGGTCGGTAGTCCTAGACCTATGTCGGACTTGGAACTTTGGGAGTACAATACCGTACTAAACCCCTGCGGGAGCCTTCAGCCGCTTTAATTGGAGGGTCCCGGATCTGCAGGCAACAGGATCCCTCCAGCGACAGGCTGGTCTCAGCGAAAAGGCCAAACTTCTCCTCCATGGGAACTGTCCGGCTAACCTCTGAACAGTCCCGACGACGCCGTGTCTAACAGGACCGGGTTCCCATCCCGGCCCGACACGGGCACAGGGGCGTTACTGGAGGCGCATTAAGTAGCTCCTCCTACGCACCCCCATTCGTCGCCCACGGATTGAGACCACGTCGGCGGCCTCCTCTCTCACCCACTCGTCGACCTCCTGTGACATTACTGTCTCGCAGAAGGAGACCATCGCCTTCCAGGACTCGTCGTCGCCGAGCATCGCGGTGATGACGCTCGGGAGCAACAAGTCCTTTTTGAGGACCGACGTCAGACCTTGACGCAGCGCCGCCCATCTCGGGCACACCTCGAGGGTGTGCTGGGTAGAGTCCATCGCCGCGCCACAATCGTGACATTCAGTCGTCGGCTCCCTCTGGGCCGTCCGGCACAGGTAATCACCAAAGCAACCGTGCCTGGTGAGAACCTGCGTCAGACGGAAGGTGAGGGGCTTGCCTTTTCGACGCATCTACCGCTCAAAGACCGGGCGAATGGCAGCCATTACGCGTGTGCCGAACGGCTGCCCCGCTAGGTGCCACCCACCTCCGCATAAGTGCTTCCTGCCCTATCCGACGCATCCGTAGGATCCCGTCCAACTTAGGGTTCTCACCAAGAGCCCTCCTACCCGAGATGTACGAGTAGGTCTCGGCAAGAACTTCCGCCACGAGTTCCCACAGGGGGGTCGCCGGCTAGAGCAGTAGCTGCAGCCTACGATACCGTACGGTACCCCCGAATCACCCTCACCGCATGACCACCACCAGGCTAAACATATTCAATGACGTCTCCGTGATCAATAGAGTGGAAATCGGGAGTTATCACCTTTTAGTTAGGAGCATATTGAATATTAATGTTAAACTCGAACGGTCTTGCCTAACAAAGTGTGCAACACTCGGACATAGAATCGGACCTTCCAGCTCGAATTATCTAATCGTTTCGATCGTCTTTGCATAATCGTGGACGATATAAACAGTAGGTTAGTAAACACCGTCCATACAGTTGGGGCAAGTTTTACAAACCCAGCTGTAATAATAGCCCCCAAATCTCAGATCAAACTCAAAATCTCATGGCAGAACGACGCTTATTAAACCCACAGTCATCTAGAGACGTCAAAACATATAGGCGGATCAATGTAACATCGATGTAGAGATGATAAGAAGGTAAAAAAGTGTGCATAGTTTATATTTCTAACTACAATTATTCAGAAATTCGCTACTTGTACTCTACCTACGAAATCATTATAATCCTAAATTTTATTTTTCCTTAATATGCTAAAGTATTTGGTGATGATGTTTTGTCCAGTGTGGCGATTCTGTAACTCGCTATGCTGTCGTTATGGACTCATAACGATAAGTTTCGTTATGTTACCGACCGCGTCGCTATTATAACGACAAATGCGATTCTGTACACTATTCATAGCGAGTTTTGTCGTTATTAGTAACGAAGTGTCGCTATGATGTAGTTACGGTGCTAGCGGATAGCGAGGCTCAGAGACCCCCTCGGTACGCTATAACGATCATTATAACGACACTTTGCACACGAGCAGAGGAGTGGTGTGCGTTTCCCATATTTTTATTGACTCCAAGAAAGTGCTCAGAAAGTGAAAAATAATTACGCCGTTTGAAATAACAAGTAAGTAAAACTTTGCAGTAATTGGGAATTATCAATAAAGATTGACTTCAGAAAAAATTGTAGAATAGATTTCATTATTTTCCAAAAAAAAATCACATAACCTATAAATTGTAGTATTGCTCTGAAGAACCTACAAAGTTGCTTAGATATAATTATTCATTTCTTTCATTAATAATTATTTTTTACTATTAAGTCTATTATTTACGCTGTTTATTTTATTATCTTCAATCTCATTAATAATTAAAATTAATCAAAATTAGTCAAAAGCTACACAAAAACATGACATATAATTCACAGCATCACACACAACATGTGTTACAAACATCGTTGATTATAATACTAACTTCCCAACCGAAGTCATAGTAACGATGCAAACAAAACAAAAATGCACTTCACTGAATTGATATATTTATATTTACAATGTTCAATATACGTTGGATTTGACACTGACTGATTGTGCGCGCCTCGATTTAAATCACAGATACACAATACACTATTTTAAGGCGAGTTTCGATAAAATTCTAGTTATTTACTAAAGATTTGTCACATACGTCACTTTCTGTCGGTGTCCATAACGACGATTCGTTATCCCATTCTGTAACGTCGAAGTGTCGCTATTAGTAGGTACAGAATCACACCGTCGTTATAGAACTTATCGTTAGCCTTCGTTCACACGGCATTGTCCTGCACGTTTTTTTGCAGTATACGTCTTAACGTATAAATAGTGACCATACAATTTACATAGATCCATTCACACGTCGATTCTACTGCAAAAAAACGTGTACCGCTTATACGTTTAAACGCATACTCAACGGACTTGTCAAGCAAATCGAATGAACTTTGACGTATTCGGTTCGCAGTGGCATATGGTATAGCTTTGTCTTCTTCACACGACACGATGTCACGTTTTTTATCGAATAGCAACCGAAGAAGCGTTTAGTACCTGAGCGTCTTTTGGAGGGGTGGTACATATTTTATGTTGGATTTGGTTTGATATTCAAAATGGTTGAGGAATCTTCTATAGATAACGAACTATTAATTTCTTTAGTGGAACAAAATACCGTTTTATGGGATAAAACTTGGGAACTTTATAAAAATCGCGTCGCAACTCAAGCGGCTTGGAAGGGAATCATGGTAATAATTGATTCTAATTTTGAAAAAAAGGAAGAAAAATATTTTTTTTTAATTAATAGGATGTACCCAAAACCTTCTGTTTTGTCGGCGGCGAGACCGTTGGCGCCTTCGATACTAATATAAAAGTACAACCAAGCGTGGATGCATCAGTGACGTCTACTCACTGTGACAACTGTGTGGAAACTGCGGCTATTCGTTTTTACACGAATGAAAATTTACCATATGAACACCCGGTTGACTATACGTTAAAAAAACGATTACAAAAAAACGTGCAGTACAAAGCCGTGTGAACGAAGCCTAAGGAAACAAAGCTTTTATTGAAATCTACTGATCATAGACAAAATAAAAACGATTCCTTGATTTACTTGATTAAACCTTCCACTGCGAGTTTAAGATATATGTGCGTTTGTTTTCACTACTATTTGATATATAATAATGCGGCATTAGAAACAGTTAAGTCAGGCTTACTTTTAACGAAACTCGAAGAGCTCGCGTTCGTAACTAGCGAAGCGTATATCGATGTGGGGAGACATGCGGTCTTATAGTTTAATGATCGACACTGAGGACCTGTTTCTCCGGTTGCTGATAAAGTTTATCTCGCACATAAGTAATTGGCTTTATCAGCAGGTGGTTTCATCTTTTCTAATAAACTATAAATTTTATCTTCACAGGTTACGAATATAAATATTTGGCATATAGTGGTGGTTGATGGTTAAAAAGAAAAATTGGTATAAGCTTGTATCTATTGGATACCGTTATACGTCATATATTTGTAATTTACAAAATGAACTGTATTCAGTAAAATATTTTAAATAACACATATCTTAATATAAACCCATTTTAGACTCGCAATACTTAGGTTTTATTCAAGAACGATTTAATTAAAAAGCCGAAAACTTGAAATATTGATTAGAAAGCTTTTAATATTTATTTTTAATAATATGTTAATTTAGACAAGTGAAGATGTTTTTTGTCATTAAAATTAGTATTTCGATTAAAATTTGATTTTTACGTTATTTCAAGACCATGATATTTTAAGAACGAACAAAGATAAGACATACACTATATATGCAAGATCAGCAATCATCAGATCAGCAAGATAGAACTTATTCTCTATATTATGCAGTAGTTTCAATGTAAATTATACTAAAATGTCGAAAAGCGCCTTTTTCATTAGCACGACAGATATGAGGAGAACCGCGCTTGACCGGCGTCAACGCAATACACGCAGCGTTCACGTTACATAACACAGCGCTCTTTTTTTAAGCAAAAAAAATTGAAATCTTTAAATTAAGTTTATAATGTATTTCCAAAGTTAATTATAGGATTCCTATAGCAATTGTGGAGCCTAGGGTATGTAAAATGTTAGTCAACTTTGATGCATGTCCGTAGCGGTGAAGAGATTAAACGTCGTATGAATAAGAAAGCTGAAAAACATACTGTACTATCTTAGAGCGTAAGCACACGGCGTATTTTAAACCCGCAGATGACGCGCAGATGATTCGCGTATACGCGCTTCAAACGAGATTCGAACCCAACCTTTATAAGGTTGGGTTCTTATGCACACGGGACGAGCGTGAAACGTGCCTCTACTGCACGTATACAAGCAGTTACAGCCATACAGACGTGCTGTAGTCGCTCGTAGCTTCCGTGCGATTACGTGAGCGCGCGCCTCTCTGCCCCTTTGTATGTGCATTTGCATTGCTTCAAACGCGGGTATACGCGCTTTATGCGCGCATCTGTATTATCAATTCAATAGCAACAATCAGCATCTACGGCGCCGAAAACACACGAACCTAAAACACATGAGTAAAGAAACCGTACAGAGTGAAAGCTTCTAAGGAGCGAGCAAAATTTATACCTATTTTGGTAGGGTTGGCATAGGAGGATAAAATTTAATAAACAATAATTAGTTGTTCAACAAGATGACTAAGTTTATTTTTGTTGTTTTTTTTTTAAATATTTTCAAAAGTAACTTTATCATTTTTCAAGGTATTAAAAAAAAATCTTCTATCAAATTTGATCTTTTTTAATGTTATTGCGATTTAAAAAAGAAAAAAAAATTATTATTTCCTAAATATTTTAGGAAACTTTTACACTTTTATATTAAAACACTATTAAAATAACATTAAAACACTATTTAAATTAATAAATTATCATTAAATGAAAACTCGACGCGCGAAGTTGCTGCTGCAGCCCTTGAGTTTAAGCATATTATAGGCCGGTTTCTCTCGTATGTGACGAGGCGCTTGTGCCGACGCACACACGCGTCTCATGCTTGTAGTAGTGTACCTATCGTGGCGCGCTTGTATGAAGCTTTGCCTCTGTACGGTTTATTTACTCATGTGCCTAAAACACGCGTCGTCTGCGCGTTTAAAATACACCGATTGCTTACGCTCTTAGAGGCATAGCACACGGCGCATTTGAAACGCGCAGACGAAGCGCGTTTTAGGTACGCGCGTTTTCGGCGCCGTAGATGCTGATTGTTGACGGAAGCTACGAGCGACTACAGCACGTCTGTATGGCTGTAACTGCGCGTATAAGCGCAGTAGAGGCGCGTTTCATGCTTGCCCTGTGTGCGTAGGTTACAAGGTTGCGTTCGAATCTTGTTTGAAGCGCGTATACGCGCGTCACCTGTGCATCGTCTGCACGTTTAAAATACGCCGTGTGCTAAGCTCGTGTTCTTAATAATCGTTGAAGGTATAGTCATATATTCATACTATGAAACATAGCATGATTTCCAAGACCCGATTTAGTCATTTCATTTATTAATTACATTAAAAATAAAGATATATTTTTATATTAAAAAACAAATTTAAAATCGACGGTAATTTTTGTTTCAAAAATACTAATAAATAAAATTTTTATACTTTAAAAAGATAAATAGAAAGTGAAACTTACCTTTATAAATATAGGCGCACCAACATCTAGCTAAATACGGAAACCTGTAAATATAATTTTGAAATTAATACTTGTAATCTTTCTTACACATACATTTAACGACAAAAGTTTATTGAAAATACTTTTCTTGTAGTTCAATATATTATTATCGTGGTATTTATATTATAATTAGGGTGATACCCTATTAAATATATAGGGTTATTTTAAAAATAAATTTAAATGTTTTATTTGATGTTACATGACAAAATCATATACATATAAATTTAGATTTAAAACGAAAATGTATTACAATATTAACTCTAACTATTTCTTTACTTATTTTTTTTTTTTGTTTTTACTTAAAATCTTATTATTATTTTTCATTTTAGGGGCTTCATTTAAGTGACAAAGTTAAAAACTGTGTTGTTTGATTGATTCGCATCTCAAATACTTGTATAAAAATCACGTTGAAATCATCAATTTCTAAGTGATTTCTATGCTCGTTTTAGAATGAAAAATATCTAGTGAAATTTGTTTTTATTATAAAAACACTGTTCTTCAATTCAATCTTTATTTATGTGGCAACATTTTTTTAAAATGACCAAACAGAACACTAGACATCAATTATGTTACTTTCGGGTAAAATATGCAAAAAAAAAAGTCAAATTTAAAAAATAATTGTTATGATCGAAGAAAAATTTTCAATCGTCTTTTATTTTTATTATGTATCGATAGTCGGCAATTTAGAGGTCAGACCCATATAATCTCTTGCGAAAACATTTAAGGATTTTCCCTCCGAAAGTTAAGTGTTTTGAGTATCAATAAAAATCGCATCACAAGTAATAAATAATTCTGAAATCGTATAGAAAGAAGAAAAACATCTTACGGATTTAAAACATTTTTAAATCGGTCAATTTTAGTATCGTTTGTCAATTCGAGTTTTAATACATGGTACACGTCATTTACATAATAATATAAGAAAATGATGTACACTATCTCGCCTTTTAATAATAATAACAAACACCTCACATTCAATGGCTCCTAGTAGGTTGTGTGCTGTGTCCGAGGTTCTGTACAATACAAGCACAAACGCCAAAACCACGATAAATATCTTGTATACAAATATTTCTCATGTGCAGGCATTGAACCCGCGACTGCTAGCGTATCAGCCAGTAGTATGGCTACTGCGCCAACAAGTGATAATCACGAGGCTTCAACCAGCAAATCCACCATAAGCCACTAAAATATGTTACTAGTCTAATATTCAGGCCACATTGTCAAACGTCGAGATTCGTGTCGAGTTTTCTTCAAATACACTGTATGTATGTATGTATGTAAACCTACAAATTAGGATAAATTTATATATTGCACGTAAAAATTACGTGTAAACTACTTTACGTCTTTCAATAAACCGACAACGCAAGAAGTACGGCCAATAACCTTATTTTGTTACGATAAAATCCAAATATGAATTTGCCTACAGCATTGCAGTGTTCGACTACACCACGTATCACACGCAAGAAACGTGTTCTCCTTATCACGATAATGTAGCCATAGCATAATATGCTTCTCAATGTTCATTCCCTACTTTGAACCGCTTATGACGCTACTTATATTTTTTTACTAAAAAATTTTTCTTCGTTTTATTATGTTTAAAACTACTGTTGAGAAAGCCTTTTCTTTCCTAGATCTAGTTAAAAAAAAATTATAAACGGCTCGCTTATATTACCTACCTTATTTATGTAACATAATATCGTGAAATACACTTTTGATTGCAAAGTTTTGTTATTACAAAAATAATCATGAAAGTGAATTTAAATGGAGATGAGCATTAATAAATAAGTAGGTATTGAAGTTTGTCATAAAAAATACATCTTATATGCACTAAGATATACAATCTTAACATGTTATTTTGCAAATATTTTTTGAAGTCAGGGCTTATCAAACAGCACCTATTATGCATATTAGTAAGATTTTTTTTCTTGAGAAAGCTGTCTATTGCATGTTCTAAATAGAACTTTGTTTTCAATATAAAGCTATTAGAAGAAGTCGAACTGCTCATTTGGCTCAATTAGACCAACAAAATTGACAACCAATACAAAAGATCGCTATATCTTAAAAATAATTTTAACAAAAGCTCGATTTTATATTTTTTACATTGCCTTTTTGTAAATTAATTGGAAGACTGTGATTCGTTGTCAAAAATTCGGTGATAGTTTATTTTTCACGCTGCTGGGCAAAGGCCTCTTCTCTCATGAAAGGGAATGAATGGGTACAATTCAATCCGCACGCCAATACATTTATTTTTGGACCAATGAGTCAATGTCCCGATGTCTTAATGATGCGCTGAGATTTATAAACGAGGCGATCAATAGGACATTATGGTTCTCCAGTAATATCTTTCGTACATTCTTCTGTCTTTCACTTTCTTCATATTTTTCAATTTATTCCATTCACTCTTTAAGTCAATGTCTCTTTTATTTTACTTCTATAGGTGTAACTTCTCCGATATTGTAATTCTTTCTGTAAAACACATAACCAAACGCATGTTACAACTTTAATACCCATTTTTTTTTCTAAATAAAAATATTCCATAATTTAAAAAAAAATTGCTTCTGCTAATGTAGCAGTATGCGTACTGAAGGTTGTTTATTAAATTCTGGGTAACTAGTCTTATTAACAAAACCAAACTTAGAAAAAGCTCCGGTAAGGAAAGACCGAAAAAGAGGATTAATTATATTATTATTTATAAAAATTCATACATACAAATTGCAGTGTGATACGTATAATTATATGCTCGACTTGGCGGAGGCACTGCCGTGTTTACAGATGACACGTCATCGTATAAAATATTTTAATAAAATTAATTTTTAGAGAAAGTAAGGTCGACATTATTATTTTTACAGATTTACATTACAGATTAGAATAATTATTGAAATTATATTATGAGATAAAAAAAATACTTCTGCCACTATGATGATGTTGCATTAATAAATAATCTGTATTATTGAAAAAATGTTTACAAAAAATTATAACATCGTTTATGCTTTAAGTCTTATATTCCTATTAGTTAGGAGAAGCATAAAAATTAAAAAGGCAGAAAAAATTGATAACAGTCTTTTCGAAGGCAGAAGTATTTTACTACCTGAGGACAGCTGCAAAGGAGCACATATACACACAAATATTATTTGTGTATATTTATAAAAACTATAAAAAATAATGATATTAAATGACAATTTTTTTTTAATATTACATTAAATAATAAAGCAAAAAGAAATAAAATATATGTCATATATATTTTTTATATTACATCTAAAATCAGAGTTGTAGATGTCTGCCACTTTTTCTTATATTTACAAATACTTTACAAAACATAAAAGAAAGTCTTGAAAAGACGATGGAATGATATAGCAGTAATTATTTTATTTTTTTACAGTTTATTAATTATTTTTATAAAAACTCCCACCATCCTGACTTTTGCCAGCTTTAATTTCACTATCTATAAAATGCATTTAGTAAGATATAATTGATGACAGAAACGATAATATATTTTTTGAGTTCTTTTTTTTTTCACAATTTCGTAATTATTTATTAAAAAAAATCAGAGCTACCGGAGCTCGCCACTTAATTTTTCTTGTTAATATAGGTCCAGACTACATTACGTCTTGGTATCAACGACGATGAAAATATCATATACCTAAATTGCCACCAGCTCCCTAGCTGTTATACTTATTTTTTATATACTTTACCTTAAGCTTTAATACACTTCTCATGTTCTTAGTCATGTGTTAAATCTTCTAAAATAATCGATTACAATTCAAACCAGTTCTCTTAAGCAGAACCTACTGACTCTCTATAGCTCTATAAATATATACAATTTTCTCGGGAGTACCATTAGAACTGTAGGTACTTGTACATAGTACTTGGGAGTACGGTATCTTTTGCGTCAATTACTACACTTAATTTTTCATTTAGAAATTATAAAGCTATGTTAAATCCCTGGTAACAATTTCTATAAATCGTTTAAAAATTATTGCGTTCATTAATACATTTAAAAATTTGTATTAATATTACATATGCGTTATTGTATTTTTTTGCATTTTACACTGCTTTGGCAAAAAAGATCACAAAGTAATATAATAATGTTGGTCAACGACAGTATGATCATTACTGCATTTTTATTCATTCTTCAAAACTACTATTCAAACGTTGTCATAAAAAATTCCGTTTTTTAATAACAGTAAGAATCCCAATTTCTTCTAAAATAAATATTTACTTCCTGTTTTACAAACCTGCACCTTCCTATTCCTCCAAATTTTCCAAAAAGGTACCAATTCCTCGAAATTTTGTCTCGATCTCGTGTTAAATATAAAACAGGATGGGCAATAATAGAATTAACTTTTGAAGTTTTTATAAAAAGGCAGGTTATACTTTTGTAGGTTTAATAAATAAACTTTATCATGGACAATAATAAAATTGTAAAATTAGTTGTTGTAAAATGTAAAATTTATGTTTTAATAACAATATCGCTAATGCTCTTTCTCTCTAGCCGCAGCTTCTTGAAACCACGTCATTGAGTTTTGTATCCATAAAATTCTTAGAACTTTGTAGCTGAATATAGATATTGCTGTCCAAGCTGTAACTTTTTGATTGTGATGTAACACATCTGATATTTCAACAAAAGTGCTCCGCACTTCAATATCGGCTATATATTTTGCTTAATTTAAAAAACCATTAATATGGAAATGGGCCTCGCTGATAAGATGATGTGTTTCCGTAACTAGAGAACCGCTCCAGCATTAAAAATGAAAATTCAAATCTTTTAGTAAGATCAGCTTCTTTAAATTTTTGTTCGAGTCGAATTTTATATGGAGGAAGTTTTAAATCACGTGACAAGATTCGCCTCAAGCTCGTACGAGATATCCCCAAAGCTGCTGATCGCCTAATAATTGAGAGTTTGGGATTCGTTCGACCAGTTTCATTAACTTAACGCGGGCGACCTTTACGCCTAATGGGCAATGTCGAACTGGTTTCTTCAAACCTCTTCAACCACTGTTTCATTAAATTAGTGCTAGGGCACTAACGAATACTCCGCTATCCATATTTTACTCGAAATAATCGTCGCACAGTAACGTATGATCATTCTCGAAAAACTGACTGATGGTTACTAAAATTAATTTTACAGCACGCGCGACCAAACGAAACCCGCCCCGCACGCCTCTTCCCGCGTCTGCCAGTTATATAATATTTTAATAAAATGTGAATTTTATTTTGGCCCTACTGTATAAAAGATAAATTATGAGAGTTATAAGGGAGTATTCTAGTATAGAAAATTAAAGCATTAAGGAGTATTGATATCAACTTCGAATCTAATAACTTTCAACCCCCTTTTAGCCCCGTTAGCGGGTGAATTTTGATAAAATACGAAACACATTTTCAATCAATTCTGTCAAAGAATATTTATGCAAAAGAAGAAGATTGGACCAAGGAATCACGTTGTCCCATACAAACTTTGTCCCCCTTTTCGCCCTCTTAGGGGTAGAATTTTATAAAATCCGTTCATTGCTGATCTCTACTCGGCGAAAGGAATATTCCTACCAAATTTCAAGACTACGTGTTATTTAGAAAACGTTTATATGAGAAAAAAGGGCTGTTTTTAGGGTTTTCCCGGCAATTATTTGAATTTTTCTCACCTTTTAAACCTTCCCTAGACCTCCACGAACATTTCAAGACCAAGATAAGATAAATCTGTTCAGCCGTTCTTGAGTTTTAGCGAGACTAACGAACAGCAATTGATTTATATATATATAGATTTCATAGGTTAGACCGCCTGAAACTTAAAAACTTTAAACTTTTTCTCTAAACTGCTTTTTTCAAATCGGTTGATAAAATCTTTTTTTCTAATTTGGAATGAATTTTTGATTGGATGATCTTTGACATGAAACAACAAAAAATCAAAATTTTCTATTTTTTTAAATTCAAAATCGTTAAGAATTAACTGAAGTAAACTATAATACCTCTTTTTTGAGTAACCTCCATTTTGCAGGATTTATTTTTTCTTATTTTTTTGGTTCCTACCATAATGGTATTTCTAGGTACCTAATGATTAAAAATTTACCTTTTTTTATTTTTCAGATGACCAGAAAGGTAGAAATCGACAACGAAAAAATGGGTTGTTAAAAACTTGATTTTTTGTTATTGACCGTCAAAAAACGCCCAAAATTCGGGCTTCTAGACTAGAATATCCCCTTAAATAAATTACTGTAAATTATTTTAAATACTTTTCAAATGGAAGAAGAAGGTACGTGACAATATCACAACTTACCATAATGCTAATATAATAGTCGTGTCTTCAGTGAAGGAAATAAGATAAGGACTTTTGAAAAGTATTCTTCTTCGGCAGCTTCGGACGTTACACACTGAGTTAACTATATTATACAGCAAAATAAAAATGTTGAAAAGGAAAAAAATTAAAAAAAAGAAGCTGCAATTAATAAACCCTAATTTTTCATAAGTTTCTATAATTTGAATTAACTAAACAAAGAAGAATAAATAAACATAGAATATCGAATACATCCAAATAAAAATATAATATTTTGTAATGCTAAATGTGTTTTACTGTTTGGATATCCAGGTTTTTTTTTTTAATAAATTTTATAGATTTTTAAATAAATTAAACCTGGGTAAATATATTTTTTTTTTTTATAAATATAGCACATATTACAGTAAAAATAGAAATAAATATGTTAAAAAATTTCACTACGACTGTTAAGTCATACAAACTGTAATATAAAACATTAATTGAAATTAAATTTAAAATATAAATATATTTATAAATAAAAGTTTGACCTTGGAAAATCAGTACCTGACGGAGTAACATAAGTGTGAAGATTTATATAAGAATGTGCCTCATATTTGAAGAACTGAAGTTGGTATACAATAATAATTCATATAAAATCACATGGTGTACATGAGTAGAATAGCATCCATAGACAGGTTTACACTTTCCTCCCATTAGTTTTGAAAATAAATTGTTAAAAATTATGTCAAATACGGATTCAAAATTAGTAATATAAGGTATAAATCGACCATTACCATTAGTAGTATCCATCCCGGTTCATCCGGGGGCAAGTAATAGATATTTTTGCATTATAAAGATAGCATTAGTATATTTTGATTTCCTTACGCATTTTTTTGTCTCAAAAAACTGAAGTAATTGTTCACAATCAGAATTTTAAAAATAAAGTATATTTCGTATTAACATTAAAACTGAAAATACAAAAAAGTTATTTTCGTATTAAAAACCCTGTTTATTAGGAAGGGTTTCAGACTATATAAGTTTCATTCATCTAGTTTCACATATGAAAGAGAGTGAAAACATACGTTCTTATTATCTTGTGGCTCATGATAAAATGGACAAGAGATTTGTTTACCATCAAGTTTCCTGCACATTCCGCTTCAAAAAGTGAATGGGTAGTATCCGAAATTATTCTTTTTAAAACTATGCGACAGCCACATATCCTTCCCAGATGCCAGACTAGACAGTTAACAGGCCGATCAAGAGATATTTCCTTGAGTTAGTGCTGAGCCCCTTCGTTTTTGAGCAAATGTTTCCGCCGCTATAGCCCGCCCTCGTTTGGTTTTTCTGAACATAACTTTATCAAACAATATCTTGAAGCTTTGTGCGATTCAAACTTATTGTCCGGCGCACCTTTTAAGTTTACTTTTCGTTTTATATTTATGTGAACATACGTGGTAATATTTGTTACAAATTACTAACCCGCTAACAATTTCTAATAAACATACACTCAGCAATGTGTTGTTTTTTAAGAACTAACAGAAAGTTTACAGAAATAAATTTTCATACCAAACTTTTTCAGAGTTTAAAGTTCGAGTTTTATTCAAGTTTATGCAACTGAGTGGCATAATAATCTGTTTCCCATTTTTAGTATATTTACATACATACATACATACATAATCACGCCTCTTTCCCATTGGGGTAGGCAGAGACCACTTCTTTCCACTTGCTACGATCCTTACATACTTGTTTCGCTTCGTCCACTTTCATTATTCCTTTCATACATGCTCTTCGGTTTAGGGTACTCTTGACCTGGCCTTTTTTCAAGACGTCCATGATTTGATCCTTAAACGTCCGCCTAGGTCTACCCCTTCCCGCACTTTCATTCACACTCGCCTTATACAATTTTTTCGTCAACCGTTCTTCATTCATTCTCTCGACATGACCAAACCATCTCAGCATACCTTTCTCAATTTTTGTCACTACATCTTCTTTCAAACCACAACGTTTCCTTATCACTATTTCTTATCCTGTCACTCAGTTTAACTCCTATCATACTTCTTAACGCTCTCATCTCAACTGCATTTATTCTACTTTCATGTTTATTCTGCCATACCCAACTTTCACTTCCATACATGAGTGTCGGCACCAACACCCCCTCATGAGCAGCCAAACGAGCCTTGTTAGACACCTTCCTTTAGTATTCCTTCCTTTTAGTATATTTGTATATCATAATACAACTTTATTGAAAATTATATTTGAATAACAGTACTAAAGGTGGCATTCGGATTCCGGCAGCCGCGACTCGGCGGTCGCGACCCTGGCAGTGCTGAACCGCTTTGTATGAATTTGTATGTACGCTTTTCGATGCGCGCGACTGTGCAGCGCGGCCGGGAGCGTGGCCTGCGCACGACCCCGGCCGCGCCGCTGCGTCGAGCCGCTCCGGAGGCAGTATGGTCGCGCCGCTCGCTTATTACAGTAGTCGAAATGGCGTCATTTACTGATGAAAATGACGAGTTTTAGTTAATTTATTGCTAAAAACCCGCCACTTTACGGATACACTCTGGATGTATATAATGAATCTACTTTATTCCTTTTTGATGAAAGTAAGAAAAAAATTATTTCATCATCCTCTTCTTCGTCCTCTATAAGTCGCTTCAGGAGATTGTTTCATTTTATTTAAGCTATCAGACATCGCTCTGATACACAAAACACGACGTGGCAGCGCCGCACAGCCGCGACAGTAGCTCGCGGCAGTCTGTCGCGGCCGCCGAGTCGCGACCGCCTAGATCCGAATGCTACCTTAAGGTATTACTTAAAAACCACCTTACTATTTTTTTTACGCCATCAAAACTAAGGCGACCAATAATATGAAACTGTACATATGTTCACGATAAACTTTATTTAATTATTTATACAATGGTATATAGTCGTAGTCACCACCTGAAAATTATTGAAAATATTTTTATTAGTTAAACGGGAAGGGGCAAAGATCGATCATGCGACCCTTGCTACTTCGAACTGTTATATACTAGCTATATATATAATGTGTAGTATATAACTAGTTATATATAAATGTGTCTAAATGTGTCTAAATATCACTTACAGAACGCTGACCGTCATCATATTTATACGCCAAAAATATATTCGTATATTTATATCGATACCTATCAGCCAGAAAGGGATAATCGCCAATAATATAAAATTTGCAGAAGTCTTAAGGTATAATATAAAAAATAAAAAAACAGATTTTAAGTTTACGTTTTTAACTTTAAATTAGGGATGTTAGGGAGCTCCGTAACCGTAACCGAAACTATCGGATATCCGATATAAAATAATATTCATAAACGTAACCGAATCCGAAATAAAAGTTTCGGATAATATCGGATAGGGGCGGAGCCTAATTGCGACACGTTTTGACAGGTTGTTTTGTTGATCGGCCGGGTAGCGGCCGACACACACGCGCATTTGTTTTCTTCTGTTGTCGTCTTATCATACTCGTAAAGTAACTAGCTAACTTTCCTTAAAAATCGAATATCCGTAACCGAAATTATCCGAAACTAACGGATAATCCGAAATAATTTCATATCCGTATCCGTATCCATATCCGGTATGATAATCATTTCTATATCCGTATCCAATCCGTATCCGAAATTTCATATCCATAACATCACTGCTTTAAATTGTCATGCAATTTTCAATAAACCTGCGTGTTCGACTATATCAAACGTATGATATTTACACGTTAAAGTATAAGTAAAAAATATTATTCCGACCTCGGGCCTAAATAAATAAAACTACAATGAATAGAAAACGACGATTAACAAAAAATTTGAATTTGAATTTTTTTATATATTTATACCAAATTTTTCCAAAAAACCTTTTTAAAGCTTAGGTATCCCTTTTTCGCTGTTAAGCATCGATATAATAATAGATTATCGACAAATCGCAAGTTTACTTGTTGTCATTTCTGTGTTTAGATTAACTATAATTTATAAGTTTTTAGTAAAATAATTCTTAACAATAATAATTTATAATTTTAACAAGCAAAAAACAATAAACAATACCAACATACGTTCTAGATAAATGTAGTAGCTTTAAAATTACATAAAATAATAGCATACACATCATACTTAAATGAAAGTCGTGCAATCATTACTAATTCATAAAACATATCGTCGCCCCCACCGAATAAACCCGTAACAGCAAAAAACCGTATTTCCTTAATAACTTTAAATACTTTTAATCTACAAAAATAATTTATATACCAAAATAAAGCTATTTAGTTTTGCTATTATTGTATATAATTTACTTTAATTTATTCATGCAGTTACTAGAGTTATTAAGAAACAAAATTATTACGGAAATTAAAAGCAAACACCTTTCACAGTAATGTCCTTTACGATCCTATTCGTGTGAAATGATATAGAGACCTTTATCAGTAAGATTGTATTACGATTTTATTTTTACTTAAACTTCCATCAACTGCTGTAAACACGTCAGTTTTTTTACGATTATTTTCGTGTCTAAGCAGAAAAGTTTGTTACTGGTAATGGATTGTAACTTGCTTTTTGGTAAAGTATTTTATACAATACTAGCGGCCCGCCCTGGCTTCGCACGGGTATTTAACTGAAATTTCAAAAATTATAAATTTATATTTTTTATCACCTACACCTGCGTCGATACTGGAAAATATTTTATAATAGATTGATTGAGTTCTCAAACTGCAAAAAGCACTGAGTATTGATATCAACTTCGAAGCAAATAACTTTCAGCCCCTTTTAACACCGTTAGGGGATGAATTTTGATAAAATACGAAACACGTCTTCAATCAATTCTGTTAAAGAATATTTATGCAAAATTTGAAGTAGATTTGACCAAGGAATCACGTTATTCCATACAAACTTTGCCCCCCTTTTTCACCGTCTTAGGGGTAGAATTTCGTAAAATTCGTTCTTAGCTGATCTCTACTCGGCAATAGGAATATTTATATCAAATTTTAAGTCGTTAGGTCATAAAATTCTAGAGATATCGTGATGAGTGAGTGACCTTTCGCTTTTATATATTAAGATTACAACTTAAATAGCTATAACCATCCAACTTTGTACAATCAATAAACAAATAACGACCAAATATTTTAACAAGAAACAAACAACCAAGACCTTAGTACACTAAGGTAGTAAATGCAAAAAAAAAGTGTTTCTTTAAATATGGGCGAGACTCATTCTTTCGGCCGAAGTTTTGGACAGCGCGATTCAAAAAAAATATATTTTGTATACTGCGCCATCTATCTTGTTACGACTCGTTAGACCAGCTGTTAATAGATGGCGTCACATAAGGTACCTATTTCTATTTTCTTAAATATTTATTTTTAAATTTAATTACAATGAAACAAAAACTAAATGTTACTGTGAGTTATGTATAATTTTTATGTATTAAAGTTATTTACATTGGTTTTGTACTATTAAGTAATACGCGCTCAGACAAAAAATTATAAGAGATGGCGCTGATTGAAATTAAATCGCGCTATTAAAATTTATTCTTGATGATATATAGTGTATTAATAAAACGGAGGTTTTAACAGATTTATTATATGTATAGATTACTGTCACTGAATGCTACTGTGAAAATTTATAAAAAAATAATATCAAAATATCAAGTAACAGCAAGAATAATATCGTATTCGCTTTTACGATTTTACTGGGTAAATATTTCTCCCGCGAATAATATTGCTATAGTATTTTACCATTTGAGTTACTTCAAAATATTTATTCAATGTGCATTAAGGTATTTTTCGTGTAAAATATCGTCTGTGTAATGGAAAAAAACGGGTATAAAAAATTATCTCCGTAAAAGACATTAGTAAAAATCTGAAAAAATAATCACAAGGTGTAATAGGACCTGTAGATGCCAAATTTGACATAAAAGCAAGAACCCCGTAAGAGCGCCTTACGGGATTATTCGGTGGGGACGACGATATGTAATTGTTATATTGATTGCTTTCCGTAAATGTTATATTATATTTTTTATATAAGTAACATCCATTTTTTCCCGATCTCCAAAGATCTGACGGCCTTAATACCTGTATTCTACTTTTTTGCATATTTTCCATTCATGAAAATACAGAATGAGATAGAAGAAGACTGAACACTAACTTAATTGATCAACTGTGTCTCAGATTTTATAGTATTTCCCAATGAAACCATCAACATGTATATTATCAATGTGTCAATACTTAATTAAGTTTCATCTTATCCTATTCTCATTATTTTTTAATATATATATATATATATATATATATATATATATATATATATATATATAATGAAGCCACGGTATATATACGTGTGTATTTATGTATATAAATAATAAAAATCATATAAGAAAAAAAAACCATAGCAAAAAATATTTATTGTGAAATTGATTACATGCTTTATTTTAATACACAGGAAATATACTTAAAAATCTTATTCTACAAGCAACAGAAGTTTATGTGAACGATCATTCTTAATATAACCTTTATCTATAAAAATAATCGATTTTTTTATTTATATTTCAAGAATTTGAACAGTAAAACAGTAAGTTAAATCACATTCTCATACCATTTATACAAAATTAGGATCTAAAAGTGAAAACTGTAATTAATTATAATATAGTATTCGAGCTACAGATAGACGCGGAATATTCTATGCTTTACGTATGGATGGAATTTAGGCATTGAAGACGCCCAATCTATATCTGTAAACATTATATAATATACATAGACGGTTGAGTAAAATATTTTAAGTAAGAATGATGTTACTTAATAAAATAATATATACATACCACCTAAGTAATAGTGTTTGTTGAGTTTCAAATCCTCATTGGCTCAAAGATTCTCCACATTGTTCTTTATTAAGGGACGTCAAGAGGTTCTGAATCCGGGCTGAAGTTTGTTCACATCCTAATGGATGTGGTAGTGTGGTTATTAAAACTTGGGGGATCATCCCCACACACTTAATACCCTGATCTAACCGAAGACCAACTGAATAAGCTTGAGAGACTTCAAAATGTTGCTATCCGGTTCATATTTGGTTTGCGCAAGTATGATCATGTATCTCATTTTCGACGACAACTAAAGTGGTTACCTATTCGACTTCGCCGGAATCTACATATTGTTTCACTTCTGTACTGTGTTTTATTCAACCCATCTTCTCCAATTTACTTAAAACAAAACTTTGAATACCTTGGAATATTGAGTAAGAACCTTAGATCGTCCAACAATCTTAATCTCCGCATCCCTGCTCACAATACAAAATTTTACAAAGGCTCATTTACGATACAGGCAATACATTTATGGAATGCTTTACCATTATCAATTAAAAGAGCTCAATCGTTGCCATCTTTTAAAAATTTAGTCAAAAATCATTACCTCTCGCTGACTCACTCTGATACTACTTCCTAATACGTATTTTTCTTTAAATTGTAGTCTAAACTCGCACTTATAAGTCTACTATCAAATATCAAATCTACTATAATGTGTTCTATACACATTGAAAAATGTATTTCTATTTGTATAATTGTATATTTATTTATGTAGTATATGTACGTATATTTATGTAATTGTATTTATATTATAATCAAAAGCAATTATTTTAATTATTTTAAGCAATTATTTATTTTATTTTTTAAGTTATATGCAGCACCACACTATATGACATATAATTATGTTGACTCTGTTTCCAAACCCGTAAGGTTGTCTGGAAGAAATCGCTACTAAGCGATAAGACCGCCTTATTGTGCATCTAGATATTAACTTTTTCTACATGTAATAGTGTTTTGTTTTTTTTCTTTTCTCTGTGGTGTGCAATAAAGAATATTATTATTATTATTATTATTATTAATAAACATCTGTTAGGAGTCCGAAAGGACAAGTGAAGTTACTAACAAACGATAGCAAATCGTTTTGTATTAATACCATACCATATCACAAGCGAAGCAAAATGGAATTTATGATGAACAAGTGACAATAAATCAAATAATATGTATTACTTCCAAATGCTAAAAAATAAGTTACACTGTTCTCTCATATTTACGCGAATTTTACTCATTTAATTAAAAGTCTAAACGGGATTTTATCGCGTTTATTTGTTTAAAATAATATTCCAAAAATTATTCGGACACACACCACCTCAGTCCCCCGAGACCATGGACGCTGTAAGGGATCCGAAACGTCGAGAAATAAAATAAAAATCGTTAAACTGTAAAGTTTTTAAACAAATAAACGCGATAAAATCCGGTTTAGACTGATATAAATAAGTTACAATTAAATCAAATAGGTGTTTATTTATTATTTGTTAGGTTTAAGAAAATTTATATTTTATAGTTCTCTTTAACTTTGTTCTAAAGTTTATGTTCTAAATTTGTTTTCTTTTTTTTACAAAACAATATCTACACAAAAACTCAAATAAAAGTTGACTACTGTGAAAGAGTGAGAAGTATTACGAATCCAAAATTAGACATTAATTATAATGTCTAATTTTGGAGTCATTAATAACCATGGCAAACATTCACTTAAATATATTGTTCCTACTTTAATGAATTCACTCCCAAAAACCCTAAATATAGGACTCGAAAACTACTTTTTAGAGCAATCTGTATAGATGCCGGTTCTGCTCGGATCAATTCTATTTTTATATTTAGACTATATTCTCATATAATTTTATATATTAATTATTACCTACGTATAGTTAGGTACTGTGCACAGTAAAACTAACTTTTGCTTATAGAGCACTGCATGTATATATAGTTTAATGTATTAATAAATAAATAAATATATATATAATAACAGGATGTATAATGCACCCTAATCGCCATTACCGTACGCTAAAGTTAAAACTATTTAGTACGGACCTAATTCTTATGATGATTGCCATACTTATTAATGAGAGATTTTTTTTGTTGTAGTTTATCAATTTATAGAATTCAAAAATAATGGAATCTTTGTATTCAGATTTGTAACTATTATTAAGAAATGAGAACAGATTTAGGTAAAAACATATTTAAAAATATTATTTCAATATAGGAACGGTTTCTTACAAAAACATAAAATATATTACAAGAACTTATAATAATTTTGATAGTTGAGTATTTTGAGTTGAGATAAACAAGTGGCCAGTTTTGGGGATTTAAAATAAGAAATGATCGAATTTCAACTTATTATATGCAAGTGGAAATTGTTAAGCGTATGTAGAAATAAAATAAAAATGACATGCTTTGAAACTTGTGTCGACCTATTACGATTTAAAATACACACAAGCAACAAACAGACAGGCGGAGGGATGGTTGGACATAGACATTATGTTATAGTAATAGGTTCTTGGTCTGCATTCATTGGGTATGAAGAGCTGAAACCTGTTAAATGATAATAATTTTTAGTTCCACATAAAAGTTATTACTGTTTCTTGCTTTTAGTACAACTACTATCTTTTATCTTTAAACGAGCAATTCTTGTATATATATATATATATATATATATATATATATATATATATATATATATATATATAATTTGAATCTCGGAAACGGCTCCAACGATTTTCATGAAATTTAGTATGTAGGGGGTTTCGGGGGCGATAAATCGATCTAGCTAGGATTTATTTTTAGAAAATGTCATTTTATCCCTTTTTTACGCAATTAAAAAATATCATTAGAATACGAAGGTAAATTTCGCTGTCATTAATAAGTTTATAATAGCTCGGATGGGTATCGGGCGGATTTGAAACCAGAAAACCCGGGTTCGAATCCGGGTCTATAGACCGATATTTTTTCCTTTTTTTTTTCAAGTTTCTGTTTTTGTGAGAATAACTATTATTAAGAGCTCTTTTTATTTAAATGACCAGTTCCTATTATTTTACTATTATGTCAGTCAGATAGAAAATATTATTTATATTTCATCAGTACGTAATAATATCTAAATATAATTTAACCGAGCAAAGCTCGGTCATCCAGGTACTATACATTATATGTGTAAATCATTTTATAACATGATCCACATAAATTCCAAAAGGTGTTGTTAATCTTAATATTATTCACCTGCCCACACGTTTCGGAAGATATATTGTGACATGGATATCCTTCAACCCGCAGCTGACTAATAGACACTTCTTGTCCTTCATAAATGTGGTTCTGGGTGTTCCCAGTAGTTAGGTGGTCACCATGATTAATATCTATAATTTTTTTCAATATTCTTTTATTTCGTTGCAAATATTAGTTTTTTATTAAAAGTTTCGCGAATCTAAGATAATAAATAATATGTTAATTGTTAAAAGATGAGTTTTTTTATTAATCATTTTAACGAAAATGACAATTAATGTTTGTCATTTTTCAAATACTTATAAATACTATCTTGGTTTTTTCTTTCTCTCTTATTTTCTTCTCTTTCATACTATATCTTGTTTATCATCCTAGTGGGAGCCGTAGTGACAGACGTTATTATGTATTTTGATTTTTATATCCTTATCATATACACGGACACATGTACACAAACTTCCATTTTTTTATTAATATGGGTACGTTCGCGGGCCCTCTTCTAATTGATAATTCATCACTTTTATAGGATTTTTTAATCTATGCATTCCACAGACCACATGCGGGGAAATGATACTTCTTTAATCAAAAACTGAATTTAACTGTCAAATTTTAGCAAATAATTGTTTGCTATTGTTCATAAAAGATAAACAAAATTATCTTCTTACATTTATTGACTACTTATTATTTTAATTAAAAACTGATAAATAAAAAACTATTGCGCATGTCCCATTTCCGTTTCCGCGCATGTGGTCTGTGGAATGCATAGATTAAAAAATCATATAAAAGTGATGAATTATCAATTAGAAGAGGGCGCGCGAACGTACCCTATATTAAAAACTATTTTATTTTATCGTATTTAACTTGCTTTATTAAAAAATGATTTGTTTAAGTTTTAAAATAATATATAGAAAGAGCAACGACACTAACAATCATTTTTCTTTACAAAAGAAGTCCGTTTTTGTCTAAAAATCAGCATAAAATATATATTCACCTAAAATGTCACCTGAGCGTCAGTGACTTTATACAAAGATCCTTTATTATTTCCTATTTTTGTTCTTTTTTTTTTAATAATATTGTCCTAAAAACAATTAGAAGATATAAAAATTTAGCTTAATTGATTATTTTATAACATTAAAGTTCGAAATTGGCTTCCTCTTTAAGGATTTCGAACTTCATATGAATTGGCTGATTTAAAATGTGAAAATATATAATAATATATACATATAATAAAATGGAAGGAAAGTCGAAACTGTACATTTAATATTTTTTTAAAGAATACTTGGGGTGTGATCTACAATCGCTACCGAAGCCAAAAACATAGTTTTTAGAATTTTTGTGTTTGTCTGTATGTATGTATGTCCGGGATAAACTCAAAAAGTACTGCATGGATTTACTTCAAATTTGGCACGAATATTATTAAGAAGTCGGGTCAACATATAGGCTACATATTATCACGCTATCACCCACGGGGAACGAGCAGTGAACCTTTATTTCTTCAACGCATTCTGTAACAACGTGTTATATAATAGCGTTCGCAGCTAATATAGTATAAATAGGTATTTTTCTGATATTCAAATGTAATAAGGCTTGCCAATCCTTTGTAAATAAAACTAGCTCGTATTCAGTGTTTAGAGCCAACGACTTTACTCTGTTTTATATTCGTTAATAAAACGTAACGAAGACGTATACATTTTATTAATTGGTATAAAAATATAATTATATATATTATACTTCTCAGCCCTGGACGAATAAATAACTTTCTTATAGTTTTATACAAAAGTATTTTGTTGCTTATTACCGCCGTTCCCGTACATAGCAAACTTTTCATATAAACCACGTTGTGTTGATGAACAATGAAATACTTTTCCAGGGGTACAAAAAAAAAACGATAATAATTTATTACTTATTTCGGAACGATTCGGCTTAATAGTGTGTGTCACAGGGGACGAAAATACTACTTTCTGTCTCGCATGTGAAATTGCCGCCCGTGCCGAAGGCTAGGGTGGCAAACATGCGGGAAAGGATGTATGTAGTACTTCCGTCCCGTGTTATTACACATACTTTTTTTCGAAAACGAAAATCGAACTTTCGGCGGAGATAGGATAAAAAAAACGATTTGTGAGAAAGCATATGTGAGTTAGAAAACGGTAGCCTTATAGGATCGCTCGTATGATTGTGGGAGTGAGTAGTATACTTAACACTAGATTTACAAGCTATTTGCATATCATCCATTTTTACTAAAACCAGTCAAAATGACTGGTCTTTAAAAAAGCACTTAGAGGTCTTCAGTCTTTATTTACTTTAAAAAAATAACGAAATAAGTTTATTTTCATTGTAATACATAAAGAGATTTATAGACATCATCAATTAATCAAACTTTTAGTTGTTTCCTGTTCATCAGTCACAAATTAATGTGCGGTGCGAACGGAACTTCCAACAAACACCGTCTATGGACTGGCTGATACAGTATGACTCAAACCTCACAACACATCCCTCGTAAAACATTTCTTGCACAATCTCTCGCTTGTTTTGTACGTAAAAAAACCTCGCTCTGCTAAGATTTGTGCTAAGTGAGGCTAGGTAAATGAAGAAATTCTATTAGTTCTTCAAAAACACATCCCTCGCTACGCATCCTCGCACATCTCTGGTGGAAACGCAGCCTTATACTATTATCGCTACTGCCGTGTCGATCACTTTGGTTCTCTAATAACTCACTCTCGCCAACAGCTTCAGGTCCAGCTCAGGGGTTTCGCCGTCTGGGGTAGCTCGGGTCCAGTGGTGGGCGGGGCGCGAAAGCGCAGTGAGTGTTGGCACGGGGGGTGCGGCCGGTGAGGGAGTGGCGCCGAGAGAGCGCGTAGATTTCGGTGGTGGGGCGGCTCCTGGTACTTCTCTGACTAGCAGAGTGGACCAGTCGAGCGGCCCCATCACATACGGAGGGGCCATCGGGCCAAGCGTTGGGGCGTCACGGTTGTATGCGCGAACGATCCCGTGGCGCCCCATTACGGCGCAGACGGTGGATGGGTTTTAGTAGGTATTCTGACTTCGTAGCCAGCGAGTCCCACATACCCGTCGCCTGAGGGCGGCGGGATGCGTTAATGCATTTCCCATCGTTAAAAAAAAGTATGTGTAATATTACAATGTATTTATTTGTTTATAACCAACGTTAACTTTTCTCTACTACTACACATTTTCGTATTAATGTTTAAATTTAATAGTGCACAAACAAAAACTGATAATCGGAAAATTTAATCGTTGTGCGATTAAATTTTCCTGATATAAAGATAATTTTACATTATTTTTTTACCATCGGAACAGAAAATGAAATTAAACTTTGTAAGGCATCCACATTAAGCCCAATAAAGATCTATTTCATCTCTAGTATGCAAAGAATAAACTCTCTCTCTACTAAGTCCAAAAAAAAATTAAAAACTCAAAGGAAATCAAAAATTACAAAGTCATTATTTGTGAATTAAATTATTTATTTAATATTACTTAAAATATTACAGTTTATTTTACGATCCTACAAACAAATTCAGCTAAATATAGGAAGTATATACTAAAACTGTCTCTCATTTTAGTCAGACAGATGCACATATTTCGAACACGTATTCTAATTTACCTTATTACCTTAATATTATAAAGTGACAGTGACAGAAGTCAAAAGCAATAAAATAATTTAAGATTAATCTCAAAAAGAAAAATATTATTAGTTAAAACAATATTTAATGATCATAAAGTACGTGAATAAAACTGAGACGTTATTTAACACTAAATAATTTTTTCCACGTACGTAGATACTATATATGCTATATGTTAAGGGTAATGCTAGAACAGTGTTTCCCAACGTGGGGCCCACGCCCAACTGGGGGGCAATTTGATAGTTAAGGGGGGCAATTTGATAGTTAAGGGGGGCAATTTAAAAATGGACTCGACACGACTTTCACCCTTTCGCTTTGGGTTATTTAAATGCAATGCTATAGCTTGTCCAACCGTTTATTATCTTTTTGACAGCTTACGTCTATAAATTAGTTTTTTTTTTTCGGAATAATGTACATACTACATTTTGAATTTCAGTTTTTTTTTACATTGTATGTTTTGAAATTTTATAGTGATTTCTTCCCAAAACTTATCAATTATATTTCTTAAGGGAACAAGAAAAAGGTTTTAAGGTTAAAAATTATGCATGGGGGCATAAAAAATTTAGAAATATTAAGGTGGAGCATGGCCTAAAAAAGGTTGGGAAACACTGTGCTAGAATATGTAGTAAACCTAGGTTTACACAAGTTTAACTAGTATTACCCAAACGTTTTGGGTAAAGTTCTAATAATAAGTAAATAAAATAAATTTTTATTCGGAATTTACCCATACTCACCTAGGTCAGGCCTATCGAAAATGCAAGTACATGCGGCGGCCGCCTCGAGCGGGCCAATCAGTAGGAGCTCACGCGCGAGTATTGTTCGACGCATTGTTTTAGAAATGGATAAAAAAAAAGGTAAGAAGTTATTGTGAATTATTTAACTGTTTAAGCAAGGATTGCGATCCATATTTGACTTTTTTCAGGCTCCCTAAGGGCAGAGAGAGGTAATATCTATTTTAAAATTGTTATTAATTATTATTATTGTGAAGTTATCATTCTTTGGGTTACTAAAATAAGTTAAATAAGTAGAAACCTTCCTATTTGGAACTGCCTACCTAGGCAGGTATACTAAGTTGGTGTAATAATCTTTCACAAATACCTATAACAGAATTAAAGGAATTTCGAACTATTTCTTTTCAAATACCTGCCCGCAGTTTTTTTTTTTTTTCTGCACGAATTTATTACAATTATTAATATTAACCTACCATAGGTTTATTTGGAAAGAAATTTGTTCACTAGAGTACTAGAAAAAAAGTGGTAATTAAAAATTTAGATTAAATTATTTTCTAAAATGAAACAACCCTGATTTCATTGGAAAGGATAAGAGTTACGCGATAGTAATAGGCAACTTCTAGGTAAGTATAACCATAAGTTATCAAGCGCTGCGCGATCTGAATTATTGAACTTTATTGTATCGTAGTAAGAGTCCCTATTTTAAACGACTTTTCGGAGTGAGTCTTCTGTACTTGTACTATTATTGATTCTGTGCCTAGGTCTACCCAACTCTGGCTGGTTAAGGTTTTGCATCATTTTTGAGTACGTGGCACGGCACCTGCCCGCGTTCTTCCCAGGGATGTCAGACGTACCAGTTTCTTGGTACACATACCAGGTTTTAGGGTCGCGTACCATGTACCAAGATTATTAATCCTGGTACGCAAAAAATAGCAAGATTTGGCCGTGGACCGACAAAGATATCTATTCGGTCGGCGATGCCATATTAGAGCTAAAAAAAAAAAAAAGGTCGTCGGTTCTACATATAGCTAAAAAAAAAAGGTCGTCGGTTCTACACATAGCTAAAAAAAAAGGTCGTTGATTCTACATATAACTAAAAAAAAAAGTAGTCAACTTTACATGAGACGAAAAAACAGGTCGTCGAATCTATATGTAGCTAAAAAAAAGGTCGTCAATTTCACATGACCTAAAAAAAAAGTCATGCTTTTACATATCGATATATTATATCAATGTTGGCAACACAGCTCAGGCGTACCAGTTTTTCGTCATCAGTACCAACTTTTCAGCCTGCTCGGTACCAGGAATTTTGAGTGGCCGTCTGACATCCCTGGTTCTTCCGCGCCGCTGCTCACTCTCTCGTTCAATGACACAATAGCGACCGAACATAGGTGCACGTAGTACTTTTCGAGAGCGTTTTGATAAAAAAATTTCAAGAGCTATTATCAACAAAAGCGTTAAATTCTTTTTATTTTAGTAACGAACAATATTTGGAAATAATCAGTTCGGTTAAAAGTGCAAAAGAAGCTAAATCGAAAACTGCTTTACAATACCGGCGCTTGATGCGATGTGATTTGTGTTAGGTAAGTGGCGTCGAGAAACTGATTACTCCTCTATCTTCAAGTGAGCCGACAATTAAATATTACGTGACCAACGATGAGATGTTCGATATTTTGCATGAAACTCATTTGGCTGTTGGACATGGAGGAAAACATCGAATGGAAAAAAATATATAAAAATGTTACTCAAGAAGTTATAAAGTTATATTTACGACTATATGAACAATGCCAAAAAAATTTTGAAGTCTGCCAAAAAGGGAATAGTTATCAAGCCGTTGCTGTCTACAGAAATGAATAGTCGCTGTCAAGTCGATTTAATTGACATGCAGTCTAACCCTGACGGTGACTTCAAATGACGAAAAACCTTCCTATGACCTTATTTTATTAATTTCAGTAATTAATCTAACATTACCCAGTAGGCATTGGATTTACCTAGATGATTTAGTAAATGAGTGGGTAAACCCCGAATAAAAATTTATTTTCATTATTATTTGGACGTTACCCAAAAACATTGGGTAATACTAAGTAAACCCGGGTAAACCTAAGTTTATTCCAACTTCCAACCTTACCCGTAACATATATATTATATATTGCACTTATTATTACAAAAAAGAGAACGATAGGTATTTATCCTGTTAGAAATTGCGTATTAATGGAACTTAATTTGACATATTTTCTTATAGTTGTATAATTTCGAACTCTCGTTATTATAATAATTCTATTAAATATTATATAGTACGTGACGCCTTTCATTTTATGATTTAATAGCAATTTAATTGTAACGACTCTTTGTAATCTATGTGTACAGTTCTTGTTCTTTTCAAAGCGAAATTAATGCACATCTAATTTTAGAGCCTGTGTTTTCAAATTTTCAAATTTTACGATTTAGTTGATTTTTTTCATTCTCACGAAGTTATTGTCAAAAACAAAGATCGAAACAAAAAAAAGTTCTCTGAAGGCGATGATGACAGCCATGGGCGTAGCGAGGTACTAGGGAAGGGAATCAGTTGAACAAACTCCCAGCAAGGTGTACGAACCGACGAGTTAAACAATGAGGAGGCATCCGTTAATTACGTGAGCTCAAAATTTGAGTAGACCAATAAAATCTTATTAAATCCCATTTGAACTAGAAGGGTTTAATCGAAAACCTTATGTCAACTCTAAAAACATATTAGAATTATTTTACAGATAATGAAAAAAATAAGAAATATATATATAGGTATATATATATATGTTTTTAACTGTCCGCTGTTTGTGCTTTTAATTTTACTATAACTTTGTACATTGTATTATTTTCCCGATTTATAATTTAAAAAATTTAGTTGTTTTAATTACTTAAGCGGAAATCTTACGTAAGGGGGAGGGGGGATCCAACCAAATCCAACTAAATCTCACCTGGGGGAGATTTAGTAGGATTTGGTTATCTCTTAATCAGGATTCGAGGATATATATCAATGGATATATATCATGATATATATCCGATATATATCAAATGATTTTTTATGATATATATCAAAACAAAATTGGTTTAAATTTCTTATATTATTAAGTAATTTTTGGCGTTCGTTACTGTATTTCTACTTCCTAAATGTAAAAAGCGTTGGAGTAGAGTTAAAACAAACTCCCTAATACGGCATTATTTTATTATTTTATTTGAAAATTAACAGTGTATTACGAATGACTGATAACTGACTTGATAACTAAAAGACTTATTTGATTATATTCTAGAGCTGTTATTATTTGTAATGTTTATTGTTTCATAATAATAACCTTTAATTCAGGACTAGCCCATATAGTGTTAGTTACAAATTCTTCTTATAACCGTTAATAATAACAAATTTAAATCGAAATTCAATCAACGACAAAATTCAATCACCTAAAAATTAAAAATCATCATTCTCAAAATCAATACCAAAATTCATTGAAAATTACAAATTAAAATTAAGAATTCAAAATCAATACTAAAATTCAGTCAAAAAATACTAAAATTCAATTAAAGTCACAATTAAAATTAAAATCTAAATCCAATCAATACCTACTAAAAAATTAAAACCAAAACCAAAATTAAAATCTAAATCAAGACCAAAATCAAAATCGAAATTAAAATTAAATCAAAATTAAAAACTTGTTACCTAAGTGTAGGTATGACCTTTGACTGATTAGAATTTATAAAAAGGTTTTATGTTTTTAAGTTGATTTTTTAATATATTAGATTTTATGTTTTTTCGTTGATTTTGCCTGATCTAGAAAAATATTTTATGTTTTGGTTTCATTTGTCAGATTTTAAGTACCTAAATAAATAAAACATTAAAAGCATTTTATTATTTTTTTAAATAATTAATTATGTTTATGTAACACATATGCAACTAGTATACATAAATAATACAATAAATTAATAATATAGCTTTCATACAAAATGGATATATGTATATTAAAATTTTGATATATATCGGATATATATCATAAATATCCGATATTTTGATATTTATAATAAATATCGGATATTTTCGAACCCTGCTCTTAATATTTTTTATGTCCGTGTATACTCAGTAAGTCTTAAGTACACGGTACTACTACTATATACTAAGTACAAAATAAGTGGGTAATATTACCCACTTATTTTGTAGCTGTAACGATAATGTTATCTTGACAGATTGTAGCGAATGTGTCTTGGAACTGTTGTATACTTATTATATTTGTGCGTATTTATACCGGACCATTATCATTTAATGTGATATCACCTGAATCGAATTGAATAAAAATAGCTCACGTAGTTAATAGATGCCAATAATAATAATAAAAAAGCAGAGTTGCATTGCACCTAATTCGCTCCTCGATATTTATACGTTAAGAGATTTTCGATTTAAGTTTTTGTACATTTCAGGCCGCTACAACTAGATATAGATGTATTACTAGTTATAGATGTATTATTGGTATTTAATGGCTTTTTATTATAACTTTGTTTATATTCGCCTGGACCCAGCCCCCTTCGACTGTTAAGAAAATCCTGGCTACACCCATCATGAAGGGATAAATGTAGATAACAGATCTACTGTAACACTTATACATAACAAGAAATAAAAAATAATAATAAACTAGAATTCATTTTAGGTTTATTTAAATTTTAAAAAGGAGAAACTGATATTTCAACATTATGTTTGTGAATGTTTACAGAGGTGTCTTTTTTTTATATTGAAAAAACCACGATATGTGGAGATTATATTAATGATCAAGTGGCAAAGCAAAGAAAGCATATCCTTATAAGTTATTTAATTTACCGACCGGCATTCATATTCAATAAACAGCGTACTTCTCTCTACAATACACTTGTTTCGGCAGCTCCTTAAGCCCGTCACAGACTGAACTATAAATATATACTAATATACTATGCAAAATGTTATATAATAGCAAAGTACTTCAAACGGTAATAATGTTGTGATACATATTGCCGTTATCGTTGATGTAGTGGTATATTATCACTTTCTTGCGTCTTTACTGAATGTTTAAGGTGTTCAAAGTTTTACCATAAAATAATGTAATTGATTTATCGGAGTCAGATTCTTGAATTTTATTTCAATATACGCGTTTCTTTGTCATGAACTAATAAGAACTATCTGGGTTTATTCGCGTATAAACAATAAAAAAACAAAACTAGAAATTCCGAATCGCTGTTCATCACTTAATGCCTTTCTGCAGGACCGGATTTAGAGTTGTGGAGGCCCGGGGCAATGGAGGAGTGGAGGCCCCGTGATTTGAAAATGAATTGTTCTTTTTTTGGTTTTGCTGAAAAAATAACGACAAGCAAAAAAAAAGATCGTCAAAACTCCGGACCGCTCCAACTCGGTTGGCTTTATTGTGGAAGCCACTCTTTTGTGGATGTGGGGGCCTCTATTTTGTGGACGTGGCGGCCCCTCTTATGTGGAGGCCCGGGGCAGTTGCCCCGTTAGCCCTCCCTTAAATCCGGCCCTGCCTTTCTGCCCGTCAAAATGCGTCAGATATACGAATTCTGAAGCGTGTCACGATGGACGAAATAAAAGAAACAAAAAAATACAACCAGCGTTAAGGATGTTCAATATCATAATATTCACATATATTAAACGAAGTGCTAATATATATGACAAAACTGCGATGTTGGTACTAAACACGTCAAGAAAATATTGAAAAATAACTCAATTTGCGTTATTATAATGTATATTAATATATATATTATTGCTGTATCTGTGACTGAAATAAGGATGGTTTTTAAGCTTTCTTACTTAATATCGTTACTGTTTATATATATACATTTTTTTTAATCAATGCCATACATATTTAAGCCGAGGGGACACTCGCTATAGAAAGTGAATTTGCAACATACAAGAAGATGGCATAAGACATTATTGGTGTACTTTAAACTCGAACTGTGCATTCATAGTCTTACAATGAAATAACATGATCTACAGTGAGGTACTTTTAGAAAGACTTGAGTGAACAGGCCCGTATTATAAAATAAAACATTTTACAATAGTATAATTTAATTATGTTCTAATTCTTCATTAGAAATTCTCTCCTGATAGAAATTGTATATACTAAATCTTACAATTATGACAATGAGACATTTAAAAAATGAAACGACTAAAATATCCTATTCACGAAATGTGCATGTTATCCATAAATGTAACTTTTAATTATTTCAAATAGATATTGATGTTCAACTTTTATATTTAGAATGCGATTATTTTAGTAGATTCACTTGCTGTCATTACATAATTAACATCAATTCTCTATTTGATAACAATCAAAAGTAAATATTTATCTAAAAAAGCTGGTATCCCCGATGAGATATGAAAACCGGGTTATAAACCGCACGACGGTGATGCGACATAATCAATGTCAGAAGCGCAATATTTAGAAGCGTCGACGTTTATTGGGAAAATCATCCATTTGGCGTGGTGAGTCCCAACCACCGCGGTTCTGCGGCATGTCGTCATAACCTCCTCGTGGCATGTCGAACTGGTCTCTGAAGCCTCCATCCTAAAGTAAGCAATCATAAAAGTGGCCAATATTTCTCGTTTATCCAACAGAATTGTCTATTTATAAAAGAAATAATATTTAATCGCGCCAAGTTTAACAACGACTTTGTAAACTTTAATTAGTTTACGAAAAAGAATATTCGTAGTTATTTTCATTTGAGCGCCTTTAACCGAGTGGTTAATGGGATCCAGATAAAAATAGAAATATTTATCATGCATACGATTACACAAATATTAATAATTATGTTTTACAACAACACTCCTTTTTGGGCAGTCTTGTAAAGGTAATCATTACCTATTACTTAGAAATATAAATATATTATAAGGATTAGAATGATTTAAAGTCGAGTGCTTTTATAGCAATAAATGCACATTAACGGTCTTGTCCTTGAGGGTCGTCCATTAATCGCGTTATGATTATTAGCAAACTCTTCATGTATCGCTTCTCCTGGTGATAAGAGTAAGAATCCCTGGTTCAAAGCATCTTCAAAATCTAACTTGATTTAGGAAAATTAAGCATCTTGATAAAAATGTCTAAACAGTCATTGAGGTTGCTGGTTGTTTCTGACTGAGATAAAAATAATAAAGGAAAGGTAGTATTCAACGAAAAAATAAATACAATCGCACTACAACCCCTCCAAATTGTGATATTTCGTGATTTTTTTTGAACCAGCATCCCTCTCTTTTCGAACCTCACGTGATTAATGGATGATCCCTGGGATATTGCTAATGCATTACAGTAACGACGAGAAAAAAATGTTCCATAATTTACTAGTTTAAAATACACATTTTTAACATAAATAATAAACCAGTTTAAAAAAATTAATACTAATTGTCGAATTATTAGCGTTTATACCAAACATAGAAGTTTCTTCGCTTCATCCGATTATACAGTCAAATTAGAAAATACCATCATCAATAAGAAATATTATTAGTTAAATTATAAGAAATCCCATAAACTTATTCATAGAACCTAGAAGTGAAAAGAGTGTTGAAAGTTATCTTTAAAGCATTTTTTTCCCTTTTTTTAAACAAATCATGTACTTCATCTGATAACGCGAAAAAAAACGACTCCTTTTCTTGTAAGGATTTTAAATGCTTAAATAAAATTAGTAATTTTTTCTTTGTTACTACATAATAATGTAATACTACATAATCTATCTTACTAACCTATTTTGTTTTGAAGTGCTTTGATAGTGAAACCATAGTAAAAATTTAATTTTAAATATATATTAATTTCGTCTTATACATTACTCATTACGAATAAAAGTAGCTTTTTGATCTTTTACCTTTACGTTGAAATATCTAACCATTTCTTTTTTTGGAATTTTCCCAATTATTCCACGGTGTTGTTAGGTGGTTTATTTATATTGTTTTAATACATTTGCATATTTATTTAATGCTTTGCCCCTTTTAAATACAAAAATATTTATTCTAACATGGTTTAATTTCTTCACATATTCGTTTATCAGCTATGCAGGAATCATATGGCAATTATTATTATATTATTTCAGTTAACTGATTCCAAATTTAATAAATTCGAAGTCAACGAGGACGAATGCCGAGAACAACAAACATGGCAAAAAAATCTGATCTACGATTGATTGACTTATTTTACCGATGCATTATGTTGACAACAAATGTGACTTTAGTGTTGCTTTCTACGGCAACTATCAAAGAACAAAAAACTAAATGGGTTTTAAGAAAGCATTAGATTTTACTAGATTCCGGCGCGTATTGTCGACTTTCTATTTAAAATTTTCAAAAGAAAGTTTCGAAATACAAAACTTATAATAAAATTATAAGTTTTGTATCAAATTAATACATTTTTAACGTAGTGCATATTTCCTATTTTTTTTTTTTTTTGTGAACTGCAGTGGAACCGATTTACATTGATCAAGTGTCTAAGTATTCAAGTACAGTGAATAAGTACAGTGATGTCAGCAAGGCCGCCCTGAGGGGTGTGCGAGGTATGCAGTCGCACACTCGACCCCTTTGGAGGGGCATTATCCGATAATTATCGAGTAGTACCGATATATTTCATCCGATAATTAATTTATTTGAGTAATATCGATAGGTAGAAGTGACGACGAGCAACGAAGTAGCGCGGAGTTAAGACTAGATATTATAGTGGACATGCACACGTGATGACCTTTTTTTAGAAATACGCATAGCCTGGAGGTGTAAACACCCGTACGGGGTCGCGATGACTTTATTTTTCGTGTGCACTTCCGACACAAAATTATTATCGCTATTTTCAATCGACAATTCTCGATAACTATCGATAACACGATACGATAATTATCGATAGTAAAAATATCGATACTGTTTTCCATGAACATCTCTCAAGTGAATCTTGCACACTTGCAATTTTCACCTTAGGCCGGCCCTGGTGTCAGCTAACCAGACAGTAGCGACTTTAAACCACTTAAACTTCTAACATTTCCAAGCTGCCTTGCTAACCCTAATATAATCACTTTCAATTCTTTATTTTTCGTGTTAATAGTTAAATTAAATGGTATAACTGACAAAACTATGGGATACTGTTTTTTGAAATAATGGCTGTGGATCCATTTGATCGAGATGAAAAAAGTGTTATAACATATCAGACATATTAATTGATATTCTACGTTAAGTTAAAAATACCAGGGACACAGATAACATATTATATTCAACATAATGAAAATAACTTTGCTGCAATATTAGACATATCTTTTGAAGTTACTTATAGAGAAATGCCACTTGAATCGCTGTAGCATCTCAACAGCCAGTCTAGGTAATAACACTGCCACTATACTTGTACTCGCCACTGTTCTTAACCCATGTAAATTGGCCTTTCAGCGAGTGTATTTCGCCGAGTCGCAGCGGGTTTAAATGCAAAGGAAAGAAGTAGGCTAGTAGGCTACTCAAACTTATTATTTTAAATAGACAAATTCGCAGGTTATAATAATTATTTCTTTTAGCGTATTTCTATAATCATAAAATTTTTCTGATTTTATATGTACCTTGAACACAAAAACTTTGAAGAGCACTGATCTGATTGCTAAACGTTTATACTAATATTTATTATAATAAATATACAAAAATTAAGTTTAAAAATCTTTCCGCTTTAGTGTTTATTATAAAAAGTTTAAAGGCTATAAAACATTCTAATTAATTTATAGGAACGGAAGATTATACCGTCAAAGCAAATCAAACCACGTGTTATATAGTTACAACACATACATAAATTTACGTTACAACTCTGAAAAACGTTATTTGCTAACAAAATTGAAGTTACCTATTTTTAAAATAAAAATTCCCCTCACATTTAGTTCTTTCATTTAGTTTTATATAATTTATTAGTAGAATAAAAGAAAGAAAATTTAAATAATGGTATTTTTTTTTGGGGATATGTATCTTGATTATATTAAATAATCAATAATTAGTAAGAATATAATGTTGACAAAACTTACAAATCGGACAACGCGCACCTGAATATAGAAAACTTAAGCATGAGGAACACTTGTATGTTTATCTCTTTATGCATTTCATAAATGTAATAAAACTAAAATTTTATATTCTTCAACAGAAATATGAGTGTAAATATATATCTAAATGCTAAATTAACAGTATCCAGCCAGCTAGGCGATATAAAGTAATCAGATACTGCAAGCGGAGTTTAAAAATAGATAAATAGAGAGAAACAAAATTAGATAGGCTTGGTTTTCCAAATTTTTAATAAAACTTGATGAAATTTTGTTAATTAATATGGTAATTGTAATGGTAATGTTTTGCTCAAACTATTGCCTGTAATGTAACTAATGAAAATAATTGTTTTCATGAAGTCACATGATTATAATTGTTATAGCATGGAAAGAAATCGTTGTGTACTAGATATATATATAGTTTAAACCAATGGATAAATAATCCGAAAGTGAATAAAATTAGAAAAACTTATTTGGAAATATTATGATGTGGAATATTATATATAGAAATTTGGAACACTTAGAAAAGTTATAATAATATATTTGTTTCGATATTATGAGTAAATTTTTATAGATAAAATAAATTTTCATCATGTCAAATAGTGTTACGAACTTAAAATAAAAATGAATAATTACTATGTACTTACCATTGGCTGCGGTTGTTCAAACATGTTTTGTTCTTGGAGATCGAGCATGGAGTTTAGCCTCTGTGCCTGTGAAATAAAAACATATTGTTGATTCTACATGAGCCATTGATTTTCCTAAAACTATATTTTTCTTTTTCATTCAGCAACTGCATTCCTGATATGAAATAAGTTGAAACGAAAATATCTAAAATAAAATTATGTTGGAGAAATTCACTTGCTTGATGAAGTTAAATATTCCTTATATAAATTTGAAAATACAGCATGGGTTTCAATAACAATGCAAATTTAGCAAATCCAGCATATTTTTTTAAGTATTAATTCCTAATAGCAGTTATCTTTTTTTTATAATTTGTTTTTAAAATATTGTTTTATCAAAAAATAAGAACTGAAATAATTATGTATATTATAATTTTAAGCATTTCTTAACCTCTTAAACTCATATTTTTATAGTTGAAATTAAATTAAAATAAGTGCATTACTGTATACTTTACATGTAATATTAGGTTTAAAAAATGAATAATTATTTCCTAGAGAAGACTTAGCTCGTGTGCGTAGTGCTAGTATAGTGTACGGTGTATAGTGCTAGTACCTGCACGAAGAGCGTGTTCTCCTGCTGGCGGCGGCGCAGCTCGTCGTCCTGCTCGCGCATGCGCTGCGAGAGCTCCTGCTCGTGGCGCAGGCGCGCGGCGCGCTCGGCCTCGCGCCGCTCGTCGGCCGCGCGCTCCGCCATCTCCCAGCTGCGCTTCTGGCGCTCGCGGTCCTGCTCGCGCCGGCGCAGCTGCTCGCGCAGCAGCTCCGTCTCGTGCTCGTACCTGCCACACACCTCTAGCGTATCTACCGCTTCTATATCCGAGCGGATGGCGGCTCCCGCGATTTTGATCGCGTGGATTTTTGTTTCAAAAAAACTACTTTAAAAATTATTTTTATTTTATAAATTTTGGCCAAGTTTCGCCCTATCACTTTGTCTATCTGCTCCCCACGAGTGCCATCGAAATGTGATTATTAACAGGCATTTATTTAAAACATTTATATTTATTGTCTAAAATAAAGTAGTTTTTTAACATGCAAACACAATTGCAACCGACGATGACAAAGAAATCTCCAATCTTCCCAGTTGTATAACTTTTTGCAATTTATAAAATTATACATTATTCTACTTTCTGACTTACTTTGCATACTCCATTTGAGCTTCCAATTTTTCCTCCTCGGCAGCAAGCTCCTTCTTAAGCGCTTCCTCCTTTTGCCTGTGAAGTTCATGAAGCTGCTTCCATCTAGTTCCATACTCATGCTCAAAGCTGCCCGGCTCAGAGAAGCGTGGTCCCATCTGATGTTTAATAGTAGAATCACATTCAACTAATGTTAAATTACAATATTACGATAATTTTGAAAAGATTTAATACCTCTCTGGCACGCAAAAATTCTGGATGTTTTTTAGGTATATTTTTCTCAGGGTAGCCATCAAATTCATCTGGTTCTTCTAAATTTTCAACAATAACTGGACGTAGTGACCTTTGTAATGAAAAATAAAACATTTATATATATATATATGCATACATATACAAAGAGCAGAATAGAATAAAATTATGATATACATACGAGGTTAAAAAGAAGCATCTCTCACTACAATTACGTATGGCAGCTAATGCACTTGGTTTTCTTGCATACTCAACAATACCTTCACCTAGTGTTTTTCCTCTTTCATCTACTCTGACAAAAGCCCTTTCAATTTTACCAAAAATTTCAAAAGCACGATACAATAACTCATTTGATACAAATGGGGGCAAGTTCTTCACACGGACAGCACTGTTGTGAGGTGCAAATCTCACTCTTAAGGTTCTACCATTTCTCAATTTTCCATCTAACTCACGTTTTGCCTTCTCAGCATTCACTCTATAATCCTAAAAACAAAAAAAAATTACTTTCTGTTTATCTTTGCATAAAGGTGCATTAAGAAAAATATATATAAGTACTTACCATTTTAATAAAACCAAAGTTCTTTTCTTTATTTAAAAACAGTTCAGCAGTTTCTCCAAACTGACCAAACAGATTTTTGATCTCTTCTTCAGTCACATCATTGGTTATATTTCCAATATACAGACGACTCCTACCATTGAACTTTACTTCCGTTTGTTCAAGAGGTGGCAATTCAAGGATAGGTCCAGTAAGGTCTTTTAGCTTGTTAGCTAACATATGCTCCTGTATAAAAGTATATTTTATTTACTTTTGACTTATAAATGAAAAGATACTTTAAGGAACATACAACAATATAAATTAGTTACCTCGTTATATGGTTGTCTATTACCACCGTCTTGTTGTGGTCCACGATTAGGATTCCTTTGCTGATTACGAGCAGGTCCTTGACCAGGTCCTCCAGGTTTCTGTGCAAATCCTTTTTGAGAGCCAAAATTACCACCTTGCTTATTGCCCGGCCCCCCTTGACCCCATGAACCACCTTGCTTATTACCTCCAAAATTACCATTAACATTCTGAAAACAATAAGTTTTGTAATATATGTCCTCTAATTTTTCAACAAAGATGTAGTAATAATATAATTACATTGGGATTTGATTCTCGCTTCATGTCCATCAGTCTAGGAAGGGGACCCTGAAGTACAAAAAAAAGAATCAAATAAATTAATAATAAATAAATTAATAATTATTATATAATCATATATTATTATATTATTGATAGGGACTATCAAGTCTCAATCTAAGAAAGGAATATCAAGGAGAAGGCCATATCTGGCTGAGTGGAGATGAATTTAGACACACACAAACGAAAGATACAAGTACTTAGGGATAAACGAATCCAGGAAAATAGATCACACAGAAGTTAGACAACAGATACAAAAGGAATATTACAGACGGGTCAAAAAGCTAACAAATTCACACCTCAATGCACGCAATCTTCTCAGAGCAATAAATATCTACGCAGTTCCAGTCTTACTCTACACTTTTGGCATCATCAACTACAAAACAGCAGACTTAAAGAAAATAGATGTAAGAACTAGAAAAATACTCGCAATGAACAAAGCACACCAACAAAAAGCAGACACAGAAAGATTATACTTACCGATAGAAAAAGGAGGAAGAGGTCTAACTAGCTTAGAAACACTATACAAAACACAAATAATTAAATACAAATCATACCTAGAAACAGAAAAGGATTACATACTCACAGCAATAGTTGAACATGATAGAAATAAGGATAAATACTCAATAACCAAAGACGCAAAACAAAATATGGAAGAAATAGGACTTAGAAAGAATGAAAAATACACAGATAAAGAAATAAAACATGCATGAATAAATAACAGATTAGATAAAATAAAAACCAAACCTTTACATGGACAGTTTTACAAAGTGTTACAAAGAGAAAACATAGACATAGCGCAGTCTTTCCGGTGGCTTAAAAAACAACCGGTATCTTCCACATTAGAATCCGCCATATTTGCAATTCAGGATCAAGCAGTTATGACTAGACAGCATGAACGAGACATCCTGAAAAAACCTGTCGACGGTGTCGGTTATCTCTAGTCAAGGACGAGACCACACAACACATTATCTCAGACTGTGAAAAACTGGCCGGCACTTACTACACCAAACGACACAACAACATAGTACAGTACATTTATTGGACTCTAGCTAAAAAACACGGCTTTCAGGTCTCAAAACTGTGGTGGCAACATCACCTGACGCAGCCACAAATACAGGAGAATGAAAGCGCCAAGCTAATAAATAAATAAATATTAACCAACAATCACACCACGTTAACCTAGCCCCGTGGTAAGTTCGTAAGAACTTGTGTTACAGGTACTAGGAACGGAAATAAATTTAAGATATAAATACATATATACATAAATACACATCCATGAGCCGGTGCAGACATCTATATTCGTCATACAAATTATCTGCACCTGGCGGGATTCGAACCCGCGACCGCTGCGTAAAGTGTCCAGTTGCCTGACCACTCGACCAGCCGGCCGTCTATATGTGGCTGTCTAATGTGGGAAATGCCGATTCAAACAGACGTAACCATAACACACAATAGACCAGACATCATCTATGTCAACAAATCTGAAAATAAAACCTACCTTATAGACATACCTACCTTATAGTTCCATCGGGCTATAACATAGGAGCAAAAGAAATCGAAAAATTGAGCAAATACCATCCACTCAAACGAGAAGTAAATAGACTATGGAATACCACCACTGAAATTATACCAATAGTAGTAGGAGCCACTGGAACCACAGCCAAATCACTTCACAGATATTGCGAAAAACTAAACTCACACATTAACACAACAATAATCCAGAAACAAGCAGCCATACACACTACAACAATCTTGAGTAAAGTCTTAGGAGACACAATTTTCGTAGTCGGGGGAACTGAGCCTCCCTTTCCCTGAGGGTCTTGGGGCGGGAGCTTGGTAAATCTGAACGTAAAGTTCGTGTAAAGGAAATCCTTAAATAACATATTATTGATAGCAAAGAGAAAGACTAGCTAGTACTCAAAGGGCAATGGAAAGGAGCATGCTGGGTACCAGACTAAGTGACAAAATCAGAAACTCAGAAATAAGAAAAACCAAAGTTGCAGACATAATAACTCGTATAGAGCATTAAAAATGGGGTTGGACTGGACATATGCTATGCTGCAAAATAAACAAATGGAGCAAACAAGTAACCTTATGGTACCCACGAGAGGACAACAGATGCAAGGGGCGCCCGAAAACAAGATGGAGAGACGATATCTGCCTAACCTTGGGGCCTTACTGGACCAGAGTAGCAGAAGACAGAGCTCAGTTGAGAGAGCTGGAGGAGGCCTTTGCCAGGAGGCACGCCGAATTGCGAGACATATTATAGTAAATAGGACTAGAAAAATAAGTTTTGTCAAATCTGTAGCGAATTCAGAATAAAAGGGCTATAATAATATTA
This sequence comes from Euphydryas editha, assembly GCA_036937285.1. Taxonomy (NCBI): domain Eukaryota; kingdom Metazoa; phylum Arthropoda; class Insecta; order Lepidoptera; family Nymphalidae; genus Euphydryas; species Euphydryas editha. The sequence continues at coordinate 8,796,497 of JAUPFZ010000011.1, forward strand.
TTAATAACATTGGTTATTAATAATTACATTGGTTATTAATAATTACATTCAGGACCTCATTATATTTTTAAATTACACTTACTTGTTGGTATGAACCTTGATTATTCTGGTTTTGGTGTTTTTGATCATTTGGCATTGACTTGTCCACTATGTCTTGAGATTGCGATTGGGAAATATTGCCCTGATTAATCTGTTGTTGCTGCTGTTGTTGCTGTGGTTGCTGTTGTGGTGGCAAATTTTGTGGTTTGTTTTGTGGCTGTTGCAGAGGCTTTTGTGGTGGTGGCGTCTGCTTTTGCTGGGGCTGTTGTTGCTGCTGTGGCTGTTGAGCTGGCAACTCCTTTTCTTTTGGAACATTCTGTTCTTGTTTAACATTCTGTGCTTGTTGTTGGGGTGGTTTTTCATTTTGTTGATTCGGTTTATTTATCTGTAAAAGAATAAGGCATTTTGAATAAAAACGCATTATCAGTAATATGAAAAAAATAATAACTAATTATTAGATCTCAACAAACTAGTTTTTTTTTTTTATTATAAAAATTCTAGACGAACCCTAGAATTTGACTCATTTAGAATTTTCACATTAGATTGATTATAAACATCAATCTGATTTCAAATCAGTTACTGCTGTAATAATGTTCGATTAATTATATGAATAAAACAATGAAAGTCTACTGGCACAGCCATCACTACTGCCAAGGGCGGGGGCGACTTGTGCTTAAGTCAAACCCACCCAGCCACCGAAGGGAGTGGTTGCTGCTTCGGCGGTTACTGCCCAGACAGTCGACAGACTGGAGGAAGGCTTGTAGGACCGAGGGGCCGGAAGGAAGACAGACCCCGTCAGGGTGTTAGTCAACCGCAACCGGCACCGGGTCAGACTCGGCGTAACCGACCCAGCAAGAGGCAGCGGCGGCAATCGCGTCGGCGTGAGCTCAATGAGCGGAACGCAGACCCTCCAGCCCCCTCTACGAAACCAGTAACGACCGAACCCCAACCAAGTACCTCTCGGGGAAAAGTTGGGGTGTCTACGTCGGGTAAACCCACCCGACCTTCAGACAAGAAAGCCCAATAAATGGGTCTTCTTCCCGGAAAAGTCGACAGCGGAGCCAGGCCTGCTGTGTCGTCCAAACGTCCTCGTCTAGACGAGACCAATTCACCAAGGGGCGAAAAGGCCGAAGCTATTCAACAGACCGCAGCCGATTTCTTATGCTGACGCGGCTAAATCGGACCCGTAGGTGGCAGTTACTTCAGCAACCACGGGTCACATTAGCTCATGGCAGCCATGTTGCCGGCCGAGGGTGGCGAGGGGCCTGCATTTCGGGGCAAACCCGTCTACGACGGGGGTGTTCTGAAATTGTGGTGTTCCAACCTGAGCACCCTGGACTGGTTCAAAGTTGCTGTCGAGGACATCATACTTCCCAATGGAGAACGACTCGTGGTGAGACAGATGTGGGAGATACCTCGCCGGGTTCGGTGTGGAATCTCCATACCTGGCGTACAGAGCGACACCAAAGCCATCGGTGGGATGCTCCGCTTCCAGAATCCCTGGGCGGAAGTTGACCAGTAGCTGTTGCACGCTCTGTACCTACTGTTCATCGTAGTCAGCGTACCGGAAGAGTTGGTACCAGCTATGATGGGACACGAACGCCGGCTTGCTTACATGCTGGGCTCTGTGTACCTGAAGTTCTTGGGTCCGACCGCTAAGTTTACCGAGACTGCCCCACTCAAGGTCGCAGACAAGAAAAGGGCGACTCCAAGGGCACTAACGGCCCGACGGACACGACGCCGATGGAGACAGAGGCCCCGCGCTCCGCAGAATCCACCGATGACGGAGCGCGCGTCTCGGAGCCTCCTTCGGATGCCGCTAGACGAAGTCTGCTCTGTGGACCTCGAGGAGTCGTTGTCCCCGGGGGCCGGGGGCAGTCGACGCTGAGTGCACCCAAGGGATAGGCCAGCTCACCATCGGAGACGCCGGGGGGAAGAGATAATACTGTCGCAAACTTACTGGGAGTGGAACTTGAAGAAGCCGAAGCAGCCATTTACAATAACGACACCCGCGAAATACTCAGGGGAAACATGTCGGGAAAGTATATGGCTGCATATTATACCACAGTCGGCTTCGTGGGCGCGGTCGACGCCGAGGGCCAGAACGAAGAACCTCAAGCCTTCCACACACCTAAAGAGTATCCAGTGGTGGTAGTAGCCAGGTGCATGAGAGTGATGCTAGGCGACCTGATACTCGAGATGGCAAAAACCATTACGGGACATCCGGAAGTCGGCAACGTTTTCGGGGCCTGGGAGTTGCCAGCACTGAAATGGATAAACTGAGTTCCTGGATGCGGCAAAACGACTGACATAGTCAGAAACTTCGACAAGGACAACGAGGCCGTAGTTACGACCATAGTCGAGGCGGCCAATGATCTCAGGCAGAAGCTGACGCACCATTATGGCGACAAAGCCAAATCCAAGGTGCACACTATGGCTTCCATATTGGTAAATAGTTTTCGTGAGGGCATAAAAATAAGCCGTTTAACGGTGGATGAAGCCCTCATGAATCACTTTAATGCCATAGTGATGGCCGCCCGACTGTCGGAAGCAAAAGAGGTCGTCCTTGTCGGAGACATTAATCAGCTGCCATATATTGACAGGGAAAACCTGTTCGAGGTACAATACAGCAGGCCTAATGTGACGGTAAATATATCATGTGAGTTGTCTTGCACGCATCGGAATTCCAAGGATGTCGCTCTTGCCATTAGCGAGGTTTACGACAGGGTCAACAGCTTGAACCCCATCGTCCACTCCCTGCGTGCGGAGACTCACTGGCGCTAGTATACCCGAAAAACAGAACCAGACCTTGTACCTGGTCTTCACACAAGAGGAGAAAAAGGAGTTAATAGGCCGGGGATATGGTACCGGAGAAGGGTCGAGCGTCATGACCATTCACGAGGCGCAGGGACATGGTCCAATTAAGTGGTCACCTCGCAGTCCTGATCTAACGCCTCTCGATTATTTTTTTGTGGGGCCAATACGGTTACAATAATATTATGTTACAATACGGTTCGACATTAGAGCACACCAACAGTTAAAAGAAAATCGAACCTGATTGTGGCTTTCCCTTACTCTGACAGGATTTTCTCTAGATCAATAATGATAATTTTTTCGGTTGTACATACCGTTATTGAAAAAATTAGTTTCATCAGACCATAATATGTACTTTAAAAATCATGATCTGTACTTATTTTTCCTCTAAGCCATCTCTAAAAGGTAAGTCTTCGAACTTCTTTTTTATAATTTTTTTACTTTTTTATTGGGAACAAATAAGGTTGTTTGGCGATAAAGAATATTACGAGTTGATTTATCGTTTTTCAGTACAAAATGTATGGAAAATGTTTTTGGCGATTTCTGACATTTCTAGTACTCATACCTTAAATGGTCCCATAGAGTCTTTTGATCCCCATTTGAAGTAGGATCGATAGGCATAGAAATATTTTTTTTTGGATTTTAGCACTTTTTTCGCTGACTGTACATTTTCTCAAAAATCTGTGAATGCAGTTCAGAATATCTTAAAAAGTTATGGATGGTCTCCTAGGAACGTTTTCTTGTAACGATAACGGTTAAGGTACCTGCCCTTACTGACCCGTCTCAAAAATCCTCCCTGTACATTAGGATAAAAGCGGTCAGTTTGGACTCTCATCTCAGGAACTAGAGATACTAAGTCTAGTTTTAAGTACTTATATACTTTTGCTGTGTAAAAACACCTGTATGTAACAATCAAATATATGAAAAGAAAAAGGTATAGGCGCATGTAAGCCTGTAGATGTAATACTAACATATTTAAAAAAAATACTGTCGCAAGATGGCATCCCTTTCTCCCTGTAATGTTCTACAAGCTAACCTCCACATAACGTCTCCCTAACACAGGAGGTAAGCTGATACAGTATCCAAGACCTAAAAGTCCCAGGTCTAGTATCTTTATTACTAATAACCTGCTGGCGCAACCCCTAACAGAATTCTGCTCTAGAGACATCTGCGCCATAACGCTACTGGATACAACTACTCACCAGCCAAAGATGGCAGTCGCATCTGTGTACATGCCGGATGAAGACCCTCCGCCGCCTGAAGAATTGGCGAAGCTGGTGAGCCACTGCGAGAGCGCCAACTTGGAGCTACTGGTGGCTACGGACTGCAATGGGCACCACCCGCAGTAGGGCATGCAGTTCAGTAACGAAAGAGGTAGACAACTAGTTGAATACCTTTTCACCACTAACCTTAACATCCTAAATGTTGGTTCAGAACCTACTTTTGTCACTAGAAGGTGCAAAACTATTGTCGACATCACCCTGGCAACAGAAGTGTCGCGGGAAGCTTCCTGCTCCGCAAAACGAACCCCGCCTTATTTAAAACGATGGAGTCTCGTCTGAAGGAGGTCGTGTTTCCGGACTGGTGGGGATTGATAATATCGAGAAACAGGTAACGTGCGTATACGACGCAATTGTTACCTGCTATCACGCTGCATGTCCTCTTAACACTCCTCCCTCGGGCAAACCAAAGGCGCAACCCTGGTGGGGACCTGAACTAGGGAGGCTCAGAGCTAAGGTAAGACGACATTTAAATCGTGCAATGAATACAGGCGCTGACAGCGACTGGGATCATTACAGGGACTGCAAATGCAAATACAAGAAGCGCATCAGACACAGAAGTTCTGGAAGCAAGCGCAATTACACTACTGGCATAAAATGCCAGACTGATTCTGGCCAAAAGGGTAAGGAAAGTCCTCTCAAATCAACCCAAACAAATGTTGGGTTCCTTACGCAGGCCAGACGACACTTTCACCGGCCCACCAGAGGAAGCAGAGTGGCTACTCTTGGAGACACTTTCCTGGCTGCAAAATTTTGCAGAACATGGAGTGGAAGGAGGAAAGTACAAATGCTAGTGAAGAAAATTGGGCAATAGCTTATAGGATTGTCACGATCGACAAAACCAGGTAGGCTATTAATACATTTCACCCTTTCAAGTCGGCAGGGCCAGATGAGGTTTTTCCTGCCCTATTACAATGGGGAGGTGAGACCCTTCTTGCACTGCTAGCCATCATCTTCAGGGTGTGTCTAGCGCATGGATACGTTCCCAGAAGTTGGAGAGAAGTGAAAGTTATCTTCATACCCAAACCAGGTAAAAGCGATTACTCTAATCCTAGATTATACAGACCAATCAGCCTTACCTCCTTTGTACTAAAAACATTGGAGAGGCTGTGCGACAGAGAACTGAGGGAAAACTACCTCCACAAATTACGCTTGCACCCAAATCAACATGTGTACAGTCAAGGTAAATACACCAATTCTGCACTCCAGGCCATGGTAAGTGTCATCGAAAGTGCACTATCGGATAAAGACTCCTGTCTGGGTACCTTTTTAGACATCGAGGGTGCTTTCGACAAGACAAAATTCATCAAAATAAAGGAGGCTCTACAACGTCATGGAGTATGTACAACTCCAAGAAATTGGATTGGAAACATGCTCCAGAATAGAATATTACTGCTTGTTGAGGGTGAATCGCAGAAGGCAATCATAGCAAAAGGTTGCCCGCAAGGTGGCATGATCTCACCGCTTCTGTGGAATATGGTGGTCAATGACCTCATCACCACCAGCAATGACCATCGCTACACTGTAGGTTACGCAGACGATCTCGCAATCCTGATATGTGGAAAATTGGTCAATACTATATGTGAAGTTACGAATGCAGCATTGAGAATCGTGGAGCAATGGTGCAGAGACAACGGCTTATCAGTGAATCCTGCCCAAAACTGAACTGGTAATGTTTACGAACAATAGAACCTTTAGCAACAAGCTACGGAGATGTTGTATGGTGGCCATGCACCAAACTCATAACAGCACGTAACAAACTACAGAGCTTCCAGCAATTAACATGTTTAGCTATCACAGGAGGCATGAAGACGGCACAAACTGAAGCGTTAGAAGCTATGCTGACCCTCCACCTATTCATAAGGCAAGAGGCAGCTTTTACAGCAGTTAGATTAATACACACGCAAAATAGGCGCACAGTGACGTCGAGTTGTGGAAACAAGCCCGTCATTACTTATACTTAAAACAATGAACAGTAAAAAGTATGTACAGCCAAGTCATTAGAATATTACATTTCAGACTTTGAAAATACAATTAAGGACCCCCGGTTTTGCATTAGTGCCGTTTAAGATAATAAGAATGCTTTTGTAAAAAATTATGAAAATATATGACTATTACTTAAATAAACTGAACGTTAAATATTATTGATCCCAGTTTTTCACACAAAAATACATCCATTTATTCAATTTAATTTTAAAAAAATTCATTGTCCTACCAATTACGACCACGCATACTAAAATCAGCCAAATCGTTCTCAAGTCATAAATAATCAAACTAAGTACGTGCATATTGCGATTTGTATTTAAATAGATATATTTCACGAAATACAAGAGAAACCAAGATGGCGGTTTCGATTAAATGAATGATAAACTAAGAATGAATAGGTACATTGTATGTATTTAATTAAGTAACGAATGTTAATGCCAAATTAATCATTTGCTTTCGGTATTTAGCTTATTATTACTGAAATAACTGACCTCATTATTAGGACGTTGACCTCCTGGATGATTTGGACCTCTTTGATTGTGCTCAAAACGCGAGTTACGAAAACCTCCTCTGTTATTTCCTCTTCTACCACCTTGGCGTTGGGGTTGAGGAGGTCCTCCATATCCTCTGTTTCCGTATTGATTCATAGCTTGCATTTGCATTGCTGTAAATGATTAATACCGTTAGGTGAAAGTATAAGATAATCGGTCACATTGGCTTCCTAAAAGTAATAAATTACCTAATTTAAAGAATATCTACTTGATTTTCAGATGTAGTGCGAATAAAATAATTTATGCACGTATAACGACAATTAATTGTTCATAAAAGATGATATCACAACTTACAGTCTTACACTGGCTTAGGCTGTGACGCTGCGTAATTGACACCAATGCCACAAAATGGCGTCATGAGCGGCTTCCACCGGATCCTCGAATAAGGATGTGCATAAAGCCAACATTACACACATAATACACAAACTCTTTTTTCTTTTTTTGTAATAGCAATCTTCGTAATTTATAAGTTACAGAAATAGTGCATGTTTCATGCATATTAGTAAGCGGGAAAGACTATTAGAATTAATGTTTTCAAAATAACGTTTTCGTTTACTAAACACATGCAATGATCTGATAGAGAGTAAATTCATAGTCATTGAAGTAAAAGTAGAAATAAATCATATTTATTATTTTCCATGTGTCAAATTTAATTTTAAGGTTATTTTAGTATAAAAAAGCTTGAAGAATACCTTTTTTTCGTAAAAATTACTATTTTCTGAGATATGAAAACTAAATAGGAGTTAATTACTAAAGTTTTACATGGCAACATTAAAACAAAGCTGATAGGTGGTACGGATTACGGCCTGGCCACGAACCAGCGTTAGCATTCGTCACATCATTATCGTACAAATCACCTCCGTATAGTTAGCAGGTAAAATGATCATTTCTTGATTATAATTACAGAAATCGCTAGGGCACAGAACAGGCAACTTTAGGTAATCATTTTTTCTCTTTAGGCAACAATAATTCGTTTATAATTAATAAAAAACCATTGAACGTATACTTAGCAGAAATAGGTTAATGTTTAAAGTTCTGACTGTTGCATTATTTAGGGCATAGTTTGGGCAAGATTAGGCAATTGTTTTAGATTTTATGAAGCAATAATTAGTAACAATCGGAGATATTATGGTATTAACTTGTCATTTACTCTATGGTCTTTAGTTTATCATGTAAAATGATCATTTCTTGATTATAATTACAAAAATCACTAGGGCGTATCTGTGTGAAAATTTTGTATTTGTACGATACATTGGAAAGAAAAACAATAATTTTACGGCCGAAAATACATAATACTGTCAGCAAATAATGCTAACACTGCCACGAACACACGCGGCGAGCGGCAGCGGCAGCGGCCAGCGCCGAGCGGTAAAAACAATCGCATAGCTGTTTCGCAAGGACGTGCCACGGCGCTGCCGCTAACGCGTCTTGCGGCGCGGGCTGCACCGAGCGGCGGGCGGCGGCGGCGATGCACGCCGCGGTGGGCGGCGGTGGTGAGCGGAAACAACGATATGAGCCAAAGGAAGAATGCCACGATTTCAGTGCAGCGCGACAAGCGTTATTGACGGGACGTCTCGAGCAGTAAAACTAGAATAATTTTTTTTAAGATTCGCGCGCCGAAAATCGATACGGAGCTATTTGTAAGCGAAATAAATAATTACTAAGTTAAAACAATATTAAAAAAGACTTAATATGTATTTTTTTACTTACCTTAACGTGACAAATAGTTTTTCCGAATTGGTCAAAACCCTTTTTGATTTCATTTTAGTTGGGCGAAAGTATATTTCCAAATGTTCCAAATATTGGAGTATATAATCAAAAGTTTCTATACTCATTTCTATACTAATTCGTGCACTCCATCTCGCGAAAATAAAATGTCCTGCTTAAAATATGCGCTACTTCCAAGACATTCGAGAGCAATTTTCGATAACGCCATTTTAAATACACGCATGAAACCGCTGACGTGACTGCGAAGTCCGTGGCACGCCCGTCGCTCCGCTCTGTCTCGCCGCGCCACCCGCCGCACCGCTCGCCGCTAAGACCGAAGTCGTAGCCAGGCCGTTATTGAACTCTTACGGCCTGGTCACGAACTCGGTCTTAGCGGCGCGCGGCGAGGCGAGCTGGCTGGAGAAGCGTTGTTCACGCCACGTATCCTTAGTAGCGATTTGCGGCAGTGCTTAAGGTGGACGTATTCAAATTTGCCCAATACTATGGCGTTATCTAAAATATCCCTTCTTTGTTTTGAAAGCAGCACAGTTTTTAAAGAAGATATTCTTATATTTATACATTTTATTACATATTTTTATATATATACATATATATTATTTTTATTATATATTTTATTTATTATTGTTTATTTGATTATATGTTTTATTTTTTATTATTATTTATTTTATTTTTATTAGTAATAATATATACTATATTATATATATTATATATTTTATTCTAGATATTCTTATATTTAAGTGGTGGATGTTTCGACATCCATATTGGTGATCGATTCATAACTTCTGTGATAAAAGCCTCCGTGTTCATATTTGCTACAAAAATAGTCTAAAATATTTTATTCTTTATTTCGCTGCTAAATACGTCACTGACACGCCGCTGTCCGTGCCGCTCTGTAGTGTTTCGTGGCGTCGCCGGTCGCTCTCATTCTTTGGTATGTTTGTTCCTACCGCTCCTCACACCTCGCACCGCTGTAGCGATTCGCTCGGAGAAAACCGCGGCGATTTCGCTATGAGTGGCATCTCGTGGCGTGCTTCAAACATTTGTATGAATTTGATTTTACCGCCCACCGCTCCGCCCTAAGCTGCCGCTCACAGCGGCAAGGTCGTGAACAGGCCGTTAGAGCGTACTCCAGCGGCTTGTCAGTCAATGAAAATTGCACTATTATAAGCACGGCCGTGTATATACCTCGACCGTGATTATAAGAGATACGATTCATATTCAACAAATAATACGTCAATATTACCAACCTAATGAGCCGAGGAAGAAATAATTTCCATAAGACGGGGTGAATAGGTATGGATACTATACTTAGGACTGCCACCTCTGCGGGTTTAACCCGAAGTCTCCGGGTTTGTATGGTGCATGCTCGGGCTACGGGTAGGGGTGTTCATGGGAAAAAATTATCGATAATTTTATTATCGATAATTATCGTATTGTGTCATCGATAGTTATCGATAATTATCGAATGAACACTTATCGATAAATATCGGATAAAAAGTTATCGATAGTTGGGAACAGTTATCGATAATTATCGGATAAAAATTATCGATTGTTAACGATATTTATCGATAATTATCGGTTCCATTTTCGGACAACTAAAAAAAAAATAAAGGTCATCTGCCGTCCAATATCGACATTATCCTCCGTACCGAATACCTAAAAAAAAAAGTCCTCCGCCGTACCATAATTATCGATACTTATCGAATCCAAAAACAATTTTCGATAATTATCTAATACCACAATATTATCGAGAATTATTGGATGGCACAAAATTATCGATAATTATCGAATCGCAAAAAATTATTGATAATTATCGAATGAAAACTTATCGATAGTTATTGATAATTATCGAATAAAAAATTATCGATAGTTATCGATTCAAAATTATCGAAAAACACTTATCGATAATTATCGAATGAAAAATTATCGAGTAGTTACAAATTATCGATAATTATCGCACACCCCTAGCTACGGGTTTAACATCGATATCTCCGGGTCAGACCGGACAGTGACATCGAAGCTAGGCAGTGTTGCCAATTTAGCGACTTTGTCGCTAGATCTAGCGACATTTCGTTAGCTACAGCGGCTTAAATTATGTGTCTAGCGACAAAAAAAAATCTAGCGACTATTCTAACGACTTCTAGTGTCTAAAAAAAAAGTAGCAGTTAGTCGCATTTTACAACAATGGGATGAATTGAAGTTAAATTTTTCGTTATGCAAGGTCGAAGAAAATTGTTACACAGCAGAACTTCTGCATGCTATGTTTGAAGATGGTAGTAATTTGCTATATATGACGTAATATATTCAAATGGATATATTCAAATTCATATTAGAGGAAGTTCAAACAGCTTTGAAAGTGTTTGAAAATGAAAATGGTGATCCCACAAAATTGCTCGAGGCCCTGACATTTTTATTGCGATCAATTTGTAACAGAGTCATTTACTCTCACACAAATATAAACGTACTAAATACGACAGTTCAAGAAAATCACCTAAGCCCCTACGATACGCTACGATATGCTTTTGAAATGAATGCTCGATATAGTATTAAAAGTACTTGAAAGAATTGCGCTCAATTTCCATCCCTAGCACTTATTGTTAGTCTACTATTTAGCGACTTCTAGCGACTTTTGATTTCTTCCATAGCTAGCGACATCTAGCGACTTTTCAAGTGTACGTTAACGACTTTTTGACATGTAGAGTTGGCAACACTGAAGCTAGGATCAAGGAGTATACTTCATCCTAGCATCGAAGCAACACCCAACCGTCACGGCGCAGGGTGCGCACAGAAGGGTGCGTGACTGGGTGCGCCGCCGGCGGGCGCCGAGCGAGGTGGAATGTGTAGCAGGCAGGGACCGGGGGCGGGGCAGGGTACACACGCGCGTCAATTGTCAAACAGAATCAAAACAATAGCCCAGTCAGTTCGTCGTAATAATTGCACATTGTATGGATCTTTGGGAGGGTAGGTGAGAGTCAACACGTGCTAGTGTATAAAGATACCAGCACAGTACATAAAATATAATAATAAACACAAAAAAATCCTCTCCTCGCCTCTTATTTGGTGGATTTTTTTGTGTTTATTATAATATTTTATGTACTGTGCTGGTTTATTTTGTATAGTAGTGTTGTTTTTCTTTTGTGTAATTAGTGGTAGTCCCTAATATGGAGTGGGACGCTTCACCACCTCCTGACGGGGGAGGTGGCGGCGTTGGCGGCAATAAAAGACGCTCGTCAATCGAACGTGATCCCGAAAGTGTTAAGAAAGCTTCTCCTCCGTCTGCCTCTGTGCAAGACACGTATACCGATCCAGATTATACAGGTATTAAAGTGGCTTATAATCAGGATGATAAAGGCCCCTTTTCCGTTCATATATCTAAATTGGAATCTGTACAAAGACCTGGTCCATCTATTCGTCTTCTTAATTTCGCCCAGTTCCTTCATAAAAACTCCATAAATGGAATTGTTAAAGGAGGTATTAAAAACCTAGGCAGAAATAGGATTTCTGTGGATTTTTTGTCAGCTGATCTAGCGAATGTATTTGTCCATAATCCTATTCTATCCGCAAATAATTACGAGGCTACTATCCCGCAGTATCAGGTAACGAGGATTGGCGTGGTCCGCTCTGTTCCCATTGAATGGACTTTATCAGATATGGTCGAAGGTTTGGAATACCCTTATAACTGCGGTAAAGTCATCAAAGCTCGTCGCCTAAATAGAAAACGAATTACCGACGGAAAACCTGAATGGCTTCCTACTACTACAGTTGCCTTAACCTTTCTTAGACAGAATTTACCTGAGAGAGTATTCTGTTTTCACGCTTCCCTCCCTGTTTCTCCGTATCAATTACCGACCATCCAATGCTTCGCTTGTTGCCGTTTTGGTCATACTAAGGGCCAGTGCCGTTCCACCCCCCGATGCTACAAATGTGCTCAACCTCACTCTGGCGAATCCTGCTCTGTCTCAGACGAAAATGTCTCTTGTCTTTTCTGTAGAGGTAGCCATAAGGCTACAGATTCTTCAAATTCCCTCCCGATTCTCAAATTCAATCCCGGTCCCTGCCTGCTACACAGTACCCTAGACCCTAACAATTTTAGACCAATTTCAGTACTCCCAACATTTAGTAAAATTTTTGAAAAAATCATACTCGGGCAAATGTTATCACATTTTAATGCACACAATCTACTACATAAGAAACAGTTTGGTTTTACAAAAGGTCGCTCCACAGCAGATGCTAGTCTTGAGCTAATTAAAAATGTTTTTGAGGCATGGGAGAGGTCGCAGGATGCTCTTGGGATATTCTGTGACTTATCTAAGGCCTTTGATTGTGTGCATCACGAGACGTTGATCAGGAAACTGCATCATTATGGGATTAGAAATAAGGCACTCAGCCTCCTGAATTCCTATTTGAGTAATAGGATACAGAGGGTTGATGTAAATGGTAAGAGATCTCCTGGGGCTCCTCTACATATGGGGGTTCCACAAGGCTCTATTCTTGGCCCATTTCTCTTCCTTATTTACATAAATGATCTGCCATTTTTTGTACAGGACAGACATGAGATAGTATTGTTCGCTGATGACACTTCACTTATTTTTAAGGTAAAACGTAATTTACCTATGTATGACGATGTAAACGATGCTCTCTCAAAGGTTGTCTATTGGTTTGACTCGAATAATTTACTATTAAATAACAAAAAAACAAAATTAATAAAATTCACGACACCCAATGTTAAACTTGTTGATAATGGTGTTGAATTAGGAGGAGAAATGTTAAAAGCGGTTAAGTCCACTAAATTCCTAGGTATAATTATAGATTCGAAATTGCAGTGGGATCTCCATATTGAAGGGTTAGCGAATAGGCTCAGCTCTGCAGCGTTCGCGGTAAAAAAAATTAGACTGCTTACTGACGTAGATACAGCTCGCGTAGTATATTTTAGTTATTTTCATAGTATTATGTCCTATGGAATCTTATTATGGGGAAATGCAGCTACCGTTAATACGATTTTTGTCCTGCAGAAAAGAGCTATTCGTGCAATTTATAGTTTAGGTCCTAGAATATCACTAAGAGATAAATTTAAAGAAATAAAAATATTGACTGTTGCTTCTCAATATGTGTACGAAAATGTTATGTATGTCCATAAAAATATACACGAATTTCCCAGAAATTGCGACATGCATAGCATTAATACTAGGAACAAACATAAACTATTAATGCCTGTAACTCTCTTACGCCGGGTCAGTAATTCTTTTTATTTAAAATTTAAATTAATTTTAAAAAAATTGTGAAAGAACGTTTGTGTACTAAAGGATATTATTCCATCAACGATTTTCTAGAAGACAGTACGCCTTGGGAATGATGTGATCGCCTCCAGGCTATTTCAATTTATAGATAATTATTGTTAATTACAATTTACTTTGAAAAAAAAAAACCTGTACATTAAAAAAAAATATTAGTCTCGCTGAGTTTCTTTCGCCAGTTCTTCTCAGGTCAGAGGCTTCTTCTTTCCGAACTGGTGGTAGACTCATGACGTTCAGTAAATAATTGTAATAATTTTATGCTGAATAAAAATATTTTGATTTTGATTTTGATTTTGAAATTGTCCGGAGCATGAAAGACAAAAACAAATCAAATTAATTATGTCCAAAGAGAGTATTGGTTATACAGAGGCTTCATCTCGTGTCCCTAATCTGCCCCGGCTATCCTATGCTGCAGCTTCTCAAGCTTCGCCTAGACCAGACCCTTCTTCTCTAGCCACTCACCAATCCCAAAGCTCTTCTATAGAGCCTTCTCCTCATGTCACTCACCAATCCCAAAGCTCTCCTACCATTCCCTCCACATCCTATCATAAAACAGTGTTTAGAACTCCTCGTCCTAGTACCCCTCTGCGCCCCTCCTATGATGTTTATGCTCATTCCTCTATCACAAAGTCGCCTAAATCGACCATGCCTAACGGTTATGTTTTTCCTATTCCCGAAATGATTGACCCGACCCCATATTTAACTCCTAATGATAATTTAATTGAGATTTTGGTTTGCGCTCTTGTCAACATGATTTCCAAGTTTGGAGATGCTTTACCGAACAATGCCCTACGTCTATTGGAAGGACTTATTTCTACTTTAGTTAGTAAAAATAATGGGTCGTACGATCATTCTTTTTTTTTTTTTTTTTAATTTATTTGGATAGGCAAACTGGCAGACGTGCCACCTAATGGTAAGTGGTCGACGTCGCCCATGAACACAAACCAGTTTACCTGGAACTAACCCAGACAATTAATTTATGTGTTGCCCATCCTGAGACATATGATGTTAAGTCTCGGTGCCAGTAATTACACTGCCTGTCTTGCCCTTCTCTCCGAAACACAGCAAAGCTGTTTCACGGAAGAAATAAGCAAGATGGTGGTACCCATGCAGCCGGGAGCGCGGCACAGCGCATCCCTCCCACCGGTAACAATGGAATGGATGATGATGATGATGATGATTGATGGATGCAATTCAATGGAATTGTAGAAGTATTCGTAACAAAAAACATGATCAAAATTTTTTAATCAATAAATATAAACCTGCAATATTTGCCCTTTCAGAATCTAGACTTCAGCCTCGTTCTATATTTAGAGTACCTGGATATTCATGGCTACGTGATGACAGAGATGACGGTTACGGAGGGTCCGCTCTTCTGATTAATAGATCTGTTACCTTCTCACAAATTCATATCCCTCCTCATGGCCCCGGTTTTCAAATAGTCGGTACTAAAATATTTAACATATTATTTTTTTCAATCTATTTACCACACCCTAGTTCAGCTTTAATTTCAGAATTAAACAATATCTTATCCACGTTTCCGTCTCCTCTTGTC
Organism: Euphydryas editha; assembly: GCA_036937285.1. Classification (NCBI taxonomy): domain Eukaryota; kingdom Metazoa; phylum Arthropoda; class Insecta; order Lepidoptera; family Nymphalidae; genus Euphydryas; species Euphydryas editha. The sequence continues at coordinate 8,811,744 of JAUPFZ010000011.1, forward strand.
ATCTTAGGAGATTTTAATGTACATCACACCCTCTGGGGTTGCGATAAATGTGACTCAAATTCTTCATCACTGCTGACGTTTTTTGATAATCTCAATTTATGTATTTTAAATGATGGATCGCCGACAAGAAGAGGTGCTCCGAGTGAAAAACCTAGTGCTGTTGACCTCTCCGCGTCTTCTCCGAGTTTACTCATGTCCTTCTTATGGATGGTTTTATCAAACTCATTCGGTAGTGATCACTTTCCCATAGTAATAAATTTTTATTCCGCTCCTTCTAAATCCACTCCTCTCCCACTTCTCCTAAAATACCGAACTCAGAAAGCTGATTGGCGCAAATTCTCATCTTCCCTTGATTCTAAAACTGCTACTCTTCCTCCAGTCTCTGACAATAATTTTTTACTGTGTTATGATTTGTTTATTTCGTGTCTATGCTCTGCAGCTGATGAATCAATTCCACTTAAAAACTCTAGTCTAGACAAAATACCTTCTCCTCCGTGGTGGAACTCTGAATGCACAGATAGTGTCCGGAAACGCAAAGCCGCTGAGGATTCCTATCTTTCTGATTTATCAATGTTTAATTACCTAAATTTAAAGAGAACAATCGCTAAATCTAAGCGCTTACTCTCAAAGAAAAAGTCTAGTGGGTGGCGTAACTTCTGTGAGTCTTTGTCACCGCGAGCTCCTGCCTCACTAGTGTGGAGAAAAATCAAATCTTTCAGACAGGTTTTACAGGATGATCGCAACGTCTCGTCTTCTGGATTCTTCTTATTGGCTGCCTAACTTTGTTAATAATCTAGCTCCTCCCTATGTTCCTCACGAAAACAATTTTTTATGTCCTCCCTCTTATATGACTTTAGAAAGATTTAATGACTCTTTCTCCTTAAACGAACTATTTTCTGCTCTTGACGGTCTTAAGGATTCTTCGCCTGGAATCGATGGAATCCCATACTCCTTCATCATGAATGTTCGTGTTCGTGTTCAAGGATCATTACTTCCAAAAAGAATAGTCTGGAAAGGGCTTCCTCAGGGCTCCGTACTGAGCCCCCTTTTATACAATTTGTATACTTACGACCTTGAGAAATCGGTTCTCTGCTTTTGCAATATCCTACAATATGCTGATGACATTGGTCTTTACTCTTGTTCTTCATCATTTTCTGAGGCCAATTCTAAACTTAATTCTGCCCTGTACTACTTAAATAATAGGTTAACTGACCATGGTCTCACCTTGTCTGTCTCAAAATGCTCTGGCATCGTTTTTACTCGAAAACGCTCTGTTCCAGATAGCATAATTATCTCTTCACATCAATAATCAACCTATTACCATTCAGAATCACGTAAAATTTTTGGGAGTGATACTGGACTCCAAAATGTCGGGCGTTCAACATCTAAATTATATTTCTAACAAATGTGAAAAAAACATTAATATCCTAAGATCTCTCTCGGGCGTTAGGTGGGGATCTCACCCTTATTCGCAGAAATTATTGTACAATGCGATTATACGTAGTCATTTTGACTACGCGAGTTTCGTTTTGGAACCATGCAATAAAATTGCTCTCTCATATTGGACTAGATTACAAGCGAAGTGTCTACGAATTATAGCTGGCGCAATGAAAATGTCTCCTACTAATGCCCTTCAAGTGGAATTGGTTGATCCTCCCTTACATTTACGCAGACAGTTTTTATGTGACAGGTTCCTTATTAATGCCGTACAAATTTCTTCCCACCCTTTAATTGATAAACTCCATGATCTAAACCAACTTATTAATAATTCAAACTTTTGGATTTATAAAGATAAACCTCCACTTACTAAATCTTTTCTTAAAATCAACATCAATGATATATATCAGTTTGACAAAAATCCACTATTTACATATAGTTACGATTTCTTGATATATTACCCTAGAATTATTTTGAACCTAGGAGTTACTAAAAAAATACCTGGTGCTGCACTTGAGTTTAGTAGAATAATCGATTCAGACTGGTCGGAATGGTTGCATTTCTTCACTGACTCATCTAAAATTAACCCTGAATTAAACGTTGGTTCCGCTGTCTGGATTCCTAAATATAATATTATCCTGAATTACAAACTGCCTCCTCACTCCTCCACTTTCTCAGGTGAATGTATTGCCATTTTGGAAGCTGTGCTGTACATTGAATCACATGGTCTTAATAAATCTGTAATATTCACTGACTCCCGAAGCTGCCTCCAGGATTTATTGAAAAGTCCATTTCATGCTAAAAATAATCTTCCCATTATTCTAAGGATAAAAGAGATACTGTATAAATGTCAACAATCGAATATTGAAGTAGCGCTTGCCTGGATACCGAGTCACAGCGATATAGCTGGTAATGAGATGGCAGACATATGTGCAAAAGATGCTATTCGCCTAGGCTGTGATAAATATAATAAGTGCTTTTCCCGTGACTTTAGAAGCTTAGCTAAGCAATGTTTGTATAAATCTTGGGATAGACTATGGCAATCCTCAAGACTAGTTACAGGTAGATATTATGGCAATATCCAGCTGTCTATTCCTATCAAGCCATGGTTTTTTAAATACTCCGACCTAGATAAAATAGCTACGTCGATAATTATTCGCATACGATTGGGTTTCTCCTGCACACCTGTGTTCTTAGCTAAATTGCGCATTCGAGACAGTTCCTTATGTGAATGTGGCTTAGAGGAAGGATCTCTCAATCATTTGTTTTTTAATTGTCCGAAATTAACTGTATCGCTATATGATATGCTTCCCAAAAACATTCCGCGGCCGGTTAATGTTTGTTTTCCGGTTGTGGGCCGGTTAATGTTGACTTTAGTGCCAACTTCTTTTTGTGTTGTCTTAGCTAAGTTTATTAAAATCAATGACATAAAACTATAATTTACTAAAAAATAAAATTATATAATCATTTCAAATATTTTCAAATAACCGCGACTTAAGCGGCTTAACTCACTGTTGTACAGACTGTCAAAGTCGGATCCTGTCTCTGGTCTATAAAGCAGGAATATCTTGTCAAAATCGCAGTTTGGGTTTAGAAAAGGTATGGGCACGATGGATAGCCTGAGCGTTTTCTCTTCGGAAATTCGCCTGGCCCTCTCAAGGGTTCACCACCTTGTTGGTGTCTTTCTTGACGTCACTTCAGCCTATGATAGTGTCCTCCTCCCGCTACTCAGGCAGAAAATGCTCCAGCTGAGTCTTCCCGCGAGGATGGTTAATATCATATGTAACCTTTTCATGGAACGCTATATTTCTGTTCGAGTCCAAGGTACTATGTATCCTCCAAGAATAGTATGGAAGGGGTTACCACAGGGCTCGGTTTTAAGCCCCATACTCTATAGCAGTGTTTCCCAACGTGGGGCCCACGCCCCACTGGGGGGCAATTTGATAGTTAAGGGGGGCAATTTAAAAATGGACTGGACACGACTTTAACCCTTTCGCTTTGGATTATTGAAATGCAATGCTATACCTTGTCCAACCGTTTATTATCTTTTTGACAGCTTACATCTATAAATTTCAGTTTTTTTTTTCCATTATTTGTTTTGAAATTTTACTTACGATGTTTTGATAACAATTTCATAGTGATTTCTTCCTAAAACTTATCACTTATATTTCTTAAGGGAACAAAAGTTTAAAGGTTAAAAATTATGCATGGGGGCTTAAAAAATTTAGAAATGTTAAGGTGGGGCATGGCCTAAAAAAGGTTGGGAAACACTGCTCTATAGTTTATATACTTCTGAACTTGACTCTTCTTGTTCGTCCGATTGTGACATATTACAATACGCAGACGATATAGCCCTGTATTATGCCTCAGAATCTATTGACAATTGCTCTGTCCGCCTTAATTCTGCTATACAAAATGTTTATATCTGGCTAGTGGATCATGGCTTATCTCTGTCTGGTCCTAAAAGCTCTATAGTTGTGTTCTCCAGAAAAAGATTGATACCAGATGTTGATATTGTTCTGGAAAATGAGACCATTGAAGTAAAAAATAATGTAAAATTTTTGGGGGTATACTTTGACTCTCGTATGACTGGCACGGTCCACTTTAATTACATCAAGGAAAAATGTGAAGTTGGTATAAATGTTTTGAGGTCTCTTTCAGGTGTTTGGTGGGATGCCCATCCCTACACTCAGAAACTCCTTTATAACGCCATTGTTCGGAGCCATTTTGATTACGGGTCATTCTTGCTTGAACCGTGTAATAAATCTGCTTTAGCTGATTGGGACAAAATTCAAGCTAAGTGTCTCCGCATCATTTGCGGAGCCATGAAGTCCTCCCCCATAAAAGCTCTCCAAGTAGAATGTCTGGATCCGCCCTTATTTCTCCGTAGACAATATCTTTGTGATAGATTTCTCTACAAAGCTGTTCAAAATTCTTGCCACCCATTACTTACCTCTCTTTGTCACCTTTCAAGTTTTATTCCATCTTCAACTTATTGGACTCATAAAGAAGCTCCTTGCCTTTTCAAAAGTTATGAAAAAATTATTGCAGCATCTCCTCTTTTTCAATTTCCTGGTAATCCTTTGTTTGCTGTCCCTTTTCATGCACTTGTTTTTAGGCCCAATGTAATTATATATTTTGGTATTAATAAAGAAGATCCTGGAGCCAACGATCTTTTCAAAAAACTCTTAAATGAGCAATTTCCCGGGTGGCGAACTATGTTTACAGACGCCTCTAAACTATCTGCAGATGAACCTGTGGGTTCTGCGGTGTGGGTTCCTGACATGAAGCTGACTCTTAGTTTTAAATGCTCTCCCAGGATATCTGTTTTTTCTGGAGAAACAATAGCTATTTATGAAGCTGTATCCCTGGTAGACCCACAATCTTAATAAAACCATAATTTTTACTGATAGTCGCAGTTGTTTAGAGGATATTTTAAAATTCCCCATACGTTCTAGAGATGTTCATCCTATCAACCTCAAAACTCGAGAACTTCTTTTTAAGTGTAACTCTGCTGGAATTGAGGTAGCCCTTGCATGGATTCCTGGCCACTCCGGGATTTCTGGCAACGAACAGGCTGATATATGTGCTAAGTGGTCTATTCGCAATGGTACAGAGACTTACGCTAACTGCTTTGCCCAAGATTTACGTTCTCTCGCTAAAATTGATTTGAAAAAGCGCTGGAATGATACATGGAACTGTACCCGACATGTAAAAGCTAAATTTTATGGCAGTTTACAACCTGATATTCCATTAAAACCTTGGTTCTTTGAGTTTCGTAAATACTCTAAATTTTCTACTTCGACAATAATTCGGTTGCGTCTTGGCCATAACTGCAGCCCTCACTTTTTATCAAAGATCAGGGTTCGGGACCACTCTTTATGTGAATGTGGCCTTGACGAGGGTACTGTTGAACATATTTTCTTTGATTGCACCAGATTTCCTGTTTCATTGTATGATATTCTTCCTCCTACTTTTCCTCGCCCTTTCAACATGTCCTGTATTTTGTCTTCTTCAGAAATTTCTATTATAGTTATCTTATTTAAGTATATTGAAAGATATAACATTAAACTTTAAGTAAGTATTAGTATGTATTATTTATAAACTCTTTTGCAAAAAAACGGGCACTTAAGCAAAGAACTATTTTATAGTTACTATTAGTTTGTTTGACAATTTTAGGTATTTTTATCCTCAGAATTTTATAAATTAATTAGGAAGGAATAGTTTTCATCAGTTTTATCATAACATTTTAATTAAATTATTAAGAAATAATGTTTAAGCTCAAAACACTATGATTGTACCTGCTCGCTAAATAAAAATGAAACGCGTTAATTTCTTTGTTTTTCTTGAATACATTAAAAGCAGATAAAAGTTTAGTATTTAGTGTGACCCCCTCTTGCTGAAATCACAGCTTGCATTGGTCTGGGCATGCTAGTGAGTATATCTTTTATGGTTTCTTGGGGAATACGTTCCCACTCCGCGGTAATCACATTCTTTAGCTCTCTGATGGTCTGCGGAGCCGGCTGCACTGATCTCACTCGTCGCTTCAGAACGTTCCAGACATGCTCTATGGGATTGAGGTCCGGACTTCTAGCTGGCCAGTCCAAACGACGAATTCCGACTTCTAGCATATACGCATCCACACCGCCAGACCGGTGGGCGCGAGCGTTGTCGTCCATAAAAATTGAGTTTTCGCCAAGAGCGGTTAAAGTGGGTTGTGCATAAGGAATTAGAACTTCCGTTATGTATCGGTGTCCAGTCAGTGTACCGTTTTCGATGAAGACTAACTCCGTACGATCCATAGAATTTATTCCTGCCCAAAACATAACAAAGCCCCCTCCATAAGGTGTGATTTCTTCAAAACATGCCTCTGCAAAGCGTTCTCCTCGTCTACGTAGCACTCGCCGACGTCGGTCTTCACCATGCAGAGATATCCTGGCTTCATCGGAGAACAATACCCTATCCCAGTCTTCATGAGTCCATGACACACAATTTCGAGCGAAGCTAAGCCTGGCAATTCGATGTCCATGGAATAATTTAGGGCCGCGTGCCGGGCGATGACAGTGTATATTAGCAGCGAGAAGCCTCCTCCTGACCGTCCATAGACTAATTTGCACATTTCTTACTTCTTCGAGGGTGTTCTTGAGGTCCACATAAGAAGATTTGCGATTTCTCAACGCTTGACTAACTAGAAAACGATCATCCCGTGGTTCGGTACATGTCTTTCTGCCAGAACCAGGCCTTCTCTTGACGGAACCGGTCTCTTGATAGCGCTGCCAGGTCCTTTGAACTGTCGACCGACTCACATTTAGCCTCTGAGCCACGAAGCATTGACTGCAACCTTCTTATAGCAGCGCAATAATTTTGCTCGCTTTTATCACTTTATCTACCATTTTCGAGATTGCTAAAATTAGAGTCGATATTAACTATAGGGAATTCGCGCCACAAAATGTAGTTAGTTATTTTCTTTGAAAACCAGGCTCAGTCAAAAATTTGAATTTGGAATGTACTCTTATAAACATTATGGCACTTTTATAACTGGCCAGTAACATGTTCAAATGATTAAAACCTTTTTGGTATTTTATTTTTTTCAGCCAGGAAGAAAATCGAAACCGCCCGTTTTTTTGCAAATGAGTGTATAAGCAAAAGTATTTAAATTTGAAGGTTATAAAAAATTCTTTAATTGTTGTTATGTTGTTATTTTAATCAGTGATACCACTTGATATTAATTTAAATTTTTATGTTTGTTAATGTGATAGACCGTAATGTATTATTTTAAATAAAAAAGCAGAAGGGGTAAGAAGTTGCAAGCCGCTGCTCTATATTGATGATTTGATATATAATACCGATAATTTTACTATCGATAATTATCGTATTGTGTTATCGATTGTTATCGATAATTAACGAATAAACAGTTATCGATAATATATATATATATATATATATATATATATATATATATATATATCGTCGTCACTTACCAAACAATTATTGTTTGGTAAGTGAGGACGGAAAAAAAAAGAAAGGTCATCCGCCATTCAGTACCGACATTTACCCCCTCTACCCTATCCGAATACTTAAAAAAAAGGTCATCCGACGCCCAGTTCGACATTCACCTCAGTATCCTATCCGAATACCTAAAAAAAAAAAGGTCGTCGCTTCTCCTCCTAAAACTTATTACTCAATAATAATCGGCTGACACATAACCATAATTATCGAATCACAACTGTCGATACCAAGGAATTCATATACAAACTGGAATGCTCACGTGCACTAAAAAAAACGTTCCTTAACGCGGGATTGCGTCTCTCTCTACCATAGATTCAAGGCAAAACTCGTAAGAAAGAGACAAAACGCCAGTTGTCAACGAAATGCTCGGAACAATTTTTCACTTTACATGTTGGTAAGAAATTTCAACCTTATGCCATTTATTTCAAGGTGCATATTTGAATATACAATTTACTATGTGAGCGTTCTAGTTATGATATAAATTCTTTGATCGATACTTATCGGATCCAAAAACAATTATCGATATTATTGGATCAAACAAAATTATCGCTAATTATGGGATGAAAATTTATCGATAGTTATCGATAATTATCGAATAAAAAAATTTCGATAATTATCGGATCACAATTATCGAATAACACTTATCGATAACTATCGATAATTATCGAATGAAAAATAATTATCGAGTAGTTGCAACTTATCGATAATTATCACACACTAGGTGTGTTTCAAATAACTATTATATAACTATTATAACACTATTATAATCTATAACCTTGTCCAACCGTTTATTATCTTTTTGACAGCTTACGTCTATAAATTAGCGTTTTTTTTTTTTCGGAATAATGTACTACAGTAATGTCGTACTTTGTAGATGGGTAGTGAAGTGCCCTGTGCATAACAAACAACAACAGACTATAAAACAGTTCTTGAAACATGTCAATCGATAAATCGATCATATGATAAAAATAATTTGACTTTGTATAAGTATTGTTTCTGTAAAATTAATTTAAAAAAAAAGGAAATAAAAATAGTATCTATAACTGCAACATTGATTATTTGCAAGGAATTAAGTTGAAATCTTTAAAATTAAGTTCAAATCAAGAGTAAAGAACAATGAATCTGTTCATTCGTTTATTTATTTTTTAACGACTGCTAAATATGCACGCGTTAAAAAAAAACTAAGAAACGAATAATTAATATTTAAAATAAAAATATTTCATTAAATCGATTGAAAGTTCTTCCTTAATAATATCGATTATTATTTCAAATCGAATCAGTAACGTGTGAGGGTGTAACTAATGTCGAAATGTCAAAAAGATAAACGGTTGGACAAGGTATAGATAGGATGAAGTATACTTGATCCTAGATTATAATCATATAACTATAATTATAATAGATGTAAATTAAGTTTAAATGTAATCGTTGCATACATATTACAATTACATACTAATCTCTTTCAGCTAGCTCTAGCGCTTTTTAAAATTTTTTACATATTACTTAAATTAGAAATCTAAAAATGGAGAAAAGTGATGAAAATGAAGATTTACAACACAATATTGAAACTATGTTGCCATTGCTTCCTTATGAAAAGCAGATTTTTATGGAGATGGTCGAAAAGGATGCACTTTTAATAATTGCTAAGTGAGGTTTAAATAAAATAGGAGATAAAAAACTAATAATTCCTTTTTCTTATTATAGACTTTTCTTTCAGGGGTCTAAATTACAATGAAGTGGTTGCAAATATATTATGGGTACATAAAGACCCAGCTAATTTAGTTTTAGTAATCAACAGTAATGAATTCGAAGAAATATACTTTAACCAAAAATTAAATTTAACAGTTCTACCTACAGTGGGAAATGAGAGGTACATAGAGATTGACTTTTTTATAATACTGCAAAAACGCATCTCTCACAAACATTCTAAAATGAGTGTATTTATATTGAAACAATATTTATTTCAGAGAAAAGGCATATTTAGAGGGTGGGGTATATTTTGTATCAACAAGGATTCTTGTTGTTGATTTATTAAAGAATCGTGTTCCTGTATCACATATTACTGGTATTATTGTCCTTAGAGCTCATACTGTACTTGAATCGTGTCAAGAAGCGTTTGTTTTAAGACTCTTTAGACAAAAAAATAAGGTAGATAAAAACTTTATTTATTTAACTTTTAAATACGTCTAGAAAATCTGTGATTTATAAAAATGGATTGTTATAATTTTAACAATTATTTAAATATTTATGGATCACATTAAAACATTTATTATATTTGTCATCCTATTATTCATCATATGGGGCCGTTCATAAAATAATAGTGGGTATTGTTAAGTTTTCCATCTATAAATAATTTGATACTCATTAACCATAAGTAAATTTGATTATTGTATGTTCTTATTTTAAAACTTAATTGTGTCTATATTTCAGACTGGTTTTATTAAAGCATTTTCAAATTCACCCATATCTTTTACATTTGGATATCATCAAGTAGAGAAAGTTATGAGATCACTATTTGTAACTGAATTATATTTGTGGCCGAGGTAAATGTCTTGTTGTATATGTTATATTTTTTAATTTATGAGGGTTCATTAGGGTCGAGATCTACAAATATAATCTTAATTTTTCTACTTGTAAACTGTATCAGTGAGTGTGACCTTGAAACCACAGTTGATGCTTGCGTTAGTATTGCTTTTTTTTAGTAAATAAATAAATATTAGGACACATTTCACATATGGCTGGTTAGCCCTATGCTAAACTACAGGGTTAATTCTAAAACACCAGCAACCTCGCAGGACAAGATAGCTAACATTATGTACAACAACACTTGTTCTACGACTTTTGACATAACTCAATACATTAATTAAAAATGATTTTTTAAGCTTTTATTGTACTGCTCTGAAATTTAGAGTCTATGTTTCATTCATTATCGAAAGGATGACGCGACGCTCGGGCGCGCTTGCATAATAATAGTAATAACACTTTCTCTGCCCGATAATTCTAGTTAATAAAATTAATATAAATTGCTTGGTGGGTTTGTGGGCAGTATCATAGTATGTATATCGCAGTGACTTAAGTGAATAATCAAATTTCTGTTTTGTCATGTCCCTGCAATACGTAAACTGAGTCCACAATCCCTTCATACTTTACCAGGCTTAGAACTGGCTATATTAAACGATAAAAAACAAATAAATCGTATGTATAGGAGGGCAACACATCTGCATAACCTCCAGAGGTTACAGCACAACCAGTTGTGCGGTAGACATCCGGTACCTAGTCATCAAAAGGCTTCGACTGTCCGTATGCCCGCCAATACTATAAAAATGTAGGTATGTAGATTAGGTATCTGAATTCTGAACATAAAAAAATATGTGAAAATTATTAACGTAGGTAATTATTCTTTAACGTTTACTAAAGTCTAATTAAACCAATTTAATATCAAACATTGGTAGCTAGGTATTATTCACTTTTTATTGTTAAATACAGGCGGGCATAAGTATTTCAAAAGTGAAATCAGCGTATTTACAATAATTAAAAAATTAAAAATAATTGACAATAAAATAATATTTACAAACGAAATATTACCTCTAAGGTTAAAGTAACGCGCATGTCGGTGCGTATCGCGCAGATAGCGTTCAAAATAGTCACCATCACAACCAACACACATACAACACCTAAAAATCAGCTGTTCACTAACACGTGCTAACACTTCCGAATTAGTTTTAATTTGATTGAACGCACAAATTATTTTAGTTAACCGAACCAGTTACAAAAATTTACTCGTGCTAGTTTGTTAGATTCGGTGAGTTGACATTGTCTCACGGCTCGGTGTAGGTAAGTTCGAATATCTAGCTGCATATTGCCGACAGGCTTCCGACACATTGTCATCACACTTAGCCAGTATCCTCACCATTTCCGTGTATTCGACATTAGAATAGCGGCGGTACCATGGTTATAAAATAACTTTAGTACAGGTACAATACATCGATCGATACGAATAAAATAAATACGAGTAGCACACAAAATCATATTATGACGCGCGCGCATCAAAGTCGCCCGCCGCCGACTGCCGCGGCTGGCTAAATAGGTCAAGTTCAAAGGCGCTAGCGCCGCCCCGTTCCTACCTTTCCCCTCACATTAGTACGTGGTCGTTATTTACCTAATCTTTGGGACGCGCGTAGAGTTTATTGCATTCGCGTAAAATTAAATTAATATTTATTTTTGTATGAAAATAAAATCTAACAAATTAACAAAAGTGGTAGAACAAATGTTGTTGTACATAATGTTAGCTATCTTGTCCTGCGAGGTTGCTGGTGTTTTAGAATTAACCCTGTATATATGTATAGTTTGTGTTATGGGTGCTAACACAACTGATATACTACATATACATACATAAATACTTTATATCTATACATATTGAACACTCAGACCGACAGCCAACAAATTTGCTCATCACAAAGGTGTCGGCCGTGGCAGGAATCGAACCCGGGACCCTCTGGTTGGCAGTCCGGCATTGTGACCATTACACCAACGGGGTCGTCGATATTATAATGTGTTTCTACTTACTAGTCAAAACATCCAAGAACAGCCCAGTTTATATTAGTGCTTAGTAAATGCAATTAATATTAAAAACAAAACAACATCTACAAAGAAATTTATTATGATAGTAATATGATAAATGAAAATCATTACAAAATCATCTATAGAGAAAATTAATAATGCAAAAGTTCTATTTAAAGTCCTCAAAAAAGTAACAGGTATAGACATGGATTCATATCTTTTTTTCCCTTGGATATCTGCATATTATTATATAGACATGCATATATGGCACATCACTGCTGTAGTTATAGTATTATTTTTATATTTGTTTTTTTAAATATTATTTCAATTGATGATAAGAGTACCCAGAAAAAATTATCAGGCCTGATCATGCATGAAAAATGGCCATGATCAGGCCTGTTCAGGCCGAGTCATTTTTCATGCATGATCAGGCCTAATCATTTTTTCCCAGGTTCTCGCATATTTGTAATTTTTACTTTTCACAAATTCTTTTACCATTATTGCCTTTACAACAAATAATTCATTTGCTAAGCTATACACAAAAATTAAGGGAGCAGAAAAAAAATCCAAATTTTTTGGGGATTTTCAACAGGCTGTAACTTATACAATAATGGTCGTACAGCAAAAAAAAAAGCAAATTGTAGCTCTAAGTGTCTAGTTTTTGGATCTGAGTTTGAAAATATTTTTTTGAAAATATTTTTCGAGTAATCACAAGAAAACCACCGAAAAAAAATTTTCGAATTTTATTTGTTGTTTTTTTTTTTTTAATCTATGGTTATGGAAAAAAAATTTTCGACTTAACCTCTATATGGACCGGATAGCTTGTTTATTCAGCTTAAAATTTGGTTTTTTAAAAATCTCGATACGAGCATTTCTCGCAGAGATATCGGTGTTTGAATGAAAAAAGATCATTTTGTCTTTGATTACCAATATCTCAGCAACCAATGATTGCACAGAAATTTTGAGGTTGGTTTCAAAAACTTGAATAAATTCTCTACAAGGATTGGCAATTGAATTTTGAAAAAAAATTTTTTTTCAATCATTACATGAATTTGAAAAAGCAACCAAAAAAAGGGCTTTTTGTGGTTTTTTGGAAAATCAAGCGCCCAATCAAAAATATTGCGGAAATCACTAATGTTAAAAAAAAATCGAAAATTTATGTTGCGCGACGACGACCTTGGCCAACTCGTCGTTGATAACCACCAGTTCCCAAAAACCGATTGTATGCGCGAGATACGACAGATGAACTAATGTCCATACGATCCCCGACTTGTCGGTAATTGTACCCTTCTTCCACTAGAGTCACTATCTGAGCGACTTGTGGCGCGAATAAATGCCGCCTAGGCATTATGAAAAAAAGAAAAAGAAAACTAAAGTGTGCAAAAACTCAGTTAATTCATCTCAGCGTGAAATGCTCGTATCGAGATTTTTAAAAAACCAAATTAAAGCTGAATAAACAAGCTATCATAAAACATTATTAAAATAATCATGATGTTTCAGATTCCATGGTGCTATAATTAAAAGTCTTAAGAGCAGACAAGCAGAAGTTATAGAGATACATGTTCCACTGACCTCAAATATGGGTCTAATACAATCCTGCTTACTTGATATTATGAACTACACAGTTAAACAATTGAAAAGTATTAATCGCACACTGGACATGCAAGTGAGTTATTTCTGAAGTATTATAGGTATTTATCAGAATTAATTTCTTTAAATTAAACATAAAGAACAAAAATTTCATGCAAAAAGTTTTTTTTTCTTCATATAAAACAAAGTCCTGGTCGTATCTGTCTGTCTGTTCATGATAAACTAAAAAAGCACTAAACGGATATTCAGGTGGTTTTCACCAATAGACAAGAGTAATTCATAAGGAAGGTGTACAATTTGTTAAGGTTTTGGGTAAATTGGTTGAAATATGACAATAATGCCTGCGCTAAAGACTCGAAGATCAGTCCACGACCTCCTCCTTTTCCACAAACTTGTTAATGGGCGGACCGGGTTTTGCGACTTGCTGTTGCACTTTTATGTCAGTGTTCCATTCAACTTGCCTCGTTGTCCAACTGCTAAACTCTTTCGTGGTCCCTTTTCGAAAACTAATTTGGGTACACAAACCTCGATTACAAGAATGTGTAATGAGTAGGTATAACGCAGTATGCTGCGTCATCGCCGACATCGACGTATTTCACGACTCATTTAACTGTTACAGAACTAAAATATTACAATATTATGACATTAAAGCTTAAATTATTATAATATTTCATCTCAAGGTCAATCAATCCAATTAGTACATATTCCAAATCTATTATTGTTTATGTTTTTTTATTGTTGTTTATTTTTTATTTTTATTTTTGTCATTGTTTATTCTATAATTTAAATTGTGTTGTATTTCTTTGAATTTGTTCACTTATATTTATAATTAAATGTTAATTTAATATTATATTAATTTAATATTTATTATTAAATATTAATTTATATAAATATTATATTTAATTCATTGTAGAAATTACTATTGGCTATTGTCTATTCATAATTATTATCCAACTTGCTCTAACATGATTATGAACGCTGTGTCGCCTACAAAGGTGCACACATCAAAATAAATTTGCATTTTCTATTACAAAAATGTTATCATGTGTGTACTCCTGGTGTCCTATTTAAATAAATAAATATATGTCGAAAATGTGTTTGTTTACTAGAAACATATCCAGAGACATTTGTTTTTGTCAATGCATAAAAATTTGGTGAAAATTAGATACAGCATTATCATTAAATATCACAACGCACATAGCCACTTCCTTATTGGGGTGATACTTCTTAATGTAGATGCAACAGTTTCTCAAACTTTCAGATTTTTTCTTATTTCGTTAGAAAATTGTTGCTTTTCTGTTACCTTCTTTTCCTCCTCTGACAATTATTCCCCTAAAACTTCTTGCTGTAAAACACAATGCAACTCCAGGTGGTCAGCTATGTGCTGTGCTCTTCAGCAAGCTCTTCAATATCACTGTTATCTACCTACAGTCCATGACAGTGGTCAAAGAGACAATATCCTTGATTATATGTTCCACAGTTACTGTCTTGAACCCTTATGTTACATTCGCCAATGCTCTCCAGCCAAAGCTTCTTCCAAGGAGAAGCTAATGGTAAGCGAACGAGTGCTAAACAAAACAGAGACTGATGAAACACACACACACACACAGGAATCAATATAATCAGGAACTTTCTCTCTTCTCGCTACTTGTTATGCGAAAGGTCGCTCGTTAAACAAGTCTTTTTTTTTTACAAATATTTTTGTTCATTATACGAATTACTCGTTATGACACACGTGAAGCGAAGTTCTACTATATTCCTCTTTAAGAGGTCTACAGAAACAATAGCATATATGTATCTTTTGAGGATAGCTTACTATATCCATTCTAATGGCTTAAAAACTAGTCACGTACAATGCGGTAAGTAAGTAATGACGGGCTTGTTTCCGCAACTCGACTTCACTGTGCGCCTATTTTGCGTGTAGAAGTGGGCAGCTAGTCCTGCCACCCTAACTTATGTAAGAAATTTATCAAACATCTGGTGTCACCAATGACTCCGGGGAGAGTCCTCGGTGACCCCAGATATTTGGCCCGGTAGGTGGTCACGCCCGTACACTCCAGAACAATTTGGGCGGCTGTCTCCTCTGCCTCCAGGCAGGCTCTGCACAGGGGGCTGTCGGTAACACCTAGATTAACCAGATGTTTGTTGAATGGGCCGTGGCCCGTAATAATATGAGTAATTTTGCGTAAATGTGGGCGAGTGAGTTTCATTAACTTACGAGACAGTCTCCGGTCTATGTGTGGGAGAGCTTGTTTCGCCTGCATGCATCCACTCACCTCCGTCCAGTATTTATTATGTAGCTCTTTCGTGTGTTGTCGAATGACTGATATAGGTCATGCTGTAGGAAGGGTAACAATTGGTTCTGGTCCAATCGCAGCCATCTCCGAACCTCTTCTGGCCAGTTCATCAGCGGCATCGTTACCACGAGAGCCACTGTGACCTTTGATCCACTGAAGAGTTACGTTGTTGTTGTTATTACATACCTCCATCAGGGATTGGTGACAGTTGTAGATAAGTCTTGAGGTATATTGTTTTAAAATAACGCGATCACTATTCGCCATGATCACGGGGAGACTAGAGACTAGAGACTAGTCTCCCCGTGATCATGGCGATTGAAACATTGCCGAAATATAGAGAACTCAACAAAATTATAAATGCGGTAAGCACCCGTACAAATATAAATTTAAACATGAAGTCTTGAGGTGATAGAGTGACTTTGAAGAGCTTGTAGTACTGATCTGCTGTCCGAGAGGATTCGGATGGAGTAGTCCTTTACCTTTCGAACAAGAGTAGCTGAGGCCGCTGCTATGATACCCATACATTCCGCCTGATAGACGGTGTTGTGAGCACCCAGAGGGGCGGCTATTTGTATGTTGAGATCTTCACAGAATACACCGTATCCTGTGCCTGATCCAGTCTTAGAGCCATCAGTAAAGATCTTTAGGTCCTTTGTGTTCAGCCCCTCGTTTAGATCTTCATGAAGCTGTATTTTATATTTTTTGACGAAAACAAATTGCTTTAAAAACTTGTCACTTACCGCCAGCAGCGTTGGTTCTTTTTCCATTACCTCATTAAGAACCTCCGCTTGGGGGGACGTGCCTCCTTTCCAAAGATGAAGTATTTAAACTTACCGCTGTAAAAGCTGCCTCTTGCCTTATGAATAGGTGGAGAGCCGGGAGGTTCAGTATAGCTTCTAACG
The DNA here is from genome assembly GCA_036937285.1 of Euphydryas editha. Taxonomy (NCBI): domain Eukaryota; kingdom Metazoa; phylum Arthropoda; class Insecta; order Lepidoptera; family Nymphalidae; genus Euphydryas; species Euphydryas editha. The sequence goes on from JAUPFZ010000011.1 coordinate 8,828,536, forward strand.
CTGCAGTTGGTGTCGTCCTCATGCCTCCTGTGATAGCTAAACATGCTAATCGCTGGAAGCTCTGTACGAGTGTGCGTTTTTAAGTTCGCGGAATGAGAGGATTGGAGGGGGTGATTAGGCTCATTAGGATCGTAACCTGTTTAGTGACTCATAATTAGTATAAATACGAGATTTCATTGTTATTAGACTATTAGTCTTTGAGCTATCGCCAACCAAGCAACATAATCAGGAGTGAAAAGTGAAATATGGAAAAATTCGAATATCTTGCCGTTATAAAGTTCCTTACCAAGCAAGGAAAATCAGTTGCGACCATAATGGATGAGATGTCATCGGTTTACGTGACTCTTGTCCAGGAAAAACCATGGTGTACAAGTGGCACAGTTTGTTTAAAAAGGGAAGGGAATCCCTTGAAGCCGACCCGAGGCCTGGCAGGAGCATCCAGGTGACCACGCCAGAACTTATCCAAAAAGTCGAAAAACTTGTACTCAACGATGCTCGACTAAAGAAGAAACAACTCGCAGAAATGGTTGGAGTATCCGATACAACCATTTTTAAAATCCTGCACGATCATCTTGGCATGACTAAGGTCAGCGCAAGATGGGTACCGAGAATGCTCACGCCGCCGCAAAAACAACAACGCGTAGAGTGTTCGCGTGCATTTTTGGACCTCTGCAATGAAGACAAGGATGGTGTTTTGAGTCGAATTGTTACTGGAGACGAAACTTGGGTTCATCATTATGAACCTGAGTCGAAACAAGACTCTATGCAGTGGCATAAAAAGGGCACAGCACCCCCCTAGAAGTTTAAGGTGTCACAGTCAGCTGGGAAATTCGTGGCAACGGTCTTTTTCTTCTGCTTTTGCACGACAATGCGCCCGTCCACAAGAGCCGCGTTGCGTTGGCTGCCCTGCTTAAAGTGGGCTTCGATATTTTGAACCACCCACCCTACAGCCCAGACCTGGCCCCGAGTGATTATTACCTCTTTCCAAAAATGAAAGAAGAGCTGCGGGGTAAAAAATTTACCACCGATGATGAAGTTTAGGAGGCAGTTTCAGCGTATTTTGAGGACAAAGACAAAACATTTTTTTATGAGGGTATAAATAAATTAATTTAAAAGATCTAAAAACATGTCCGTCTTGCAGGTGAATATATTGAAAAGAAAAAATAATTTGTTTTTTTTTTATTTCAACCCCTTATTCTTCATTCCGCGAACATAAAAACGCTCCCTCGTAGTTCGTTACATGCCATTATGAGTTTTGGTGCGTGGCCACCATACAACAGCTCCGTAGCATATTATAGGCCGTATCACTGTTGTGTAGAGCCATAGAAAGATTTTCGGGGAGAGGCCCCACGTCCTACCTATCATTCTGCGACACTGCCAGAAGAATATGGTGGCTGTATTTAGTTTCGCATCTAAATGCGCGTCCCAGTTGAGTGCTGTCGAGTATCACTCCTAAATACTTTACCTCGCTAGCCAGCTGGAGCTCAGTATTGAACAGCTTGGGCAGCTTGTAGTTGCCAAAGATTCTATTGTTCGTAAACAATACTAGTTCAGTTTTTGCAGGATTCACTGATAAGCTGTTGTCTCCGCACCATTGCTTCACAATTGTCAATGCTGCATTCGTAACTTCACATATAGTATTGACAAACTTTCCGCGTATCAGGATCGGAAGATCGTCTGCGTAACCTACCGTGTAGTAGCGATGGTAATTGAGGGCAGTGATGAGGTCATTGACCACCATATTCCACAGAAGCGGCGAGATCACGCCACCTTGCGGGCAACATTTTGCTACAATTGCCTTCTCCGATTCATCCTCAACGAGCAGTAATATTCTATTCTGGAACATGTTTCCAATCCAATTTCTTAGAGTTGTACATACTCCATGAAGTTGTAGAGCCTCCTTTATTTTGATGAATTTTGTCTTGTCGAAAGCGCCCTCGATGTCTACGAAGGTACCCAGACAGAAGCCTTTATCCGATAGTGCACTTTCGATGACACCACGGCCTGGAGTGCAGAATCGGTGCATTTATCTGTACAATGCTGTAATTAGAAAGCTTATTCTACTTACAGTATTAGGCCCGAACTAAACTGAAGCGGAGACGAAATGAGCGGAGTAGAGATGTATTTTAAACAACCAATATAATTTCATTATTCACACATCTCGTCTCCACTCAGCTTCAGTGGATACCACTGAGAGGAGATATATCATATTTGTATGGCTCGATGGAAGCGGAACGCTTGAAGAGAAACGACGAAAGAGTGGTTCGATTGGCTTGCGAGGTATCCGTAGCGGGACTTTAAGCATAATTTTTTCTATCAGCGCAGAGCAACTTAGATAGTTTCTCATTATCTTATAAACGAAGCAGAGATCAAGTTGATCACGACGGCTGTTTAAACTCTTCATTTTAAGTAGTTCTAATTGGTTGTTGTTCTAATTAACTGTAATGGTTCAAAATTAAATGTCGAACCAACCGTTTTTGAATACGTTCTATTCTTAATATATGACAAGCATAATGTGGACGCCACACCACGCTACCATATTCGAGAACTGATCTTACAAGGCCATTTTAAAGAGCAATTTTAGTTTATGGCCGTTTAAATGCCTTAGCATTCCTGAGGATAAAACCCAATAGTTTGTAAGCTTTTCCCACCATGCCATCGATATGCGGCACAAAAGTCATTTTGCTGTCTACAAGTAATCCCAAATCTTTAACTATCACAATTTCTTCAAGGCGCACGCCGCTAATGCTGTAGACTGATGGGATGGGGAACAATTTTCTCGTGAACTTTATATGGTTACATTTCTTTATATTAAGCTCCATACCATTTATTCTGCACCAGTCCACGAGAGCATTTAGGTCACTCTGTAGAAGGGAGACATCTTCACTTATATCAATAACTTTCCACAACTTAAGGTCGTCAGCGAACAATGAGGGGGTAGAATGTTCGAATAAATAAGGAAGATCCTTCACAAAATTATGGTTATAAGGCCGCGTGCCCTGGGAGTCCCTGACGCAGACATTTTGTAATATCTCGCGTTGATTTGTTTTGGGCACATGCCAGTGTCTAAATTAGCTTTTGCCTCTCCGCAGTTTGCAGCTTATAATATAATAGTGATAAGCTTTCGCTGTGGGCTATCGCGTATATTGTACCCTTCTCTATATTCAGGAGAGTTGGTTTGCTGCCACTGTTTAAACGCAGTCTCCTTCGCTCGAATGGCCACCTTCACTTAGTTATTCTACCAGCACGTCTCCTTATCGATAACTCGTCTTTCCTTAGAAACGCCAAGAATCCGCTTTTCCGTCGCGATAATTGCTGTCCGAGCTCGATCGGCAGTTTCAGTTTGAGTTGATAGATTTTGATTCTCAACCTCTGCCAGGAAGTTCATCCACATCGGTCTACTCAGCAACCATTTGTATATACCAGAATACACAAGCTGGTAATCCTTTCCGATGCTACGTGACTTGTTGCCCTTCCAGCGAGTTTCCTAAAGAAAAGCACACTAAACTCGAAGTCTCACGATTACAGCTGCGAGTTTCCGTCATCGTCCGGTTAGAGAACCACGTTGCAAAGCAGATTTTCCGTCTAGGTACTAGCGTCTTTAGCCTTAGCCTTGCACGGACTTGGTAGCCCTTGCCCCCTTATCACAAGTGTAGGGCGATGTACCTGCACGTCGTATAGCAGTGAATCTCTAACCGTACCCAGCATATCTCCTTTTCGAACCATTTGAGTGGGAAAGTATTGTTTTATATGGAGCGATTGTCATCTGATCTCCAAAGCTCACATTTTGTGGGAAAACTTCAGGAGAGAAAGTAGACAATAAGAAGGAAGAAGGGCAAGGGTCAGATAGGAGAAGGAAAAGGGAGGACAGTACACCACTTCCACGGACTGGGCGAGACATGGTAGTGGTGACTCGAGGACTCATAGTCGCGTACCCATATTCCCGTAAACAAATATCGGACAGATTCTACTATATTCTACTATATTTATAGACTATAAATATATATTGCTATAGTAAGATAATGGTTATAGACTACAACAGTGAAATATATTTTATTAATTGTTGTGTCTTATTCTAGGAAATCACAACTGAAAATTGTATCTCAAAAAAATTTCACAAAATTCTTCAATCACAATTAGATTGTGTCTGGCATCAGCTTAGTACAAGAACAAAGGAATATATACAAGATTTAAAAGTTTTAAGAACAATGATTATGCAAGTACATATTATTTGCACAAATGAATATAACTATAGAAATAGGTTATTTTATTATATCCATAGAAAATGTTTTTATTACAGAAATTTAATACATAATGATGCAGTATCATTTTATGCCCTAGTGAGTAAGTATAGAACGCCTGAATATGCTAATATCAATTCTGGATGGATACTCCTCGATTCGGCAGAACAGTTGTTTCGATTAGCAAAAGCAAGGGTCTTTAACAATAAGAATGGTAAGTGACGAAACTTCCATTAATACTGATGTTCGCGAGTTCGATTCCCATTCGGAGTGGATAAATATCCGCTCAAGCAATTATTTGTAGAAAGACAAATGTCTTTCTACAAATATTTGCTTCAATTCTGGTTCTTATTTCTTGAGGGTCGATATTAACAAATGAAAAAGAACATTCCTCAGCCCATAAAGCCGTCTGTCGCAATAAAGCGCAATTATGATAAATACCATGAGGTGTTTACGTAATGATATTTATTGTTAGTTGGGAAGTGATCCGCAAACTGATAGTGTAGAGCATATTGACCGATTAAGCTTCAAACTCTAGTATCAGAGATGTCTCTACCCAGCAGTTTGAAATACAAGCTGATTCAGTTTCGTTGATATAAAAACAAGATTTGAAGTGAATTATTAAAAAAGGCACGAAAACAAAGTAGCTTAAAATAAATCAGCTTTCTTACATAACTAACATTTTTTTCTAAACTTATCTTTATGGAAAAGAGGTTTTCGCTCAGCAGTGGGTTGTTTACAGACTGATACAGTAAAGTACTAAACAATGTTTTTTTTTTTTACTCTCCAGAGTTTAATCCAGAACCGTCACCCAAGTGGAAATATCTTAGTGACCTTTTAATAGACGAGATACCAGAAGAAGTTAAAAAGAATCAAAAAGAAACTTTGCATAGCACAAAAGTTCTTATACTCTGCCAAGACAATAAGACTTGTTCCCAACTGAATCTTTTTCTTACAATGGGTGAAAATAAATATCATCTTTACACTGCCCTTCGAAATGATTTAACGATAACGTCGATGCCTGCAAAGTACAAGAAAATAAGCGAGAAAATGCCATTTAAGCGTGAAAATCAACAAAGTACGGAAAGTAGTGCGGACATAAAAAATGAATTAAATGAAGAGGAAGCAAATGAAGATGAAATGAATAAGTGTAATTATCTATTGACTCTCACTCCAACAGTAACAAAAAATAATTGCAACTCAAAAGCAGCAAATGACAGTATGTTCGAGCCTCTGTCGCAGGTATGATAACAAAAAATTAAATCTTTATATGATACCTTATTTTCTTATAAGTATAGTTTGGAGCTATCATTAGATTATAAAAAAATAATTGAGACAATACATCCAAATACTTATTTACCACGTAGTCCACCATCATTTGTATTGTATTACGCAAGCAATGTGTAATAATAAAATTTCATATTCATAGTTTAAATCGCACTAATAAAAGGGACCTATCGCAGTTTGTGTTTTGTAGGAAATAACAAAATTGCAATTTTATTTTAAGAGTTCCCAATAAAGTATATTATAATATTTATAATAACTTTTTCAAATTAATAGCTATGTGGTATATGTATTATAAAATAGTAAAATACTATTCTCTCACCGATTGTAATTTGATATTTATTTTTATATTACTCTCTTACTTCTCAAAATATTAAAGTCGTAGAAGTAGAGTCAAATATTGTAGTTGCCTCAAACCACACGCCGGCGGTCGTGGGTTCGATTCCCGCTGGGGACAGATATTTGTACAAATACAAATATTTGTTTCCGGTCTGGGTGTATGTCCTTATAGGTCTCCCCACCGTGCCTCGGAGAGCACGTAACGCCGTCGGTCCCGGTTGTTATCATAGACACCTGATAACGATCGTTACTCATGGTAGGGAAATTATCCGCCAACCCGCAGTGGAGCAGCGTGGTGGGTTAAGCTCTAACCCTTCTTCTATATGGAGAAGAGGCCTTCGCTCAGCAGTGGGTGGTTTGTAGGCAAATACAAGTATGTAGCAAGGAAGACTAACTTAATATCGAGAACGAACTACTCGAAAGAGAACTCACCTAGACAGACTACAGAATACTCGCTAGAGTATGTGCTTGTCACGTCATTTGCGTGTTGTTTATTGCCAAAATAACAACTTGAAATTCATTTGCAGGAAGAAAACTTAGATTTAACGCAAATAGAAAACGGCAAACCAATAATTTTTATACAAACATTTAAGCAAAACGGTAATCACTTTTCACTCGGCCAAACACTAGAAACTTTTCGGCCTCAATACATAATATTGTACCACAGCGATGTGGCGGCGGTCCGACAGATAGAACTGTTTGAGTGCAAGAAACAACCCGACGAACCTACAGTAAAGGTTTACTTCCTTATACACGATAAGACGGTGGAGGAACAAGCGTACCTTACTTCACTACGACGAGAGAAACAAGCGTTCGAACTGCTCATACAGACAAAAAGTGTACTTAACTTCTATAATTCTATTATTCGAATCCTAAAATTCAGCTCGCTATTTGATACGCAAAAATTATTAATTTATAAAACTGTATTATTACATTTATTATAACTATTTCTGAATAATAAATATCACAATAAATAATAAAACATGAGAATTTATAAGGAACACAACTGTGAAAAACTATCCATATTTTTGTAGTTTTATTTTAAGAATATTACAGAAACATCCCTAATATTTTGTATTTCTTAAAAAAAATTGTAGAATGAAATCAGTTGGTGTATTTATCACATATTTTATGAGGCTATTATTTTGATTAACTTTTGTCTATAATGATTCCAGGTAATGGTGATACCATCGTATCAAGATGGAAAAACTGATGAATATTTTAATATGAATCTTGAAAATGAAGAAAATCCGACCGATACCAGAAAAGCAGGTATGTATACATTAAAATACACAAATAAACGTTTTAATAATTAACAAAACATTTTCTAAACCCATTTGATTATAATAACTTCGCTAGTGACTATTAACATCGTCGGAACTGCAAAATCGATTTCGATCGATCGATTCGATCAAAATCGGTTGATTTCATAAAACGTTCCTAAATAACCAAGTCTAACATCAGCTCAAAGAAAAATATTATTTTATGCATAGTGTTTTAATCACTTTATTTGTAAATGTCGGTATTTAAAAAAAAATATGTAAAAAGACGCTAGCAATTTACACTTTGCATCGCTCTCCTGTAAAGTTATTTTTTTTCATATCCGACATTTTTAATAGTCATAGGCGACTTATTTTGTAGATAAGGTACATACGTATAAAATGTAATGTTTTACGCTGTAGCAACGACATTATTAAAGACATTATTAATAGGCATTGCTTATAATAGGTACTTTTGTAAAAAGCAGCGCAAATACGTTATATAAACATACACATTTTTATGTTATACTAGCTGTACCCCGCAATTAGACATTTTGGTTTTCATCCCTCTCCCTCCCAAGGGAGCCGTAATGAAAGTCGGGATAAAAAGTGCCCAAGTGTCCTCGTTTGTAGTATGAACTAAAGCACTATGTTTCATTTAGATCCATTCAGTAATTTTGATGTATTGCGCGGTCAAGATACAGAGAGACAGACAGATAAGAATTTAAAAAAAAATACTCATTTTTGTATCAATATCGATAATTGAGTGCTCGACAAAAAAATAAAAAGAGAATTGGATCTGTTACAGTTTTATTATAAGTATAGATGTATCCTGTATACTATATGAGTGGTGAATTACAATCAATATTTAAGGAAAATTCTCGGTACATGATTCTCATTCGAATTATGTAAAAATATAACATAAATATTAATAAACTTCTAAGTAAAGTTACCCGACAGTTATCTAATTATTTACGCGTCGTCTGGACACCCTAGCAGCTAGCTGCGCTGTCGACACAAAACAGATATGTAGGTAGGTACATTTAATTATCGCGCGGTAGTTTACCTACTTCCAAACACCGCCGGCCGCCACGTGTTAACAGGGTAGCGGGCTACCTGATAAGCAAGTATGATCCAATCCCCTTCATACTTTAATCGTGACTTAGGACAGGCAAAAGTACCAAGATATTTCACGCGTTTAAACAACAAATTTGTTGACTAGGTAAATTATGTGAACTTTGGCAATTTTTAGATGTGAACAAGGGGCATTTGAATTGAAATTTATGGAAATTTGGTCAAAAATTAAGTACCTAATTTTTTTACATAATTCGAATAAGAATAATGTACCGAGTCTTCGTATATTGATAGTAATTCACCAGTCATCCTGTATATTTATCGCATAGTTACCAACATAATTACCTACCATTACTTACCAGATTATCATAATTTTAATTACAGGCGGACAAACTCAAGCCACAAAACAAAAGCCGGTCGTTATCGTTGACATGAGAGAATTCCGTTCCGATCTACCCGCATTACTACACAAAAATGGCATCAACATAGAACCAGTGACCATTACTGTGAGAAAATATTCAATGTAATTGTTTGTATCAAATTATAAATTCCAATTTTATACAGTGCAAATTAATAATTTATTATAAAAGTTATAAAAGTGTAATTTTGTGCAACGCGAAACCGATGCTACGCAGTGCACTAGACCTAAGCCACAAGACCAGTAATTTAGTCGAGTATTTATTTATTCAGTGCCTATGTCGTGGCCATATCTCAGAATTGCCCATATCATGAAATGCTCGAGAATTTCATGAAGTGGTCACGGTGCCCGCGGGCGCTCTATAAGCGATCCCGTGGCGCCCCACTACGACGATGTGGGCACCGTTGGGTTTTAGTGGGTATTCTGGCTTCATATATTATCATTATCTAATTAACATCTTATTATTATCTAATCTTCACTTTCACTCCACCCGTTTAATATATACTATAATATAATACAATACTTATATAAGGCATATAATAAATTTACATATAGATAAATATAAGCGGGTGGAGGGTTATGCCCCTTCAGGGAGATCAAACGGCCGAGAAATCGGTGGATTATCCTAGACGAGTTGAGTAATACCGCCTTCTGTTATAATCCGTGCGCGATGAGAATGGGATATAACCTTTTGGAACTGAGACGTTTCGTCGACCAGCCGTAGCGTCGGCAAACTCGCGTCGAAGCTGTCGTATGCTAGTTGTGTTTTCTGTGAGCGTAGATTTCTGTTTGAATTTTATTTTAAATGAGGGATGTATATTTTATTAAATTGATAACAACTATGAAACATTTTGATCTATTTTCATAACCCTATGATAGATCGCAAAAAATAATACTATGGCTAATACAAAAAAAAATTATTATCTTATTTCTTTTGCACTTTTTTGCTAACTCTACTTGAAAACTGTCATTTTAGATTTAGATAAGGTTCCATCCCATTCTGATCGCGCGCGGAATATTATTATTATAAGACCGGTGTGAATCACGTAGCGCGTGTATAGATCGGCGACTATATCCTGACTCCGGACATCTGCGTGGAGCGCAAGTCGCTGTCGGACCTCATCGGCTCGCTGAACTCGGGCCGGCTGTTCGCGCAGTGCACGCACATGTGCCGCGCCTACAGCCGCCCCATTCTTCTCATCGAGTTCGACCAGAACAAACCCTTCCACTTGCAGGTACGGTCTCGCTAGTAGGACTTGTCTGGTGAAAATATTTTTTAAATAACTCTAAAAGTCTCAAAAACTCTTAATGAACTTCGATTAAGTCTTATTAACTCTGAAAAACTCTTTTAAAATTTTCTGAATGTAAGACTTATCAAGAATTTTCCGATTTTCTGAATATAAGACTTATTAAGACTTTTTTTAAAAGTTATTTACACTTGTCAACACTTATTTTTACTTAGAAAAAAAAAATAAGACAGAATAATATTTCCACCAGGGTCCAGAAGACCTATCCATTAAAAATTTCGGTATGTAGATGAAATTACCCGATCCGTTGCGAGTGGAACAATAGGCGAATTTATTCCATTCATTTCATTGTGATGAAATTGTTACTAACTGAACTAACTTACCCAATTAGGTTTCCAAACAATTTCGTCCTGAATAAAATCTATTGTACATCTTTGTTGTGACTGGCCCGTTGGCGTAGTTGGCAGTAATAATGCTTTCGGCTCCAGGATTGTGGGTTCGATTCCTGCCCTGAGTCTGGATGTTATATATATTTATTTATATATGTATATTTATTAAAAAATATATATGTATATCAGTCGGCTGTTACCTAAAATAGAGGCATTATATTGCTTACCTTATGAGCAGTATAGGTCTGTGTATGTTCAACATATTTATTTATTTATTTATTATTGTTGTCAATGTTAAATTATATTTCTCAACAGGCTAACATTTAATAACAATAAATAACTTTTACTTGTATTTTACCCAATAGAATTTAGAAAAGTTTAACTGTGGTGTAAATGCGCCGTAAGACTAGTAACATCACTTTGGGCAAGCGACAGTTTTCAAATAATAACCCATGGCATTAAAATGATAAAACAAAATAGCTGTAGCGACAAGACTGACCGTTAATTCTATTTTATTTTATAAACCACAGACAAGACCACAGAGAATCAATCTAAAATACAAATAGTTATTCTCGTTAACACAGAATATATAAGGTGGAGCTACTATCGTGTTTTAATTGTATTTTGATAATATTCTATCGTTGCATTTCTTGTACCAATCAAATCAAACGAAATTCTTTTTTTATTTTAGGGGAATTTCTTCGTTTCGACTGATATGTCTGGTGCTGATATTCAGCAGAAATTGCAGCTACTTACGATACACTTTCCAAGATTAAAACTGGTTTGGTCACCTAGCCCATATGCTACAGCGGAACTGTTTTATGAACTCAAAGTAGGTTTAAAGAAATAGCATTTTTTTTTTCTGGATAACCTTGCATAAGAGAATCCTTTAATTTTTTTCGAACACTAATACCATTGTCAAAATTTTCTGTGGTATCAAAATTTATAAAAAAAAACACATTTTAAGCTGTATCTACTATTGTATTTTAATTATGAAACCCATTGTCTTTAAGTTACACCAGCCATTATTTTTAAAAATATCTTTATCAAATGAATCTTAACTTAATCGATAAAATACTCTTTCATACCTAAACGCCTTTTATTGTCATGTCAAGTGGTAGATAAAAATATTTAAATTACAGCAAGGTCGAAAGAACCCTAACGTCGAAGAAGCATTGGCTTTAAGTGGAGAAAATACATCAGATGATATGAATTATGAAAGGTGTAATACATTAGTACATGACTTTGTTCAAAAATTGCCAGGGATTACATCAAAAAACATCACCAGGGTTATGAACCGAGGAATCTCTTTGGACCATTTAATAACCTTAACACAGGTAATTCTTTAAGTAAACACAATTTCGACCTAACAAAACGTAACTCTTACTCAAGTCAAGCTTCTAAAATGATGAATTTTGAAAAATAATACTTGTAGAGATTATTTTAAAAAGAATCTTAGCACAGAATCAAAATCCTTAATGTAAAAATTTTAATGATTATTTCATCGTTTCACCCAAAACTTATTTAGATTTTTTTTTTCAATTTTATTCTTTCAATTTCTTTAGAATGAAACTCTAAAAACATCTCCTCTTGTACCACCACTATTAAAGATGATTATTTGAGCTTTAAAACACTTGCTTACGAAAAGTAGAACTTAGGGTTCTTAATACGAGGGTCATTTAAAAAGTTTGTAGCCTAATATAGTAAGGAGCATGCTATTTTTATGAAACTACCCTCATTTTTAAGCAGTGGCGGCATAGGGTATATTGGCGCCCCGGGCGGTTTTATATTGAGCACCCCTACTTAAAAGGTCTGCGACGAGTCAACCAGAAACGGCAACTTTTGGAGACTGTCAAGAAAAGAAAAGTTGCATATCTCGGACACATGCTTAGACATGAAAGATATGAACTTTTGCAACTCATTATGATGGGAAAGCTTGCTGGAAGGAGAGCCGTTGGTCGCAGAAAAAAGTCTGTGCAACACCCGGGAATGGACGGGAATCGCGAGCCCTGCCGAGCTCTTTCGCCTCGCGAAGAACTCAGCAGCACACTCGCGAGTATTCGGAGCTGACTCCCAACCTTCGCTAGTCGAAGAGGAACTTGAAAAAGAAGAAGAAGACTTACTTAAAATAGAACACCAAATACTAAACATGACTTTTTTTTACTATTCGACCACATTATCAAACTTGACTTCCCTGTACATCCTTGTATTGATAAAATCGAAAGATAAGTTAGTCGCCCTTGGCATTTTGTGGACCTTAAGTAAGATTTTAGTAATTTTAACTTTGAAAAGTTTCTTTCACACTAAGCCGCTAAATTTGGAACATACTCGGAATAGTCCCATCTTACTAATGATCTGAGAAGTACCTATGTGGACTACATTCAAGCGGCTCTTGGACAGAAATGTTGGCGGCTTTCAAATGGCGAAAATGTAACTTAGTATAAAAAGGTAGTTATTTATTTATATGTCTTTAAAGAGGGAGTTTTTGTGTGCCTTCTTTGGATGTAAGAGTGAGTTCGACAACTCACCCCCTGGTCACATTGTCACACCTTAGTACTTGGCACCCGGGGCGAACCCCACCCCTTTGCGCCTCCACAGTTTCGAAGCTACATTATTCTCGAGCAGTTTCGTAAAATTTAATTTCCTAATTTGCATGCGTTGCGATTTTGCACACTATAACGTCGAACAAAAAGTGAAAATTTAAAAAAATGGATAAAATCGAACATCGTTCTGTGATTAAGTACTTGAATAAGAAAGGTTTAACACCAAAACAAATTTATGAAGACATTTAAGCAACTTTAGGGGAATCTGGACCTTCCTGTGCTATTGTAAAAAAAGTGGATAGCAGAAATCAAACGTGGTCAAGAAAATGTCGAAGATGACTCACGTAGCGGTCGGCCATCGACGTCTACCACCGACGAAAACATTGAAAACAATAGAGATTTGATTTTATCTGACAGGAGATTGACTGGTAAGAAGATAGCTGACACCATTGGCATCTCATCTGAACGAACGCATCACATAATTACCACTGAGCTGAACTTTTCAAAGGTATCTGCGCGGTAGGTGCCGGGGCTGTTTTCAGTTAACAAAAACGCGTTCGACTAACGATTTCTCGAGACTGTTTGGAGGTGTTGAAGCTGACCCTACTAAATTTATTGAGATATTTGTGACTATGAATGAAACCTGGGGCACCACCATATTCCAGAGACAAAAAAATCAATCTAAACAATCGTGGTTTTTTTGGTCGTTAATCCCTATCCCGGTCCTATGTCCCGTATTCTCCTGACCTTGCTCAATCTGACTTTTATCTATTCCCAAAGCTCAAAAACCACTTAGGAAGTCAAAAATTCTGAGATTGTTAGAGAAACATTTTGAGAATGATGAAAATTTTGAAAAAAAAAATGAGGAGGTTAAGGCTGCTATCGACGCATTTTTTGAAGGACGAAGGTTTTTTAAAAGCTGCTATAGAAGCCCTGCCCGGCCGATGGAAGAAGTGTATATAACTTAGAGGAGAATATGTTGAAAAATAAATAATAAATAAATTTTATTTTTATTTTCCTAGTTAGGCTACGAACTTTTCAAATGCAACTCCACATTCACTACATTTTAACTTTTTATTTTCGCGATAAAAGCGAAACTAATTTCTAGCGATTCTTTTACAAGGTCAAATCTAACTCGGTATCGAAATTCATCAAAAATGGTTCAATGGTTCAACCGTGAGTTACTTTCGCACATAATATTAGCACAACATAAAATATAGTGGCCTATATAGGCATATAATACACATGTATACAATATATATATATATATATATATATATATATATATATAATTTGAACAATAAAATGCGTTAATGATACATGTCCCGAATGAAGTGTTTGGGCTCTCTCCCAACCAGCACACCTCACAAGATTGTCCCAGACGATGATCATTGGACGACTGTACGAAATTTAAGGTAGTTAGTATTTTAAGGTAGTTCCAGCGTGGTATAGTGTAGTCCTACCTTAATACCTCCTGCCTTTTATTGTTAATAAGTGATCTGGCAACGTTGCTCTTATATATTTTTGTTTATGGTCTCAGTATATACAAATGGTATTACGCTTTATAGTAATAGTATTATTAAATTAAAAAGATGCCCAAGCAATTACGGTACAAAGGTCGAATTATCAAAAACCTAAATTTATTAAAAAATAATTATCTTTCTATTAATATAATTTTACTAAAACCGATTGAATTGAATTTGAATTTGATGATCGATTGAATTTCCCGCTTTATATTCTAGTCTATTTCAGAGAGCGTTGTGCACAGCGTTGCCAAATCACTATAAGTTGTTAATAAAAAATTAATGTTTTTAATTGTAATATCTCGATAACAAAACGGTGAGGTGCTACTTTTATTTTATTTTTTCATTTATTCTAAAAACATTTTTCAACACTCCTATTTTTTTTTCCAATTCCGTCAAAAGATTTTTTTAATATAATAAAAAATCGGACATTTTACATACATAAATGTTACATTACCATCGAAATCGCGAACTTTTTCTTTAAATATCTCGCGATCTAAACGATAAAAAATTATGAATTTTTAGAAATTCATTAATAAGGCTGTTCTGAACCCGTGATTTTTTTTAGCTGAATCTGTCGAAAAGTTGTTTCATGCTGGAACTACCTTAAATGATATAAATATTAATTCAAATATACGCTGTATATTTTTATGAAAGTAAACTTAAAGAAATTGAACATTTCTCTTATAATTATACTAATTTCATTAGTTTTTTATGTCTATAGACATTCTTAAATTTAACAATTTGTTAATTATTATATTTTAGGAACAACTTACAGAAATGATAGAAAATAAAAATGAAGCTGAAACATTATATGCCATTTTACATGTCAAAGCAAAACCTGCGGAAGCAGATAAATCAAAAACATTCGGAAAAAAGAAATTTGTTGGGAAATACAGGAATATAAAATAAAAGACAATTATTTTTATTTATATTTTTGCACTCATTTATTGTACTATAAGTTGCAATTAAAAATCAAATCAATTTTTTTCAATTATATATAAATAAAATTTTAAAAAACATGAAATAATAATTACATAATTATAGTCTTATTATTTTTATTTGAAACTTGCAATCTACGTCTTATTATTTAACGCCAAAGACCTAGAACACAGACAATGTTATAGTAAACATTGCAGGTTCTCTTTTTCATTGTGGTATATGTATTTATAAAAAAAAATATTGCTTTTGTGCAAGACAACTGCAAATGCTTATTTATAGTATAAGATATTAATCTTATGGAAAATTAATTATTACTTATTATTACTTATTAATCTACTGGAAACGATATGACTATTTTTTAACATACACAATATATAATTCAAATATATATATGTACAAGCACAAAAAGGTTGTCTTCGAGACAAACACCGTAATCACAGGGATAATTTAGGAAGCAAAGTAGGTGAAAGTTATAACCACTACTATTGTTGAAACAATCAACAGTAATTTAATATAGGGTCACTCACGATATTGATGATTCTTATCAGTAAGAGGCACATAAATAACACTCATGAGTCTTTTTACTGTCGTGGTTCCGTCGAGTGCTTTATCCACCTGAAATAAACATTAAGTCGTTTATTCAACCAATATTCATTAAGAATATTTCACAAAATTATTTATAATAATGACTTATTATAAACATAACACATAAATATTAGATTTATCGAGCACTACACATTAGAATGAGACTCGTCTAGCTTTGGCTTCGTATTCCCCGGACCCCGTTGCACAAAACGTTATCGCAGTTATAACCAAATCTCAGACAATGTTTATAATGTTTAATCGACAAACAGAACTAAATCAGCCTCTAAATGTCCCACTGATGGGCAGTGGCCTCCTCAGTGAGGAGTCCTCACCGTACAAGACAAGGGTTTGAGGTGGATTACCACCACGCTGCTCCACTGCGAGTTGGCGGATAATTTCCCTACCATGAGTAACGATTGGTATCTGATGTCTATGATAACAACCGGGACCGCCGGCTTTACGATAGAGACACACCCAGACCAGAAATAAACAAACAAATATTTGTACAAATATCGCGACACCCGGCGTTCACTTCACACTCGCACCGATACAACAGAACTATTGTCATACCAGAGCGGTTTTCAAAAGTATATTTAAATACTCCTACTGTTTGACCTACAATTAAGACGATATCCTAGAAACTTCGTAAAATCTTTATTATACAAATGAATAAATAATAACTAAAAATCTCGTGTAGGGTAAGGTGGGGTACAGTGTTACACGGGGTACACTGTTACAGTGTACATATCTCCGTCTCTGTCTTTCACTTTTATGGTGTTGGTATACATGTTTGTCAAGCTCACAAGTAGCCATCTTTAAGCAGTTGTCATTGCCGCAATTTGTACCGCGTGTAGAAAATAACAAACAAAAAAAGGTTTTGTGTGATCAAACGAGAAAAAAATCATTTCAAAGTTTTTTACTTTTTTCCGGACGTATTATATTTAGGTAAGTTATGATAGTTTTCCTCTATTTACTGTATATTAAGTTACGAATTAACGTTAAGTAGTTTTTTGTAAGCATAACCTAAAAGATAAACTTGATTTTTTTTATCGTTTTGCCTCTGCGGGGCACTGTGTTACGGGGCACTGTGTGACACACACTACTGTGTTTTACTATTTCTAGGTATTAAAAGAAAATGGTTCGAAATCGTAAGACGAGGACAGATTACGATCTTCATAGTGAAAGAGATATGGCAGAAGCAATTCTGATGGTAGAAAGTGGTGTAAGTCTTCGAAAAGATAATAAAGTTGTGCTTTATCTTGTAAATGTTGGTAGCAAGAAAGACCAAACGTCAGGCAGATGTATACACGTTTCAAAATAATATTATAATAAAAACAATACTTGTTAGAAAAGTTAACTTTTTTCTTATTGTTATTTTGTACATTATTTTTATGATGTAACATTGTGCCCCTTACCCTGTAACAAAGTACCCCAGATACGGGGCTCAGTGTTACAATCGACTGATTTAATTAAAGTGAAATTTAAATTAATTAATTGCCAATAATGTTCATGTTTGAATAATTTTAATTAAAGAGAGATTGTTATAGTTTATATCCAAGCCGAAAACAAACTGATTAAAACAATATTTTTGTCGCTACATTCTAGTTTGTTTTTTTTGTAACACTGTACCCCACCTTACCCTAATCTCGTGTAAAAATTAAAATATATTACTAGTCTCTTAGAATAATCTTCTAAATCATGTTTAGTTCTTCGATATTTATTTTTACATTTCTTGTGATGCGAACAGCTTTAGCTTTAATGTAAAACGTACAATAGCATCGTACGATTAATTAGATGTGTTAATAGCTCGTGTATAAATATTGGGGACTGTCACAGTTTATTCTCGGTACATAATAAGCGCGTTTAATAAATTGTATTTTTTACCTGAGTAAGATGTTGTTCACCTCCTTCTGGTCCAACCGGAACAATAAGGCGACCACCAGGTTTCAATTGCTCCACTAACTGTCATAGTAATTAAGATGTTGATATTTTTATTAAAAACCAAAAGACGTTTATCATATTATATCTCAATTCTAAGAAAAACCAATTATTTTTTAACTGCAGTCTGATTTGAAAGATTACTGAAGTCTCCATTATTCCCATACGACTTAGGGGGCGTCCATAAATTACGTGAGGAGTTTTTTTTTCATTTTCTGTGACTCCCTCCCCCCCTGGTGAGATGTCGTGAGATTTTATTCAACCCCCTCCCCTATCCCCCAATCTCACGTGAGATTTTTCAAACGTCGTAAAAATGTGTATAACGTCGAAGTACGAATGAAATTATTTTCTTTCGAACGAATTAGTGAATGATCTTAATCGTATTACGCGATTACGCTCAAGATTAAATCTTAAGCATGTACAATCTGGATTAAATGAACCAAAATAGTAATTATTTTTTTTGTTTCAATCAGAAAAAAAATGCGTGATTTTTGCCGAGACCCCCCCTCTCTCCAACGTAAGATTAGATGAGATTTGACTCGACCCCCTCCCCCCTTAAACACCTCACGTAATTTATGGACGCACCCTTATCAGCAAAGGCCTTTAATAGATAGATATATAATATGATATCTGATAATATTCATTCTTATTTGAAGTCAAAGGAAAGGACAAGGGCTTTAAACTTCTTGTTTATATCAAAGTGAAACAAAGTATTGTACTAACAGCTTGCGGTAACGTAGGGGCAGCAGCACCGACATGAATTGCGTTGTAAGGAGCTTCAGAGGGATAACCCAATCGACCATCACCAACTGTAATTAAAAAAAAAATTCTATAATTTGTTAAAGTAAAAAAATTAAATATGTATATATAGCTATCAAGAACCATATGTTTTTTATAACTAGTTTTATCATTAATTAACGAAACAATGAGTGAATAATTACTACTAAACTAATTTATATTAGTTATTAAACTCTGTGCGCCTTGCGATTGAGCTTCATGAAGCTAGCAGTGCAAAGTCGGCAGAAACAAACAATCTTTGTAGGAGAATTTGACTGGCCCGTTGGCACAGTTGGCAGTGACCCTGCTTTCTGCTTCAGGTTTGTGGGTTCGATTTTCACCCGAGTCTGTCGTGTTTCTATGTATAGTTACTTATTTAAAAAAAATATATATCTGTCGGATGTTAAAAAAAATCACAGGCATTTTTTTTTTGTGACGCAGGGGAATCCATTTACGGATGATATCCAGGACGCCCGGGTCGACAGTCCTAGACCTATGTCGGACTCGACACTTTGGGAGTGCAATACCGTACTAAACCCCTGCGGGAGCCTTCGACCGCTTTAATTGGAGGGTCCCGGATCTGCAGGCAACAGGATCCCTCCAGCGACAGGCTGGCCTCGGCGAATAGGCCAGACTTCCCTCCATGGGGACTGTCCGGCTAACCTCTGAACAGTCCCGACGACGCCGTGTCTAACAGGACCGGGTTCCCATCCCGGCCCGACACGGACACAAGGGCGTTACTGGAGGCGCATTAAGTAGCACCTCCTACGCACCCCCATTTGTCGCCCGCGGATGGAGGCCACGTCGGCGGCCTCCTCTCTCCTCCGCTCGTCGGCCTCCTTCTGGGACATTACTGTCTCGCAGAAGGAGACCATCGCATTCCAGGACTCGTCGTCGCCGAGCATCGCGGTGATGATGCTCGGGAGCGACAAGTCCCCTTCGAGGACCGACGTCAGACCTTGACGCAGCGCCGCCCATCTCGGGCACACCTCGAGGGTGTGCTGGGCAGAGTCCACCGCCGCGCCACAATCGTGACATTCAGTCGTCGGCTCCCTCTGGGCCGTCCGGCACAGGTAGTCACCAAAGCAACCGTGCCCAGTGTTCCAGTTTCCAGTGTTCCAGAGCCAAAAGAGGTGGCTCGGACCTGGCACACACGGCGTATAGCACAGAGTGCCAGGAAAGGCAGAAATGGGACAACATAGCCCGATCGAGGGTTCAGTACTGCTAAGGGCGACTCGGAGGCCAAAGCGGTGATCCCTTACAAAGTGACGGGCAAAACGGGCTGCGGTTTACGATTTATACAGGTAAACCTGCAGCGCTCTAAGCTGGCAACGGCTGAACTCTTCCAGGTAGCTTCAGAAAAGGGGATCTCTTTTGCCCTTGTCCAGGAACCATATATCGGTAGAATGGGCGAAATGAGACAACACTCTGGTGCGAAAATCATCCAGTGCACCCTGGGCCGCCAGAAGCCAGTAAAGGCTGCAATCATTGTGTTCGGCGATAGTGTGGAAGTAATCCATGACCCCCAAATTGTCACCGAAAACGTGGCCGCAGTCTTCGTAAAGGCCGACCAGCTTAGACTAGGGTTAGTGTCCGTCTACTTTGAAGGGGATCAAGAATTAGAACCGTACCTTAAGCAGTTGAGAGCTGCCACTGAAAAAATACCCACAAAACATCTAATTGTGGCAGGCGATGTCAACGCCTGGAGCCACTGGTGGGGCAGCAGCTCCGAAAACCACCGAGGAGCACAGTTACATGGATTTATCACGGAAATGGACCTCCAGATCCTAAACAGGGGACAAACTCCGACCTTTGAAACGCACAGAGGCGAAAGGCTATACTCGAGTTGCGTGGATGTGACTCTAACGAGTCAATCCCTTCTCGCAAAAATGGAGAACTGGAGAGTGGATCGAGATCTGATCACCTCAGACCACAATGCCATATTATTTGATCTGCGAGTCGGGCGGCCTCTAAAACCACTGAAGCCAATCTCGACGCGCAGATATAACACCAAAAAGGCGAGATGGGCTGATTTCACCACGACCATGAAGTCCGGTCTTGTGAAACAAAAAGTAACTCTGAGTAGCGTCTCTGATGTCTCGAGCAAAGAGGAGCTGGAGGAAATGTTGACCAGGTACACATCAGTAATCCATGATGCCTGTGAAACGACCATTCCAAAGATAAAACCATGGAAAGGCGATCCGCGACCACCTTGGTGGTCGGCTGAACTACATTCCCTGAAAAGGGAATTAACAAGAACAAAACGCCGAATTAGAAATGCTGCACCCTGCAGAAGGGCGGGGGTCGTCGAAGAGTATATACTGGCCAGGGAAAAATATAAATTGGCGGCAAAGGAAGCAGCTACTCAAAGCTGGAAGGAGTTCTGCACGGCACAAGACCGTGAAAGCGTGTGGGACGGTATCTACAGAGTCATTCGGAAGACCTCTCGTAGGCAGGACGACACGTTGCTGAGAAATGCAGCTGGCGAAACACTCACACCAGATCAGTCAGCTGAACTCCTTGCAAAGACGTTCTACCCGGATGACTCTGTGACGACTGACACCGCTTATCACAAACAGGTGAGGGAAGACGTCGAATGCAGAATTCCCGCTGAGTTACAAGACCTGTCGGAAGACGACCCTCCGTTTACGACATCGGAGTTGGAAATGGTTCTCTCAAGCCAAAATCCCAAGAAAGCTCCAGGTCCTGATGGGTTAACTTCCGACATATGCGCAGCGGCAATAAACTGTGACAGGGAGGTGTTCTTAGCGCTGGCAAATAAATGCCTGTCGCTGTCATACTTCCCCAAACAGTGGAAGGTCGCCCACGTATGCATTCTCCGCAAGCCAGCAAAAGAGGATTACACTCACCCGAAGTCCTATAGACCTATTGGACTCCTGTCGATCCTCGGAAAGACAGTCGAGAAACTGTTAGTAGGTAGACTTCAGTGGAGACTCTTCCCAACGCTGCACCATGGTCAGTATGGTTTCATGCCACAAAGGGGAACGGAGGACGCTCTCTACGACTTAGTCGAGCATATCAGGAGGGAGATTAAATTAAAAAAGATCGTGCTTCTGGTATCGCTTGACATAGAAGGCGCCTTCGACAATGCATGGTGGCCAGCTCTCAAAAAACAGCTAGTTGATAAACATTGCCCGAGAAACCTTTATGCCATGGTGGCATCCTATCTACAGGACCGAAGAGTCATAGTCAACTATGCCAGAGCAACCAGCGAGAAGGAGACCACAAAGGGTTGTGTCCAGGGATCCATTGGTGGACCGACCTTCTGGAATCTTATCCTAGATTCGCTCCTAAGGACAATAAATGGCATGGGGGTACACTGCCAGGCCTTTGCGGACGACGTGGTCCTCGTTTTCTCGAGCCACAAAACCAGCAACCTGCAAGCTTCAGCGGAAACTATTTTAGCTGCCGTCCAGGACTGGGGTATTCGTAATAAATTGAGCTTCGCCGCGCATAAAACCAATGCGATGATAATAACAAAGAGGCGCAAATACGATACCCCCATAGTTCACATGTCCGGCACCCGGCTGAGGCTTGTAGAAGAAATAAAACTGTTGGGGCTCATTTTGGATTCCAAGCTCACGTTTAATGCGCACGCATCTGCAATATGCAAAAAAGCAGCAAATATTTATAAACAGCTAGAGGACAGGACAGGACTTGCGTTTTCGACGCATCCACCGCTCAAGGCTGTAGTACGGCTGCCCCGCCAGGTCCTCCCCCCACCTCCGCATAAGCGCTTCCTGCCCTATCCGACCCTACGTAGGGTCGTCTAGGTTCTCGTCGCAGGTCATACGTCTCACCAAGAGCCCTCCTACCCGAGACGTATGAGTAGGTCTCGGCAAGAACCTCCGCCACGAGTTCCGGGAGATCGCCGGCTAGAGCAGTAGCTGCAGCCCACGTTACCGTACGGTACCCCCGGATCACCCTCACCGCGATGATTCTCTGCGCAGAGCGCAGCGCAGCCTTTTTCCTCGCAGTGAGGCGATCCGCCGAAACCGGGGCGCCGTACGTCGCCATACTCCGGCAGACACCAGAGTACAGCTGCCTGCAGGCGGCGCTGGGTCCTCCGAGGTTCGGGAGGAGTTCCGAGGTCTGCCCAGTGCACTCGCCACCTTTACGACCTTCGGTCCCACCATAGCGAAGTGTGGGCCGAAGGTCCACCCTCCGTCTAGGATGAGCCCCAGATATTTCATTTGGGAGCTCATCCTGACCCTCCCCTCTCCGATCTGCAAGGTAGCCGCCGGTGGGGGTCCCTTGCGTCCGGTCCCGCGGAAGAGGGCTTCGGTCTTATCAATTCTGACACGAAGCCCTAAACTCCTTATGCGGCTGATCACGAGATCGACTCCGACCTCGGCCAGCCGCGCCGCCTCCTTGAAGTCACGTCCCCGGGAGTAAACGAGGGTATCATCTGCATAACAGATGACACCCATCCCGGGGAGGAGACGGCCTCGCAGGACCCAGTCGTACCCGATGTCCCACAGTATCGGACCCAGAACTGATCCTGATGATATTTTAGGGCCTCCCGTAACACCGTGTGCGGCAGACTATTGAAGGCGTTCGCGATGTCTAATGACGCCGCGACCACCACCTCCCTCCTGTGTTCCGCCTCACCCGTCACCGCCCGCAGGCGTTTGAGGGCGTCGACGGTCGACCGACGTGCTCGGAACCCGAACTGGAATTCTGACAGTCCAGGTCCCGAGCTCTCCTCCAGGTACTGAACGAGCCGGGAGGCCACTATCTTCTCCAACAGGCATTAATTTGCCCACCTTAGTCGAACATACGACCTAATTCTTTGCTAAACAAGTAGGTATGCTTAATTAAAAAAATCAAAAAACCCGACTGCGTAAAATACTCTTATTATAAACTAAAAAGAATAAAACAATTTACTAGCTTTCATTTGATACCCATATTGCTACAGTAAGAAAAAAAATTCAACTCCCCCCCCCTCATTTCGCCATTTACGGGCGCCATTTTGAAAATTTGTATAGCCTATGTCACTACTACAATTTAGACAAATCCAACGACACCTCATATGTCAAAAACCGTCCAGCCGTTTGGGCTGTAGGGCGTGCCAAAGAAATGGACATACATACATACATACATACATACATACATACATACATACATACATACATACATACATACATACACTCGAAAAACATAACCATCCTTCTGTCGCAGTCGGGTAAAAAGCTAATTGAATTGCTTACGCTGATTTCAGAAAAAATAAAATTCTGGTATCTTCACGATAAGCTAGCAAAAATCTTCGAAATCAAATTTAATTGCATCAAAAAGTAGACCTGAATTTGTTCATGGAAAATTTTACAAAAAAATGAATTAAAAAGTCAGGAGAAAACTAAGACCAGTTTACTAGAAACCAGGATTCATGCTACTTTTACACATGTTTTCCAAAAACAATAATATGCAGGGATAAATTTTGTTGCTCAGTAGAAATAGCATAAGATGGGCTCAAAGAGCCAGCAACAAAAAAAGTGTGTGTGTGTGTGTATATACTTATGTAGGCACGTAAGAAGTTATACTTAACGATGGGCCGAGTTAATGGGTAGTGCGCGTTATCTGTAGTTTTCACTTACAAGCTTGTAGTGTAACATAATTATTAGCAACAAGCAACAGAGACGGTTATGGAAATCAATTTTAATATATCTTACAATTTTATTTAAAATTTTTAACTTTTTATTTTATCAATAAATAAATGAATATTATTATTATATTTTAAGTAAATACATATAAATCTGCCATTTATTAAAATGAATTAAATTAGACTCATATAATAGTTGACACATCCACCGCAGTGAAGTGAGTTAGCGCAATTGAGTAGCGCATACTAGCTTCAGG
The DNA here is from genome assembly GCA_036937285.1 of Euphydryas editha. NCBI lineage: Eukaryota > Metazoa > Arthropoda > Insecta > Lepidoptera > Nymphalidae > Euphydryas > Euphydryas editha. The sequence goes on from JAUPFZ010000011.1 coordinate 8,852,972, forward strand.
GTGTAGGTTTTTTGTAACTGTGTGCGCATCATAAAAATTTACCCTCATAATTTTTCACTAATGCACCAAAAGAAATATAACTTCAAAAAAGTCAGAATGACTTAATAAAACCAGGGTCCAACTATGTGGCTACAAATTTTCATGTAAAGATTGATTGTTTCTGCTAAGTGTGCACTGCCAGCTTCATGGACATTCCCTTAATGTTTTGTTCTTTATATAGCTAACTTTGAGCCAATATTGTTCATTCTCATAGTACTTGTGGCTGTTAATTACAAAACTTGCCTATTTATGTTCTACTCGTGTGAGATGTGTAACTGATCTTATGAAGCTTACCTTTTCATTGCATAAAAAACTACAAAATGAATTCACAATTTTTAAATTTTCATATTCAATCATACAAAGTAAACATCCTTAGTAAATATATAAATAAACTAACATACCCACAAGCTTTACTCTTTCAGAAGTGAGTAATTCAGGGTTATCACGTTCAATATTTTTAGTGGCTAACGATACTAATTCAGGAATATGATCAATGCCAATCACTTTTCCTGTTTCTCCAAGCATAAACGCCATGCAAGCAGTGAGATAACCAGATCCTGATCCAACATCCAATGCCTTTTCACCAGGTATAAGCTGTTTTCTTAATCTTTCCAATGCATGTGCATGCTAAAAATATACAAATCTTGTTTCAATAACCAGTTGGGTTAACTCCTCCAAAAATTTTATTTCAAAAAAATTTGAACACAATGCAAATGTTGTTTTGTTGAAATAATGAACAATAAATTAGAATTTTATAAAATTTTACATTATTGCAATAAATAATTTCAATTTTCTTTAACATGTAACAAGTGCATTATACATAAAGAAATTACAGATTATATAAAATAAAAGAATATATTAACAAAAAAGGTGAAACTTTAATTTGTAAAACTGTTTAAAAAAAAGTCCTCTAGATTTATTTATAAGTTAATTAACACTAAATTTATTTCCACCTTTTTTCTAACATTTAAATAAAAATGTTAGCAAGTTTTTTTTAAGAATTCAGTATTATGTACATATGTGATGTGTTAAGATTTTATGGCATATAAAGAAAAAGAATGTAAATATATATATATATATATATATATATATATCACGGGCTTCAAGCCAGAGGGTCGTATAAACAAATATGCGTTTTTTTTATTACGTCAATCATTTCTAATTTTATCGATGCACCACCTCCGTTTTACTTTTCGGTGTAACTGAAGTCAGATATTATTTTCATGCCTCATACTACACCAGATAATACTACACCAGAATGGTCGTCTCATTTACATTTCTTTGGTAGTCTCATTTACATTTCTTTTGTCATGGTAAAGCATGAAATAAATTTCAAAAATAAGCCTTTAGAATTTAAGTGTTGTTAGTCTGAATTTAGACAATTAATCTGATATCAAAATATATAAAAAACAAAATGCCTTAAAATTATAAAGACAGAACCATATGTGGGGCACTGATGGTAGCTGAATATCCAATGGACTGTGGAGAGTCGTGGTAAGGACCATGCGGGCAATAATTTTTCCGGTCTACGGCCACCATAGCATTCGCAACTACGTCGGACTTTATAATTCCGTTGGCTGCAAATAAAACAATAAAATGAATTTCTACTACACTGCTTATACATTACAAATGCTTGTTTAAACATCCAATTTAATATCAAAACTTCTTAATATGCCATGTATAAGGATTTTATTTATCGTATGAATTAAATTATTTTTGTTTTCTTAATGTTTATATATTACCTCTAAGGTTTCGAACCATATCGGCATTGTTTATTCCGTGACTCCTCCAAGCCATGTTCAACAAAATTAAAAGGACAATGTGAAATTTTATTTTATTCCATGGAAACCTTATTGTATGTTGTTGATTTTCCGGGCAAAGAAAATATTGTAAAATTGTTAGATTTTTATTTGACATTTGTAAAATGACAGTAAACCTCTATCCGTCCCTGTCCCAATTCGTCCTGCAGTCAGTGTTGTACAATTTGCGTTGGTGTATTATAATTATACGTGAGTACGTACCATATTTTAGGTAGGTATTTTTAAATGACATTTCTATAATAAAAACAATCTCTCGAAATTCTCAGTCTTTACATAAATTAATAAACACAGTGTTTCTATAGTCATTATTGCTATATACATATAAATAATAATTTATAATTTTGCATATACCGTCAAACGGGGTGAATAGGGATTGTGAGGTGAATACACATAAAATCCGGAATGAAATTGGCTAATGATTTTTGCTACATGAAGAACTTCCAAATTGGTGTGAATTGTTTTACCATTTAGTAGAATATCTTACCTTGCCATTGGTGATACCAAACCAAGGAGAAATTTGCAAAAAAGAAGGTAAAACGGGCATCTGAAAATATAGAACTAGTAAAGTCGAACTAGTAATTTTAGTAGCTTAGTTTGAAAACTTGAGTCATAACTATAAAGCAGTATTAGTGTTTACTTAACAAAAAAATGTTTAAATGACAAATAATTTATCATTAAATATACTCACAGAAAGGTAAGCATTAATATCAAAGATTTATTTGATTAATTATGTACCGGACCCTTGTTGATAGAAACGAGTGAACTGTATTTAGACGAATATTATTCTAGGGCCGGTACTTGCGAAGTGCTGGTTCTAAAGTCGTGTTCTTCGTGAGGGGAGTCTTCAATAAAACGCCAATGTATCGTTGAAGAATTATTGCCGCTTGTGAGGAGGAGAACGTGGGCTAGCTTCTATTTAATCCTTGCTGTACTATCAGTGCCGGATTAAGGTAACTTAATGCCCTAAGCAATCTTCCACCCCCCTATTCTTAAGTGAACTACAAAGAATTAATAAATTAAAAAAAAAAATTTGGATACGTATCGTAGGTAGAATATGTATGTGTTGTTCCTTCTACCCTTATCCCATGCTAGGTGGGGTCGACACAACATGATTTCACATTTGATTAAAAGTCTATACCGGATTTTATCGCGTTTATTTAAAACTTTATAGTTTTACAATATTTTAAATTATTTCCCGACGTTTCGGACCCTTTACAGCGTTCATGATCTCGGGGGACTGAGGTGGTGGGTGTCCGAATAATGAATGTCCGAATAATAAATATAAGAGAACAGTATGATTTCACATGTTGTCCTAAGCTTCGGCTATATTTTAACGATCGGCCGCCGACCTGACGTCAACTCACCTCGAGAACATCTTACACAGCCAACATATGTTTTCGTCACATTTGACCGTGGGTGGGAATCGAACACACGACCGGGACACGGGCTCACCAGAAAGATATTTAGGTAGATTAGAAATAGAGTAATTCATCATCATCATCATCATCATATCAGCCATTGCATGTCCACTGCTGAACGTAGGCCTCCCCCATCGACCTCCAGAACGACCGGTTCAAAACATTCTCAATCCAACGGCTTCCATCGACTTTCCTCAAATCGTCTGTCCATCTCGCGGACGGCCGTCCGACGCTGCGTTTGCCTGTACGTGATCTCCACTTTAGAACGTTTCTGCTCCATTGGCCTTCAGTTCTACGAGCTATGTGCCCTCTCCACTGCCACTTCAGCTTGAAAATCCGTTGGGCTATGTCGGCAACCTTCGTTCATCTGCGGATCTCATCATTACTGATTCGATCTCGCAGAGAAATACCAACCATAGCCCTCTTCATTGCGCGCTGTGCGACTAGGAGATTGTTTAAAAGGCCCAAAGTCAGTGACCACGTCTCAGATCCGTATGTGGTCACTGGTAACAAATATTGATCGAAGACTTTCGACTTAAGGCACTGAGGTATGACGGATGAAAAGACGTTTTTTAACTTCCTGAACGTTACCCATCCGAGCTGGATTCGACGATTGACCTCTCTCTCGAAGTTGGACCTACCAAGTTGGACATTTCGTCCTTTTTATATATATATTTTACGCAGGGGAATCCATTTACGGATGATATCCAGGACGCCCGGGTCGGCAGTCCTAGACCTATGTCGGACTCGACACTTTGGGAGTGCAATACCATACTAAACCCCTGCGGGTGATGTACTTATACGGAGATGTACTTATCAACAACTTCGAGAGTAAAATCTCCAACCGATATCAGGGTGGGCACGACATGGACATACGACATGATTATTGTCTTGTCCATATTCATTTTAAGGCCCACCCGTTCGGGAAACTCCATCGAGGTCCCTGAGCATAATGCTCAGGGCCCCCAGGGATTCCGCCATAAGTACGATATCGTCGGCAAATCGAAGGTGAGTGATGTCTCACCGTTTATATTGATGCCGAATCCTTTCCATTCCAGAAGCTTGAAAGCGTCTTCTAATGCTAGCCTAGCCCGCTGCCTTATTATTTTTAAGCTATCCCAGAGCTGTACTAATCCCGTGCATGTCCAGGACATCTTCGAAATAATGTCGGGTAAGCTCGGCTCTTGGATCTTCAGCCAAACTGCAAACAGGTTGGTTGACCGAGGTATACAGTTGTCCGTAAAATTTCTCGACCTCCCACAATATCTCTCGCTTTGGACGACGCTGTACCTCCATCCTCGGTTTTTAGCCTCGACAACCAACTTTGACCAACAGACGAATCCCTTGAGAACACTGGAGCCCCGATTCCGCTCTATCGTATCTTTAATACGTTATGTATTAAAGACACGTATATCATGTCTCAGATATTTCTAAATCTGTCTGTTGATCCGCTTATATGCTATAGAGTAATTAATTAATCATTACAAGAAAGCAAAACATATTTATTTATTAAATGCGTATTGCGATTTTTTCGGACATTAAATTAGTAGTAAATAGTTTTTAAGTTTAACGTTTTAACCATATCGGATTCGGTATATATTTATAATAAAGACAATGCATCTATTTTTTTTGACCCATGGTCGTTATTTTTTCATTTTTTGTAATATTTAGTTTTGAAAAAGATCTTTCTGAGAATTTTGAGATTGCTTTAACTTTTGTGTGCTCGTTTTTTTTTTCTCGGTCATCTCTGGTGCCCCCCTAATTAGCATAGCATCAATTATCGTGCTGTATCTTTCATAGAGAAGAAATATCAATACTTCTATGAAAGAATTCTAGATAAAATTACTATTAATACAAAAAGAAAAAAACTATATATTTTAATAAAATTTCTTAATTAGTTTGTTTTATTTAATCTTCCAAAATATAAATATACAATACATCAAATTATAATTATTATATATGCGACTTAAATAAAATAAGTTCTAGAGAACTAATATATTTAATTACACACTGTTGCAAATTAGTCATAATTATTATTATTTGTTTTAGTTTTCCTAAACAAATTATTATTGTTGATTTTATTGCTTAAATGCTCATAATGAATAATATCTGAGTAGATACTAGAAGAAATAATTTTGTTTCTTTCTATACTTATAGAATAAATATATCTGTACGTACATATTTATTGAAAGTAGGTTTTGAATTTACATACTTAGCTTTTAAATTTCTCTCAATTATATACCGGGTGTATTTGGAATGCTTGAAAAGATTTAAAATATTTTTACTTTTTTAATTAAAAGTATCATAGAAATGTCAGAAAATGTTAAATAAAATATTGTTAAGTCATTATGACTCCAAAGTTGTTACATACATAAACTCACGTCCATAATACCTAGTCGGGTGGACAGAACCTTGGAGTCATGACTTCTAGGTCACTTTTAGGCTAAAAATTGGGGCAAAAATGGCCAATCTATTACGGTATTGGTGATAGATGGCTAGCTTGACGCCCATTAGTTCCCGGCGTTGAGGCGACTACTCGCACCACTACACCAGAAACCGTTCTGACCACCTAGAACTGAAACCTGAAAACCTAGTTACTATTTTTATAAACAAGTAATTATAAATTTTGAGACATTATAATGGTGCCAATTCACTCTCGACTTCAGAGACTCGAGCGTTCTATACTGTATAAAATATTATTCGGAATTTTGAAATATTGTGAATTTTAATTTATGTATATCTATTTAATTTATCTCTATTTTTTCTATTAAAATACATTACGTATTTAAAAAATAAAGAACGAACCCGAATTGTCCGTACAAGAGACCCGTGTCCGCTGACCACTTAGCCATCTTGTACAAGTTGTAAGTTGTAGTTATGAAGCTAAACTTTTGACTACTAGTAAAATTATATTTAATCTATGTTAAATCTTTGATTTTTTTGCTAAACTATTATAATACAAAACTACTGTAGTTATTATGATTATGAAAATAAAATCATGAAAATACGTAAAATATTAATATTATATATTATAATTGTTAAAAACTATTCATGTTTACAAATAAGAGAGACCGCAACACTATGTTGTCTCACTTGTTACCGAGGGAGAGAGACGGCAAGACTCGCTTGTCTCGCTCACGCACGAGTGAAAGAGACCGCCTTCGACTGCTCTCCTCAGTTGTCTCGTACAAAATTATAAAATATCAACAGCCTATCACATTTCGATTTGTTACGAGGTTTTTTTTGTTACACAGCTCACCCCTAATTTTTTAAATAATTATTTAAATTTATATTTATAATACTTAGTATAGTGATGACCATTTTTTATAATCATTTATATATACAAGTATAGTGATGACCATTTTTTATAATCATTTATATATACAGAATGACTGGTAAATTACTATCAATATTTAAGTTGTCTTGTTCTATTTTTTTTACATAATTCGAATGAGAATTATGTACCGAGTATTCTCCTGAAATATTGATAGTAATTTACCAGTCAACCTGTATATATAGATTCATTTTAGAGCAAAATTTTTTTTCACAAAAAATCAGAAAATCTTGTAGTCGCTAAAAAAATAAAAAGTTTGAGCTATATATTATAACAAAGTCCTTAATTTTGATTTCAAGCCGTTCCTCATCAAACAATTATTTTTTTCGTATTTCAGCTACTCAATTCTTTCAACAATATTTTAATACCTTCAAATCGTCACACATCTTCACAAAACGTCGTTCTACTCGAAAATTTTCAAAAATAGCAATAACTTGTATTTTGTGACTAAACTATTGATGATAGAAAAAAAAGTTAGAAGACAAACTTGTAGAAAATTTTGTGTTCTATAAATTTCTTTTAAAACATTTTTCTGTACCACTCACAGTTTAGCTTGTACAGCTACTCAAAGCATTAAATTATCGAAAGTTCAGATTCTGACGAATCCGATTTGTGAAAAAATATTCAACTTACAGATTTGTCTCGGTGGTATTTTTTTTTTTTTTCGAAGAATTTTTGAGATAGAAATTGTAAAGATTTTTTTTTTTAATTTTATAAATTGTTTTATTGACTTATTGTTTCGATTTGTTTATAAATATTTACTTTGATAAATTCGTTTTTTTTTTTTTAAATATAATATATTAACAATTATCTTTGAGTATATTATAATTATTATAAGTCATTATAGAAGAAAGACAGATTAGTGTATGTTTTAAAAGATTTCTATATTATACATTTTACTAGAGGATCAAACTATAAGAAATGTCGAAAAAACAGATTAACAGTTGAATAAACAGAAGAATTTCTATTACTCAAATATTCAACCAGATATTTCAAGACGTCCTTGGTTTTATTTCTATAGACATGCTAGCCGCTGGGTCACATCTAGCATCTGTCGCTTGCGTCTTGGCCATGCGAGTACAACTGTCCATCTGGCTAAAATCAGAGTTCGTGACCACTCATTGTACGAATGTGGCCTTGACGAAGGCACGGTTTCCCACATCCTCTTCTCCTGTCCCAAGCTCCTCCGTCCTGTATATGATCATCCTTCCCTGTGATATCTCACGTCCTATAAATGTTCAATGTTTGTTAACGTTGGCGTTTAGTCCCTAGCTACTGTACATTTTTGTGTAAATATTTCGAATTAAATAAAATTAAGTTTTAAATACATCATGTGGCTGTCCTAGTGTAATAAGTTTGTACCTAATATTTTAGTTACTAATAGCTGTAGTTATATTTTAATTTTAAATGTTCGTGTTGTTATAGGTTACGGTGTAATAATGAAAGTCTATTTTGCGTGTTTTCAAATTAAATTGAGACTGTTATCTCAACCGAACCGATCAATCTCCTCCGTGTATTCTCCACTCTACGTGACATTGGCGGAATCAACCGTGCTCAACTGGCACAACTGAAAGCCACTTTTTTTGTGTCGCAGGAGAATCCATTTACGGATGATATCCAGGACGCCCGGGTAGGCACTCCTAGACCTATGTTAGACTCGGTACTTTGGAAGTGCAATACAGTACTAAACCCTTGCGGCAGCCTTCAGCCGCTTTAATTGGAGGGTCCCGGATCTGCAGGCAACAGGATTCCCCCAGCGACAGGCTGGCCTCGGCGGAAAGGCCAGACTTCTCCTCCATGGGTACTGTCCTGCTTATCTCTGAACAGTCCCGACAACGCCGTGTCTAGCAGGACCGGTTTCCCATCCCGGCCCGACACGGGCACAGGGGCGTTATTGGAGGCGCCTTAAGTAGCGCTGCCTACGCACCCCCATTCGTCGCCCGCGGTTGGAGGCCACGTCGGCGGCCTCTTCACTCACCCGCTCGTCGATCTCCTTCTGCAGGGACATTTCTGTCTCGCAGAAGGAGACCATCGCCTTCCAGGACTCGTCGTCGCTGAGCATCACGGTGATGACGCTCGGGAGCGACAAGTCCCCTCCGAGGACCGACGTCAGACTTTGACGCAGCGCCGCCCATCTCAGGCACACCTCGAGGGTGTGCTGCGCATAGTCCACGGCAGCGCCACAATCGTGATATTCAGTCGTCGGCTCTCTCTGGGCCATACGACACAGGTAGTCACCAAAGCAACCGTGCCCGGTGAGAACCTGCGTCAGACGGAAGGTGAGAGGCTTGCGTTTTCGACGCATCCACCGCTCAAGAACGGGGCGAATGGCAGCCGTTACGCGTGTGCCATACGGCTGCCCCGCCAGGTCCTCTCCCCATCTCCGCATTAGCGCTTCCTGCCCTATCCGACGCACCCGTAGGATCTCGTCCAACGTGGGGTTCTCACCAAGAGCCCTCCTACCCGAGATGTATGAGTAGGTCTCGGTAAGAACCTCCGCCACGAGCTCCCACGGGGAATCGGCGGCAAGAGCAGTAGCTGCAGCCTACGATTCCATACGGTACCCCCGAATCACCCTCACCGCGATTGTCCTCTTGCGCAACTGAAATCCACTAACCCAATCAATAATCAATCAAGAATTACTACAAAAGATTGGTCTTTATTTAAAGATACTTGTACGAAAATATATGAAAGACTTAAAATAGAGGATATACTTAGGTAAAAAGTTGTTGATGTTTATGATGCTATCGAGGATATTTATATAATGATAAAAGCCTTATGAAAACAACTTATTTTCGTGTGAGCAAAGGTTATTTGGCACACTCCAAGTAACTGATGTTAATTAGTAATTACAGTGAGTGTTCGGGCACTGTTAGAAAAAAAAAGTAATTAATCTATACTAATATTATAAAACTGAAGAGTTTATTTGTTTGTTTGTTTGTTTGAACGCGCTAATCTCAGGAACTACTGGCTCGAATTGAAAAATTATTTTTGTGTTAAATAGCCCATTTACCGAGGAAGGATATAGGCTATATAACATCACGCTATGACCAAAAGGGGCGAAGCAATAATAAGAAATGTCACAAAAAGGGAAAAAAAAATCTTTTTTGAGAGCTTCCGTTGCGTTCTTTATTATTCCTCTTTTCGAAACATTTTTTAACTATAGTTTCACTTTTAAAGTAAATATAACATCACTCTTTTACTAAGAATTTTCGAAAAATAAACAAGCTCAATAATAAGTTGAACGACCAAGGAATTAAAGCTGAGACCCCTTGCTCGGCAGTAACGCTTGCGACCACTCGACATACGAGGCAGGTACCTACTCTTAGAGTAATTGTTTAAAAATATTTAAGTACTTTTTTCCCTCAAATTAACGCGGGTGAATCCGCGAGGCACAGCTAGTAAATATTTAAGTAGGTAATTTTATGTTTTAAACAGATTTTTTGGTCAAAAACGAATACAGGTAGAATTGTGAATGTCGTTAAGAAATTGCTCGAGACTACACATGATTGTTAAAATGCACTTAAAAATATAAATATAAATGTGTACTACATGGGGTGTTAAATTTGGTAACGAGACGCGTATGCAATGGAAATTAAATATTTCTAACTAGCGACCCGCCCCGGCTTCGCACGGATGCTAATGCTAATACATAATCATAAAGTGGTATAGATAATATATAATCGTAAAGTGCTGTAAGACGAAGCGCGGCCTTCGACGCGCTAGATTGATCTAAGGACGCGCTATTATAGGCACGCGCCACCAGTCCTCGGTCGGTACCGCCGCAACCGCTATGTCATGCATTTTAAAACTGTAATATCTTCGAAAATATTCATTTAAATTACATGCTGTAAAGGGCCATACAGATCTATATTAAATACACAATGTATTTAACGTACTTAATTGCATAAGGATTAATACTGTATTGCTTAAAATCGTTTCGTAAATAAGCCATTATTTCTCGTAAAGAGTAAAGGATAAAAAAAATTATATTGTGGGATATCCCTTAGAGATAGATATATACCATCGCGGACTTTTTTGTAGAACTTTTTAAGGTATTCAATACAGTAGTACATTATTTTGATCTATCTCGTAGGGTTCAGCCAACGTTTGCAATGTAAGCGCAAAAAAATGTGTTTATTTACGACATCACATTAGAAACCTCTGAAATTATTAGTGTTTCTCTACTATATTATGCATGTTATATACATATAAACTTTCCTCTTGAAACATTCTATCTATTAAAAAATCCGCATCAAAATCCATTGCAAAGTTTTAAAGATCTAAGCATACATAGGGATAGACAGAGCGGGAAGCGACTTTTTGCTTTATACTATGTCTTTAGGCATGAGACCGATATATCAAAACGTAACTAATATCGGTTACGCTTACCCATATCATATCATATCGATATACCAAAACGCATAACCGTTTTCACATAACCAACGAAAACTTGAGCGCGAACACGAAACCGAAACTAAAAACTAAAAACCGAAGAACGGTGACGGGCGTGTAAAGGCTAAGAGCGGCGCGACAGCTAAAACCATATTATCTGCATCTCTTTCTTATAACGGTAACTTCATACTGAATAAAAGAGATGAGGCGAATATGGTTCTCTGTGTTCAACTGTGTACATCGCAAAATATAACTACAACTTTAAGCAATAAAGTCGAGTCTTTACTCTTTTATGGTTATGATTATTTAGTTTCCGTAATAAAATAGTGTGTGTATTTAAGAAAAAGTTTGTGAAAGGAATCATTTTTAGTTTTATTGAAGTATGCCTTATAATAATTATTATATTAAAATATTAAAAATTATAATAATACTATAATATTATTGAAGTGAAACTTCTTTATCGGGGTTGGAAAGATTTTTTCGTTACGCGCCATCTTGCGTTACACGCCATCTTGCTTTACGCGCCATCTTGTTCTTGATTATTGCGTATTTCAGTCGTTTTTCAATAAACACATGCGCAAGGAAGATTCCGAGTCGTAGTCGATGAAATCCTATATATTATATAAATAAATACTTAAACTAAATAAATCAAATATCAAATTTTGAATGCTAGAAAATGTGGCTCTCGCAGGGTTTTGAACTTGCAGCTCTCGAGCGATATACGAAATTCAATTCGCGTTGGCAGCCACTACGCTAGCAATCTCTAAGATTCTTGAGTGAAATTAAGTATCACTATATAGAAGTTTGCAGTTATTGTATGATGTATTCTATAGTGAGTAGGTAATTCGAATATAAATATGTCCGAACGCAAACACAGGACTCATATAATTACGATCGTATAAAAAGTAAACTGTTTTTATTATAAGTTTCACTTCTTACGAGTGTACGCTAGTACACGCAATTTAAATTTTTTATAATATTTAATATTTTATAACCATAAGACGTAGTTTTTCAAAACATTTGATATTAAACTTGTTATAGTTTATATTTAAACTGTTTTTACCCGACTGCGACAGAAGAAGGGTTATGTTTTTCGATGGTCTCCTTCTGCGAGACAGTAATGTCCCAGAAGGAGGCCGACGAGCGGATGAGAGAGGAGGCCGCCGACGTGGCCTCCATCCGCGGGCGACGAATGGGGGTGCGTAGGAGACGCTACTTAATGCGCCTCCTGTAACGCCCTTGTGCCCGTGTCGGGCTGGGATGGGAACCCGGTCCTGCTTGACACGGCGTCGTCGGGACTGTTCAGAGGTTAGCCGGACAGTCCCCATGGAGGAGAAGTCTGGCCTTTTCGCCGAGGCCAGCCTGTCGCTGGAGGGATCCTGTTGCCTGCAGATCCGGGACCCTCCAATTAAAGCGGCTGAAGGCTCCCGCAGGGGTTTAGTACGGTATTGCACTCCCAAAGTGCCGAGTCCGACATAGGTCTAGGACTGCCGACCCGGGCGTCCTGGATATCATCCGTAAATGGATTCCCCGGCGTAAAAAAAAAGGGTTATGTTTTTCGAGTGTATGCATGTATGTACGTATGTGCGTATGTGCGTATGTACGTATGTACGTATGTATGTATGTCTGTCCATTTCTTTGGCACGCCCTACAGCCCAAACGACTGGACGGTTTTTAACATATGAGGTGTCGTTGGATTTGTCTCAATTGTAGTAGTGACATAGGCTATATAAATTTTCAAAATGGCGGATGGCCCGCAAATGGCGGAATGAGGGGGGGGGGAGTTGAATTTTTTTTTCTTACTGTAGCAATATGGGTATCAAATGAAAGCTAGTAAATTGTTTTATTCTTTTTAGTTTATAATAAGAGTATTTTACGCAGTCGGGTTTTTTGATTTTTTTTAATTAAGCATACTTGTAACCTTTGTGTTCAACCGTTTGTTTCGTTACGTTTGTGTTTACGTTACGCACCTGATATTACTCTGATATCGATATCTGAAAACAGTTTTCAATATCGATATGGAAATTTAATATCGGCTACGTAGCCGTTTGATCTAAAAACCGAAAACGCCCATGTCTACTTTGTAGTGATAACGATTCCAACATTTGCCAACCTTTAAACAATTTAATGTTTATTGAAAGAGTTTTCGCGCCTTAGCGAATACAGAGCCAAAAAAATTAATGACACATCAGGTTAATAAGGTGCTTATGGTTGGTTCTCATCACTTGTAGATCCTAAGGTTGGCTGGTAGAGAATGCTTTTAGCATTAAGCCTACCTTTTGTATAATTTAATAACATACTGTGCAATAAAGTATTAATAAATACTTTAAAAATATATATTAATGAAACATGAGAACTTCTTAAAGTAATTTTTATTTATAAATAAAAAAACACTTATAAAAATAAACTAAAAAATACACTATCTATTGTTTTTTAAAACTTTTTAATATGGGGTAAATATTATCAAATGCTTCATATATTTCTTGACGCACTTTGGCACCAGTTAACACTACTTTACCAGAGACGAATATAAGCAAAACAATCCTCGGTTTAACCATTCGGTATATAAGTCCAGGAAAAAGTTCAGGTTCGTAGGAACTAAACTGTCCATGAGTAAGAACTAAACCTTCAAGACGAATAGGAAATTTAACATCACAACTGCCAACCATGTTTTGTATTTTGAAGTCCAAAAACTTTGCCTAAAATATACAAAAAAGTAATTATTTATTTAAAACATTTCTAACTTCTTTTTCCGATTTCCTATCCATAAATAGAAATAATATAACACACCATTCTGGTGTAATGGTGCGAATAGTCACATCAACACTGGCGGTCGAGGGTTCAATTCCCGCTGAGGATAGATATTTCTATTTGTACAAATATATGTTTTTTCCTACCTCCGCCGAAAAATTGATTTTCGTCCCTGTGAAGCAGGACGAAAGTGACACTATTTTCCCCGCTTTACAGGGACAAAAATCGAACTTTCGGCCCAGGTAGGAAAAAAGTGACACTTTTTCCTCCACTTCACAAGGACAAAACCTGAACTTCCAGCCTAGGTAGGAAAAAAAGTATGTGTTGAAAGTACTACATCCTTTCCCGCATGATTTCCACATGCGGAACAGAAATTAGTACTTTCATCCCTTATGACACAATATACTATTATGGTCAGGGTTCTTGTGAGTCTCTCCACCGTGCCTTGAGGAGCATGTAAAGCAGTCGGTCCAGTTTATCCCAGACATCTGATAGTGATTGTTACTTATAGCATGGAAAATATCTGTCAACCCGCAAGGGAGCAGCGTGGTGAATTAGGGTGCCTATACATTGAAGCGTAGCGACGCTGCGGAGCGGAGAAACGAAGAAATATTAATCAATAGGATTGCAGAGGCTTGTCCACTGGAGCGGAGGGGATATTTTTTGCAATCATATTTGTAAATATTTCTCCGTTTCTCCGCTCCGCCGCCTCGCTCCGCATCAATGGACAGGCACCCTTAGGCTCCAACCCTTCTTCTATATTGATGTGAGGCCTTCGCCCAATAGTGAGATGTAGACAGACAGATTCAGTTCAGTTCAATATTACATATTAATTTTTAACAATAGAATGATTGTTTTAATCTTGTGGTAAGCTAAAGGTCATTAAACGAAGAGTTGAATCTCACATACATTATATAAAATATTTACTTACAGTGAAACCAAGTTTTTGAATTATTCTTGCATATTTCCTAGCAGCCAGACGGGAATCTTCTTCACTTTTAGCTCCTGTGCAAACCATTTTACCAGAAGAAAAAATAAGTGCTGTAGTTCTCGGTTCTCGTATTCTCATTATCACAGCCGCAAAACGCTTTGGATTATATTCAGCATTACGAGCATGAAGAGCTATTTTTTTCAAATCCAATTTACAGTTGAGGTTCACAGTGGAGACAATATTTCTAAAATAGAAAAAAATAATAATAAGCTTAGTACTTATGTTTTTACAAGTTTAAATAATTACATTATTTATTTATTTAGGACTACCAATGAATAAATAAACAAGGTATAATATTAATGTTCAAATACAATATGGTAGGTTGATAAGCAACAATTATTGTACTTCTTTTTATAAAACTATTATAACTAATTAAACTATAGGTAATCACTGCATGCAAAACTCTGTATAGTTCAGAATTAATTAATAAAATCGAAATAATTATATATAATTTAAAAAAAATGCAATTAAATATATATTTTAGATAGGTACTTTATTATTTTATTTTTATAATTTGCAACTTTATGAAAGTGATTAAAAATATAATTGACTGACTATTCTTTCACTATGTTATACTATTAATCTCACAAAGCATGGGGGTCAAAAAATTGCCATAATTGTCTCCCGTAATTTATGGACAGCTCTTTATTTTTTTTTCAAATTCAATAATGGGTAAGTTAAAAATCAAAGAGTATACATGAAAATTGTTGTAGATAACATAATCTAGCTTTTATTATAACAATGGTGCCTCATAAAAAAAAAAAATTACAGAGTTAGTTGATTTTTATGGACAACTCATGCTAGAAATGCATATATCATAACAGGTTTATTACTAAAGAGCTTTTGTATTCTGAGATACATTTCTTGCATTGCTTATGGTTGCAGATAAACTGTTCCTAAAAAAAAAAATATTTTATATAATACACATGCACACAATAGTTCTGCATTATGATGAACCAAGCTTTAACACGTTTAGTATATAATAAATACGAGGGGTAATCCAAAAGTAATGATGATAAATTAATATAAAAGAGTGATTTCGGTAATAAAAATAATTTATTTTTCTACAGTCTCCTAACAAGCTGTCAATATATTTGATCCATCTTTTTTCTAAACCAAATATTCCCTTAGAAAAAAAAATCAATGGTTTGACTCTCCCAAAAGGCCTCAGTAACCATCACTTTGCTATCGTCTTCTAATTTTTTATCTCAGAGATGTTCTTTGAGCCAAGACAAGAAGTAAAAGTTGAACTGAACTAAACTGAATCAGCCTGTAAACAACCCACTGCTGCGTAAAAGCCTCTTCTCAATGTAGGATTGGAAGGGTTGAGCTTAATCCACCACGCTACTCCACTAAGGATTGGCAGATAATTTCCCTACCATGAGTAATAATCGTTACCAATCATAGAAAATCATAGAAATGATAACAAACAGGACCGAGGGCTTTACATGCTCTTAGAGGCATGGTGGATAAACCCAAGAGAACATACATCCAGACTAGAAAAAAATATTTGCACAAATACAAATATCTGTACCGAGCAGGAACCGTACCCGCGACCGCCGAAGTTGAGGCGACCACTCGCACCACTACACCAGAACGGTCGTCAGTCAGCTAAAAGTTACTGGGGGCTAAATCTAATGGAAATGAATAGGGTGGGTTTACAAGCAATTCGAATCGCGTTTCTTGAATGGCAGCTGCGCCTTTGTGAGCGGATGCGTTGTCTTAATGAAGCAGTCCAGCTTGCAATTTGCCGCGTCTTTTTTCTTTGATAGTCCCCCCGCAATATTCTTATTTTCTCTGTGTAGTGTGAGCCTGTAATAGTGTCTCCCTTTTTCAAGTGTTCCACCATAATTATTCCTTCAGCGTCTCAAAAACCGACGCTATAACCTTTCCAAACGAACTTGAATTTCTTTAGCGTCGGTGAGTTCGTTTCTAAGTCGATGACTGTTAGTTTAAGGATGAAAATGATAGATTCGAATCTTATCTATTACAAAATGCAACAAAAAATGTTCCTGATGGCTTTGAACTTCTCGAGATTCGCTCTCAAAATGTCGACTCATTTATTTTTTTGTTAGTCAGTTAACATTTTCGGTACCCAACACACAGAGACCTTTTTAATATAGCATTTTATTTGTAAGGATTCTTTGAATTATTTTTTTTATTTAACACTTTATTATATGTACAGTATTATAGAAAGATACATATCATTGAAATACAAGTATAAAGGCTGTGCTTATCCCTAGAAGAGATGTTTTCCAGCACACCCGAAAAGGAAATATTACAGACAGAAAATAGAAGATGGTAGATGTACAATTTACAATAGAAAATATTAAATTTTTAAATAATATCAGTAAACAATAATTTAAAACAAAAATTTAATACAAATGTACATTACATATATTATTGGCACAATAAAATAATGACAAGGACAAAAAATGCTCTTTTAACTTCTTTTTAAAAATAAATATAGACGTGCTAGTGCGTATTGATGAAGGCAACGAATTCCACAACCTAGCTGCGTGAACGGTATAGGAACTAGAGTAAGATTTTAAAGAGTGTGAAGGAATTCGCAATAGGAGTTGGACGTTGGGCCGGCAGGAGAAACCCGGAGGATGCAAAAATTTAAAACGCTCACGGAGATAATTAGGCAATAAAGGATTGAATAAGATGTTATAAAGGAGATTATTATGTCTTATGATATAAAAGATGTCATATGATATAAAAGATAATTATGTCATATGAGATCACTGTGTTCTTATCTCAAAGCACTCTTCAATCTGCCATAACAATCTTTTCGACTTTTTTCGTGTTATCTTCAGAGACGTGAATATCCCTCAGGATGTTCATTTTCGGTGGAAGATTGCCCAGCTTAAATTCCTTTAGACTTCAACTGTAGAATATAAACTTAACTGTAACTAAAACTTCAACTGTATAACTATAGATTGCAACTGTAGAATATGTAGGAGCAGAGTTCTCCAATGTTTCCACCAAGTCACTTTGTATGTCTTTGGTAGAATTTATTTTCAAACAATGGTACTTGATCACAGCTCTAATTTTGTTTATTTCCATTTTGATGATCTTCTTCCATGGTTTGTATTCAAATGAATGCACCTCAAAGAAATTGTGGTCTATTAAATGTTTTTTTATGAGAACTAGCGTTTTTTTCTTTATTTATTTTTTTTAATTTATTTGAACTAGCAAAACAAAAAAAAATTATTTTTATTTTTATGTGAACTGGAAATAACAGATTATCATTACTTTTGGATCACCCCTCGTATAGTAGTATTAATAATTATAAAGGTTACATTCAAAATATAATAATATATAAATAATCCCAATAGGTATGAAAATGCTTACTGCAGTTGAGGCAATATTCCAGGATCTGCAGAGTGTGGAGTCATAGGTGTCATAGGCGCGGGGCTAGCTTGACTTAACATCTGTGGTCCTGCTATACTGCCTCCTGTGATCATTGGTGACATTAAATTTTGCTGAAAAACAAATATATAAAACAATATATTCATTAAAACCATTATTTTTATTTTATATATCTACTTTATAACTCTAGTCAATTGAAAATAAATTATTAACGTTTGACTAGAGTTTAACACTTATTGCCATTACAATCTCATAATATATATTTGTATGAATTTTACCGGTGTTTGTGGCTGCATCATCTGTTGAGGTGTTGAATAGCTTGCTGTTGGCGCATAGGTGTGCATGGTCCTTTGTGGTGTACCCATAATTGACGCGCCAAAACCAACAAGAGGTGATGAACCTAAAGAAACCAATGAATGCTGTTGTTGTTGTTGCTGCTGCTGCTGTTGTTGTTGATGCTGTTGTTGCATTGCATTTGGTAGAATTTGTTGATCCTCTTCAGGTTGGTGCAATGGGGTACCTATACCCGGTATGTTGTAAGGACTCGGTAACATTTGATCCATGTTTACTAAAATTTATAATTTCGATTTGCAAGGCTTCAATTGCTAGGAATATTTGTTGTTTATTATAGTTATATTTAACTTTAATTTAAAAGTTTGTTTTCTCGTTACGACTTTTTGTTGTAAATTTAGTTGTCTTTTTTATGTTTTTTTAAACATTAAAGTTCAAGTTCAGTATCAAATTAAAGCTTTATTTAAGCCTATGTATTCTTTTTCAAGTCTTATATTTCATAAATAAGTTTTAAAGTTTGGTCTTATCCCGGAATCTGGATTTAGAAATTATTGCCGTCACATCGACATTAACGTCAAACCAAAGACGTCAAATTGCGTCAAACTTTGTAACTGTCACCAACTGTCACAAACACGATCTAGCTATTTAGCTAGATCGTGGTCACAAATAAGCTTACACAAAGTATCCTACTAAAGATAGTTTGTGTAATCAAATACGGTAAGGATACCTGAGTGTGCGTATATATCGATAATTCGTAATTAATACTCGTTATAAGTATCGATATATTTAATTCGATATTATAAGTATCAATATATTTTCATTTTGGTACCGTAAAACGGGATGAATAGATCGCGAGGTGAATAGGGATAAAATGAGGAATGAAATTCGCTAATGATTTTTGCTACACTAAGAACTTCCAAATTGGTATAATATATATATTTATATCTAGGATCAAGTATGCTCTGGATTTGCCAAGCGTGCCACACCCGAAAGGGACAAACATAAAGTACATAAGATACCAGTGTTGCCAGCCCCTACCAAAATTACCCCTTTTTTTAATTAATTTATTTTATTCTGCTTTAGAGTTTTGATATTCGAATGAAATACGACAGTAATATTTTGTAAGGTGTAACCTGAAAAAATGTTCTCCCAGGTTCGACTAGGAGTTGTCCAAATCCTAGTCGAACCTAGAAGTTTAACGGAACTTCTTTAGCATGATTTTATGACAACAAACATAATGAAACAAGTTACTTCAAATTTAAATTTTTATTGTCCTTTGAATATAATTAATTTTGTACATATTTCTTATGTTGTTAATTTTGTTTGTAAAAGATTTTGTTGCATAATGAATATGTACATTCAAATATTTTTTACTTATTGATGTAATTAAAAGAGAGTAATGGTTCTCAAAAATAGGTCGATCTGAATAATCCTGTTCATTTTGAGGTACCTGCATCTGAAATTTAAAAAATAAATATTATTAATGAACTGGGATGGAGTAAAAAGTAGATGGACATCATATAGATACTTAATTTTGTATATGTATTCATTTCAACAGTACAATAAAATTATCTATATAAGATACAGTAATATCAACACAGTTTAGTAGACACTACTCGGACTCTGAATCTAATATTATAACATAATGATCACTCTTAGAGTACAAACATTAATACAATAAAAGTAACAAACCTGTTCGACGATATGAAGTGTAGGGATCGAGAATGATTTGAAATATGTCATATTTCGAGCAGTTTGTTTTTGTTTGGTTGGTTGCCAGTTATGTCGCCCAGTGGCACGAATCCATAATTGGTGAATTGCAGTCGTTTGGAAATCTGTAACAACAGTTTCATTGAGTACTATGAAATTTAAGATTGAATAAAGAAATACCCCTTTTAGGGTAATTTATCAGTAGTTCAGCTGGTATCATTAAAAAATCTATAACCTGATCAAATTATAAAGTAGTTAAAAATGGCGTACCAGCCTGACGTTTGTTTCGAGGATGACAAATTAACATTACCACTTAATTTGGTTGGTTAATATATTTATTATTATTGATTATAAATGCCGTTTTAATTCATTATTTCTATTCATAAGAACTTGTTAATATGCTAAGACTTATTCTGTTAATATTTTTGCCTAACAAGGGATATTTTTATCGAAAAATTTGTACTTACGTATGAAAGGTTTTGTCTCGTAATTTGTAGGCTTTTACAACCGATTATATAACATATAACCATTATAAGTCTTATAAAACAATAAACTACGTCTTAGTTTCACAAGTTAAATTACTGTAAATCACTTAAATGACAAATTTACGAAGTAAACATCGGTCTCAACTGATTTGTTGGTCGCAACTTTCAGGTGTGACCAACAGAAACTCTGACAAAGACAAAAAATGTTGTTGTCGTCCTTTTCATTCCTTACAGTTTTCGTATGTTGTGGTTTCGTTCACACATGGTAATAATAATAATTGCGTAGCATATCCAGAGTATACTTCATCCTAGATTTATATGAATTATTTTACCATTTAGTAGAGTATTTTACCTTGTTATTGGTAATACCAAACTAAGGGGAAATTTGCAAAAAAAATGCTACAATGGCGTAGACAGAGAATATAATACTTATACTCTCTCTACGTACAGTGGGCATTTGAAGACTATAGGTACTATACCTACTGTTTGATTGTACTCTGTGTAGGGATGTCTATCAGAAAAATAAATATCGTATTGTTTTTTCGATAGTTATCGATAATTATTGAATGAACAGTTATCGATAATTATCTGATGAAAATTATCGATAGCTAGGGATAGTTATCGATAATTATCGGATGAAAATTATCGATAATTAATGGACAATTCGATAATTATCGGATGGATTCCATAATTATCGGATGGATTCGATAATTATCGGATGGATTCGATAATTATCGGATGGATTCGATAATTATCGGATGGATTCGAGGATTATCGGATGAAGGATGAACAAGTATCGATAATTCGCACACCCCTAACTCTGTGTCTTTGCCATATTTATTCTAGTGTTACAAAGCCATCGATAGTGGTACTATCGATAGTTGACCTCGAAAAATATTCAGAATATCAATTGTTCTATCGATAGTATCGCCACGTGTTAATACTATCGATGCTATCGATAGCATTTTATGGACAATACGATAATGGCAATACTATCGATACTATCGATAGTGTTATATACAATATTATCGATAGTATCGATTGTTTTTTTAAAGTAATTAGAAATCACAATACTATCGATACTATCAATAGTATTGTGATTTTTGGACATAAAACTATCGATAGTATCGATAGTATCGCCGTTACCAATAGTATTGCTAATGGCGCGCTATCGATACTATCAATAATATCGATAGTATTTACACGTGTTGATAATATCGATGGAATATCGATACTATTGATTTTGACTTGACTATCGATAGCCTATCGATAGTTATCGATATTGTGACTATCGATAGACAACATTGATTTATTCTACTCTATGGTAGGGATGTTCATCGGAAAAAATTATCGATAATTTTATTATCAATAATTATCGTATTGTGTTATCGATAGTTATCTATAATTATCAAATGAAAACTTATCGATAATTATCGAATGAAAAATTATCGAGTCCTTACGAATTATCGATAATTATCACACACCCCTACTCTATGGTCTTTGTTGGTCTGAATATATACTCTTTGGTCTGAATCTGAACGTCAATTAACAAAAATAATTTGTTATGGTTAAATATGTATTAAAAACTTGAGTGATTTTTATAAATTTTCACTATAAAACGTAAAAATAATGTCAAATGTAAATAATTTCTATTTTATAGATTAACTACACTATAAGCAAGGTGTCCTATTTAAAGAATTAGGAATATTTATACAAATGGCACAGATTTTATACTTCATGAAGTTAATTACTTAAAAACATCATAATAATTATATCGAAGTTATTATAGTGATGAAAACCGATATGGAGAAAGAAGCTGGTACCTTTATTTTAAAAAGTTATGGAGAATTTTTCAAAAAACAATATCAAGATTACACATCTATACTTGACACTCGAAGTAAAGAAGAGAACAAAACATTTTCTCCAATTCAAGTTTTCATGAAAACAAACGAACTTACTACTTCATTAGATCTAGTAGCTTCTGACAATACTATAATAACTAAAATTTTAAGTGTATTAACATCATTATGTGTAGAAGTAAATGAATTAAAAACAGAAGCTTTTGAAAGGTTTGTTTGAATATATTTACATATTGTACCAAAAAACCAATTTAATAGTTGATAATTTAAATGTTAATGTTTTAAGTATTTTTATTCTACAGGCATTTCCAGTTTTTGTCAATATACGATGAGTATAATGCAATGGATATTTCTTCCCAAATGGATTCAATATGTTTGTTGAATTTGTTTATTAATCGCTGTAATGATATTGTTAATAATTTGTGTAGTCAAATATTTGCAATATTTAATGGAACTACAATAAATTTCAGTAAGTTTTGTTTTTATTAATTTATCATAAGTTTGTATGTTGAAATAATAAATTAAGATAATATTTGTACTTAATTTCAAGACTTGATCATATATATTATTTACAAAAAAAAAAAAATTGTTACCTTATGCATAATTTTAATTTACTATTAATAAATTATAATGAGAAACAAGAAAGATCTTAAACCATTATTAAATTATATGGTTATATTACTATTAAAATAAATGTTTATCTTATCAAACTTTATACATAGCCTAAAGAGGTAACTTGATGTAAATTTGATTGATTTTCAAATTTTTTTTTTTAATTATGGCATATCTAGATGTGCCATGGTAAATACAATAAGTTCAATCGGCAAACTTAAAACAATAGCTTAAGCTATTATGTTTTTAATGCAATTTAAATATTAATATTATGATGTATATTTTAGATGGAATTCAGTGGCACTTTTTGATAAATAAAATTGGGGAAATTTTAACAATCCTGTCTGTTATTGAACTGCTTATATCTAGATGTACATTGGTAGCTAATTGGAGCAAATTCTGCAAAACTTTTAAGAACTGCACTGACAATATTGATTTAGAAGAGAAAAGACTCAAAGCCTTGACTGGGGCTATTAATAGTATTACATCTAAATTAATGAATGATGATATTGTGCAAACGACTTTTAATAATTTATTGCATTTAAGAAAAAAAGATTTAAATACCAAAAACTGCTCACTGGTATCAGCAGAATTTACTAAGTACATAAAGCAAGCCATACAAAATCTTGATAAACTTACACAAGATAAACCAAACGGAGACAATATGTATAAATACATTAAAATAAATGTACTATTTGCTTTCAACTCACACTTGTTTGGAAGTAATGATAAAAAAACTTTTAAAAGTTTGATGGAATTAAATACAAAGGTATGTCTTAAATACATGTAAAGTAACATTAAATGTCAATTTAATCACATAATATTTCAAATGAGTAATTTTAAATAATCTTCTTTAATATTCTATCAGAACAAAACCAAGATATTTCAGTGAATAGAACATGTGAATTGTAACCAACAGTACAGTCATGGGCTCATATCTGGGCTAGCACCAATTAGTTTTATTTTTTTTATTTTATTAAATACAATTCTTAATTATGTTAATTTCTGTCCAAAAAACATAGTTAATCAAGCCCAAAAATAGTTAATTGACTTTCTTGTGTTTTAGGGTCACAGTATATTTGTAGTTGGGACTGCTATTTGGTTTCCCGAACAGTTTCTTCAACGTTATGTTCCTTCATTATGTGGTAATTATAATAAATTATCGCAAATCATGCTCAAAACTCGTCAGGCTTATATGAATACTAAAAAAATGTCTTTAGCTAAAGATATTATGATCCTACAAAATGTAAGCACACAGTGGATATTGACGGTTGAAGAATTATTTTCAAGTAATAATAAACTCAATGCTGCTGAAATGTCTCTTCATTCAAAAACGATTTTAGACGGGCTCAATATTGTTTCGAATATTAACTATTCTATTTTGTCTTTTATTAATCTACATCTTTCGCTCGGGATGGCGTTGTCGAAAACTATACTAATGTCATTGTTTGAGATAATGGACATTTTGAAAAGTATGTGGAACGCTATCAGCAGAAATTATAATCAGATTATAAATTCTATTACTATGATAACGCAACACTTGACATTCCAAGCTGTTTCTTCAATACTAGAATTGAAAAAGACGTTGATGAGTGACAAGAAATATGCCATCAATAGGTTGGACGAGCTAACTTGCATTGTAATAGCAGAGCAAGCTGTACGAGGGGCGTCAACATTAAATCGTAATATAGCCACAAACATTGCTCTCAGTTTCGTCCCTGAAACGACCTTTATAGACGACAGCTATGTAAGACTGGGTTTATTACTTGAAAAAATACAAATCTTATCAAATTTTACTGAAAGTATAAATAAATACTGTAATTGTTCTTGGATGCTATGGCATCAAAATATAATTCCTATATACTTGGAACAAAATTTCACCATGCAGTTGGACGCAATAAAAATAAAATATTTTTTATTGGCTATAGAAGACTGTGTCGTCTTTTTAGAAGAAACAGACCGGCACTTCAAAGAATCCAAGGCTATAGAGTTTAAAAACAAAATAAAACGCATAATCGATGAAACTGTATTGCAAAGTATAAGTCAAAGTATAGAAACCAATCTACGACTTCATATTCATTCCCATTTACAATTAGATGCTGTGAATCCATTGACACTAGACACGATTAAGAAAAACCTCTTACTTTTGGACATACTTCGTTTACACAATATAAATATGTCAGTGGTACATTCCGTAGAGCAGTATCTTTCAAAAACCTACTACAATTTAACTACAGTCGTCCTTTCGGATTGGAAAACGTACGGTGAAATGCGACAAATGGCAAAACTAAAATTTAACATTTCTACAATACATGATAATCTTCCGAAGCAAACACTGGAACAGGGCTTAGATGTATTAGAAATCATGCGCAATATTCATATATTCGTTTCTAAGTATCAGTATAATCTTAATAATCAAATTTTTATTGAAAAGAGTAGCAATAACAAACACCTCAACTCGATAAATATAAGGCACATTGCAAACTCAATAAGAACTCATGGTACGGGCGTCATGAACACTACCGTTAATTTCACTTATCAGTTTTTGAAAAACAAATTCTTTACGTTTTCCCAATTTATGTATGATGAGCAAATCAAATCACGTCTTATTAAAGATCTGAGGAACTTCAAAGAAAATGACCAAGTGTATTTGTATAAAAATGCAGAAAAATTTAATAAAGGCATTAAAATCTTGGGAGTCGCCGAAGACGGGCAAAGTTATTTAGATTTATTTAGAGATTTAATTAGTCAAATTGGGAATGCAATGGGATATGTTCGAATGATTCGTTCCGGCGGAAGACATTGTTGCTGTGACGCGACCGCGTTCCTCCCTGACCTCGAGATAAAAAAATATAAAGAGTCGTGTCAAGAAAACGCACTTAGCGATAAATCAGTTGAAGCTGCGGAAAACCTGGATGAAAACATTAACGAGTTGATATCAAACTTCATTCAAGGAACAGAATATTTTAAGTTACTTGTTGAAGTTTTCGCACCTGTTTTCAGGAACCCTAAGAACGTTCATCTTAAAAATTTCTTTATTATTGTTCCACCGCTGACACTAAATTTCGTGGAACACATGATATTATCAAAAGATAAAATGTCGAAAAAAAACAAGGTCGGTGCATCTTTCACTGATGATGGTTTTGCAATGGGTGTAGCTTATATTCTTAAATTGTTGGATCAGGTAAGGATATTTTTGTTTTTTTTTTGCAGACATAACATACCTATGTATAAAAAATATTACATTTTAAATTTCATTTATTTTCTTTATATTTTTGTTAAAATAATTTCGAAGTGGCCAGACTTAATTTGTAAGCTTAAAAAAATTAAGTCAATTCATTACTATGTGACATAAGTAACTATGAATTAATGGTCGTTATTTTTAGGACTCTAATTTCGAGACTCTTCATTGGTTTGACTCTGTATGGAATCATATAAAGGCAGAAAAGGAGGCCATAAATGAGCAAAAAAGTAAAGGTTCTGTGCAATTACAACAGGCGTTAGCACTCACTGAAAAGAAAATCAAAACACTCGAGGAGGAGTACAAGCTGTTATATTACAGTCTTAAGAGTGCAAGAATATTTTTTACATAAAAATATATTTATTATAATAAAACAACAATTTAAGTGTACTCATCAGTAGCATTTTATTATTACTGATATAACATTTATTTATGAAAATAAGCACAACTACTTACTATTAAGTAATAAATATTACACTGAAATATTATTCTTGTATTTTAAAGTAAATACTAATATACCTATTGTTTTACTTCCGTCACTGCGACCACTTGACATATTTGTAATAATTATAAAATTATAAGTTGACCGGCAACAACTATTATTAGAATTTTCAACACGTTGGTGTCGTCAGAGACTAGGACTAATGGTTGAATGAGAATGTAATTAAAATTGAAATGTCAGTGTACAATTCGTAAAGTCGAACCCATGATTATTTTATATTCACATAATAAAGCAGCAGTATTAAAGAAATAAAATTCCCAAACAATTTAAAAAAGACATAGTTCGAATTAATTGTTTTTTTGTTATAACAGACGCAATTAAAATGTCAACTTTTGGTAATAAAACGATTTGAATTTGGATAAACAGTTATCCAATTTAACAATTATTTCTAAAACAAGATTAGATTTTTAGTGATCATACTAACCAGATAATATTTATAATATCGATCTAATCGGCCTATAGACTAAAACATTACCCCTTGATCGTTAAATATTTAAAATTGTAAATTGAACAATAAGAAAATTCAACTTATAAATTCAAATACTCGTAATGACAAGGTTAGAAATGAAGAAAAACGATTAATATAACACCTAGGACAGGGGTAGTGTAAGTTACTACAGAACTAATTGCAAATAACTACAATATTTCTTTTTAATAATATTTACAGATTTATAAAAGTAATTATATTGCCAAAACAAGTAATATTATATAAACCACTCGCTTACGTATACATCGCACTCTTATTAATAAACCAAACTTTTACTAATAAAATTAACTCAAAGAATAGGTACAATCTGGCCGCCACGTGAAACAGAGGAAAATGACCGATTTAATGAATCATGGACATGACAGAATGTTTTCAACAAGGCAGAGGCTCAAAACTTTGACAGCGATTTCCCACAATGTGTTTTTTTTTTTTACTTATTTCGGTTTATTAATAAGCGTGCGACATGTTGACGGACAACATTTAAATTTTACAGTCATCAGAGTTTTCCGAGGACATGGTGTCCGTCATCGGCGAAATGAGCGGCTGCTTGATGCAGTCCTCCGAGGTGGACGACGGGCTCGCGGCCGGACGCTCGGACCGCTCGGACCGGTCGGAGGGGTCCGAGGGGGGCGGCGTGGCGGACGGCGAGGCGGGCGGCGTGGCGGGCGGGGTGGCAGGCTCGACGCGCAGGAAGTAGTCGGCGGGCGGCAGCGGGCTGTGCGGGCTGCGCGAGCAGCGCAGGCGGCGCGCGGGCGGGTAGCGGTTGAAGACGTGCACGTGCGTGACGCGACGTCAGTCGGCCTCGTGCTCGTGCAGCTGCGCCAGCAGCGCGGCGCGCCGCGACTCCAGCTCCGCGTCGCTCCACGCCGCCGACCCCGAGCCCGCCCTGCAACCACCACGTGCACCACGTGTACCACGTGAGCAAACAAACGGAACGGAGACAAAGCTTCTAAGGAGCGAGCGAAATTTATACCTATTTTGGTAGGGTAGGCACAGTAGGATAAATTTTAGGATAGATAAAAAATTATGTGTTTTATTATTTCTATTATTGTTCATACACACTGTCAAGTAAACTATATTTACACTTTTATATTAAAACATTATTAAAATGACATTAATACACTATTCAAATTATTAAACTGTCACTAAAT
Source organism: Euphydryas editha (assembly GCA_036937285.1). NCBI lineage: Eukaryota > Metazoa > Arthropoda > Insecta > Lepidoptera > Nymphalidae > Euphydryas > Euphydryas editha. Next base: position 8,881,433 of record JAUPFZ010000011.1, read on the forward strand.
GAAAACGCGAAGCGCGACGTGTACTGCAGCCCCTGAGTTTGAACAATCACCGAGCCGGTACAGGGCGGTAGAGCTCCGTACGCGACGGAGCGCGAGTGCTCACGCACACACGCGCCTCGAGCTCGTAGTAGTGTACGTATCGTAGCGCGCTTGTATAAGCTTTGTCTTTGTTTCGTTTCTTTACTCATGTGCTCTTAAACCGACGGCCCCCACTTGGTTATGATAATAGTATGCTATGGTCATTGCGAGTGACGATAGTTCGAACGGTGCGACATCGACACCGACAAGAATATAAATTCGTATATCATTCACCCGCCGAGTTAAAGGTGAAATACTTACCTCGAGCGGATCGGAAACGAAAACCTGCAATTGTCGTTTCGTAATCGACCAAGTCTCGATTGCGAAAAAAGCTTTCTGACTGACCCGTCATTCACTACTAAACGGTCTCGCGACGAGTTTCGATACTTGTCGTAATCACCGACATGGTTACCGTTACTATTTAACGTTTCATTCACACGATCCGTACGTGACGTCATGTCATATTGCCCATAATTAACCTCAGGTAACCGGCTATCTAACTCAAAAATATGTCTCTAAATGGGCGTGTTTGGCCGAAGTAAGTACTTACTAAACTTAGTAAGCCAGTAAGCATAAAAAAATTAAAGTCTTACAAGCTGACTGTAGCGCTTTTCGGCCAGGACAGACTTACTGGCTTAACATAACACAAAACACCGGTTTATGTCATATCCCGTACATAACCTCATAGACTGAATATAATTGACAGTACTAAATTTAGAAATATAATTTAATTCCTGTGAATAGTTTCAAATGGATAATTTTAATTAAAATTCTATGATACGTAATTACACACACCAGTTTTTAACTGTCAACTAATTTTTACGTCTAAAATCTGAACAATGACAGGTCTGTTCCTGTCCGTTTTGTTTACATCAACAATAAGCAAAATGGCGTCGTATATTAAGCCATACTTACTGCGTTAGCACTTATTTTGTGTCCCGGCCGAAAATTTTGTAAGCATAGTAAGTGACTTACTAAATTTAGTAAGTACTTACTTCGGCCAAACACGCCCATTGTAAGATTAGTGTATTATTCATCAAAACTTACATTTATATAAAGAAGCGCGTACACGTAACCAACTTTCATAAAAATATTTTTTATTTATTTAAATATATGAACGAATAAAATGGTACCATCTCTCATAGATTTATTTTCTATTATAATATTAAGTACCTGGATGACCGAGCTTTGCTCGGTTAAATTATATTTAGATACATTACATACTGTTGAAACATAAATAATATTTTCGATCTTACCGACATAATAGTAAAATAATAGGAATTGGTTATTTAAATAAAAAATAAAAAGTAAAAAGAGCTCTTAATTCAAAAAAATAAAAAAGAATTGGTCTGTAGACACCTGGATTCGAACCCAGGTTTTCTGATTTCGAATCCGCCCGATTCCCATCCGAGCTATTAGAAGCTTGTCAATGACAGCGAAATTTACCTTCGTATTCTAATGATATTTTTTAATTGCGTAAAAAAAGGGATAAAACGACATTTTCTAAAAATAAATCCTAGCTAGATCGATTTATCGCCCCCGAAACCCCCTGCATACTAAATTTCATGAAAATCGTTGGAGCCGTTTCCGAGATTCCGATTATACAGGGTGACTGGTGAATTACCATCGACATTCGGGGAGAGCGCTCGGCGCACGGTTCCCACTCGAATCATGTAAAAAAAATAGGTAAATATTAATAAACTTTTAAGTAAAGTTACTCAACAATTATCCAATTATTTACGCATCGTCTGGACACCCTAGCAGCTAGCTGCACTTTCGACACAAAACAGGTAGTTTATCTACGTCCAAACGCCGCCACGTGTAAACAGGGTAGCAGGATAAACAAGCATGATCCAGTCCCCCTTAATACTTTAATCCTGGCTTAGGAAAGGCAAAAATACTAAGATATTTTACTCGTTTAAGCAACAAATTTGTTGACTAGGTAAATTATGTGACTTTGGCAATTTTTAGGTGTGAACAAGCGACACATTACAACACCTGTGCATGTGCCGCCGGCATGACTGGAAAAGTGTCATCGCTTCATTTATTTGAATTGAAATTTATGAAAATTTGGTCAAAAATTAAGTACCTATTTTTATTGCATGACCCGAATGGGAACCGCGCGCCGAGCGTTCTCCCCAAATATCGATGGTAATTCACCAGTCACCCTGTATATATATATATACAAGAATTGCTCGTTTAAAGATATAAGATGATAAATAATTCTTTGTCTGCTGGATTTTTGTTTTTTTTTTTTTTTTAGTTTGATATAGCTTTAATCAGATTGTAAGTAAAATATAATTAATAAAACCAGCGAAAATTTTGTAAAACATACAAACCCAAAAAAAACAATGAAAAAATTAAAACTAATTGAGAACCCCTCTTGTATATTTTAATTGATTATGTATGTATAACTCGTGCCACCAAAAAATATTTTTATAATTGACTCGCACAGTATTCGCATCTCTTTCACTCTGCCAAAAAACAGTAATAAGTTTGATAATCTTTTAATATTTTCAAATAATTTGTTATAAATTGTTTTGGTTGGTTTCTTAATATGTTACGTCAAATTAAAATTGGAACCTTAAAAGTGCTATTTATTTAGTGGTATAACCTTTATTTAATCAGGGATTACCAAAATACTTTTAAAAACGCAAGTACAAAACAAACTCCATTATTCATTTATATTTATATTTTATTTTTTATATCATCCATACTCATGTAAGTACTGAACTTATACTATTCTTCAATGGCACGGCTTATAATGAATTAACAACATCAAGAAGAATATGGGATAATGGAATGACTTCCCCTTTAAGCAAAGTATAATTTATATATAGATTTGGGATTGTAATAACACTTTAATGATAATAAAAATAAAAAAAAAGCATAGTCACTATTAGTTTATTATAGGCGAAAATAAAATTGACAACGAAAATGATAAGGGTTCTTAATATATTACATACTTGTCTTTCTTCTCTTTCTTCTCCTTCTTCTTCTTCGGTTTGTACGTCAGTTCCGGCGGCTGGTCGGGCGAGCTGGGCGCGCTTCGCTTCGTCTTCTTGCTCTTGTGCTTTGTGGGCTCCTTCACGGGCTCCTCGTCAGATATACCGCCTTCTTCTATACTAGGCGATTTCTATACAATGAGAAAAATGTAAATAGATTACAAAAACTTGCTTTAATGTAAAAGAAAATAAATTTTAAAACAAAAAAATAAAATCTAATAGCAAATAACGATATTCTGAAATCGTATTAACTGTAGTACGATTCGAGGTGAATAATCGATGGTCATATTAAGTTTCTATAAATATAGTAAATAGTTATGGTATAATATTTTCCCACGGAAGCCGAAAATCACTGATAGATAGTTATGTAGACCGGTCATAGTAGTTTTTCATAATCCGTCAGCTCTCTAGCAGATTTACATACCTTGGTTGTCTTATGTGGATTATCTACAGTTACCTTAGTTTTAAATTAAAATTACATTAAAGAATAATCGTTTGACGAATCTTATACAATTTTATAGTTATTTAAATGATAAAAAAGCGCGAAACCGCAGCTTCACATAAAACTAAAGTAAATTAGTTAAGTGACAATTCAAAAATGCTTAAAAATTCTATAAAATATATTTTGAGTTTGAATGCTCATTCAAAAGTATTGTGTCGATTTTTATCAGCTAAAGTCTATCCTTTGAAATCTAATGGTGGCGGTTCGTGCCGCGGCATGCGACCGCGACAGGAGAGACAGAGACAACAGAACCGAGACGACCAATGATATAATTTATCGTGTTGTCTCTGTCTCTCCTGTCGTGGTCGCCTACCGCGGCGCGAACCGCCACCATAAATAGTTAGAATGTTTCTCTCGACTGCGATCGTACGCACACATGCACGTACGCACGCACGCACGCACGCACGCAGTCACGCGGGTGACACGCACCGTGGGGCAGCGCGCGGGCTGCGCGGGCGGCGCGGGCGGCGAGGGCTCGGCGTGCTTGCGGTGCTTGCGGCGCGGCTTGCGGTGGCGCCGCTCGTCGTCGTCGTCGCTGGAGGAGCGCTCGGGTGAGGAGCGCGGCGACGGCGAGCGCGACTGCGACGAGTGCGAGCGCTGCTTCTTCTTCTTCGAGCGCTTGGCCTTGCGCGGCTTCGGGTGGTGGTAGTGCAGGCAGCTGTCCTCCTGCTCCTGCTGGTACTCCTGCGACGTCACGGATGCACATTAATGACTTACTTGATTTTTTACTTGATTTCAATTTTGATATTTTTAAGCAACTTTTTAACCCTTTTTTAGGGGGGAGGCCCCTATTGATGATGTGTGGTATTTTAGAACACCTAATACCCAAAATCACGTATATTTTTTTAGTACAATACAAATTGAAATTTTCAGAATATTATTTTTAAATACAGGTAGGTCCACGGCAGCGCGGGGTCCACGTCCGCGGCGCTGAGCGCCCCTTGAATATAATAGTGTAGCGAGAGACGCACCCGGTAGAGGCGCGCGCGCTCGTCGTCGGCGGGCACGGCGAGCAGCTCGGGCGCGGCGGGGTCGAGGCGGGCGCGTGCCTCGCTCCACGGCAGCGCGGGGTCCACGTTCGCGGCGCTGAGCGCCCCCTTGAACATAATAGTGTAGCGAGAGACGCACCCGGTAGAGGCGCGCGCGCTCGTCGTCGGCGGGCACGGCGAGCAGCTCGGGCGCGGCGGGGTCGAGGCGGGCGCGCGCCTCGCTCCACGGCAGCGCGGGGTCTATATTCGCGGCGCTGAGCGCCCCCTTGAACATAATAGTGTAGCGAGAGACGCACCCGGTAGAGGCGCGCGCGCTCGTCGTCGACGGGCACGGCGAGCAGCTCGGGCGCGGCGGGGTCGAGGCGGGCGCGCGCCTCGCTCCACGGCAGCGCGGGGTCTATATTCGCGGCGCTGAGCGCCCCCTTGAACATAATAGTGTAGCGAGAGACGCACCCGGTAGAGGCGCGCGCGCTCGTCGTCGGCGGGCACGGCGAGCAGCTCGGGCGCGGCGGGGTCGAGGCGGGCGCGTGCCTCGCTCCACGGCAGCGCGGGGTCCACGTTCGCGGCGCTGAGCGCCCCCTTGAACATAATAGTGTAGCGAGAGACGCACCCGGTAGAGGCGCGCGCGCTCGTCGTCGGCGGGCACGGCGAGCAGCTCGGGCGCGGCGGGGTCGAGGCGGGCGCGCGCCTCGCTCCACGGCAGCGCGGGGTCTATATTCGCGGCGCTGAGCGCCCCCTTGAACATAATAGTGTAGCGAGAGACGCACCCGGTAGAGGCGCGCGCGCTCGTCGTCGGCGGGCACGGCGAGCAGCTCGGGCGCGGCGGGGTCGAGGCGGGCGCGCGCCTCGCTCCACGGCAGCGCGGGGTCTATATTCGCGGCGCTGAGCGCCCCCTTGAACATAATAGTGTAGCGAGAGACGCACCCGGTAGAGGCGCGCGCGCTCGTCGTCGACGGGCACGGCGAGCAGCTCGGGCGCGGCGGGGTCGAGGCGGGCGCGCGCCTCGCTCCACGGCAGCGCGGGGTCTATATTCGCGGCGCTGAGCGCCCCCTTGAACATAATAGTGTAGCGAGAGACGCACCCGGTAGAGGCGCGCGCGCTCGTCGTCGACGGGCACGGCGAGCAGCTCGGGCGCGGCGGGGTCGAGGCGGGCGCGCGCCTCGCTCCACGGCAGCGCGGGGTCTATATTCGCGGCGCTGAGCGCCCCCTTGAACATAATAGTGTAGCGAGAGACGCACCCGGTAGAGGCGCGCGCGCTCGTCGTCGGCGGGCACGGCGAGCAGCTCGGGCGCGGCGGGGTCGAGGCGGGCGCGTGCCTCGCTCCACGGCAGCGCGGGGTCCACGTTCGCGGCGCTGAGCGCCCCCTTGAACATAATAGTGTAGCGAGAGACGCACCCGGTAGAGGCGCGCGCGCTCGTCGTCGGCGGGCACGGCGAGCAGCTCGGGCGCGGCGGGGTCGAGGCGGGCGCGCGCCTCGCTCCACGGCAGCGCGGGGTCTATATTCGCGGCGCTGAGCGCCCCCTTGAACATAATAGTGTAGCGAGAGACGCACCCGGTAGAGGCGCGCGCGCTCGTCGTCGGCGGGCACGGCGAGCAGCTCGGGCGCGGCGGGGTCGAGGCGGGCGCGCGCCTCGCTCCACGGCAGCGCGGGGTCCACGTTCGCGGCGCTGAGCGCTCCCTTGAACATAATAGTGTAGCGAGAGACGCACCCGGTAGAGGCGCGCGCGCTCGTCGTCGGCGGGCACGGCGAGCAGCTCGGGCGCGGCGGGGTCGAGGCGGGCGCGTGCCTCGCTCCACGGCAGCGCGGGGTCCACGTTCGCGGCGCTGAGCGCCCCCTTGAACATAATAGTGTAGCGAGAGACGCACCCGGTAGAGGCGCGCGCGCTCGTCGTCGGCGGGCACGGCGAGCAGCTCGGGCGCGGCGGGGTCGAGGCGGGCGCGCGCCTCGCTCCACGGCAGCGCGGGGTCTATATTCGCGGCGCTGAGCGCCCCCTTGAACATAATAGTGTAGCGAGAGACGCACCCGGTAGAGGCGCGCGCGCTCGTCGTCGGCGGGCACGGCGAGCAGCTCGGGCGCGGCGGGGTCGAGGCGGGCGCGCGCCTCGCTCCACGGCAGCGCGGGGTCCACGTTCGCGGTGCTGAGCGCCCCCTTGAACATAATAGTGTAGCGAGAGACGCACCCGGTAGAGGCGCGCGCGCTCGTCGTCGGCGGGCACGGCGAGCAGCTCGGGCGCGGCGGGGTCGAGGCGGGCGCGCGCCTCGCTCCACGGCAGCGCGGGGTCTATATTCGCGGCGCTGAGCGCCCCCTTGAACATAATAGTGTAGCGAGAGACGCACCCGGTAGAGGCGCGCGCGCTCGTCGTCGGCGGGCACGGCGAGCAGCTCGGGCGCGGCGGGGTCGAGGCGGGCGCGCGCCTCGCTCCACGGCAGCGCGGGGTCCACGTTCGCGGCGCTGAGCGCCCCCTTGAACATAATAGTGTAGCGAGAGACGCACCCGGTAGAGGCGCGCGCGCTCGTCGTCGGCGGGCACGGCGAGCAGCTCGGGCGCGGCGGGGTCGAGGCGGGCGCGCGCCTCGCTCCACGGCAGCGCGGGGTCTATATTCGCGGCGCTGAGCGCCCCCTTGAACATAATAGTGTAGCGAGAGACGCACCCGGTAGAGGCGCGCGCGCTCGTCGTCGGCGGGCACGGCGAGCAGCTCGGGCGCGGCGGGGTCGAGGCGGGCGCGCGTCTCGCTCCACGGCAGCGCGGGGTCTATATTCGCGGCGCTGAGCGCCCCCTTGAACATAATAGTGTAGCGAGAGACGCACCCGGTAGAGGCGCGCGCGCTCGTCGTCGGCGGGCACGGCGAGCAGCTCGGGCGCGGCGGGGTCGAGGCGGGCGCGCGCCTCGCTCCACGGCAGCGCGGGGTCCACGTTCGCGGCGCTGAGCGCCCCCTTGAACATAATAGTGTAGCGAGAGACGCACCCGGTAGAGGCGCGCGCGCTCGTCGTCGGCGGGCACGGCGAGCAGCTCGGGCGCGGCGGGGTCGAGGCGGGCGCGCGCCTCGCTCCACGGCAGCGCGGGGTCCACGTTCGCGGCGCTGAGCGCCCCCTTGAACATAATAGTGTAGCGAGAGACGCACCCGGTAGAGGCGCGCGCGCTCGTCGTCGGCGGGCACGGCGAGCAGCTCGGGCGCGGCGGGGTCGAGGCGGGCGCGCGCCTCGCTCCACGGCAGCGCGGGGTCCACGTTCGCGGCGCTGAGCGCCCCCTTGAACATAATAGTGTAGCGAGAGACGCACCCGGTAGAGGCGCGCGCGCTCGTCGTCGGCGGGCACGGCGAGCAGCTCGGGCGCGGCGGGGTCGAGGCGGGCGCGCGCCTCGCTCCACGGCAGCGCGGGGTCTATATTCGCGGCGCTGAGCGCCCCCTTGAACATAATAGTGTAGCGAGAGACGTACCCGGTAGAGGCGCGCGCGCTCGTCGTCGGCGGGCACGGCGAGCAGCTCGGGCGCGGCGGGGTCGAGGCGGGCGCGCGCCTCGCTCCACGGCAGCGCGGGGTCCACGTTCGCGGCGCTGAGCGCCCCCTTGAACATAATAGTGTAGCGAGAGACGCACCCGGTAGAGGCGCGCGCGCTCGTCGTCGACGGGCACGGCGAGCAGCTCGGGCGCGGCGGGGTCGAGGCGGGCGCGCGCCTCGCTCCACGGCAGCGCGGGGTCTATATTCGCGGCGCTGAGCGCCCCCTTGAACATAATAGTGTAGCGAGAGACGCACCCGGTAGAGGCGCGCGCGCTCGTCGTCGGCGGGCACGGCGAGCAGCTCGGGCGCGGCGGGGTCGAGGCGGGCGCGCGCCTCGCTCCACGGCAGCGCGGGGTCCACGTTCGCGGCGCTGAGCGCCCCCTTGAACATAATAGTGTAGCGAGAGACGCACCCGGTAGAGGCGCGCGCGCTCGTCGTCGACGGGCACGGCGAGCAGCTCGGGCGCGGCGGGGTCGAGGCGGGCGCGCGCCTCGCTCCACGGCAGCGCGGGGTCTATATTCGCGGCGCTGAGCGCCCCCTTGAACATAATAGTGTAGCGAGAGACGCACCCGGTAGAGGCGCGCGCGCTCGTCGTCGGCGGGCACGGTGAGCAGCTCGGGCGCGGCGGGGTCGAGGCGGGCGCGCGCCTCGCTCCACGGCAGCGCGGGGTCTATATTCGCGGCGCTGAGCGCCCATTTGAACGCGCTCTCGATCTTCTTCTGAGCTTTCGATTCCTCCTTCTGCTTCTCCTTGCTCCTCGTCTCCGCCTACGGAATATATCTTTTAATATAGAAGAGGAGGCAAACGGACAGTCGGTTCACCTGGTGGTAAGTGGAAGCGACATCCATAGACCAGACGCACCTGCTAAATCAGAGGATTAGCAGGTGCGTTGTCAGCCTTTCAAATAAGCGTATATGTACTCTTTTCTTGAAGGTCCCTATATCGTATCAGTTTGGAAATACCGTAGGTGTCAGCCGGTTCCATGTAGTGGTCGTGCGAGGCAGGAAACGCCGTTAAAGTCGAGTTGTTGTAGATTTCCGGACATCGAGGTGTGATATGGGTGAAATTTGGAATTTTGACGCGATGTCCGGTGGTCAATTCTGCTGTAGGTATTAATCCGAAAAATTCCGCAGAACACTCGCTGTGATAGATGCGTGCTAGCTGAGCCTCAATTAGTATTGAAATTGGACACCACATTGATTTCACGCGACCGCGCAAATTACGTAATAGTCCCATCGCTACCAACTTTTATGGCATTTCTTTTTTAAAAGCAAGCCAGTATACAATGATCAGTGATGGCTGCTACGGCATGCGACCGCCTCGTACGTACCAAACGGATGGCAAACGGACAGTCGATTCACCTGGTGGTAAGCAAAAACGACATCCATAGACATCCGCTACATCAGATGATTAGCGGGTGCGTTGCCGGCCTTTAGGGAGGGGAGGGATGTTCCACCTTATCTGTGGAGTGAAGGGAAGGGATGGGCCATTGGATCTCTCACAAACCGAACGAAACACGACGACAGTGCCGTCATTTCACGTCGGTATTAAGTAAAAGCGAAGTACTTCCCCGGGCGCGCCGGCCCATTCAGCTGCAAGCAGCATGGCGTTACTTCGGTAAAATGGCACTAAACTTTTAAAAAATTTAGATATCCTTCCGCTTAACCCTTCTATTACAAAAAATTCAATTAAAGCGAATAAAATTTTTTGTTAATGTATAAAATGCGTTTTACCTTTTCAAGCAAAGAGTTATACGTTAACTTGACGTTCCCGGCGTCTAGCGAAGCGGACTTGCTGTCCTCGCACACGACAGTCGCAAATTCTTCAAAAGTCGTATCGGGTTTGACTTCAAAATCTTTTTCCTTTAATATTTCTTTTATAACTTTCTTTTCATCATGGAAACGAGCTTTCAAATTTTCCACATAAAACTTAAACAAGTCCAAAGGCGTAGAACCACTTTGCCCTGAATGACAAAAAATCTATTTATTTTCAATTGATTTCACGATTATAAATATCAACTTTTTAAATCAAACTAGACAAGTTTCACTATTACATACATTGAATTTAATGGTCTTTGCTCTGTAAGCACTTTATACACCATTTATAAATTAAAAATAATTTTAAAGTTCAATCTGTTGATAAATTCTGAGATTAGAAATACAAAAAAAAAAAATCTAATCGACTTTATTATATTCAGTGTAAAATTACAACAGAATAGAGAGGTTTATTGGATAATGTAAATTGGACTTACCAAGCATGGCAGAAAAACGTGTATCAGCAGAGATGACAGGGTACAGTTCCACCCATAGTGACATGGATGTCAACTTGCCTTCCTCATGCAGTCCATCTAACAATGCCTGGAAAATGAGTCATTATTTACAATAAGCAACACACAAAAAAAAAAACTATTGGCAAATCTAAAGAGAGCCTTTGTTTCTCTGTAACTTTCAAATACTACTGAGTATCAATTATTAATGTATTACACATATTATATAATAGAAAAATTTGTTATTTTGATAATAATACCTTTTATCCTGGTCACAAAAGAAAATAGTAAATTATGTATATGTATCATTATCAAGTTTTTAAACTAAAAAGTATATACTGAACTGATTCAGCATGTAAACGTCCCACTACTGGGCAAAGGCGTCTTCTCCATATAGGAGAAGGGTTGGAGCTTAATCCACCATGCTGCTCAACTGGGGGTTTATTTATTTATTTATTTAATCACGTACAGAATAGGTTACAGCCATTAAAAGATACAAAAACAGTCCATAACATAAAAATGTCTAGGTTGAAACCCTTAATGTGTACGACATACAGCAAAATAAAACATTAAACAGAACAAAAGTGGTTGGAATAAGTATATATAAATTGAAAGTTAAAAACTAAAATTGCTTAATCAGTAACGTGTTTTAAAAGTATGGTTTTAAAAGAAGCGAGAGAACAGTGATATATGTCTATATCAACACAAGTACTGACAAGCTGGTTGTACTGGCGACACATACGAGATAAGGGATTATAATAAGAGGTGTTATTACGATAAACGTCAAGAGAGAACACCTTAGGCCTTCTAATACGGTAGTTAATGTTAAAGTTAAGTTGAGACAGCAAGTATGGAGAGTAAGTAAGTAAGTAAGTAAGTAAGTAATTATTTTGTAAAGTGTCATAAAATCCAAATATTTACGACGGCAGACCAGAGATATCTAAATATAATATAAATAATATATTGGTATCTACCAACTATCTAGTTTCCCTAACAAGAGTAAAGACCGTTATCAGGTGTTTTTAATAACAACTGGGAGTTTTGTTAGACGTTACATTATCTCCAAGGGACGGTGAGGAAACCCACAAGGTCATATACCTTGACCAGAAATAAATACAAATAACTGCCCCACAGGAATCAAACCTGTGACCCTTGGTGTTGAGGTGCCTACTCGCACCACTAAATCAAAATGATAGTAAAAAAGAAAATTATATAGTAGTAAACAGATAAAATTATTCTTTTCCTAGTCAAACCAATTAAATTAAATATCAAATGTTTGTTATTTGATGTAAAAATTACCAAAAAGTTGTCTCGATTTTTTCTTTGCTGACGTTTATTCCTCTTTTTTATCTGTTCTCTTTCTTGGATATATTCAGCCTCTAGATTCCTTATATGCTGTTCAAATACTGAAAAATAAACTTCGATTATATGTAGTTCTAATTATTATTAAATCATACACTTTTTTTGTAAGAGACAAGTATGATAAAGTACAAAGATTCCGATGTTTTATTCTAGTTAGCGATTCTTACAAGGAATAAATCACAAGCATAAAACTTTACCTATTAGAGCATCTTCTTTGTCCATTCCGAGTAAACTTACATCATTTTTAAAAGCTGCATTTTCTAATAAAAGAACTTGAGCCTCACTCCATGTGCTATTGTAAGTTATTTCATTCATATTTTCTAAGACCTATATCAACAAATAATTTTTGTTTTAAATATAGAACAAAATCAAAAATGTTAATCAATTTCATGTCTTTTATATAGTATTTCTGCCTTATATTCATTGCACATAAAACTTGTTTTTGATTAAACATGTTGTGTTAAACTGTATTAAGTAGTAGTATAATTGCTATGTTTATGAAGACTATCTCTTACTTGAGCTAAAATTTTCATATTTCGTTTTTTTAAGGCTTTTGCTTCTTCTTTTTCTCGTTTTGCAATTGTAAATATACAATCCTCATATATATCTCTTCTATCGGAGTCTGGTACACAGCGCCATATCTGGAATTTTAAATAAAATATATTTTAAACAATTAAGACCACGACAATACACAATAACCACTAATGACCTTTCCTTTTACTTAAAATATATATTTATATATTTTTTTTAATTAAATAATCATTTATAAACACAAAATAAAATCTTAAAATAACTTACCTCAAGATTGTTAAACATTTCCTCACATTTGTAATACTTAGTTAATGATGTCACCCTTTCACAACTGAGTAAGAATTCTTCTAGATTTTCTCTATTCTTCTTTGTTTTCAACCTAAGGTTTGAGATAACAACTTAGTTAATTAGAACGTAAATCATATTTATTACAAAATTATAAAGTATAAAAAAATTACAAATTTCAGACATTTTTAATGAATATTTTTTTTATCGTATAAGAAAAATACCTCTGCTCCTCTCTTTCGTCTTTTAATTTTTGAGTTTTGTAAGCATTGAAAGCTTGTTTTTTTTCATTAAGCTTCTTGAATGTTGCATAACGAGGATCTTTCGATAATATTTTCACACACTGCTCCCATGTAGAATTTGATGGAACATTCTAAAAATTAAAAAGAAATGCAATGAATTACTAAAAAAAATTTTTTACATTATATCACCTAGAAGAATATACATTTAAGCAATATTAAATATTCCAAATAATTAATATGAACTGTTTACCTATCTTGGTATTTCCGGAAATTTTAAAAATGTAATCATACTTATTTACAACAATTGTCAATCTACCTATTTATTTACATAACTACACTAACCTTAACAAACGTTCAAAGTGAGCTTCTTCTCGTGTGATACATAGTTCGACACGTTTACGCAAATTGTCTTTCACACGATTTAACACGAAACACACGGTCACTTTTAACAGTTTCGAAAACACTGGTGGTTCTGCATGTGTGTATTGTTAAGCCATATTATTATTATTACTAATGACAGGTCACACTCACACACGACAGATTAGGTATACGCGTAAGATCGATCGCTAGGCGCACGTAAAAACCTAACGGCGGCGCCGACGTGACTAATTGATCCAATCAAATTAGCGGGAATTAGAATTAGTAAGGGGGCGGGTGGTGTGGGTGGTGCGGGTGGCAAGCGGCACAATACAACAACTGTGCACGCGCCGCCGGCATGACTGGAAATTTTATTATTATTATTATTATTATTAATTTATAGACGAGCAGCTGATAAGCTGATGTGTCTATGTCAATTGTGTTGAAAAATCAATTTTGCAGCAGTGACAGCTTTTCTGATTTTAACCAGCCATCGAGTCGGTTTTTAACAGCATTAACTGAAGTGGCCAAAACAATTTCTTCTGGTAACTTGTTCCAAATCGAAACCACTCTATTGCTTAGGAAGTTGTATGCAGCTTTTTTACAGGTATAAATTTACTCACGCTTTTTATTTGAATTGAAATCTGGTAAAATTTAAATTGTTTTCCTATTTTTGTAATAAATCATTAACAAGTATTGGACAGTTTTACACACGACAGATTAGGTATACGCATAAGATCGATCGTAAGGCGGCCGAGCGGAAAGACACACGTGCGAAGCCTATTTCGGCGAATGCCCTACTGACCTAGTAACAGGATTCGTCGATCGAATTAGCGGAAATTAGAATTAGCCGCGGGGCGAGGGTGCGGGTGCAAGCGGCACAGTACAACACCACGTCGCACGCGCCGCCGGCATGACTGGAAATGTAACTATCGACGCTTCATTTATTTAAATTGAAATTTATCAAAATTTGGTCAAAAATTAAATACCTTTTTTTTATATAATTCGAATGAGAATCATGTACCTTAAATATTGATAGTAAATCACCAGTCAGCCTGTAGTGACATAGAAATTGTCACTGTAGATATAACTACCAATACATACCTTATCCCTCAGCAACTCTTTAAAAGCCTCGATTGCTTCTTTTTTATCTTTGTATTGAAGTTCAGGTTCAGCAGAATCAGTACCATTAGGCTGTGGTGGTGCTGCAATTTCTTCTGGCTTTACTGTAAATACAGAGAGTAATTAATTAACTAAATGTATATAATGATACTAAACTACATATTATTTTACACATTACTATACTTAATATTCTAGATAAGGTATATAAGTTTTTTGAATATTTTTACATTTATTTTCAAAACAAAAATAACCTATTTTGTCATTTGATTAATGTATATTCAAATTGACCAAATATAACATTTAGATCATCATAAAAACAACTAACAACAATTTAATAATAAAAGACAAATTATTAAATTTCTTTGGGCAAGCATTCTAGATTTTTTTTTATTTTATTTAGGATATTCCGCAATATCATCTGAAGATATTCTCACATTTAACAATCCAGGGCCTAATAATTTAATCTCTTCTGCAATTTTTTTAACTTGTTTACTTATTTAAAAATATCAAATTACCATAAGATTTTCTTTGTTTCAATAATATCTCAATAGTCAAACAAAATCAAATTGGAAAAACAATGTACTCACTTTCTTCAGGAATAGGTATAGCATTAGCCAAAGAGGGGTCAATAGCAGCTAGAGTTTTTGCCATGGCTTCATCAAGAGCTGAGCTACCAGTCCCCATTACTGCTGGTGAGGTTGGTAGTGGTACTTCTCCAGGGGGTATGTCTGCATTCATTGCAGCCCTGCAATTTATACACTTATATCATTTATATTTTTATTTACTGATTTGATTTTATGCATTAAATCATAGTGTCTTATATCCTAAAACTTCCCAAAAAAAAAAAAAACAGAATTATAAACACAAATGTTTTAAAACTGGAACAGTTGATATCGAGACAAACATGTTCAGAGAAAAACTTTTCTAATTTATAAGTTTAAAATAGACTTTTTGATTTACTGTATGTATTTGAATTACTGTTTACATTAACATATAACTTTAGCTTTAAAAACAATTTTATTCGGTAACATAATTTTAAAAAAGTAATACTGTGCTGCTTCTTCGGCTGCTATTTTGTCTTTTATTTCTTGTAACTCCTTAGGAATCACCCAACTTGATTCTTTTGTTTCAATGTTGTGATAATAGACACGTCCAGCATCAGTGGTGTATTCTTTCCAAACACAAGATGACAGCAATTTCTAAAAACAATGTTATAATTTATAACTAACAATCCTTTTTTCAACTTTCTGTAGTATACAGAAAGTTGTTCTGCAATGAAGTTTAATAGTTATTTAAAGTATAGAAAAATATTCAAGTCAATATAGTTTTATTAGTATCCGGCTCAAAGGACCATAAAAGTGTGTTGAATGTTCATAAAACGCTCTAAGGACCATAAAAGTATGTTGAGTCCTTGATTGACTATACACACTTTTTACTTGATGAAGTATGTAGCGTCCTTGATTGACTCTACACACCTTTTACTTAATGATACAAAATGAAATCTGAATTACGATTAATTAAAATGTACTGATTTATTGATCCCTTGATATGATCAAATGACCCGGTGTGTGAGCACGCGCGATCGCCTTGATAGATCGAAACGTACTAAGTAATTATATTTAATAATCATTAATTTATTAATAAAATGCATATCGCAAACCGCTGACTTGCAAATAGGCCAATGTAGGACTTGCCTCGTACAGTTGTATAGGGAGGTATACATAACATATGACACAGTACTAACCTCAGCTGGAGTTTTCAAATCATCGGGTTTTTCCCAAAGACTTTGTTTTGTAATTGAATTATAATAATAAGTACGACCATCGGGAGCCTTGTGCTCCGACCAAGGACAGCTTTGATTAGCCATTGGGGATATTTCTGGAGCTGGAGCACTTAATTCCTTAAAAACATATTTATTGAATACACAAGTATAAAATTATAAATCATAATGAAAAATATAATTTTTGTTAGAAAAACAGAAGTTTAGAAATCTTTACCTAATTCTTAAATATGAGACATGTAACATTTTATGAACTTTAATCCCTATTGGATTATAGGTAATACTTACTGGTTTAAATGGTGGAAAACCAGGAGGTGGCAAAGAGAAAGGGGCCATCATTGGAGGAAAACCCATTGGTGGCGGCAGTGGTCCCATATTTGGCGGCATTCCTGGAACCGGTGGCATGGCCACGGCCGGCGGCATTGGCGGCGGCATACCACCAAGCATTGGTGGCGGTAACAGAGGTGGGGCAGAACCTATTAGACCAGGTGAACTAGTCCCTGTATTAGTGCCGTCCTGAACGAAAAATCAATAATGAAACAACTTTTCAACTTAAAATTAAATAAATTAAATAAATATAGTATTGTACCATTGTTTGTAACGAATTTTAACGTTCTACAAAAATATTTATATGGAATCGTGTAAAAAACCAATTGCAATTACAATAAAATTTGCTTATCATACGATAAATTGAAGCTCTAAAGAGCACTTCACTTTGATGTAAGAATAACACATTCGTGATTAATTTCAAATAATTAAAAAAAGTTAATGAATATGAATATCTAAGATTTGTATGCATATGAAGTTAGAAGTATGAACTATGAACCATAGATAAACCAGACCAAACCAGACCATATAGTAGGGGTGTGCGATAATTCGTAACTACCCGATAATTTTTCATTGGATAAGTGTGATTCGATAATTTAGATCCGATAATTATCGATAATTTTTCATTCGATAAATATCGCTAACTATCGATAATTTTTCGTCCGATAATTATCGATATTATGAAGCTAGTCAGTGCGTATGAAAAAGTAAGTGTACTGGGAGTTGAAATAAATATTGAAGCTAAAGAGGGTAGGCGTGCCTTAAAACCATCTCAGCAATCAATGTGTCAATAATAATGAAATTAGGCATCGGTGGCAAATTAAATATAATAATAATTTTTGAATGTATCTAAAATTCATAGAAATACTTTACTTATCAGCGTAAATATCAAATATTATTATTCATTTATATTTAATATTGTTTGATATGCTCTCCAAGGTGCTCACGCAAGCTATACGCACGCTTAACATAGTGGCCGACAGAATTGATTTATTTAATTGCACACTGAACGAGTTCACGAGGATCGCAACCAGAGTCGTCTCGTACGAATTAAAATGATATCTGGTTTAATTGTTTTGTCATTTATATTTTACTTATCTTTTATAGTTTGACGAATTGCATTTTTATAAAGTATTTAATTTTTATTTAAGTTTTATTGACTAGGTTTTTGACATTTGTTTATATTTTATTATTTATTGCTAATGATTGATACATTATATTTTGACGAATTGCATTTATATAAAATATTTAATTTGAATTATGTTTTAATGACTACGTTTTAAATTAAATTTAAAATTAAATTTTAAACGCTTTGAAAACTTTGATAGCGCGATGTAGGCTATGTCAGTTTCTTCTAGTTAGTATATGGCGAGATAGATGTCGCTACATCACTCCCCCTCCGGGACCGGAGGTCGATAGCAGGTTGAGTCGTCCATACATCTTGTGATGCTTGCCGGGCCAGTGGAACGTTCCAGTGAGTCGGAACGAGATGCCGCATAGTTCACTGTGAGTCGGAACTGTCTGCGGTGATGTCCCAGTGAGTCGGGACGGTGCAGTGCTGCGCAGTGGCTGGCTGCTGCGTCGACCAGGAGAGAAGTGCGTCTCTGGTTGCTGACCGGCCGAAGTGCAGTGTGCTGTGCCAAAGTCACTGCGAAGGCTGTGGGCGATGACCAGGGATGCGCGTCCGCTGCATGCTTGTGGTCAGGATACCCGTAGTAGCCGTGGATGCTGGCTGGCTGTATGACTCGCTGCTCGAAAGCTTGAGGAAGCGATGATGATGTCATGATGACGTAGCTTTTCGAAGGCTGCGCTGACGTTCATACTCGGGGTCACCAATTTGTGGAGCTGCGCTGACGTTAATCACGTTGGAGTCACCAGTTTGTGGAGAACAATGAAAAGAAAGGATCCTTCGACCAGACGGTGTTGCGTCTGGTGGGCTACGCGCCACTTAACGTTTTGTTATCGGGTTCTTGTATTTATATTCAATCACTTTGAAAACTTTGATAGCGCGATGTAGGATACGTCAGTTTCTTTTAGTAATCTAGTTCGTATATGGCGAAATAGATGTTGCTACGTTACTAAAATTATAAAAAAATATATACAATATATTCTTACATATATTTATGAAAATATTTAACTACATGTAGGCTGTCTCTATTGATGCTTAAACCAGGGTGTATTGAAACAAGAAAAGGGGGAATAGGAAATAATGCATAAATTTGTCGAATATTTGAAACTAACTTAAATGTAATATTTGTAGATTTGATGCTACAGAATAATTATGAAATATTTAATTATAAGACCTAATATAATTGTATATCTTGTCGTATTATTATATTTGTATATTTGTAAATAATTGAAAGTGACGACCTTATCCCTATTTAAACTTTACCGTTTTAAACTAACGCGATCACTATTCATATTTAAATTTATATTTGTACGGGTGCTTACCGCGTTTATAATTTTGTTGAGTTCCCTATATTTCGGCAATGTTACATGATCACGGGGAGACTGAGTCTCGCCGTGATCATGGCGATTGAAACATTATACAAATATAAATTTAAACTTTACCGTTCTGAGTAAGCCCTCATGCATCTCTATTTATTTGTTTAGCGTGCCTATTAAGACTCAAGACGTTCATTTTCACACCTTTACTGTCTTTTAACCTCGAAACAAATCGAAATGAGATAGGCTTCTGATATTTCATAATTTATCGAATAAATCCTTGATATTAATGCTTACCTTTCTGTAAGTATATTTAATGATAAATTACTTGTAATTTAAACCTTTTTTTTGCTAACTAAATACTAAAACTTCTTTAATTATGAATCATTTAATTACGACTTTAAATATATATGTTCAAATACCCGTTTTACCATTTATTTTGCAAATTTTCACTTGGTTTGGTATTACCAATGTCAAGGTAATATATTCTACTAAATGGTATAATAATGCACACCAAATTGCAACTTCTTAATGTAGTAAAAATCATTAGCTAATATCATTCCTCGTTTTACCCCTCTTCGACTCGCGATCCCTATTCACCCCGTTTTACGATACATCTCACATGAATGGTAGGTATAATACAAAATCATGCAAGGTTGTAATCGCAACTTGCGTAGGTATTAGCGATGAAGTTTTTATTGTGAATCGATTCCCGATTCCGACTCCACTTTTTTATCTATCGATTCTCAAAATCAATTTCTCAAGTGTAAGATTCGATTAAAATCGATTATTGCCTTTGACATTAAGTACTGAGTATGGATGTACGTGTAAAAAAGAAGTATTGATATAATTATTTGTTCATATGACATATCGTAGCGTCGGATTGATAGTTTACGATATTATTAAAAATTTATTCTTCACACTTGCTGTGGTAATGTATGGCAAAAAAAAGGTCATCATTTCTACATATTACTAAAATAATCTACGCAAACTTAACTCAATTATTAGCATTAATAATCGATTTCCAGTCGACTTCAAAAAGCAAGAATCAATTCTAAGCAATCGATTATTTTAAGACAAAAGTCGATTCTCAAGTAGAATTGGAATCGAATTAGCCATCCATAGTGGGTATATCATAAATTATATGTATACAATAGTAAACGTATATTTTTCAGACATAGCCCAACGGATTTGCAAGCTGAAGTAGCAGTGGGTAGGGCAAATACCTCATAGAACTAACGGTCGATGGAGCAGAAAGGTTCTCGAGTGGAGACCACTTACCGACAAGCGCAGCGTCGGCCTCTGGTAGAATCAATTCTTAGTATAAAATCTTTTAAATGTCTTTTTATAAGATTATTCTAAACTATTAATCCGACTTTAATCTGTAGTGACTTTTAAGCTCAAATTATATAAATTAGATAACAGGTATACATCGTGTTTAGTCAATACAAATTCATGTGATGAAAATTCACTTTTTTTTTATATGAACTTGATTTATTTAAACAACTAATCAAATTGTCGCAGATTAATAGTACATTACTAGCTGACTAGTCTATGGTTAAAAAGGCGGCATTTTGTTTACTCTGCATACATGGAATATAGATTATAAACTGTAAACAGTGCATGATTATTAAAATTCTCTTTGGTTCAATTCAAACGTATTCGTTGTGTACACTTTGGTATTGTTTATTATTAGCATTTTAAAAGAAAAATGTCGAGCACATCTCAAAAACATCGCAACTTTGTTGCTGAACCCATGGGGGAGAAGCCTGTCACTGATTTAGCAGGTGTTGGTGAAGTTCTCGGAAAGCGTCTTGAAACTGCAGGGTTCGACAAGGTACCCAATTGTCAAAAGTAGTAATAGTTTTGTTTTGGCTACATGTGCCATTTTAGTCAACTTTTTTCAGCAGTCTCTGAAAATTATGATTGTGGTATTTCATTCGATTTGGAATGGCATCTATGTATATGATTTTTGAAAAAAAAAAAATTCCGCTTGCGAAAATTGCAAAAGCTATTAACAATTAACTAAAAGAAAAAAGGGAATTTTTTTTGCAAATATCTCAAAAACTAATTAATATTTTTCAAATTAAAAAAAAAAAATCAAAAAGAAGAGGAAATTTTCTAAAAAAGTCTCGACTCCCGGAACTATAGGAACAATATTTATAATTTTCTCTGAGGGATTAAAATACGGCTTAAAACGGGTGCTCTGGCTTGCGAATGCCACGCCCACTTTGCATACTTTATTAATAAAAAATATTTGACCATATTAATAAATTTTATTTTTTGTTAAACTATAAATTTGAGATTTTTTTTCTTTCTTGGAACAATTATTTTAATCCCTCTGGGAAAATTATAAATATTGTTCCTACAGTTCCAGGAGTGAGACTTTTTTTTAGGAATTTTTGATTATTTTTTTAAATTTGAAATCAATCAATCAAATCAATTTGTCATCTTTTTGATTATTTTTTTAAATTTGAAAAATCTGAATTAGTTTTGAGATATTTGCAAAAACTAAACATCCTTTTTTTTTCTTTTGTTAAATTGTTAATAACTTTTGCAATTTTTGCCAGTGGAATTTTATTCTTTTTATAAATGATATAGATGCTATTCGGAATCGAATGACACCTCAATCATAATTATCAGACTGCTGAAAAAAATTGACTAAAATTACATATGTTGCCTAGACTATAACAATTTTTAACTTAACCTTGTTTCAAAAATTATTCTTCACAAAATGTTTACCGGACATCACTCTTTCAAGCTAATTTTATTGTATGTACAATGAATGAATTAGTATTATATTTACTAATAATATTAATAACCTTCTCCTATATGAAGAAGAGGCCTTTGCCCAGCCGTGGGTCATTTACAGGCTGATTCAGTTCAGTTCATTTACTAATGTCAATTGAATGAATAGTTGTTTTTTGTCATTGGTAACTTTTCCATTAAAACATTAAATGGCTTTTGATAGGTTGTAACGCATTACTTGTAAAATATTAATACCTACATATATCATAACTCAATATGTAAAATAAATTTAAAGTATTTTAATGGAATCTAATAATTTATCTTTTTATTTTTTTAGGCATATGTTGTGCTGGGACAGTTTTTAGTCCTTAAAAAAGACAAGGAACTTTTTCAAGAATGGATGAAAGAAACATGCAGTGCCAATTCTAAGCAATCAGCAGATTGTTATCAATGTCTAAAAGACTGGTGTGATGAATTTTTGTAAACAATTTTATACTAAGTGTCATGAAAGTAATCTTATAACACATGTGAATAAAATATTACTATTGTATTTTTATTGACTAAGTACAAAATGTAAATAATTATTCTAATGATATTAAATAAAATTAAAACAAGACTAGATGGTATTGCTATGCAACATAATTATCCCACACAATTCTATCATGTTGTTAGATGAATGTTCCTACATTCCTGGACAACTAAGTAAACAGAACAAATTATTTCATTGACTGAATGAAGGTGAAAAGATGTGTAATGTTTTTAGTTACTTCATTTCAGAATAATCAAACAAAGTTCTAGTTTACATTTTTATCATAAGTAACAGTTACTGTACCATTTGTTGCATTACTGTCTAGTAGTTAGTTAAAATTGATAAATCTCAACATTATTAATATATTAATCTACATTATACACATTATATTTTTTTTTTTCTGATTTGATTAAAATGGTTAAAAATACTTCACAGGGATATTTTATTTGACTAACATCTCGAGATTTTAAATTATCTAAAAAGTTGCTGATCCTCCTTTTCAAAATTAGAAATTCTTTGAAATACTCAAATATTACCTAACATAAATGTAAGAATGTAAGAAAAATAATATCCTGATATTAATTATAAATGTTTCAATAGAATAGGGCACTCAATTAAGGTTTTCGGTTGTAATAAAACACTGCTTTAGTTAAAGCTATGCAATGAAATAAAGATTTTTCGTCAACATTTATCTAAAAATAAAAGAAAAAAATAATTCAACTATGTTAATAAGATAGAGAAGAAACTAGTATAAAGTCGGGTGCTGCCCGAGCCATAATGACTGATTGACTTCCATGTTTTCACTAAAATTGCTTGTAGTGTTATAGCTCCACTTCTAGACACAGACAGTGTATCAAGATTAAACCCACACCAATTTAGGCCTTCTCCTTGAACAGAAGTTATTCAATTGTTTTACTTTCATTCAAACTTAATTTTCTTAATTTTCTATGAGAACTGACTTGATATATTATCTTAAAGAACACTATAAAGTGTATAGTGTATAAGCGTATAATTTCAATTTGAAGAAAATATATTTTGAGTGTTTAACGATAACAATTTTTCAGATTTTCTGTTGTTCACTGTTTGAAATTATACCTAAAGCTGTTTGGCGCTGGGAGGCACGATTACTGTGACAAAATCTGGTCGGGAAAGGGTTAATAGTGATTAAAAGTTAGTGAAATAGAAAAAAAAAAAAAACTAAAATTATTTAAAAATCAATATTTTTACCTGTAATAAAGGTGTGATGCGCATTAATAAACGCAACGTTTACCGCCAGTCAGGTAGCCCGCACGAGCGTAGAGAAAGATATAGAACCAGCTTTTCTAAAATTCTGTCTGGAAAACGTTGCTAGCTCTTAGACGAATTATTATAGGAAAATTTCAGTAGTCATGATTGGTTATGATCACAAATTGTCTTCAACGATTGTTGATCGTGTGGATCACGTGATCCTGTTGCACAAATTACAAACTGGGTATACACGGGGACTTACTTCGGCGGGTAAAGTCATATTTGACTAATCGTTCTCAGGCGGTAGTCATGGCTGAATATCGCTCAAATTATATTAAAGTTCCCACAGGTGTTCCACAACGCTCACATTTAGGACCACTCTTCTACAATGCGTACTTGTATGATATCGGTTCAAGTTTAAAGCACTGTCACTATCTTATGTACGCTGATGACAAAAAGATTTTTTGTGTAATTAATAAAATGCAGGATTGTTTGTCGTTGCAATGTGATCTTAATAGTTTATTTAACTTTTATACTGAAAACAATATAACAGTCAACGCGGGCAAGTGTGAATGCATTTCATTCACGCGGAGAACGAAGCCTATTCTATATAGCGATCATTTCAGTGGCGAAAAAATTTACAGAAAACAAAGTTTGAGAGATTTGGGTGTCCACTTTGATAAAAAAAATGATACTATCAGATCATATAGAAAATACAGTAATGAAGGCATAATATAAAAACCTAGGGTTTGTTCTTCGCGTGTGTAAACCGTTTACAGAATTACAGATGTATCAGTCATCAAGAGGGTTTATTATTGCTTATGTACTGAGCATTTTAAACTATGCTAGCCTTATATGGTCACATCAATATCGCATTTATCAGAACCACCTTGAGAGTATACCAAAAAAAATCATTAATCATTTAAACTTTCGCTGTCGTAAATTTTGTGAGAATTATGAAGATGGTTGCGCGGAACATAAAATGGTTTCGTTACAGCAGAGACGTATTCTTTTGGATATGGGTCTATTACTCTGGATATAATAAATAGTAAGATTGATTGCCCACACCTAGTATCTAAAATAAGTTTTCGAGCTCCTAAATATCGTACCCGTAATACATCTATGTTAGACGTTCCTCAACATTATTCAAATTATTTGAATAAATCATAGTTTCTAATTAATTAAAAAAATCAAAAAACCCGAATGCGTAAAATACTCTTATTATAAACTAAAAAGAATAAAACAATTTACTAGCTTTCATTTGATACCCATATTGCTACAGTAAGAAAAAAAATTCAATTCCTCCCCCTCATTCCACCATTTGCGAATTTATATAGTCTATGTCACTACTACAATTTAGACAAATCCAACGACACCTCATATGGCAAAAACCGTCCAGCCGTTTGGGCTGTAGGGCGTGCCAAAGAAATGGACATACATACATACACTCTAAAAACATAACCCTCCTTCTGTCGCAGTCGGGTAAAAATTCGGTATTGCTGAGACTTGCTCATACCAGTGGCGTGCCTAGTACTTGAGAACAGGGCAAGCCCGACAAACATTTTTTGTTTATGATTCGATTTTTTTTTTTATAAATTTCATGACAATTTATAATTTCCATGAAATTTTGCAACCCTTCACTCTTCAGTCTTCATAATCATTGCCGTCGGCGAGTTTTAACAAAGCACACTGAAGGCATGTTACTACTAGACAGAAAATCACAAACATGTCAGTATTGACAAAACTCCACGCGTTCTGTTACAAACCTATATCACAAACTAACAAACAAAAAAAACACATGAAAAGTTAAAGCGCTATTACAGAGGCATTAAAAAAAGCTTATGATAGGTATAAAAAACTAAACGATTGACTTTTGAAAAATTTATTGGTTGTTTAACGTAATAATAAGATAAAGTAATTATAAACAAATTTTGTAATTTTGATCTCAAACTCGATGCGAGATTTTATTACATAGGCTACGG
Source organism: Euphydryas editha (assembly GCA_036937285.1). Classification (NCBI taxonomy): domain Eukaryota; kingdom Metazoa; phylum Arthropoda; class Insecta; order Lepidoptera; family Nymphalidae; genus Euphydryas; species Euphydryas editha. The sequence goes on from JAUPFZ010000011.1 coordinate 8,906,705, forward strand.
AATGAATGATATCATTTTGAATTTTATTCGATAAATAACTAGGCCCCGGTTTGCCGCTATCTTGTTGTTACATATGTTTTTCTAAAACAAGGTCGTAAAAATATGCAACACCAACAATACAATTTATTGGAATGAGAGCAACCTACAATCCAATGAGTCTTGAAACTTTTGTGAGACTTACTTGTTTGCGAAATACACAAATCCGGTGTATTAGGTTATTCCGAAGCTATGTTTTTTTTTTCCGTGAAAGATAAAGATTTCATATGATATCTCCATAATACCAATTTGTTAACTTTAGGGAAACCTGTTATTAGCTAAACTATTTGTTGTATGCTATATGATAAAAATTATATGTTAGGGGAGAGTTGGATAATACCGCGCGTTTGATAATTCCGCGCCCTAGCATATTTCAAAAACTAAACGCTAATTGCGCTATCCAGTCCTTAAAGATCACAGCCCGAGTCGTCTACCCCTCCCCGTGCACGACGTTAATTTACTCGGAGCAGTGATTAAGACACATCGTGTCTTACAAGTTTTTACCCTCGTTCCTTATAATTTCGCGGGCATTTTTGACAAGAGGTAAGCTATTCTATATTTGTATTGTAACACATTGATTACTTTTATTTTAATCCTAACATATTATAGAATTAATGACTAGATTGATTTGAATACACAATTAACTTGACTGTATTATTTTGAGGTTAAAAGAGGAAATAACAGAGTTTGTCAATTCCGCGCCCAGGGCGTGTACGAGTGAAGACCACGTACCGGCAAGCACAGTGTCAGACGGCCATCCACGAGATGAACAGACGACTTGAAGAGAGTCGCCGGAAGTCGTTGGATGGAGGCTGCTTTGAACCGGAGTCGATGGGGGAAGGCCTACGTTCAGCAGTGGACATCCAATGGCCGATATGGTTATGATAATTAATCTAGTCGTAAAATAATAATTATATCTAGGTATAGAAAGGAGTCTATGCTTCTTTTTCTACGAACGAGTTTATTCAACGTTGCATTTTTTTTTAAATTCTAAGTTTACTGATAGAAATTCACGAAATTATTATGGGCACGATATTATCAGACCAGTCTGATAATACCACGCTTTCCCGTTTTTTTATTATTTTGCAATAATTAATTTTTGTTTATTTTTTGAAATATTTTGCCGTGATGTACATATGCTATATAAATATCATATCATAGCTAAATAAATTCTGTACTATTTACTGCATTTTTGAAATATATATATCGAACCTTCTCCGAATTATAGGTCCATGTTCTGAGAGGCTCGGTAATATCCAACTCTCCCCTATATGTTATAAGCTGTTGGTTTTCTAAATAAATAAACAATGTTTCGTTCTACCATACTTTATATAGTGCGTTCAACGAGACAAGATACCAAATGTAAACAATACCCATCATCGACGACGAAACATACAAAATATAGGCTATCTCTTTCTATCTTCTTTGTTTGCTATCTGCTGCACTGCTCTCGGCAAGGACGGACTAGGTCAAACGAGACTATTGCGGGTATTGAAAACATTTGGACGGCTTTTTGATTTCGTATTTACACATATATTTATTTTTTTTAATTTCACACATATTTTTTTTTTTAATTTCATTCCGTTCGTGAAGCGCTCGGGGTGATTACAAATTTTGTTCGTTCTCTGTAATTTCCTGTATTATTTTCGTTTATTATTGTTATTTGTTACTGGTTTTAGTTGTTATTTGTTTACATGATGTGTTTTGTCAACGTGTATGCAAAATTTAATAACGATCGGCAATCGTAATTAAATTGTTAAAATGGTTAGGGAGGCAAAGCGGGGGATTTCTACGATACACAGAATTAGTAAATATACATTCAAGAATAATTAATTGGTCGTTTAGATTACTATCTATAATGTAATATAATTAAGTATATTATTTTGTTTAAACTTCTGTTTATCACACCTATTCCCAGCTGGTATTTTCCTTGGTCCCGCCCTGAAGTCTTCAGGGAAGAGGAGCCTCGGATCTCTCACCATCTACCAAAATATTGTCCCCCTAAACCTTTGAGACTATTGTAGTTGTATATATCGCAGTTTGTTTTTGCATGATCATAATATCTATGTTTGCATCTAGTTTGTCGCAATACTGTCGAATACTCTTAGCGACCATTCGTAGCTCCTATGACTATTGGTATTATTTCAGCTTTTGTTTTCCATAATCGGATAATTTCTTTTTTTAGCAAGTGGTATTTAGTTAATTTTTCTATTTCTTTGGCGCCAATGTTGTAGTCGGTCGGTATCGCGACATCTATTAAAATTTTATTATTGTGATCAACAGTAACATCCGTTCGAACTGGCATCTCCCACATCAGTTTGGCTGTATCATTTTCCTTAACTTGAGGTTGCTTAAGAGAATCCTTCCACCAGAACTCATTAGTTTCAAAGTTATGTTTTTTAGCCAGAATATATACTGCACTATGTTGTTATGTCTTTGTACGTAATGTTTTCCTGCTAACTTTTCACATCCTGATACTATATGTTGTATTGTTTCATCTTTTTCAGCACAGATACGGCACTTGCAATCTGTAGATTTCTTTGTAATGTCTCTTTCAAACTGTTTTGTAATAATAGACTGATCTTGAATTGCAAAAACCGTTGCTTCTAATATGGGAGAAACCAGTTGGTTTTTTAGCCAACGAAACGAAAGGTCCTTATCTATGTTATTTTTCTCTAAGACTAGCTTGTGGAATTGGCTATGCAGTGGTTTAGATTTCCAAACTTGAATTTTCTTTTTTATTATGGCTGATTTAATATTTTTATCTGTTATATTTTCATCTATATTTAGTCCTATCTCCTTTATATGTTCTTTTGATTCCTTATTTATTGAGTATTTGTTTATATTTTTATCATGTTCATTTATCGAATTTTCAGGTAGTCATTAGCACTATTTAGATATTTATTGTACTTTATTATTTGTGTTTTGTATAATGATTCTATATTTATTAAACCTCTTCCGCCTTTTTCTGTCGGTAAATAGAGTCTTTCTACTTATGATTTTTGTTTATGTATTTTGTTCAGTGTTATACTTAATTATAATATAATTAATATTATATTATAATATAATTAAGTATATTATAATTATACTTAATTATATAAGATTTAATACTTCTTAAATAGTAATTATCAAAATATAAATTTATTTTACATTTTATAAATTTTTGTAAATAAAAAAGGTTACAAAACCCTGCATAGGTGAATGACCTGGCAGTTGGTTTGTTTACATTTGGTATCTTGTCTTGTTGAACGCACTATACCTAATGCTCTTTTTTAGCCGAGATTAGGATTGCCGTTAGACGACTGTTATCACGCGTAGGTTTTGGGTCATCATATACGATGATGCCATAATATATTTTTCAGATGTGAGTTGTTTTACGTGTCTAAATAAGAATGTGTCATTGAAATGCCTAAGGAATATAATTATAAGAATGTGTCATTGAAACGACTAAGGAAGGATATGATTTTCTGTATATTTTAGTTTTATTCTTAAGAAAACCTATGAAAACTAAAATAATATAATTATATTAATATACAATAAAGCTATGAAAAATAAGAATAACTGTGACATAAATTTTTACATTAGGAATTTATAAAGAGATGAATTGAGATGGTGGGCAATATTATTTATCTGTCCACATTATATTAAAAATTATGTAAAACTTTACTAAGGAATGGATTAAAACTGTTTCTGCAGTTTTAACAGGCCATAATTGGATAAATATACTCTTATTTATTCCAGTAATATCAAAAATCGTCATAGTCGTAGAATAGTAACGGATCTTACAAATTTAAAACTTTACAGGGCAGACACTTCAAACAACCATGTTGTTGTTGTTGTATGTTTTGTTGGGGTTTCGTCATAGTCGTAGAATAGTGACAGATCCCATAAATTCAAAACCCACAGGGCAGACATTTCAAATATACAACAACAACAACAAAATAACTGTTTGAAACGTCTGCCCTGCAAAGTTTCAAACCTGCAAGATCCGTCACTATTCTACGACTATGACGAAATATCATAAATGGAAATAATAAAACATTTTATGCCATAAATACAACAAAAAATATAAAGAAAAATATTAACACCCCAAAAATTTTTAACATTAGTGCTCGATTTCCTGTTATATTTTGAAAGTATTTCATTATCTCTCTGTGACCTGCTTCTACATTCATTTCAGTTTCATGAATATTTGCATCAATTCTACCGATAGCCTCATCTTGCTCTTTGACCATGTGAGCTAACTGTTGAAAAATACCTCCTAATTCCACTATTGTGCTTTCAATATTGTGCATAGTTTCAGCCCTTTGCTGCACATATGAATCTGTATCGTCTCTTAATGCTAATTGTTGGGTCTGCAAACCTGATGTTTCTCCCAAATCTATGCTAACTTCATCCGGTTGTAACAGTGAAGGTGTCTCTCTGACAAGTGGAGCTGAACTTGAAAACTGTTCCCGTCTATTATTTTGATGCTTTAGATTTTCTGATCTAACTTCCAGAACCTAAATATCAACAAAATTTATATATTTAGAAAAACGTATTTTTTTATAACTATTTAATTATACACATACTAATAACATATGCTTTAAACCAGGAATTCACAAAGGGATTAATTTCGATCTTAAGGGTTCGATATCAGTCACTTAAACTTTATCCACTTAACCAACTGCAAAGTTTTTGAAATGGAATTTTTTATCAATAGTGAAAAAAAAACCAAGTGATATATTTTTAAGGTAATTTGGCTATGGGGTTTTGAGGTATCAGTTCATTTTGGAAAAGGGGTGTCTTGCCCTAAATAGTTTGGGAATCCCTGGTTTAAACGCTGTTATTATTGTCTGTTGTCTGGTGTATTACATATAAAAGTATCAGTAGAAAATAGGTAAAGTATTTAGGAGTGATACTCGACAGCAAGCTCAACTGGGGCGCGCATTTAGATGCGAAACTAAATACAGCCACCATATCCTTCTGGCAGTGCCGTAGAATGATAGGTAAGACGTGGGGCCTCTCCCCAAAAATCGTTCTATGGCTCTACACAGCAGTGATAAGGCCTATAATATGCTACGGAGCTGTTGTATGGTGGCCACGCACCAAACTCATAACGGCACGTAACAAACTACAGAGCTTCCAGCGATTAGCATGTTTAGCTATCACAGGAGGCATGAAGACGACACCAACTGCAGCGTTAGAAGCTATGCTGAACCTCCCGGCCCTCCATCTATTCATAAGGCAAGAGGCAGCTTCAACAGCGGTAAGGTTAAAGAAACTACATCTTTGGAAAGGAGGCATGTCCCCCCAAGCGGAGGTTCTAAATGAGGTGATAGAAAAAGAACCAATGCTGCTGGCGGTAAGTGACAAGTTTCCAAAGAAATTCGTTTTTGACAAAAATATATAAAATACAGCTTCATGAAGATCCAAACGAGGGCCTGAATACAAAGGACGTAAGGATCTTTACTGATGGCTCTAAGACTAGATCAGGCACAGGGTATGGTGTATTCTCTGAAGATCTCAACATACAAATAGCCACTCCTCTGGGTGCTCACAACACCGTCTATCAGGCGGAGTGTATGGGTATTATAGCAGCGGCCTCAGCTACTCTTGCTCGAAAGGTAAGGGACTACTCCATCCGAATCCTCTCGGACAGCAGATCAGTGCTACAAGCTCTTCAAAGTCATTCTATCACCTCAAGACTTATCTACAACTGTCACCAATCCCTGATGGAGGTATGTAATAACAACAACAACGTAACTCTTCAGTGGATCAAAGGTCACAGTGGCTCCCGTGGGAACGATGCCGCTGATGAACTGGCTAGAAGAGGTTCGGAGATGGCTGCGATTGGACCAGAACCAATTGTCCCCCTTCCCTCAGGATGGCCTACATCAGTCATTCGGTCATACACTAAGGAGCTACATAACATATACTGGTCGCAGGTGAGTTGATGCAGACAAGCGAAGGAGGCTCTACCGCGCATAGACCGGAGACTATCGCGTAAGCTGATAAAACTCACACGCCCAAGATTACGTAGAATAACTCATATTATTACGGGTCATGGCCCATTTAACAAACATCTGTTTAATCTAGGTGTTACCGACAGCCCCCTGTGCAGAGCCTGTCTGGAGGCAGAGGAGACGGCCGCCCACATTGTTCTGGAGTGCACGGGTGTGACCACCTACCGGGCCAAACATCTGGGGTCACCGAAGACTCTCCCCGAAGTCATTGGTGACACCAAAGGTTTGATAAATTTCTTACAGGAGTTAGGGTGGCAAGACTAGCTGCCCACTCCCACACGCAAAATAGGCGCACAGTGACGTCGAGTTGCGGAAACGAGCCCGTCATTACTTATCTTACTTATCTTATCTATCAGTAGAAAATTATCATCTATCTAATTATCAGAGTATCTACCTCCAAAAAAAATGCAAACTGGTTTCTTAATGTCACCTGGTATATATCTGACCAAGAATTAAATATATTTAATATTTTTTATTACAGTTAACATGCAGTTTGCTTGCATTTTATTTGTGTGGAGCAATAAACTCTGATAATTATCTGAGAATCCATATAGTTATAGAAGATATATTTTACCTGCTTAAACTGGTTGCTCATTGAGGCAAGTCTTGACTGCAAAGCTATCACAACACTTGATGAATGGTTATACATACTCTTCCGACCTCTTGGCATCTCATCCAACTTGGCAATTTGCTGATTAAGTGAATTTAAATCACCTTTAATTATATATGTCAGTTCATATATTTCCATTGGTCGATCATCAAATAAAGATTTCTTTTTTGCCACTGAAAAATATTTTGTTTTTAAATATTATATAATTATTTTAGGTTCCAAAAACATCTTTTACATTAAGATAAAAATTTAAATATGTCTTATATACAAAATTAAAAAAAAAAAATCTTATAAACTATTTACAAATAAATAATAATTGAACATTTGAAGCAGTGTTCAAGCAGTCTACAAGCCAATATAATATAGTCAGCAAGAGCTAAAATTAGGTCCTCAAAAGATTTCAAACTGAACAGCAGACTGGGGCTGCTACAATTTATTTTAGATAATTACAGAATTATTTTATGTTCTCTTTCTTGCAACTAAAAAAAACTGTCCAGGAATTGAGTGAAACTATAAATATTATCCCCAAAATTTGGTAACTTGTACACGAGTTGTAAACTCATAAATCTCATTAAAGCCTGTTTGTAATGTTGTTTACTTAAAATTATGTGTAACAATATATGTTTTTAATTATGTGTATAATATTATGTGTTTTTAATTATAACACTGTTAAATAAATGTAATTTTGGAAATATCATAAATATTACTGTTACATGTTTTAAATTATACATTTTAGTTAATTATTAGTTACATTTTCTTTTAAGCCTTTTGCTCCCTACTAATAAGAATGACATCACAGTGGTAGCTGATCAAAAAAAAGTAGGGAACAACTTAAACTTATAATAAAAAATATCCTTAAATTACAAGCCTTTTGCAAATTTACTTACACATTGCAAGTTTTTCTAGCTTTGCATAAGTACTAGTGATGTTTTTGCTTATTACTTTAGCCATACTCATAAACTGCGAATATGTGGCGAGTGCAGCAGCTTTTCGTTCATCTTTAACTATCGGCCTAACCAAGGTTCTTCCTTGGAGACTTCGGACCGTTGATACAAACTCTTGTGTTCTATCCCTAGCTGCCATTACGGGTTCAAATACAAATTCCTCCAGAAAATCAAACGTTATGTCACTTTCAAGAACTCTTTGTTTTTTTTCTTCTGTTATATGAGACTGTTGAAATACAGTTCCGTTTTTATTTAATTTATTATACGGAATTAGTTCTTCTTGCGGAAGTAAATTCGTCCTGTCAGACACACCAACGTTTCGACGACGAGGGAGCATTGCATTCTAAGCTTTCACTAAAACAATAATTAAAGTTTAATACGAATTTTTCTAAGTACTAAATCAGTACAAATACTATAAAAACAATAAGCACACAATTATACGAAATGATTTATTTTTTTTAAATATTATGAAAATTTGCACAGCTACTTATCACTGTATAAAGTTTTAATGTGAATTAAATATTTAATTAAATTATTAAAATAGAGACCCCGTAACTTTTCCTTGCCAAAAAAGTGGTAATTTGCTGATGACGTTGATAGTGATACTGGTGATAAAATTATGACATATTCAGGCTAATGACAGAATTTGTCACACAGCTTACACTTTGGCTACGTTCCACTTAACACCCGTAACGATTGTAACATCCTCTGTATCGTTCCACCTAAGGTCCGTGGTCGTCGCGAGCGATCGATCGACGTCATAGATGACGTCACTGTTCGCGACCACATCGCGCCCACTTCGCCCACAAAATATTGATGGGTCAAAGTGAGCTTTCACCAAAACGAAGCGGGAATTCTAAAAAACAACGATGGCGACGAGACAAATAACTATTTACGATCCTGAAACTGACATTGCAGTGGAATTGTCTCACATTCGTACTGTCAAAAAATTCACGGGAATCCATTTTGAATTAAATTTTACTCCAATCCATGCGAAATATTTACTCACAAAACCCCCACAGCTGCACGTTTTTATATGCCGCCATATTACGAGCACATAGCGCTCAAGATGTGCGTTCCACTTATAACATTCGCCTTCAACGCCCGCGGCCTTTTTACGTTAGTGGAACGGCAATTTCAGCGGTCGTGGTCGATGGCGTTGCGGGCGTTAAGTGGAACGTAGCCTTTGACTTTTGCTTGCGCTAGCTGAGGTTAATATAAAAAAAAAACTCTTACTCTTGGTTACAGCTCTTGGTCTACTCTTCCATACCAGTTCTCGCTCGTATGTTACTCGTACTCACATTCGTCATACTAAATATTTTCTTTCATCCATCATCTTTTACACTATGGGTCGGTTCCCTTCCTAGTTTCCTACTTGCTACATGATACTAATTATAGTCCGCGCGCGAGCTCCGAGGAATCGGGGGTTGAGAAAGCGAGCGGAGGTTCGTCGCGCCCGACCGTTGCTCCATATCCCGCACTCACACTACTAGTGACGACTAGTGATGGTTAATATAACGTATAGCCGTTAAATTTAACATGCTATTTACTTTTAACGAATAACGAACGCTATATATTGACTCTAGTAGCGCTATTTTTATAACGAATTTTCATAAGGTGCGGCGTTGGCAGTTTGACACAACGAATCGTTGACCGCAACGGTCCGCCTCCGCAAAGTATATTAATATATACAGTACTCCAACTTCATACAAACGGACGAAGCGCGAGCTATGTTTACGCGCCTCGATCTCGGGGTACGCTCGGGACGCAAAGAGACTGTGCCACAGTGACAAACGGACCGTATGTTATTTTTTTTAACAATAACCACACGATTTTTTCAATGAAAATAATTTCAATTACATATTTAATATGACGAGTAGGATTTATTTGTGCTGTTTTTGGTTGCATGAATTCGCCAATAACGCATCCAGAGATAACTTTTTTTAGATTACCTGGAAACCTTGAACGGTAAAACTATAAAATAATTTTACTTACTAGTAGGTAGGTACATAATGTGTGTCTTTTTAATGGATAAGTATTTTTAATTAAGCTTTATATTAGAATACGGATTTTTTATACTTTAAAATTTAATAATAAAGGATTTGGTACGTCTCAGTCGAGGAGCAAATATTTTTCGGGCGCAAATTTATAAGACCGATTTGTTATTCTAACATAAAGATGATTTTTAAATTAAATTTAACAATCAAAACAACACGCATTTTTATTGAACACTTCCTATTCAATTCACCAAGTATTTTATTTGTTTATATAAAAAGAGTATATTTACAATAACAAAACTAAATGGAAACACAAAGTAGGCAAATGTAATTAAAATGCTGGAGGCGAGCAGCTCTATCGCATGTTTATGTAGCGCGCGGCTGTAGCACGCTGTAGCACCACATATAGCACTGTAGGCATTTATTTCAAAATAAATAATAATATATAAATATCTATATCTATATATTATACTAGCGGACCCGACAGTTTATATATAAAGATAAAAGAAAGTCTTTTTTTTAATGATTTGGTACACATTTGTTTATAATTTCACACATTTGTTAATAAGTATGGATAAGTTTTCATCCCATAATTATTGATAACTATAGTATAATAGTAGGTATTCCGACGATAGGGTACAGGGGTAAATGTCGGCACGGGATCTTGGGTGACCTTTTTTTTTTTCGTGCGCCAAAATTTTTTTCCGATCCTTACATTACAACACTTACAACGCCTTTCATCAAAAATGTTATCGTTATAACATAGCGTCAAATTTAGCACGCTAAAAAAATTTAGCATATTCCATATAGCGTGTTATCCAAATATAGCCGTTAAGGTCATCACTAGTGACGACATTGACGTTAGAGCACGCCAAGGGAGCACGCTTTTCGAGTCTTTATTAATTAAGAAATATTAATTTTATATATTGAAATGTCTTTTTACAGATTAATTATTATTAAATATTTAATTAATTATGGTTTACGTAAAGCTACCTTCACCATATCTTCCAAAAATGATTTCTGTTCGATTTGTTGACCTGACCCTTAAAATGTATACATATTTATTTATTTATACTTTCTGCACACTAATACAAAATACTAATACTAAACAAAAATAGAAAACATAATATCTAGGTTGCATCAGTTGCAACAGGCGGCCTTATCGCTTCATAGTGGTAAGAGCGATACATTACGGTGTCCTGGCCGGCAGCGACACTTCTTGCGGGCGATCCGTCCTGGGAACTCCAGGCGGAAGTGCTCGCGAAGCAGTAACAGTTCCGGGTAGAGTCTCCAAGTCTCCAGCGGCGGGCTCAGTGACGGTGGACGCTATACGTCCACCGTCATTGCTGGGTCAACAGGCGGCACAGGGTGCTTACGTTTCGGCTGTCGCAGGTGCTTATCGGCCACGGTTGTTTCGATAAGTACCTGCCTGCACCTAATCGCTAGGCGAGAAGCCACCCCTGCTTGCCACGAGTGTGGCGCGCCAGTCAACTCCTTGGAGGAATGCGCCGCTTGGGAGCCCCAGCACAGGGCCCTGGTGGCAGTGATAGACGGAGACCTCTCGCTGTCGAGTGTGGTCCGCAGCAGGAGACAGTTTTAAGTGCAGGAGCCGCTGTGGGGATAGCTTAAATAACTAAACGATAATTTAGGATAAGTGACAAATATTTGTATGTCTTTACATGTTAATTTAGACGCCAAACGGCAGAATGTGGTCCCAATAGCAATTGGATGGATGCTACCTTCTTTTTTATTAAGAGCACACAATCTCGCACCATAAATATGTGACAAAAAAGATGAAGTCACCTTACCAGATAACATAAAATTATAAAGTTTGGTTATGTCATTCAAGAGAGCCCTGCCAGCGTCCCCAGCTGAAGCACTCAGAAGATCTTTAAGATGTTGTGTTGTGATGCCGTCTATGCCGCTAGCAGAGCTGCTTGTGAACGACATGATTGCGGCATAGGTGTCTTCATCTTAAGGGGTAACACCACTGTAACGACTCAAAAAAAGCGGTTATTAAGGGAATTTTTTTTGTTTGGAAAGAAAGGTGATACGAAAATACAATTCAAGGATATTATTGAATGTATATTCAAGTATATTACGAAAAATTTACATCCGAAAATATTGAAAAGTGGCGACGCGCCAGCCATTCTCTGGAGCCATGACGAATTCAAGGCCCACCGCGGCACGCAGCATAACTGATGCAATTTTGACCTGGAACATAAAACAAAAATTGTCCAATATCTATACAGTTAAAGCTAGAGAAAGACGTAGGGGATTTCAAAAATACTTATTTTTGTAAAATTGGCGAGCAATCAAACAGTAAGTGTATTTTTTCGCCAAAAAAAAAAGACAATCATTTAGTAATAAAAAATGTTTAGATTACCTTATCGAAAATCCCGTACGTGTTTCTCTTCGAAATGTTATTTCAAAAATATTGACGAAATTTGAAATCAAAAGAATGAAAATTGTTCGAGTTATGCTGCGTGCCGTTTTAAAAAGTGACATTTCGAGAAAAACGCGTTTTTAGTTTGAATTATGAGAAATGAAAAATTCAAAGAATAAAAAATTTTTACCGTCAATCTGCTATCCCAGGACCATAGAGCTGCCCTTCGACGTTGGAAAATTCCCCTTCACTTGCTTTTCTCGACGATTTCATGGCAGAGCGTGCTTCTTTTACTGCATCCGTCAGAGATCGTTCGGCGTGTTCGATTCGCTTCGCGTCGGTTTCGAGGCAAAAATTATAAGAGTGGACACCGATATCCATTTGCAGAGCCTTCATAATTTTCAAAATGCCATAATAAATTGTGAGCTGATCGATCAGATTGGCAGTCAATTTTCCTCTTCCTCCGAGGCCGGCGTTTTTTTTTTTAAATTTCTCAGTCGAGTGCCCATTCGTTTCTGTACATGGTCAATACACTCTTTTTTTTGCACTTTAAAACTTTCGTATGGATTACTATCCGTGATGGCTTTGTATGTCTTGCAATCACCATCACCGATGTAGTTTTGATATTTCACGCCATGCAAAGATTCGGAGCGTTGGAACACATATTTGGAATAATTTTTATAAAAATAATTTACTGGTCCGGTAAATTCCGGTAAAATTTTTTTCCGGTAAAGAAGAGTTCAGAGTATTTTTTAAGCTCATAAAATTTTTTTTATAAATCATAAATAGCTCATAAAATTTGGGGGGTGAAGTTACTCGCGTCCGTAGGATTTATCATCTTTTCCTAGACTCACCCTACACGTGCCCCCTGGGTGGTGCCAAACGAGTGACAACGGGTGTGCCTTGCTCTAGCTACCTTGGGCAGTGCTTGCGCAGGTACTCTCGTAAAATCTACACTTACATTCGAACAGACTCACTCAAGTACACCACATTAACACTACACAAGATTACTCTCACAGGCCCACACACGTGCAAGAGCGTACATACTGAACATACACCAACACAAATCCATACACAGTTACACTCACGACAAGGACCACACACAACACTTCTGCAGGGATGATGTGGTCAAGTTCCTGCGGACCTTTCCTCGCAGCAAAGAAAGCGAGGATTGGCCTTAATTGACCACCTGCGTGTTTGTGCCGTGCGCGGGGACCCGTAAGGGGGGATGAAGGAATCCTGGTGGCTGAGCCGAAAGAGCGTCAGCAGTAGTGCGTCTCCAAGGCAACACTCCACTTTGGTCCGGATTTCTCCTGACACGGGAGGCCGGAGGCTAGCCACCTTCGGTCAATCGGCTGCGACGTCCCGTCAGAGAGCCGTCAGGCGAGAGCTCTGTCCTGCCGGGGACGGACGACGGATGGGACGGAGTAAACCGTCTTGCCTGATCGGCCTGCTTCCTAGCAGGATGGGGCTCTATATCCCGGGGTGACTTCTGGCGCTGTGTGCCTACTGCCGCTGCGTCCCCACTTGAGGGCTCGAAGGAGGGTGGAAGCACTCTCGGGATGAATTTTTAAAACATTTATATGGAAACCAAAAATAAAAATCACAAGACCAAGGCTGCACCTCAGGCTCACAACCCGAGTGTCGCGCCGACCATTAAACCGGCTGCACCTCAGGCTCACAACCCGAGTGTCGCGCCGACCATTGAACCGGCTGCACCTCAGGGCCAAAACCTGAGTGTTGCGCCAATCCAACAAACGGCTGCACCTCAGGCTCACAACCTGGGTGTTGCGCCAACCCAGCAACCTGCTGCACCTCAAGTGAGTAGTGCGACAGGTATCTTGGACCTCACCTCGCTGAAAGCAGCAATGCCGACAGCCGCCCAGCCCTGGCAGGTTGAACCCTGCTGGAACTTGGTGACGGTGAAAAAAAGGGAGGCCAAGAAACAGAAGACCAAACCGGCGCAACCTGCACCAGTTCGCAAGGTGAAGCGGGCTAAGGCTCGTGCGGTGGCGCGGCAAACGCGGGGCCCGACCGATGACGGGAGTAGGCCGCTTGAAGCTGCCGAAGGGACTGCCCCTGTCAGTGTTGCGCAGGCCCCTGGCGTAGCCGGGCCTGCTGCACCTGTCGGGGTCGGTACACCGTCAGAGGTTAGGGCTACCGCTGCTGCCTGCGCTTCCAAATCCAAGCGGGCTAGGCGCGGCAAGAAGCGCACTAACGGAAAGAACCATGAGGAGCGTCCGACCCAAACGAAACCCGTAAAAAGGGATCGACCGGATGACTCCCTCACACCTCAGGGCAACGGCAAACGTCGGAAGCCTACCAACACCACTGGCCCCATCAAATATGCGGACGCGTTAAAGATGAAAGAATACTGCGTCGCAATTATGATGGAGCCGTACCACGATCTCACAAAAGAACAAGCAGAGGCCATTGAGAAGCAGTTGCAGAGGGTGATGGATGAGGAAATCTTCTCGCCCAGCACCTCCGCAACGCCCAACGTTGCACCATCATTTAGGGGCAAAGCCTTCCACAGTGAGGGCACCCTTAAGATGTGGTGCGAAGACGATTTCGCTCTACAGTGGCTTCAACGTAACATAGTGAAAGTCACATCACCGCGCGCGGGAACCAGACTGGTCGTTAGGAAACAGTCCGAGATCCCTAAGCGTGTCAAAGCGGGGCTCTTGATTCCGCAGGTGGAGCCGGAGGACGACCTCGACAGGATCCGCTTGCGCATCACGTGCCAGAACCCTAAATACCATGTCTCCAACTGGGCGCTCTACAGCGCGGTGCCAACGGAGGATAGATCAGCCATCTATCTCATCCTTGGCATCCCTGAGGACGATGCACAAAAACTCAAGGCGAGCGAGCGTAGAATACACTACAAGTTTGGCAATATCTACGCTCGCTTCCAAGAGGACCGTACCACCGCACTGTCGAATCTAGATGCGGCCGAGGTAGTCCCTACTGACCCAGGCAACGCAACAACCAAAATGGAGGAGAGCCAGCCAGGCCCCAGTAAGGAGCCTGTCGTCGTGGACATCGGCTCATCCGGGACAGGTCCCCAATCTGACTTGGGTGATCTTTCCGGGAGTGAGCTGGTGGACATGGACGAGTCTGATTTGAGCAGCGATGATGGCGCTGCCAACTCCTCCTGAACCACACCTGTCCATCACACAGATCAACCTCCAGCATAGCCAGACTGCAACGGCTAACCTACGCAGATTGCTGGAGGGTAAAACCAAGACCGTAGCCCTGATCCAGGAGCCGTGGATCAGGAATGGAAGAATATGCGGCCTAAGTAACATTGGAGGTAAGTTGCTTCTAAATAACAATATACAATACCCACGCACCTGTATCTATGCACACAGGGACGTGAACATTACATTAATAACCGAGTTCTGTAACAGAGATCTTACTACCGTTAAACTCCGAAAAGAACCCTCTTCAGGCTTGTCCGACGTGGTGTTAGCATCCGCCTATCTGCCAGGCGATGCAGATATCCCCACTCCCGAACTGGCCGCGCTTGTGGAGCACTGCGAGCGTCAGGGTCTGGAGCTCATCATCTCCGTGGACTCCAACGCGCACCATGCGCTGTGGGGCAGCAAGGACAACAACCAGCGAGGTGAGGACTTTGTTTCATTTCTTCTCGCAACGAACCTAAATGTTATAAACAAGGGATCTGAACCGACTTTCGTAACTTCGAGATCCCAAACAATCATAGATCTAACCCTCGCGACCGAGCATGTCTCCAGTTATATTTCAGATTGGCATGTGTCTGATGACGTGTCGTGCTCGGATCACCGGTGGATCAAGTTTAACCTGGTAGTTACGCTTACGCCACCTGAACCTCGACGCAACCCACGGAAAATGGACCGTGGCAGGTACGGGATTCAGACAGCGCAAAAGCTTAAAGGTGTCGTACTACCAGACAACCATGAACACACGACCGACATTGACAACCACATAAACCAGGTAACCAATTGCCTAATCACTAGCTTCGAACAAACATGCCCACTTTCCACACCAAAAACGCGACAGCTCTATAAAAAGCACTGGTGGGGACCGGAGCTCGAAAAGCTACGACGCAAGGTGAGGAAGTTGTTCAACAAAGCAAGGAATACTCGTGCAGAACATCATTGGGATGCCTATAAACAAGCCCAATATCACTACAAGAAGCGCATCAGATTCAGAAAGAGAGAGTGCTGGAGGCGCTTCTGTACCAACATTGAAACGAACAACCAGGCTAACAGAGTTAAAAATGTACTGTGTAGCGAACCGATGCACACTCTGGGGTGCCTGAAGAAACCAGATGGAACATACACCAAAACAGATCTGGAAACCTCAGAACTGTTAATAACAACGCACTTCCCAGGATGCCAAATAAAAGAAAGAGCGACGTGGGAAGAAGAGCAAAGGGAGCCGCCGGAAACGGTGGACTTGAACACCGCCAAGGAAACCATCACCCATGAGAAAGTAATATGGGCCATCAACAGTTTCCTCCCATATAAATCTGCAGGACTGGATGGGGTTTTTCCAGGCCTGCTTAGATGGAGTGATAGGAAACTAATAGACCACCTTGTCTCCATATACAGGAGTTGCTTAGCATTCCGCTACACTCCCAAAGTATGGAGGGAAGTCAAAGTAGTCTTCATACCCAAACCAGGCAAAGGAGACTACTCGCAACCTAAATCATTCAGACCTATAAGCCTTACCTCCTTTTTATTGAAAGTTTTGGAAAGGATTATAGATAGGGAACTGAGGAGTACAACCTTAGTTGAACAACCTCTGAATCCCAACCAGCACGCCTACTCAACAGGCAAATCAACAGATTCTGCCCTGCACAAGGTTACATCCTACATAGAGGGCAATCTCCACCACAAAATATCAACCTTAGGCGCCTTTATCGATATAGAAGGGGCCTTTGACAAAACTAAGTTTACCAGCATAAGCCGGGCCCTGTCTAAGCATGGAGTCAATAACACAATTGCTGGGTGGATTGACAACATGCTAAGGTGCAGGGCCATCCAATTCACTGTGAATGAAACGACAAGAGGGGTCGTAGCGAGAGGATGTCCACAGGGAGGGGTCTTATCCCCACTCTTATGGAACATAGTGATCGATGAGCTGATCACCTTGCTCAACGACCGGAAATTTCTCACAGTGGGCTATGCAGATGACCTAACGATACTTATTGGCGGACCCTCTGAGAGCGTAGTCTGCGACCGAATGAGGGCCGCTTTGACAGTTGTCGAACAGTGGTGCACGGACCATGACCTAACAGTGAACCCTGCAAAGACAGAACTTGTGATGTTCACTAACAAACGGAATTTAGGGAACCTAAAACTCCCTAAATTATTCGGTACCAGTCTTGCCCTTACCAGGGAAGTTAAATATCTCGGTGTTATACTGGATAGCAAACTTCTTTGGAACAGGCACTTAGACTCAAAAATCAACAAAGCCAGCATAATTCTCTGCCAGTGCAAACGGCTGCTCGGCAAAAGCTGGGGCATATCACCTAAAATTACCTTATGGCTCTACAAAACCATCGTCAGGCCTATAATCACCTACGGTGCGGTAATCTGGTGGCAGAAAACGGAACTCACCACCGTTAAAAACAAGCTACAGCGGTTCCAGAGAATAGCATGCTCTGCGATCACTGGCTGTATGCGTACTACCCCCACAGCAGCCCTTGAGGTTATGCTTGATCTGGCACCGCTCGATCTGTTTATACAGCAGGAAGCAGCCATGTCAGCTATCAGGCTGAAACACTTGGGCCTGTGGCGCAACCAGGAAGGTCCACACAATAAACTATGGAATAGCCTTACGAGCTATGAGCCGCTAATTGCGGCTCCGTGTGACAGGATTCCCAAACAACATATTTTCGAAAGGAAATACCAAATACAACTATGTGAGACCGAAAGAGATCAGTCCGGCACACGGGAAGTCCGCATTTATACGGATGGCTCCAAAATGGGGTCTGGCACCGGTGCCGGTGTGTACTCACAAGATCTCAACATCAAACTGTCAATAACGCTAGGTCAACACAGCTCCATATTTCAATGTGAGTGTGTTGCTATAACTTATGCAGCTACCGCCGTCCTGTCGAAAGACATTAAGGATTATAATATCCGTATTCTGTCGGACAGCATGGCCGTACTTAAAGCACTAGAGAGTTCTTCGACTAACTCTAGTCTTATTTACGAATGTCACCAAACATTGGAAAGATTAGCCTCATTTAATGGGGTAATCCTCCAATGGATTAAAGGACATAGCGAATCACACGGTAACGACGCCGCCGATGTACTAGCGAGACAAGGGTCTAATACAGAGGTAGCTGGCCCAACTATTTTACTGCCGCTACCATTTAGACAACTGTGCTCGTGGGTAAGGCAACGTACGCGTGAAACTCACAATGCCCGTTGGGCAGACCAAACCGGCTGCGGACAGTCCAAAATGGTACTCGCGGAAGTATCACCACACCTGTCGAGTCGATTACTCAATCTGAACCGTATGGACATCAGAATAGTTGTTGGTACGATTACCGGCCATATGGCACTCAACCACCAACTTTTCATTATAAATGCAACGGACAGTCCTCTTTGCCGGGGATGTCTAGCTGCTGAAGAAACAGCCGCCCACGTGATCCTGGAATGCAAGGGAGTGGCCACACACCGGGCAAATATCCTTAAAGAAATAAGGACGCTCCGAGAAGCCTGCAAACGCCCCAGGAGGCTTCTGAGCTTCTGGAAGGAGCTTGGCTGGCTGAATTAGCCAGTCTTCTTTCACGCATAATGGACCAGAAGCGAGTCTAAATGCGGAAAATTGAGCCCACAACCAATACCAATACCAAGCTCATAAAAAAAAAAAAATTTTGCCCAAATTTACAGTGGTGTTACCCCTTAAACCTGTAAAACATTATTTGAGCGTCCCACCAGGGAGTGGATGTCCTTCTAAAATTACCGGAGCCTTTTAAAGGAATTAACTTTTCTGCGCATTGCAAAAGTGTATTTTTAAAATCACTATACACAAGGTGGACATTATTTGAATGGACAGGAGGGATACGGCTTATTTCATTATCTGTAGCCATTGCAAACTGAGACCAATCTACTTTGGCCACATTAAATTTTAATCTAAGAGGAATAGGGATAACAGTAGGTCTGGTAGAAAATGACACGGAAATAATTATTGGAAAGTGATCACTACCAAAAGAATGGGGGAGAATGGACCATGAGGAAAGGGAGGAAAGAGATAAAGAGCAAAATGACAGGTCCACAGCACTTTTCGGGTTCTGTAGAGGGGAGACCCAGCGAGTAGGGGACCCATCATTCAATATCACAAGGTTATAATCATCTAAAATATCTAAAAAATAAGAGGACAAATGATCACAATAATGAGAACCCCAAGATGTGTGATGAATGTTAAAATCTCCTAACACAACAATAGGGGAAGAAATAGAGGAAAGGATAGATGAGAATTCAGACAGGACATTGATATTGGGTTCAGGTATATACACAGAGAAAAAAGTAATGTTTATAATACGGACAGCCACAATATTGATAGAATCACTATGTGAGGGAATAGAAACAGAAGAATATATACATTTGTTGGAGACTACTATGGCTGCTCCAGCTTTACCATCACTCCTGTCGTCCCGGAGGCATATATAGCCCGGGACTCTAAAATTAGAGCCAGGTCTTAGCCACGTCTCCTGAACGGCAAGAATTAACGGATTATGTTTTTTAATTAAATATAATATGTCATGATTTTTGTTTTTAATGCTACGACAGTTCCACTGTAGGATGATGTGCTCCATTGTTGGGGATGAGGTTTGTAAGCTGAGTTAAGTTATTAAGAATATTGTTCGGTAGCCCGGTGTCACTGAACCGGGAAAGCATGTTAATAAGAAGAGAAGTAAGAAGTTCGATAAAATTATCATCAGGAGAAGGGGAATTATTTGGAAGGACACACCCATTAGGAGATTCAGAAACAGGTGTCTCTACAATCTCCCTATGAGCATGGTGTTCATAGCCAGGAGAGATAAGAGGAGGAGGACCACGGGAGGTAAAAGATCTTTTTTTATAAGAAACTGTGGTTGGAGCAGGAGTATTCTTTCTATTTGTAGAAGAAAGAGATGAGGAAGAGATTCTTGTAGAGTCAGCAAAGGAGCGTCTTACATGAGAAAATCTGGCAGAAGCTTCGAGGTAGGAAATACTTTCCTGAGACATAACTAATTTAATTTATTTCTGCCTAGAGTATTCCGGGCAAGAGGAATCATTTGCTGAATGTGGACCGGAACAGTAGAGACATGTAGGAGATGATACAGTGCATGTTTCCCCTTCGTGCATCTGAGAACATTTATAACACCTAGGTTTGGATCTGCACTGTGCTTTGACATGTCCAAACCTACAGCACTTGTTACACTGTATTTTGGGTAAGAGATAAGTCTCAACTGGAAGAGAGGTGAAGAAACAAAATACACGGGGTGGGAGTTTTTGGCTACTAAAGGTAAGGACAACAGACTGGGTAGGGATCCAAGTAGGGGAACCATCATTAACAGCTTTCCGGCTCAATCTCCTAGCTTTCATAACCTTACCGTATCCAGGGGGGACCTCTAGGTTAGATACAAATTCCTCCATAGACCAATCTACTGGAACATACCGGACGATGCCCATACGAGATACACTATATGATGGTATTAGTGCAATAAATCCAGCAGCTCCAAGGGCGGGATGGTCCAAGAAAGAATTTTTATGTTCTGCCAATTGAAACTCAATAGAGATTCGGTTTCTGCCAATTCTCTTGATACCACCGTCCATAATAATGTTTTTAATGTTGTTTTTGAATAAAAAGTGTCCAAATTGGATAGGACGAAGAACCGTTCCGCTATTGGTTTCAGATTCGGGTTTGGTGATATGGACAACAAATGGTGCAACATCATCTGTGGAGTATAACCTCTTATTGTTTTGAAATTCGGGGTTAGTTTAAGTCAATTGTATTGAGGGAGTCGCCAAAGATGGGTTAACCATTAACCTTTTAGTATGGTCGGAATCGGAGGGTTCATTAATGGGTCGCTTTCTATTGTGAGTTTTGTTACCTCCGCCAGGGTCCGGCGGGTCGGTATCCATTTTAAAATATAATTAAAACTAGACAACTACTATACTACGTACACCAAATAGTAAACAACACAAACAAATATATAAATAATTCTACTTAGGTGGGAATAGCCAAGAAATATATACAAAATTACTAAAACAAAAAACTAGAAAACGCTTGTAACTGACACTTACCAAAGAGCAAGTCCCTATTTTTTCAATCATGATCATCCAGTGTATATCGGAACAAGGCTATAGTTGACACTTGACAGCCCTTTGTTTGACAGCTTATTAAATGATAATAATATAATATTAATATATATAATAATTATAATATATAATCATAATCTTAAATTTCCAAGGCAGGCACAATTTTTTTCGAAAAGCGGATTTAGAAGTGATTAAGTGGAAGGTGTATATTTTTTATATCGGACATCAATATTTATAATTTGTTTTCGATTTTTTAAATATTTATATCTGGATTTCTATGGTTCTAGAATAAAGACCGTTTATAACTAAAGAATGTTATGCACAACATACGTTAACGTTTTAATATTTAAGATAAGTTATCATATGGCCAGGACGTGCGAGATAATCTGAAATATAATAAACGAAATCAAAATTAAAAATGAAAAGTTCAAATAATGAAATGAATGAAGGCGGTTTTGACAATGAATCTTTTATAATAGGTTTATCTCTTGCAATATCGTCTAGTTTGTTTATCGGGTCTAGTTTTATTATAAAAAAAGTCGCCTTGAAAAAAGTTACTTCCTTAGGGATTACAAGAGCAGCTGCTGGAGGATATGCATATTTAAAGCAGTGGATCTGGTGGTTAGGCCTTTTGACAAGTAATATGTATATCATAATTTGTTTAGTTTAATATATTTAAAAAAAACAACTGATTGAAATTTTCATTCCATTTTCAGTGGGTGTAGGAGAAGCAGCAAACCTATTGGCTTATGCATTCGCTCCAGCAGCACTAGTTACTCCTTTAGGTGCTCTGAGTGTGCTTGTTGCTGCAATACTTTCTTCAAGATTTCTACAGGAAAAACTTAATTTCATTGGAAAGGTAAAACATCCTCAAATTTATGTATCATTATAATATATTCAGTATAAATTAGTCCCATTATTGTTTCAGATTGGATGTTTCCTATGTGTAATTGGCTCCATCATTTTTGTTATACATTCCCCTAAAAATGAGGAGATACATAGTTTTTCAGAATTAACCAAGAAATTAACTGATTATGTTTTCTTGTCATATGTTTTAATTATTTTCATAATGACATTTATAGTTAAAACTGTTTTTGTTCCAAGATTTGGTAACACAAATGTAACTGTTTATTTGTTAATATGTTCAAGCGTAGGAAGTTTAACTGTAGTGTTTTGTAAAGGTGTAGCATTAGCTATTAAGGATACAATAAGTAGTGATGTGAATAATTTAACTAACTTCATGTTTTGGTTGCTTCTGTTTATGTCTATTTTATGTATAATAGTACAAATGAACTATTTAAATAAGGCACTCGATATATTTAATACTAGTGTTGTGACACCCATTTATTATGTTATGTTTACTATTTTAGTTATTATAGCATCAGGTATTTTATTCAGAGAGTGGGAGCACATGAAAACTGAAGATATTTTGGGTTGTATCTGTGGTTTCCTGATTTTAATGATAGCAGTATTTACTCTTAATGCATTTAAAGATTTTAAGATTGCTTTCAAAGACTTTAAGCTTAATTCAGAGCAGCAGTTTGGTACACACCATGATTTAAGAAGCTTGATATAATATTATGTGAGAAAAATTATGAGTTTGTTTTGTGTTGTTAATTTATTGTTTTTATAATATACAAGAGCTTGTAAGGATCTGTGTTCTGTGAATTTGAGATCAGTAACATTTAAAAAAACTAATAAAATATTAGTGTAACCTGTGAATATAAATATAGTATGATTATTATAAGAAAACTCAGTAATAAATACATAATTTTATATACCTGTTTATTCATTTCCACAGTAGTAACACATACTCGAATCAAAACTAAAATATATTAGCACTTCTTTTTATTTACATAAACATTATTATCTAAGAAAGTTTTATGTTTATTTTTATACATTCAATTATCACAAGTAGACAGTTACAGAATGGTAAATAAATGTTCTACAAATTGGACAAGTACGCTGATATCCATAAAGCCGCATACAACATTCAGTACAAAGACAAACATGGCGGCATGGCAAAGTCAACACACATTTCTGTCTCTCCTGGCATATAACACATAAAGCATCTGCAGAATTTGCTGGATCTTCATCATCATTTACTAAATGAACTTCATCGTTCCTTGGAATAATTTGTTGTCCACCACCAATCATTCGTGTTATCATTCTCACTTCAGAGTTTGTGAAATAATTATATATTACATAATATAAATATGTGGTTTTCCTTATTAAAGTCCAATATAGACTGATAATCTGGGAGTGTATAGTTTCTCTAAAATGTATACACAAACGTACAATTATGATTGCAGTAACTATTCCCATAAATGACTGTAGAGGGACGTCTGATAAAAAGTTGGTAATTCTTAACAAAGCCATATACCCGTCAACTGTATAGATAACTATTATATCCTTTATGTACTTTAAAACTAATTTTATTATATAAGGCAATTGTACAGGAACAAATGTAAGCACAAGCCATAGTGTATCACCAAAGAATACTATTGTTCTTTTTAAAATATTCAACACTTCTCCAATAATAAAAAAAGTTGTAGAAAATGACAATTTTATATTGCTTAGTATCATATTTATTTTAAAAGTCGTTTCATTACTGATTGTTGATATAATATTATATACATAACAACACTGATAATGAATTGCCTCATTTAAGTTATTCGCCAAGTTTGGCAGGTCTTCAGTGAAAATAGTAATATTATCTTCATAGACTATTTGAAAGAATAGTAAAATAGTTCTTGTTGTATTATATATAAAAGAACACACTATTGTTATTATTACCACTATCACTTGTCCAGTTGAAGATGCAAAGTTTATGATATTTTGTATAATTAAAACTAGAAAGTTGATAAACTTGGCTAAATAAGCAATCATTTCTAAGCTTCATTATAAAATTGCAGACAATTATTTTTAATACTATTCTTTGAATGTTTTTGTAACAGTGGTTGGGTCAAACAAATAAATGTTTAAAACTATCTACAGATTAAAATTTCTCTATATTACTCTTTGGGAGAATGGATGAAAATTCCAGTGTTGCCACCTTGATTTTTGAAAACGGGGTATCCGGGTATCGAAAAAGAGCTAGATTTTTTAAATTCTGTCTTAAAAAGTGGGGCCAAAAAGGGCTAAAAAAGAAATAATTTTGTTTCAAATAAAATTTCAATAATGAAGATGATTATAAATAGTAATTTAACAATATAACAATAATCAAAACGCAATAAAAAACCTGTAATATAATACTATGAAAAAATCACCAAATTTAATCTGTTATGAACCAGTTGTGGTTGCATTTTAAATTACTTGGTTTATACTGACATGGCAGTTTGTGTTTAGGGTTTTCACCGCTAAAACTACAGTTACCACCGTGAAAAAAAAATACTGACGGTTACTGGCAAATTTTATGCCACAAAGCGCTCAACATCTTTTATCAACTCAATAAGTATGGCAAGAGAGTTTTTTGTGTGATGTTTGAAAAGAGCTAGATTGCTCTCTTAGGGCTAAATAGGGAAATCTGGAGAAATCCAATCGTAAAAAGAGCTAGATCTAGCCCCAAAAGTGGCAACACTGGAAAATTCTATTGTAAAATAGACATGGGCATTTTCGGTTTTTAGATCAAACGGCTACATAGCCGATATTGAGTTTTCATATCGATATTGAAAACCGTTTTCATATTTTATTCCTTGATAGCCACACTTTCTGTTCAAGACTTGGAATATCCAATTGTTTTGCTATCATTGCGTAAACGAAAACCGAAACAAACGCAAACTGTTGAACACAAAGGTTGAAGCAGTTTAAATATAAACTATAAAATTTCTTATTCATTTATTAAAGCTCGGATTTTGAAAAAAGGTGCCGATCAGAAAATTACGTAGAAATAGTAATGAAATATTTGTAGATCTACATACTTTTTTTCTGAGTGAAATAAAGAGGATGAGGCAGACAAAACTATTATTTTCGGATATTTTTAGGTATTATATTCTCATAAATCTTCAAAAGAAAATATAATTATTTGATGTCAAATAATTGTAAATTATAAATATATAAAGAGTATTAAAAATATTATAGCATATTATTAATTAATTTTTGTAATTAATTTGTATGTTATTAGCATTTTTAGAATTTTCTAAAAACGATAGCCAAAAAGTACGTAAATGAAATTTTTTAATACAAATACCAATCTGAATTTTTATGATAATACCTTACAATATTATTTCGAGACATTCCGGATGTGTGTGGCCAGCCTTAAACCTATATAATCTATACTCCGTGACACTCCGTGATCTTAACGTTTAATAAATATTATTTTGTATGCAATATTAAATACTCTTTGGCAGGCAAGTGATAGAAAACGACTTCGCATTACTGTTAAATCTGAAACAAAAGAAAATCTTTGATTATACGGTTTCAGTAGAATAAGATAAGTATTTTTTAGACAAACCATGTAATCATTAATCATTTTATTAAAAGAAAAGGTTCTTTTCAAAGGTGTTATGGGAAATACCAGTCATGCAATACTTTTGTCTATTTATTGTTTTTATCGTCGTTCGTGAAAGTCAATCATCGATTTTCAATAAAACTGATCCAATTTCACTGCATAAATCAAATGCACCTGAACAAAAAGTATGGAACATAAAACTTGATATTTATTTCGCAAAAACGCTTCCTTCGGTCTTACAAAAATTACCCGGCACCGATACTCGCCTTAAATGTGAGGCAATAATGAATTTTACTAAAGTTGAAAAATTTACTAAAAACAAGGAGGGTGTAGAAACATCTTTAAAAGAATTTCCTCCGGATCATATTCAACAAACTTTAATGAAAAATGTTAAAGTTTATTGGCTGAAAGATAATAAAGTATTGTCAGATAATATCAGAACAAAAATTCTAACCAAAATTGATAAAACCAATGGTACTATTGGTACAAATCTTAAATTAAAAAATGTAACTATTGGTGATTCTGGAATTTATACTTGTGTTATAAAACAAAATTATGAGAAAAAACTATCAACAAGACTGATTATTGAGAAAGATATTGAAAATATTGATATTAACAATTTACCGAGTTTTCCAACAGGATCTCCAAGTACAATCAGTGATAATGATAATAATATGGTAGTATACATCAGAACAACTCCTAATTTAATATCTGAAGATATGACAGCAGAACTTGTGAATAACAAAACTAATAATTTTACTACTCTACAAAAGTTAGAGCCAATATGTCAAGAGTATGTAGGGAATGTCTGTAGTTCTCATTTAAAGGGGCAGTTTGTTTATATTCCTTTTGATACTTCCCAAAGTTCTCTTGAAAATAAACTTTTAAAAGCTTTTCAAGTTACCAAATATTCAAATGATATAAGTTCCAATTGTGAAAATTATGCCCTTCCTAGTCTATGTTATTCCACTTTTCCAATATGTCGAAATCCAATTATAACTAATGAAAACTTTTTTAAAGAAGCAAAAGAAATATTTAAAAAGTCCTTTGAAAGCTATAAAGAAACTAAAAACTCTGAAACACAAGATTCACCAAAAACAGTTAATGAACTAGCATCTGAATATGTTCAGGTACCCATGACTCTAAAAAATGTATCTGAAAATATATTTAATTATCGTTATAATTCTACAATACTACGACGTGTGTGTAAACAAGATTGTGAAATATTAGAAAATGAACTTTGTCAAACTGAATATGCTATTGCAAAAAGACATCCCCATATTGGACAACAGTTAACATTAGAAGAATGTCAGGATTTACCAGAGGATGACCCAGATTGTCTTAAAATAGGTATTGGTACTCTAATGGTTTCAGATGAGGAATGTTATTGGGAAAATGGAAGTGGATATTTAGGTAGAGTTAGTGTAGCAAGCTCTGGTATGCCATGCATTGAATGGTCTAAGCAGCTGTATCTAAAAGTTTCAGACTACCCTGAATTAGCTGGTAGGCATAGTTATTGTAGAAACCCTCGTGGCATAAAAACTCAGCCATGGTGCTTTGTAGATAATGATGGAAAAACAGACCAGTTATGTGATATTCCAAAATGTGCCCACAAAATCTGGATTTATATTGTTGTGATTTTCTTTCTTTTGTTGCTGCTAGTTGTTGGATTCATAGTTTGCCTCTTTTATCGACACAAAAATAAAGGAAATGCTGCTACAATTAGAGATATCAATCTTCCCAATGCTGATAAAAATATTTATGGTAATTCAAGATTAAATTCACCTATAGAAATGAATGAGTTATTAACAAATCAAAACAGTGGTAGTCAACCACATTTGACTACTTCAACACGTGGTAATGGTATCCTAAGGATTCCTCAATACTCATTATCACAGATCAAATTCTTGGAAGAGTTAGGTGAAGGAGCCTTTGGCAAAGTTTATAAGGGGGCATTAAAAAAGAATGGTGAAACTCAATATGTCGCTGTTAAAGCCTTAAAAGAAAATGCATCTGCTAAAACAAAAGCTGATTTTAGGAGGGAAATAGATTTAATATCAGAATTAACACATGAGAACATAGTTTGCATTGTAGGAGTAGCTCTCAGAGAGGAACCATTGTGTATGCTGTTTGAATTTATGGCCCGAGGTGACCTGCATGAGTTTTTAATGGGTCGTGCTCCACCTTCAGGCAAGGGCTTGCCTTCAATGAGATTACTAAACATAGCTCATAATATTGCATCTGGCATGCAATATCTTACCTCACATCATTATGTCCACAGAGATTTGGCAGCAAGAAACTGCCTTGTATCCGATGATTTCATAGTAAAAATATCTGATTTTGGACTGTCTAGAGATATTTATAGCTCAGATTATTATAGAGTGAGTAATTTTATAACATTTTTGCTATTCTAATTATTTAAGGGTGAAAATTTACCTATACAGATTTAATTTTATTTTTCAGGTTCAATCAAAAAGTCTCCTACCTGTAAGATGGATGCCTCCAGAATCAATACTTTATGGTAAATTTACCACAGAGAGTGATATTTGGTCATATGGAGTTGTATTATGGGAAATTTATAGTTATGGGTTGCAACCTTACTATGGGTAAGCATAACATAAATAAGTAGGTATACTATATTTTTTTAAAGTAGAGACAATTGAGTGATTGAGTTTGCAGTAGTATTGATAGATTTGAGTAAATACATTCTTGCATAACTTGTCAAAATTTTCAGCTGGTTTAAGGTAAAATTCTGTGCCTGTCTTTCTTTAAGTTCAACTTTCGTTATTTATAACATATATCGACGGTCCCTACATACATAAAGACATAAAAATGGCATGTTTTTTTATTGCACAATTGGATAGCGTTATGTAAGAATAGATTAAGTGACACTAGAGACAATTTGAGAAAATGAGCTTCAAAGACTTTAAACTTAAAATTGTCGTTGTTTGCTCACTATTTATATTATGTGTATGATATTTTCACTTTAGAGTAAGATGCGTATATAGTCTAGATCAGAGATGCACAGATTTATTAGGGTCAGGGGCCACTCGGATAGATTATGAGCTACAGGCGGGCCACAGGAATGAAGGTTTAAAAAATCACATTAAAATTTTTATAATTGTGACAAGTTTTTATTTTACGTATCTATCTAATTAGATTATTTCAATTAGATGCATGACATTGCATCGTACTAACAATTTTATGATATTTGGTTCCGGCCGCGAGTTCACATATCAGGGCGCGTGCAAAATCTTAGTTTTGTTGTATTCCATCAGGTGGCTGGCGGGCCGCATGTAGGTCTGTAGTGGGCCGCATATGGCCCGCTAGATTAATTAAGAAAATGTTAGAGTGCAGAATGTACTTTAAGTGATAAGTGATAAGCAATGACGATATTGCTTGGACATCTCGATAGCAGTAAAGTTTTTTTCCATAATGAAAGTTGGGGTTTCAAAATGGTCACAAGTTTTAGCTAATATTATTTCCCGTTTTTCCATAGCTCGTGCCTCTTCTGCTTCTTTATGATGCTTCTCTTTTTCCTTTTCAAACCTAAATTTAACTTCTTGTGAAGTGGTGTCTCTTATACTATTACTGCTAGTAAATCACACTTATTACATGTGTCTTTCTGTGGTTTCTTCCTTTGTAGGTTAAATTTGGTATGAAATATTTGGAACCAAAATTGGTGTCTAATTCTTATTCAAGCAAACGAAAGGTAGGTAGATAGTAATATGCACTTACGAATTAGCTGCTATTTTAGGCGGTTAGTTCCATATTGCATTTTTAATAAATTTAACGGATTATCTACAACTTTTTTGGATATAATTCTTTTATGCATTTTGAAATCCTGTTTGTGTGTTTTGTAACCAAAGATATTTGAAATAAGGAGATATGCCCTAAACACGAAATAACTCCGGTACCGCTGTCGCCACTTTTGAAGATGTGGGCGTTTTCATTACCGGCACAACTAGCGTTCTAATCCTCTGATTGGTTCGCACACTACGAAAAACTATTGTACGAATACATTCGTACACGTAAAAATAACAGCGTCGGTGAACGTCAGGGATGTGACATCGCATTTATCGATAAAATCATGCGATGAGAATGTTATTCATTTTTAACCAATATTACCTGTGTAAACGCATATAAAATACAATTAAGAATAGTGATGTGCTATATTTTTGTATTTTTAATTCTATTATGGTATCCTGAAAACTATTAAAATAATAAAAACGAAATGAACAGAAAATTGTTTATTAAAAATAAAAAATGTGTTGCACAAAATGAAAAAACCTTACTAAATCCTGGTTATCATGATTATCTTGAACCTTTTCGTGAATAATATGTTTTTGAGTTGGATCATCTAATAGCTCGTCAGACAATTTTGTACGGTCAGGTAACTTCGAATCACTCAATTCTTGTGGTACCTAATGGAACAAAACACACAAATTTCCTCGTCGCGATGTCTTATTTTTATATTATGTCGATGTCTTATTATAAAGATTAAGCGCTACTTACATTGCACTTATCAGAACATCCCGGCTTTAAATTTTCGATTGAAGCCTGAAAATTTTAATACATATAAATGGCCCTAAAACACGAATTATATCAATAATAAGTAATTTACGTAAATTTGGATATCCCTAACACTGCTTCGTTTGATTTCCGATCAACTTACTTTGTAAACTAAGCGTATTTTAATTGTTGGAACAGCCCATGGAAAAAGTCTTCGTGACTTTTTTGTCTCCTGAAAATCACTATTTTTAAAATGTTCCGAACAAACCGTGCTTGTTTTTGTAGGTAACCAACTATCTGGTCTTCCTGCAGCGGATATCCATTTTTCTTTTATGTTGGGATCAGAAGGGTAGCTAAAAACAACAAAGTTTTGCGTATAACATATCATAATTTGATTTCAGAGTAAGCGTCTTAAAAAGTCTGATATTGTAATATTAAATATAAAAACTGGCAAAGTGCTTTCAATCTATTGAGTTTTTGTATTACAGTGATGGGCGCGCATCGTAAAATTCACTCTCATAATTTTTTTATAACGCACCTAAAGAAATATAACTTAAAAAACTATTTGCTATATTTTTTCAAAATTTTGGTCCTAGTAAATTTAAAGATAAAAGGGGTGGATAGTAAATTTTCGACTGTTTTGATATTATATAAATCTATTATGTGTAATGTACCTATGTGTGACAAAGAAAATTCCTAAAATAATAGTTCAGTGACCGTCAGTCAATTTAATTTGAACATTTCATGGAAACATCTTACATAGTATATCTTTTGAATTTTAATGTTCATCATGCAAATAACTATATTGTTATTTAAAAAGAAAATTTAATTAAAACCGCCTGTAATAACATCGATAAATTATCGATATTGCATGCATACCGTCACTGCCCTACGCTACGCACTCGAAGCTACGTAAGGGGAATTTTACGAGGTAAATTACAAAGCTTTAAAAATACATTAATAATAGAAACACTACTTTAAAATAGCACTTACCGGTGGTAAGTTATTCCACATGTCTTGTAGTTTTGTTTATTATTCCGTTTTTACAAATAAATACGCTACAGACCGGCATTTCGAAAAAAAAAACGGAGCTCTTGCGTGAACAACGGTTGCCGCGCAAATGAATCAGCGCTAAGAGCGGTGCGCGCCTGTATAATCAATTTGATTATATCGAGGCGACACGAACCACGCCCCCATGCCATATCTCCTTCTTTCTGTTATCTATGTTTGTAACAGTAACTTTGGCGCGTAATTCTTTATTACGTAACGATTGTGTGCACAAGTTCTAACTAATTTTTTCATGTTGATTCACCCCTTATTATAAGGTACTAGGAGTGATATTTAAACACAAAAATAAGTGAATACATAGTTTATTAAGTCTGTAATCGATCTGCATTCAAAACTCATTTTTTTCAATTTTGTCGCTTAATTCGTTCTTACATAACGTTATCCAATTGGCTTTAGATCAGTGTTTCCCAACGTGGGGCCCACGCCCCACTGGGGGGCAATTTGATAGTTAAGGGGGGCAATTTAAAAATGGATTCGACACGACTTTAACTCTTTCGCTTTGGATTATTTAAATGCAATGCTATACCTTGTCCAACCGTTTATTATCTTTTTGACAGCTTACGTCTATAAATTTCAGTTTTTTTTTTTTTTTTGAAATTTAGCTTACGATGTTTTGATAACAATTTCATAGTGATTTCTTCCTAAAACTTATCATTTATATTTCTTAAGGGAACAAAACAATTTTAAAGGTTAAAAATTATGCATGGGGACATAAAAAAATTAGAAATGTTCAGGGGCGTGCGCTCCTTGTAGGCAGAAATGCAGTGCTTTACTTGCCATTTACAGATATTTTAATAAAACTTTCGTATGTTTTAGATGACTTTAATTAATAATAAATAAATGAATAAACAAAATATAATAACTTTAAAACGCCTAATATTTTATAAATAGCAAGCACACAAACATTATGTTTGCTATGCGTTTGGCAACAAGCAAGCGGCGCTGTAAAATAATGTACCTAATCAACCAAGTCATGCCGTCGCGTCCCGCAGGAGATTTGTTCGCATGTGTGTAGTAATTTTGGTGTCCGTGCACAGTTCGCAAACGTACACACCCATGAAAATTGAAAGATTCGAAAGCAGCGACTCCTGCGGCAGGCTACGGAAGTTCGGCTGTTGTCGTGCGTAATCGGAAATGTTCATTGCCTATAATCCGAGTAATGTAGGTAATGTTTTGTATTTCGCGGGGGCCATTTGCTATTTTCATGTCACAACCATTGTTTACTATTTTATTTGCGCCAGTATATGTATTTATAGTTTTCTTAGAAGATTTTTCATTTTAACATTTGAAAGTGTGTACATTTAACATTTTATTACTGAGTTTCTGTAATAATTGTAGTGATTTGCTTTTACTAGTGCGTTTGTTGATTTTTTTTTAATGTTATTTGATTGTGAGGTTTGTGTTGATAATGTGTGTTTATTAAAAAATAAAAATAACAAATTTTCACAATTGTCATTCAGTGAAAATATTCAAATTGTGTCTAAAGGTAGGTGTGTTACCTGAGTTACAACAATTAAACCAGCAAAAAGGGAATGTAACTCGAAAGTTTCATGTTAAAAGTTATGAAACGTATTATTGGCTGTGTGGTTGTGTACACACGATTAAATTATATTGTTTTCATATATTATTTTGTAAAAAAATAAACCTCAAAAAATTAAAATTAAATTGTATTAAATAATTGGCTACACTATAGTCTCTAGTCGGAACACAGCCGGAGCGTGGATTCTCGGCACAAGGAAGTTTCTGGTCGTAAAAAAAAAAAAACTATGTGCGCTGGGATTAACTTTGAACGGTCCGCGACGCGTGGGGGAATTTCAGTCAGGAAGCTTCTACTGGCTTGGGGAGAAACCGGAGGTGTCCCGCGGCTCCCGGCGATCCAAGGTAGGACCAACAGCCACAGAGGTCAGTTGAAGTCGACGGCAGAATTGTTGCCCCTGGGTTCTCAGACCGTACGGAGGACGTGCAGCTCGTTCTATTCAGTCCGTACGGTGGACATGCAGCTCGTACTATTCAGATCGTACCGTGGACATGCAGCTCGTACTATTCAGTCCGTACGGTGGACCCCCAGTTTCCTGGAACGCGTCGAAAAGACACTTGTAGCGCGAAAGATCCGATACCCAGGCACTAGGCGAGACAAGTAGTGGGCGTCGGCATCTTTCGCGAACCAATTAAAAATTATACAGAATGGAGTGGCGATATTTAGGTCCAATTGAAATACAGTTAAAAGAAAAAATAAATAAATATATAATTACCCAACCCAGAATCAGACCCCAACTGTTTATATGCCGGACTATCACCATTCCACTACGCTATGAGGTACAAGAGAAAAGAATTACATTTTAACTTAATTGAAATCCAGGTAGTTACAAAGAAATATCGAGTAAAACAATGACTATGTGTTTATATTACATTATTTTAAGTAATACGAGGAAGTATAGATTATGGATGATGATTCGAGCTATTACACAATTGGCTTTAAAACTTAAACGAAATTAAGATATGTGTTAATGCAAACATTTTAATTACATACTAGGAGTTTATATTTTATAATTCAAATGTACAAACTTGTATACAATTTTCCGGTGGCAATATTTAATAAATTAAAACTACAAAAACTAAAAGCTTATTACTTTCAAGTATGTATTGAAATTTATCGTTTATAGAATTTGAATAAAGTAAATATTTTAGAAAAATAGTTCTTATTAAGATACACACAAGCCACCGATGTTAAAAACACTCGCGTGAAATACTCAGTGGGAATTAAGTATCGAGGTGAAACATATTTAAAATTTATCGAAATGATTAAATAGATAAGGTCATACTTTACCAATTTTATAATAACCCACTGTCACATTTCGTTACGTTGTTAATCACTATTAAGAAATATATAGCCACAGCAATTTTTACATTAATAAAAGATTGAAGAAATCACTTGTTGAATAATAATCGAATTAATCCAGACACGAAAAATTAGTTAACAGCAACAAAAGCTATTGGAATTAATTATATAAAACTTACCAAGGTGGTTGAAAACGATGCAATCCGCTTTTAATTTTTCTTTTTGTTTTATCTTAGAATACACTGATTTTATTATTTTTTCTACGAATGAGAACAAACAATCACATACAGTTGTCGTGCGAACTCACTGGCGTTGATAATTTCCTCTTCTACCCGCGTGAATTCGTTTTTATATTTTTCTATCGGGACGGCCTACTTCCTTCCGGAGGCGACAATGCGCACCCCCAGATTTCCAGAAATTTCGAATGAAACGAGATGGGGATATGGAAAGAACGGCTAAATCGACGCAAGACACGCCCCAACTATTGTCTATTATTCTAGAAATTTCCTGCGGTATTGAGACAGCAATACTCGAACCGAGCGAAATGGAATCATTCACAGATGTTCTAGAAAAATTTTGATTTCCGGTATCAACGAATTACCCAAAGAGTAATATAAGCAGTAGTAGGGGTGTTCATCAGAAAAAATTATCGATAATTTGATTATCGATAATTATCGTATTGAGTTATCGATAGTTATCGATAATTATCGAATGAACAGTTATCGATAATTATCGGATAAAAAATTATCGGTAGTGGCGAAAGTTATCGATAATTATCGGCTAAAAATTATCGATAGTTCACGAAAGTTATCGATAATTATCGGCACAATGTTTGGACGACGAAAAAAAAAAAAAAAAAAAAAAGGTCATCCGGCGTCCCGTATTGATATAATCCTCCGTTCCCTATCAGTATACCTAAAAAAAAAAACGTCGTCCGCCGTCCCGTATTCGTATAATCCTCCGTTCCCTATCGTTAATTATCGAATCAAAATTATCGAATAACACTTATCGATATATATATATATATATATATATATATATATATTTTAACTAACTTTGTTACACCGTAACACTGTATAGATATTTTTTTATATATTATTTATTTAATGTCATTTACAAATCGTATATGAGAACAAGTATTATATTTACAATTGATAGGGTGTCGTAGATGCAGACATCTATACTTATCGTTTTGTACGGTGTTTTAAAATGCGCGCCACACGGTGCGAACGCGGTCTTGTCTGACGAGTCGATGCTGGTTTGCGTGGTGAAATATTTATGTTTTTAGATTTAGTGGCGTGTTTTTAGTTATAATTCTACGTTTTCATAAAACATTTAAATTCTATTTTATAAACTGTTTTCTTCTTTCCCGCGTATAAATAGGTATGATAGACATGTCTGAGTTTAATTTCAGCGTAGAAACAGTCTTCTATCAGTTTTTCTAAGAAAACATAAAAAAATAAAATATGTATAAATAACATTATGAAGTTCCTAAAGCTAATAAAACATTATAGAAAAAATATATTTATAATTGTACATAGAATAATTTCTAGAGCGGTTGGAACATAAATAATGCTCTCCTGTAAACCTCGGTTTTTGACATGTCTTTATGTATGACCGTCGATATTTTTCCAAGCCAAAACCAGAAAAAACCTGAGGTTTATATAAAATAATCTTGCATTTTACAATGATGTTATAGATACAGTAATCAAGAGGTTATATCAATGGTGCGTGCTGGTGAGCTGCTTGCTGCACCATCAGGATGCCCAACAGCCATGTATGCTTTGATGATGGAATGCTGGAAACACACACCCCAGAGGAGGCCCAATTTTGAAGAAATTGTCTTTAGGTAATAAATAAAATATAGAAATCATAGATTTAGATTTGTTATATTAATTTTATAATCAAAAAGAATATATATATATTTCTACTTTATTCTATTATATATAAATTTTAATAATGTATGTTATCACCTCCGGCACTGACTCTCTCTGTCTTCGTTTTACTCTTGTCATAGCGGTCGTGGTCATCACTTCCCAGTAGTGACACGCTTGAGGATCCGTCTCCTTTCCTCCCTACAGCTGCTTTTCCGTCCAACGCATAGGCGATCTGCCGCGAGGTCTGATGCCTTATACTTTTCCTTGGACGACTAGAGGTTCGATGGAGACATTGTCACGTCTAGTCACGTGACCAAAGAAAGTGAGAATCCGAGACTGTACGATGGAAGATAGAGGCTGCTTGATGCAGAGTTCCTTTGAAATGGACTTCTTGGTCCGGAATTGATTCCAGGACACACTCAATATTCTTCTCCAGCACCACATCTCGAGAACATCTATTTTCTTCTTCTCACTCTCTCTCAAGGTCCACGTCTCCGAAGCGTAGAGGAATATGGAGAATACCAGCGCTCTAACTAGCCTTATGATTCCTCCATATTTTTTGCAGCTTATTCATGGCTGATCTGGATTTAATTTCGTCTAAACTGTCTCCGTTGTTCGAGATCAATGCTCCTAAATATACATATGATTGCACCACTTTACAGTTCCCTATTTGTGTCACTTCTGGCGAGTTGTTGTTAATTCGGTCGACAATCATAACTTTAGTCTTGCTGCGGTTGATCTTGACGCCGAATTCAAGACTTACGGATTCCATCTTTTGGAGGAGTTCTTCCATATGGCAGATGCTAGTAGCGAATAGGGTGGTGTCATCCGCATAACGTAAGTTGGAGATTTTTAAGCCTCCAATTGTTGATCCATCTGTCCAGTCCTCAAGAGTCAGTCTCATTATCATTTTTTAATTAGCCTTGGAAGTTTAACTGAGGTATATTGTCACTTATTTAATTAAAAATCTATCGGACTTTATTGCGTTTATTTAAAACTTTGCACTTTAAATGCCTTCAGTGGATTTTAGGACAGGGTTATGTGCCTTTGTTTAGGTATTGTAGTCACTAAAGCAGCCACATATCAACATGAATCATAATGTGTCAGAAATTCAGGTGCAGGGGGTAATGCAGTGGTGAATTCTTAACAAATCACTGGTACCGAACAAGTTCCCCGAAACTGATTTGTAATACTGTCGATGTTGTCGTAGTTTATGCGTGTAGATACTAGTTTCATGAAAGTGTTTTTTTTTTTTTTTTTTTTTTTTTTTTTAATAAAACCTCCGTGAGTTTGATTCGGAGTCCTTATTTACAACTAGCGGCCCGCCCCGGCTTCGCACGTGTATTTAACTAAAATTTTAAAAATTATAAATTTATATTTTTTATCATCTACATGCGCCATCTATCGTATAATGAAAGCATATCGTTTTTATTTTTAGTGACATTTAACATAATAGTACTTATATTAATTGAAAATGATGTTTATCTAAAATATTAAAACGATTTCTATTCCTATCCGACATATTTAGTAAACTTTTAAGTTTAACAAAATAATAACTCAAAAGTAAGTTTTGTGAGTTTTTAAGATTCCTTAGACCAGATGGCGTTGGCGGCGTAGGTACCTATTTCTATTTTCTTAAATATTTATTTTTAAATTTAATTACAATGAAACAAAAACTAAATTATACTGTGAGTTATGAATAATTTTTATGTATTAAAGTTATTTACATTGGTTTTGTACTTTTTACGTGATACGTGCACGACCAAAAACGATAAGAGATGGCGCTGATACAAAAAAATACGCGCTATTGAAATTTCTTCTTGATGATATATAGTGTATTAATAAAACGGAGGTTTTAACAGATTTGTTATTTGTATAGATTTATATAATTAGAAAATCTAGTTCTCTTTGTCAATCTATTCACGCTTTTATTCAACCAATCATTCTGCATACCTTAATCATCTTCCAACATACACATTCATTCAGTGGATATTTTACCCAGCAAAACAATAATCTACTATTATTTAAATCTAGAACAATAACACCAGGATAAAAGGAACAGATAGGGTATTGGGGAAAATAAGGGAGAGGGGGAGAGGGGAGTGGTTTTCTTTATTACAAAATTTGTCGTCTTTTAAATAGTCTTAAAGCTATTACAATTTTTTCAATCTTAATTACATACTATGACATCTTTTTACAAATTTTTTATCTCTTACAAAAGATTCTCTTATCCAAGCTTTTATAACTAATTTTACAATTTGTTGCTTAGAGTTTAGACACTAATATTCTTAAATCTAAGAAGTACAATCTTACAAATTGAAACCCACTGACCTTATTAAGATATAAATCAAATTATTTACTAATAACGATTTTTAGACTATTTCTATATAACAATATTATACAAAAATAGCAAAAACTTAACACTATATACTCTATATCTTAACACTATTTCCATGTTACTATTTATATCTACAATAACTATATAGTTTGTTTAATTCTTGTTACTTTTACTTACTAACCTACATATTTTGCTGCAAAACTGCAGGAACAGATCTCTGCTATCATCGCAATTCACAATTTGCGACAATACACTCTTGTCCGACAATACAATCCAACATCGATTTGACACTCCAGATTGTACCTCTCCGGGCCATATATAGGGCAGTCCAGGAGGAAGTGGAGCACAGACTCAGAGCACCCAGGGTCGCAGACGCACGATGGACTCTCCGGATACTCGGAGAATCCGCCATGCTCCGTCTACACCTGGGTGACAAATCTGTACCTTTATTTTACCTACGATCCTGTGTGCGGCTATCGCATCAGGTAAGAAGACCCTGGTGACGTCTGCCATTTCGCCGTCACGATATCGCTGGTTCCATTCATCAAGCGATTGCATGCGAATGCTTCGCCTTATGTATGAAACTGGGCAGCTGCCATAGTCAAAAGCGCGTTTTAACTTCAGCACAGCTTCCTTGGCCAGATAGTCAGCACGCTCGTTCCCTTCTAGTCCTGCGTGAGCTTTGATCCAGAACAAACTTATATGTTTGTCCTGGAGCAGAGCCCTTCGCAGATGTCCCTGCGCCTCGACGACCAGCGGATGGAGGGCTTTCGGATTTTTAAGCGTGAGCAGTGCCAACGAGGAGTCGGAGTATATGCCAAATGATCATATATGCCAATGAATACGGCATATTGCCAAGAGTTCCGCCTGGTATACCGTACAGTAAGACGGTAAAGCAAGCTTGAGGGTTTTGGTTTCGGCAGCGCCGGTCCATACGGACAATGCTGCCCCCACCTTGCCCTCAATCTTGCTGCCGTCCGTATAGATATTATAATCGTTGTCGCTGTTTGCGGCGAATTGTTCTTAGTCCACCAGGCACTTGGAACTTCAGATCGATATGAAAGGCGGGGTGCGGAGATCGCTCCACCTCCTCAGCTCGCATCCCCCATCATCCGCTGGGGCACCCCTCTGCTCGCCTCGTATAAAGTCGCGGCTTCGCGTACGCGCAAGTACAGAGGAAGCATCTCAGCGAGCAACAGTGCCGATTTCAAGGAGGTAGTACAGTATGCCCTGTATAGCTTCAGTGTGATATTCCGCTAGACCATGTTCAGCCGCTTGCGAATACCGATCTTGTCCACGGCCGGCGAACAAACGGCAGCCGCATACAAGATCACAGGCTCAACCATCGCTCTGTAAATAGTGCGGATGACTTCAGGATGGAGACCCCAGCTGACCTTAGCTGCTAGAGCCAGCTGGTGGTAAAAGGCGACCGCGCGCTTGCAGACGTTTGTGACGTTCCTGAAAGTGTTTGATAGAGTTCTTTATAGAACTATGTGCAGTTGATTGAGGTCCGGGAGCCGAGCTTACCCGACACTGTTCAAAATCAAAAATTTCTTTATTCTACTAGGCGTCAAAAGCACTTTTGAATTGTGATTTTACATATTAAATATTTTTATATTTCATTAATTATAGTTATAATAATAAATACTGTAATATCAAGGTACAACCAATTCGGAATTTAGATTCTGCCGAAAAGAATCAGCAAGAAACTCAACTCGATAGTCCCAGTTGAGGACTCCATTCTCGAAGTTGTTGACGAGTACATCTAATTGGAACAAAAGGTCGAGCTTTAAGAAAGAGGTCAATCGTCGAATTTGGTTAGGATGGCCAGCGTTTAATGGATGGATGGCAAAGTTAAGATACGAAAAAGATAACGAAGGTCCATGTGTCCATCTGCATGAAGTGATGCAAGCAATATTTAGCATAATATTATCCAACCGCTTACTGCAGTATTCTTTTTTTTTTATTCAACATACACAGACGGTTATAATGCAGTATTCTATTTTTTATTTCAACATACACAAAAGGTCATCATGCAGTATTCTTTTTTTTATTTCAACATACACAGACGGTCATCATGCAGTATTCTTTTTATCATGTCAGATGGGAAGATTCGTGGAACTTACTCGTTTTCGTTACTTACAAGCGGTCTTCTGTCGCATTTTTAAATAGGTTAAACGATGTATGTCATTATTCAGATTGCAGGAATGGATTCAAATGGGTGGGTGTCCAGACGCTGCACTATCGGAGTCGGGCAGCTGCGGGCACAGGCCCACGACATCCAACAGAGAGTTACAAGAGCGAGTTCCTCTTCTACAGCCGCATTGTTCCTCCTCCAACGGCTCCCTAGCTACTGGCAGCCTAAAAAAATTTAGTGCAGCCGGTTCCGGTTCCAAGGTAACTGATGATAACTTTTCCACACGAAGCGAAGTACCACCCCTCGCACCCAAGACCAAGAAGTACAGTTCAGGGTCACTCATCGATACGGATAAAATTGGTACTAAGGACACCGTTGTTAGAATACCTAATAATCATCATGGCAATGAAATATAGCCCACACATATAATATAATAATAAGCATTTGTTAAGCTTAAAGTTTGCTCTACATACTCGGTGAGTTTAAATATAGCTCTAAGTAAATTATTAGCACTAATAGAATAAGTATGTTCTTAATAGTTATTGTTGGCTATGCACACTCCGCCTTATTATTTATGAAAGACAACACACTTTATTTATTAGCAGAAGTATTAGTATTTATTTTATAAATTAGCTCAAGAGTGATTTTAATAGCTCAGAATAAATATTTGGAAAATTGTACATATTTGTTAAGTCTTAGAAAGAAAAAATAAAATTAAAATCAATACATTTTTTTTTTTAAATTGATAAAAAGGCTCTTCGTAAGAAGTGTTACAGTATAGATGAAATAATGATATAGAATTGATCAGTAGCAGATATGGTAAACACAGACAATAATTTGTTATTTTGTCAAAAATTTTCGTTCGAAACAGGTTTTTCACAGAAGAATTGCTTGATTTAGTTTCCACATTCCGCGTTCCTTACTTCTTTATTGATATTTCAACGTATTTTAGCACGTGATACTGTGTATACATGCTTTTTTAAAATAAATATCAGCATAAATTATAGTGACACGACAATCAACGA
This sequence comes from Euphydryas editha, assembly GCA_036937285.1. Classification (NCBI taxonomy): domain Eukaryota; kingdom Metazoa; phylum Arthropoda; class Insecta; order Lepidoptera; family Nymphalidae; genus Euphydryas; species Euphydryas editha. Next base: position 8,948,234 of record JAUPFZ010000011.1, read on the forward strand.
GTGATCAAACGATATTATTGAAGTACCAATACTTTTACTAAATACAGACAGCATTACAAGTAAAATATCGATACCTACTCTGAATCGATTGTAAAGTATCATTAATATACTCGAATCGATTGATTTTGTTTAGGTATAAAATGTATCTCTCACTCTCGCTATTACATAATTTTACTATAATAACGCGTCTTGAATATTTTATAGTTGATATTAAACTAAGGAGCTGCGAACTGTTATGCGTAAGAATAATGTCACTAATATGTTATTGAATACAAATCCATTAATTAGGCAGATTGTAAATTAATTGAAACTTTAATACTAAAAATTTTAAAATAAATTATTTAATCATCGTTTTTTTAATATTAAAACTATAGTTTGAGACACAAAAGCTGAGTCTAAGTTAAATATAAACATTTACAAGGCAAATAAATATTTGGTATGATACTCATCATACCAAGATTTTTTTTTAATTTCATTTTTTGGATTTAGCTTTTATGTCACGCTCATTGATCTGTTAGATCAATGGTCACGCTATATTGACTATATTTGTTAATTTTGTTTTGGTAAATTCAATGCTTCAAATACAAATGTATATTTTTAACTATTTAATCATGCCTAAATTATGCGGTTAATAATTAAATATAATGTATTCTTATAACTTTAAAACAGTATCGGTATACTTTTATGGAATAACTTTTTATTTTGATATTATATTTTAATATGATATCAGTAAATACAAAAATATTAAAATATTCTGTAATTTTGCGTAAATATCAATAGTAAATAAAATTTAAGTTACATATTCATATTAATATTTCATAGTCACAGCTACAAAATTTGTATAAAGAAATGGACGATTTTTTATTGAGTTACAATTGGAATATTTCATGCTTTAAGAATTTTATGAAATATTAATTAAAAGCCTACTGGTTATAACATATCCAACCTACGATCATAACAATAATCATTTAAAGTATATGCCTTCTTTCAAGTTATTTATTATGAGCACCATGTTAGTATTTAGTAGTATTTTGAAGTTTTTATTTTTATATCCTATTGATATTGTTAATTATAGTAACTACAAAACGATACATATGTAAATTCCTACTAGAAATCGACACTGCCAATCTTAATCGTAACGATTGTTTTCTAAAGAAATAGGTATTTGATTTAATATATATTTATTATAAGTTGAAATGTTTATATATAATACTAGTACCTCTAGTTAAATGACACCCATGATTTACAATTTTCTTTAACCTACAGTAAAAGCTCCATATTCGTAGTGTGTCCATAAATATGTATACTGCTAAATTGCGCGAATTAGTGAACCATCGAAATGGTTGTAATTTGTATGAAATTATAGAAGGTATGATCCGATTTATCGATATGTATATATAAAAAATCTATTTATAAGAGATTTAACAAGAATTCAGCCTTAAAGAACTAGGTTTCGGTAAAACCTTCCATCTGTACGACAAGAAAACTATTGACGCTATAAAGGTACGCTAAGCACAAAATATATGTTTATTACCAGGTGATCAATGGACCAATAAAGGGACTTCGTTTCTGAGTACGTTTACCATAATGATAATGCAGCTTTCATTTTATAAATTGGTCAAAAACAATTTCTTGCTGTTAAAGGTATAGAAATAAATGTTTTCTTTTTTTTCTTGGATTTCCTGATGAACCTTACAATTGAATCATTAGGATTGCAGGCGCGTAATATGCGTAATACTAAGAACTAGTCAATAATTAAATATGTAAGCTACTTTTCATTCAATTAAAACTCCCCTTCCCTTAGATGATACTTAGCAAGGTTTGTTTGCAGTTGACGTGAGATTTTCGTTTATACCTCAAAATTCAAATGAGATCTCCCCGCCCCCATTTTGAGCTCACGTAATTAATGCCTGCCTCCTTTACATTAATCCATTTTTTTTTCTTGACTTGACATTAATGGTAGCACTTTTTTATAACGGTCGCCTCGGCTCGCGAATAACGAAATTATTAACGTTAAATACAATAATTATGCTGCAATCTTATTTTAACCCATGAACAGTAATGAAAACACTAATAAGATAACCCTGAGGAGCTTTCATTGTACGTTAAAGATTATGTACATGTAAATATTTATTGAATCCTATAAAATGAAGAATCGGAAGAGTTAATACAGAATGTTCACCCCCAACGGGTGTAGGTACATCTTATATTTGAGATGTCAAACTATTCCGATTACAGATATTAGTCGTCAGTATAAAGGTGTTCGATATTTTTCTGCTCTAGTTGTTCGTACTATAATCCAAATACTTATGGTATTTTGAAATTTGTCATGTCATTCGTATTTAAGCTATGAAACATACCTGTGCAGGCTATAATTTTAAGACATTCAATTCGATTAATCTTTGTATGGTTTTAAGTTTGAAGACACATTTGTATATAATATCACTATATCTATTATTTATAGACGGTATAATACATTTTTGGGTATTTTATCGTGGGATTAAGTGAACGAGATAAACTCTGCGAAAATAATTTGAGGCCGTTTGTCTTTTTGAAACATTCCATTCCATGATAGATTAGTAAATGCGCAGATGTGTTGGATCCTTAACTATTAATGCGTTTCCATTTATTTAAATCGTTTCAATTTGTTATATATTTACTTGAGAATTCTCTTTCGAGCAATATTTATTCTATTTTAGTATTTTATAGTACACAATTTTCGTACTTGCCAAAGACTTTTTTGTATGTGATATGTTTATTTACTTTTGTACTTAGAATGTAAACTGTATTTCTACATTAAATAATTTAGGTATATAAATAAAACAATTGTTTTTATTTAGCTATTATTTTTTACGTACATTCGAAGATCCTACATAAAGTGTAAAATATCCTTAAAAAGAGATCCTAAAATGCGTGGTTTATTTTAATCTGTACACTAAACTTAAAAATACAGTCCATTCATAGTTATTTTACCTCTGACAGAAGTCATGATATGTTTTCTTTATGTTGGCGTTACTGTCGAGTCGTCCTGTGAAGCTCCTAGCGGTTTTCTATAATATTTGTGATATTTTATCTGTTATTGTTGTAGGCAAGAAGAATGGATATACAGGAGAGCGAACGGCAGACGTAGTTCTATACGAATTTTCACGGTACTTATGTACACAAAAATAAACAAAGATCATAGTTCTCTTTTTTGCCACTGGGTGCGCGAGTATTCGTGAGGTACCGATGCTATTATTATATTACTTATTATAATATGTGTAATTAAATATAGGTAGTAGTTCTCTAGAACAGTTTTATTTTAGTTGCATATTTAATAAATATAATTTTATGATATTTTGGAAGATGAAATAAAACAAAACGAATTCAGAAATTTTATTAAAATACATTGTTTTTTATTTTTGTACTAATAGTAATTTTATCTAGAATTCTCTGAATCATCTGATTTCTTGAACAGAAGTATTAATATTTCTTCTCTATAAAAGATAGTAGCGCCTGATAATTGATGCTATGCTAATTATGTGAATTGTCTGCGAGGCTTCTTATGATATATTTTATAGCTGAAAAATATATGAAAATAACAATAAATTTTATTATTCTAAATAATGTTATTTTGAAAAAATTAAATTTTTCACCGACTACTATTATCATAATTTATCAAATATTTAATTAAAATAACTTTATATAATATAAAATAATTTTTTTTAAACAAATATACTTAATCTTATAACATTACATTATATTTTTAATGTTTATTTAATAATTTAAAAATTACGTACCTGTTATTAAACTAAAAGTTTAACCTTTAATTTAATCTCCAAGAGTATTTTATGTTGGTGATGACTCAAAGTTATTAATAACAAGTTACTACAAAGTTTAAAGAAAAAAACAATATAAATAATTGAAAAAATCTTATGACATATATATATATATATATATATATATATATATATATATATATATATATATATATATATATATATATATGACAAATATCTTTAAAATGGTGGCCTGGCGGAATGTTTTTGTCTCACTTTTTTTTTCTCATAATTATGTTAGAGAGACGAAATTTATAAATTACATTATTTTACTATTTAAATCAATAATCGCACACCTATAGCAACCAATAGAAAGGTTAAAAATGAACTAATAACTCAATTTTCAAAATTCAGAGCTGTCAATAGCAACAAGCCTTCCCGCGTAAATTACAACTTCGATCCTAGCGGACTCTAGCGGCAAAATAATTATCTACTACCTAAATTGATGCCATTCTTTTAACATTACTTTCGCACTCCTTATATATCCATTCTTCGTGGTTGTAGGTGTCATGTTTATGGTTATTTTTTGTTAATTTTGTTTTGGTAAATTCAATGCTTCAATGAACTAATAACTCAATTTTCAAAATTCAGAGCTGTCAATAGCAACAAGCCTTCCCGCGTAAATTACAACTTCGATCCTAGCGGACTCTAGCGGCAAAATAATTATCTACTACCTAAATTGATGCCATTCTTTTAACATTACGTTCGCACTCCTTATATATCCATTCTTCGTGGTTGTAGGTGTCATGTTTATGGTTATTTTGTATATAGTCTATGGGGGGTCTTGTCATGGAATAAGTCTTTTTCAAGAAATTTATATACAAACGTTATGATATGAATTCCTCGGTCATTTTGGAATAAAGGATCTCTCTGGTTTGACAGCGGCCATGCATATTTGAGTTTTATTTTGCTCCCGATAATATCATAAAACATAAGAGCGAACTAAGCACATAACGTAGCAAATTATGTGTCAATAGCGACGAGGATCACCAATATAATAATATTTTTACGTGTCACGTCCGCAATCCGTATATACGGTGGTTAGTGTGTTGTGACGTCGGCATACAGGAAGAAAAATTTTCCGCAGCAGCATGGCGCTTGCAGGGGGAAGTGCAATGACACTACAAGAGTTTTCCACGGCTAAGTGCCGTTTCATGTATAAGGCTTCGATATTGTGACATTGCTGACAGAACTATGTTTTCTGACTACGCTGGACAGTAAAAACTATAAACAATTAGTTGAGCTTATTGAAAGACATATCGAACCAACGCAGTCAGAAATTAGAGAAACATACAAATTTATGAAAAGAGTACAATTGCCTAATAAATCCATTGCAGAGTTCGTGGCGGCCCATGGTTTACAATATGAGAATATTGTAAAAAGACTCTTCAATAAAGATAAATTAACTTTTACGACAGCGATGATCATAGCTATAGGGATGGAGCTGGCTGAGAAAAGAGCGAGGCTGATTATACGCACGGCCAAGAATAAGTAGAGGTGCAGAAGGTATAAATAAAAGTATCAAATTGTTTTTTAAAAATAACTGGTTATGGAGGTCAATATATTACAGTGATTGGTAAAACACAAGTATGAGTTAAAAATGAAAATAAAGATTATTTGGCTCCATTAATAATTGCGAAAGAAGGTAAGAAACCTTTGTTAGATAGAGATTGGCTCAGTGTAATAAAAATAGATTGGAATAGTTGTAAAAAGCAGTGTAATAGTATTGAAAAGGAGAAATCTGAAATTAAAAAGTTAGTGGATAACTATATATAGATATACAATATTTTTTTTTTTTTTTTCTGTGCATATCTGCGATCAGCCCCAGGCTATGAGCGGATTTGTTGCAAGCCGTCCATGTCGTGCCGAGGAGGCTCCTCATCAGGAGACTCCTCACTCCTCACCATCTGTCACCAACTCTCTGTATATCATGGCGTTTCAGTCGTTTTATGTAGCTAATGTTTGTCAATGCGGTAGCTAGAGCATTTGGATGATTTTCCAATCGAGTTCTGTATTTTATCCCTGTTAACCTTATCTCCTCTGCAACAGTTCTCATGTTCATCGCTTTATGGATCTCAGTGTTCGTCACAAACCATGGTGCGTTTGCTATGGTTCTTAGGATGCCATTCTGCATTCTTTGTATGATGTTTAAGCTGGAGTCGCATGCACTTCCCCACAGTTGCAATCCATAAGTCCATATTGGCTTCAAAATCATTCTGTAAATTAATAGCTTATTGTCGATAGAAAGCTTCGAGTTTCGTGCCATCAGCCAATAAATATTTCTGAACCTCATGTTTAGCTCGTCTCTTTTTGCTTTGATGTGTTTTTTCCAGGTCAGTCTTTTGTCCAGGTGCATACCGAGGTATCGGACTGTATCACATTGTGGTAGGGTGACATCACACATTTTTACAGGTTTGCAGTTTCCCTTCCTAAGCGTAAATGTTATGTGCACGGATTTTGTGGCACTGGCCTTTATTCGCCATTTCTGGAGCCATTCAGTTACTTTGTCGAGGTTGTTCTGCAAAATAGCAGAGGCGACAGTTGGGTCCCTGTTGCTTGCTAGTAGCGCAGTGTCGTCGGCAAATGTAGCTGTGGTAACCCCTTGTGCTTCAGGGAGATCAGCAGTGTAGATGGTGTACAAGACGGGTCCCAGAACAGATCCTTGTGGTACTCCCGCCATTATATCATGAATATGAGATAGCTCTCCGTCTTCTCTAACCTGGAATATTCGATCTGTCAAGTATGATTCCAAGAGTAGATAGAAACTATGGGGTAGAAATGCCTTAATTTTGTATAGTAGGCCTTTGTGCCAAACCTTATCGAATGCAGCCTGGATATCCAGAAACACAGCAGAACAGTACTCCTTGTTTTCAAAGGATGATCTAATCTTTTCACATACTCTATGTACTTGTTCTATGGTTGAGTGCTGCTGTCTAAAGCCGAATTGATGTTTTGGTATGACTTGATTTTCATTGAGTATGGGTAATATTCTACTCAGAAGGATCCTCTCAAACATCTTTGACAGCACAGGTAACAGGCTTATGGGTCTATATGATGTGACTTCCTCTGGGGGCTTTCCATGCTTGTGGATCATTGTTACTATGGATACCTTCCATAATCTAGGAAAATATTGTACTCTAAGCACACCATTGAAGAGCGTTACCAGAAAGACTAGTGCTTTTCTGGGGAGTTGTGTAATAATTTAGTCGTGTAATAGTTTAGTAGTTTTTGTCAGATATACAATATGACATCCATTTGTAGGAAAATAAACAGTCGAAGATTCAAATTACTCTCAATGACAGAAGACTTAGATCCAGAGGACATGGTATTTGAATTGCCGGAACATCATGATTACGTAGGTATAGAGCTAACCGAATTTTCATAAGACGTCACCATATAAATAGCCAATTTTTTTTTTTAATGTTATAAAATGTGAGGAATGCCTATTAGCGATTGTTTCTCACGAAAAGTATCTAAGCTTTATTCAAAAAAGAGATTTTGGTGGATTGCATTATCCATTTCAAGATGTAATAAAAGTTTGCCTACATGCAGAAAAATCTCTAAGACATATTTTAATCATTCGTGGTAATGCTTATTTTAATAATAAAAATGGCCTGCCAAAGTTGATTATCAGTATTTTTAAAAAGTTTATTCTTTCTAATATATTTGTAAAATTAAAGGATCACGTATTGGAACAAAGTCCACTCGACATTCATCTGTCGTTGTCAATTAAGGCAATTGCTCTCAGATACCTTGAGGTGAGAATTCATTTCATTATGAAAAAAACATCTCAAAGCGAAGAGAGAATTAGAAGCATGCATACTAAATTAGTTTTATTTAAAGGCCAGTAAATCAAATAAATTATTTTTAAAAAAATGTATTTTATTTCTATTGCAAATATATTAAATTATTATGTCCACACGGTTATAGATCAGGGTATACATTTCCAGTTTAACCTGACCTCCCACTATACGGAAATCCTACTTGTATTGGAAAAAATCTTCTCTATCTCCGAAAAAGAACCGTTTTTTTACAGCTCTATCGCAGTCTAAACATTTCAGATAAAAAGTACAAGTGTCTGAATTTTCAAATAGTTATTAACAGTCGTAAGTATTCATTTACCGATTTCGGTTGAGTACATTTACTTAAACTTCAAGTTAAGAGAGTAATAATTATTACACTAAAACATGGGAAAATTTCTCAATATGGTTACACTGAAAAAAATATTGCTGTTTCTTTGTCTATGGTGAACGCACTGTATGTATTTTTTCTGGATTGTCAAAAGTTTTCAGATTAAAATATGAAATAATAGACGCGCGGTTTCACTCACGTCATTTGTGATTACTGGTACTGGCTATGGAAGGTAATAGAATTTTCTTTTCTTTCATACGGCGCTCTTGGTATTTACATTTTCAATATTATTTTGAACTTTTTTCGTAATAAGATATTCACCATGAACACGCATGTGTACTTTTAGATTATTATTTCCAGTAAATGCTTTCTGACATATACTACAGACGTACGGTTTTATACCTGCAAGCAAAATATATTTACATTAATAATGAGCCTAAGGATGCTTTAATAATAACACATAAAATGTTCAAGTAACATGATTTATTAAAATTCCAGGCATTTGCTTCATTCATCATTTGACCATCATGATATGTATAGAAAGTTCTGATTATCGTGCTCAGCACCTCTAGAAACTCTTCATCTTAATTATCTTATTAAAGTAATTTAACTTTATCTAATGTGTTAATACTCGAGCGCCACAGACTTGATAAGTTCTTAATTATTTTAGTTCGTGAAAATATAAATTTTTTACACATAAAAGTGTACAAAAGTCAGTAACATCGATATAGTTACGAGGGAGCGTTTTTATATTCGCGGAATGAAGGGTAAGGGGTTGAAATAAAAAAACCAAATTATTTTTCCTTTTCAATATTTTTCACCTGCAAGACGGACACATTTTTCAGATCTTTCAATTAATTTATTTATACCCTCATAAAAAATGTTTTGTCTTTGTCCTCAAAATACGCTGAAACTGCCTCCTTTTTGCCTTTTTGCCTGCCTCAATTCATCATCGGTGGTAAATTTTTTACCCCGCAGCTCTTTTTTTATTTTTGGAAAGAGGTAGTAATCACTCGGGGCCAGGTCTGGGCTGTAGGGTGGGTGGTTCAAAATATCGAAGCCCACTTTAAGCAGGGCAGCCAACGCAAAGCGGCTCTTGTGGACGGGCGCATTGTCCTGCAAAAGCAGCACACCTTTCGTCAATTTTCCCCGTCTTTTCTGTTTAATGGCTTCTTTTAGTCGCTCTTATATTGAAGCGTAATATTCTCCGGTTATAGAAACAACTTTATCTTTATAATCGATCAATAATATTCCTTCTGAGTCCCAAAAGACCGTTGCCATGAGTTTCCCAGCTGACTGTGACACCTTAAACTTCTTGGGGGGTGTTGTGCCCTTTTTATGCCACTGCATAGTCTTGTTTCGACTCAGGTTCATAATGATGAACCCAAGTCGTCTCCAGTAACAATTCGACTCAATACACCATCCTTGTCTTCATTACAGAGGTCCAAAAATGCACGTGAACACTCTACGCGTTGTTGTTTTTGCGGCGGCGTGAGCATTCTCGGTACCCATCTTGCGCTGACCTTAGTCATGCCAAGATGATCGTGCAGGATTTTAAAAATGGTTGTATCGGATACTCCAACCATTTCTGCGAGTTGTTTCTTCTTTAGTCGAGCATCGTCGAGTACAAGTTTTTCGACTTTTTGGATAAGTTCTGGCTGTGGTCACCTCGATGCTCCTGCCCGGCCTCGGGTAATTCCTTTTTTAAACAAACTGTGCCACTTGTACACCATGGTTTTTCCTGGACAAGCGTCACCGTAAACCGATGACATCTCATCCATTATGGTCGCAACTGATGTTCCTTGCTTGGTAAGGAACTTTATAACGGCATGATATTCGATTTTTTCCATATTTCACTTTTCACTCCTGATTATGTTGCTTGGTTGGTGATAGCTCAGAGACTAATAGTCTAATAACAATGAAATCTCGTATTTATACTAATTATGAGTCACTAAACACGTTACGATCCTAATGAGCCTAATCACCAACCCTTTTATTCCGCGAACTTAAAAACGCACCCTCGTATTAGTGAATTTTTGAAGTAGTAATAATGAAGACGACCCTTCCGCCTCAACACCGCGCGCCGGGCGGTCGCGGGTTCGATTCCCGCTCGGGACAGATATTTGTATTTGTACAAATATTTGTTTCCGGCCTAGATGTATGTTCTTGTGGGTCTCCCCATCGTGCCTCGGAGAGCACGTAAAGTCGTCGATCCCGGTTGTTATCATACGAGTAGACACCTGATAACGATCGTTACTCATAGTAGGGAAATTATCCGCCAACCCGCAGTGGAGCAGCGTGGTGGATTAAGCTCTAAGCTTTCTTCTATATAAAGAAGAGGCCTTCGCTCAGCAGTGGGTGGTTTACAGGCTCATACAGTAGAGTACAGTAAGAATGAAACAAGCTCAGAGGACCGGTGTGCGTGCGGCGGTGCTTGATGAGCACGCAGGTGGTGTAGAAGGCCTTGGGGCAGTACTCGCAGCGCTTGGAGCGCACGCCGTCGTGCCGGTCGCGGTGCGCGTGCAGCGCGTTGCTCGTCTTGAAGGCGGCGGGGCAGCGCTCGCAGCGGTAGCGCCCCACCGCGTCGTGCGACTCCATGTGCCTGGTCAGCTGAGCGCCCGTGGGACTATTACGTAACTTGCGCGATCACGAGAAACCGCTGTGGTGTCGAATATCAAAACTAGCTAAGCCTCAATTCGTATTAAAATTCAATACCACAGCGATTTCTCGGGATCGCGCAAGTTACGTAATAGTCTCTCCGATTATATTCTATAAATGGGTCGAATGGAGAAATAATTAGGTAATATAAGGTTTCTAATTAATATACAATAAAAATAAATAAGACATAAAAAATGAGGCTGGTCTCAATTCCACTTTGTATGTATGTTACACAATGGGTACGTTCGCGGGCCCTCTTCTAATTGATAATTCATCACTTTTAAAGGATTTTTTTATCTATGCATTCCACAGACCACATGCGCGGAAATGATACTTCTTTAATCAAAAACTGAATTTAACTGTCGAACTTCTATACAAATAATAAATCTGTTAAAACCTCCGTTTTATTAATACACTATATATCATCAAGAATAAATTTTAATAGCGCGTTTTTTTTTGTATCAGCGCCATCTCTTATCGTTTTTTTCTGTGTTCACGTATCACGTAAAAAGTACAAAATCAATGTAAATAACTTTAATACATAAAAATTAAACATAACTCACAGTAAAATTTAGTTTTTGTTTCATTGTAATTAAATTTAAAAATAAATATTTAAGAAAATAGAAATAGGTACCTACGCCGCCAACGCCATCTGGTCTAAGGAATCTTAAAAACTCACAAAACTTATTTTTGAGTTATTATTTTGTTAAACTTAAAAGTTTACTAAATATGTCGGATAGGAATAGAAATCGTTTTAATATTTTAGATAAACATCATTTTCAATTAATATAGGTACTATTATGTTAAATGTCACTAAATATAAAAACGATATTCTACCATTATACGATAGATGGCGTATGTAGGTGATAAAAAATATAAATTTATAATTTTTAAAATTTTAGTTAAATACCCGTGCGAAGCCGGGGCGGGCCGCTAGTTAGTAAATAATTGTTTGCTATTGTTCATAAAAGATAACAAACAAAATTATCTTCTTACATTTATTCACTACTTATTATTTCTATTAAAAACTGATAAATAAAAAACTATTGCGCATGTCCCATTTCCGTTTCCGCGCATGTCGTCTGTGGAATGCATAGATAAAAAATCCTATAAAAGTGATGAATTATCAATTAGAAGAGGGCCCGCGAACGTACCCAATAACATCAATCGAGAAATGATTTTTCTATATTTTTTTGAATAATTGCTTATCTTTACGTACAAATTTTCTTGTAAATTGTTAGAAGTTAATGAATGATGCCTGGATTTCATGATGTTGCATGATTTATTGCCTATATCGAATATTGTTTAAACTTAAACTACTCACACTCAATCGCCCCCAGCAGGATGAAACGCACAAACTACGATATTAATATATAATTATGGCCTATACAAACATTGGGGATCAAACCCGCGATCGCTAGCGCAACAGCCGTGTGACCACTGCGCCAAACCGCTGTTTAAAAAAAATATTACGATATCCTAGAGATTACCTAAATTTTGCAAACGATCACATAACTCTAAAAACGAAAGATATAATTATGTCACCTGTCTCGTCCCGTAAAATGTTTTGCCGCAAGTAGGACACATTGACAATTTCGAGAGGCATTTGTGTTTGTCACGGATGAGCCGGCTGCCGAAGACTCGATTACACTTTCTACAATAAACTCTCTCGGGCGTGTGTCTGCTCAATTTATGGGTCTAAAAATTAATCAAATAAATATTATTAAAGTGAAACTTTTTATATCGATGTATGGGAGTAACCTTATAGATGTTAAAATCAAAAATCGTCACACTACGATCGTAACATTTTCGGACCATAATTAGATGGTATTGTACTGTATTTCGGGACTACGTACTATATTATATGCAATGAAACGACGCAACCCCATCGAGTTTTGGTTCGTTTGATTCGTCTTGACGAGTACTTTGTTTTTAGATGGTTACTAGGGTCTGATTATAGTTGGCGCGACCTACCCATTAACTCGGTGCATCGTTTTATTACAAATATAGCTTCTTAGGTGTGTACATAAGTACACACACACACTTTGTTTCTTAAACCTCAACCTTAACCAATTAATGTTAAATATATAATAGTTTCACTTTATACGTGTGTACATTAATAAACACACACAATTTTTCAATATTACTGTTGTAAACGAGTATTTTTATCAAAACTTTCATTAGAACGTCATTGCGACCCCACCTTTGATGTAACTAAATTACTGGAACTATAATAATTTTATGCTGATGAGTCGAATATCTTTACAATATAACATTTATTAAAAATGCATATTTTCCTTTGGTTTTACACGTGACATTACTTAATAATGTAACATTGTGTATTTTTTTATCAATGGATTCTTTTCCCGACGAAAAAAAAAACTTTATTAAGTTTAATGATACAGTTTAAATTTTGTTAGGTGGTTACATGACTTTATACCTTTGTAGATTTTCAGTATAATATGGCAGATTGTGATAAAATCATCCAGCGATAGCTGAAAAAAGAACTATATAAGACGACGAAAATGTACCTAACGATAGGTGCAGCGATGTTGAAGGTGATGTCGCAATAGGGGATCGGACAGTAATCAGATTAAAATCTAAAATGTGCTTAGATAAAATAAATATACTGTTTTACTATTATTTATCTAATAATAATTTAATATAATTTATTTAAATATTTTTATATGAAGAAATAAAATGTTGTTATTTTCAATATTTTTAAACTGTACTGAAACGTCAATCACAGTGCGTGACGTCATCTGTGGCCAATCATTGACTGCATGGGTACTATCTACTTAGTTTAATCAGTTATTTCCATAATTTTGTTGAAATTATAAAAGTTGCTAAAAGATTCCTGATAAATTAGGATACGGTAATCGATTTAAAAGCTGTCACGCGGTGTTTAACCAGTTTTTTATAATGAAAACAGGATTTACGAAAGCCGACAATCGAAATCTTCCCAGAGTGAATACGTTTCTGATTTGCAATTTCTTTGCAAGTAATTCAAACTTTTGTGACAATGAATTTTTAGAAATGTGAAAACTTCTGTATTACTATTAATAAAAAAAAATAATAAAAATGATTTATTCATAAAAAAGAGATTTACAAACAAAAAAGAGTTCCCTGGTTCTTGTGATAAGCAAAAGCCTGAGCCACAATGAACCAATGTGCCCTTCCATTATTTATAGCTTATTATACATAAGAAAACTAGAGAAAATACATATCCAGTCAATTATAAAAAACAAAGAAAAATATAAACAATAATAATGGATTATCCTTGGATGTATGTGTGAGTGTGTGAGAGAGAGAGAGAGAGAGAGTGTGTGTGTGTGCGTGTGTGTGTGTGTGTGTGTGTTTGTGTGTGTGTGAGTGTGTGTGTGTGGGTGTGGGTGTATGTGTGTGAGTGTGGTATGAGTGTGTGAATTTATGTTTGCGCAATAAATTTTATAAGATGTGCATACTACCGGCAGTATGCCTTGACTACTTGACTATTATAACTATATAATAATATATTATTTGCTATAAATACCAAGATACTTGAAAAAATACCTCCTTGAAAAATAATCTCTAATATTACACAATATATGTATTGTACCTACTGTACTGTACTAGCCTGTAAACCACCCACTGCTGAGCGAAGGCCTCTTCTCCATATAGACGAAGGGTTGGAGTTTAATCCACCACGCCGCTCTATTGTAGGTTGGCGAATAATATACTGCTATGAGTAACGATCGCTATCAGGTGTATATGATAACAACTGGGATCGACGGCTTTACGTGCTCTCCGAGACACGGTGGGGAGGACCACAAGGACATACATCCAGACCGGAAACAAATATTTGTGTAAATACAAATATCTGTCCCGAGCGGGAATCGAACCCGCGACCGCCGGCGTGGGGTGTTGAGGCGACTACTCGCACCACTACACCAGAACGGTCGTCACAAGTAGAATATTGTCAACACTATATCACATTATTTAGTGTTACAAAAAAAAATTACAAAAATAAAAAATCTATAATAATAGTTGACCGTAGAGAGAAAACACTATAATATATTTACTAAAAATTAATTTAAGCACATTTCATTCTATTTATTTGTAGTAATTAATGTATATTTACGTCAAAATGATCTTTACAAAAGTAAATTGGTGAAATTTATTTCGTTGCATTTTCTACTCGCTAAGTCTAACCATTTTTTCACATCAAATTAATTTTTTATTTGGAGTACTTTTTGATGTGTTCGTACATTGAGTTACTGCACACCAACGATATTTTTTGCATTCCATAAGATCAAATAAAAAATCTACTCCACGAAACAAAACTTCTCGTGAACTTATGCTCATACAGCTGTTTTGTTATAGCCCCAGATGACGTCACGCACTCTCAGATGACATAGCGTGGCGTTTTGACGGGATTTTTAAACAAACAATATTAAAACATGATTTTGAGGAGCTAAACGGCAATAAAAAAATAAAGTTTTATTTTTTATGGGAATAAGTATCCATAAAGATTAATTTAAAACACTTTCTGAAAATTTGTCCGGTCCCCTATAGATTATGCGATATAAGAAAGTTGCGAATCTAACTCAGAATGCGAAGTAGATTGCGAAGAAAATTGTGGCGTTGAAAATAACGAAAATGTACGGTGCGAATTAATTTCATCTTTTTCTTTACCTGATGAGGATAAAGTATCATCTGAAGATGAAATACTTTTATCTGTATCGGTGTTCAAATTACTATTGCGGTGTTCAAATTGCTTGGTATTTCCGCCTCGAATTGCTACGTGGTGTGGTTATCAACATACCCTTAAGGTCGAAAATGTAAAAGATTTACATTCATAAGGCACCTGGCTGAACAGCTGAGTAAACCTCATATGGAGCATCGCGCAAATAACTTGAAATCGCAACGTGATATTAAAGTAGCTATTCGACGCATCCTCGGCTCTAACGCAGAAACGGGAACCACCCCAACAGCAGTTCCATCTACCAGTGGCACTGAAGAACGACTTGCCGTTCGTAGGAACTGTTCTACTTATGATCCCAAAATGAAACGTAAAATACAGTACATGTGTTTCAAATGCAAAGCACCCATTTGATTGGAATGCTGACACAAAGTGTGTTTTCGCTGTCATAAAAACTGTAAGTTTAGCCCTTGCAATTTTGTTTAAATTTTATTTTGATTGAGAAGTTAAATTTTTTCTTATGTTCCTTTATTATTGAATATTTAAAAACAACGATATAGACATGGGCGTTTTCGGTTTTTAGATCGAACGGCTACGTAGCCGATATTAAGTTTCCATATCGATATTGACAACCGTTATCATATATCGATATCAGTAGTCATGTTTTGCTATCAATTGCGTAACGTAAACACAAAACGAAACGAAACGCAAACTGTTGAACATAAAGGTTAAAACAGTTTAAATATTATTATTGTAATCCGACCGATTTCGGCCATGGCGACCACTTCGACCCCTTATAAGGCATGGCGCTGATGCGCCCGGAGATGGCTTATATAGCCAATTTTCGCAGAAAACTCCCTTGCACAAAGTGGGCAAGTGAGCTTACCACTCTCATAATTATAGTGAATGGCGGCGAGTGGACGGGCTTTGAGATCATCGCGCTTGGCGTCGAGGTCAGCTAAGCGCTGTTCCTCAAATTCGCGAATTCGCTTATTCACAATCTCGCGCCATTCCGGTCGCTGTGCTGCCAAACTCTCCCAGCGAGAGGGCTTTATATTGCATCCTTTCATGTGACGCTTCAGAACATCTTTATATCTGAGGAGTTGTCCGCCATGCTTTCGCTTGCCCTCCTCCAGCTCACAGTAAAAGATGCGCTTCGCCACTCTCTCCTCCGCCATCCGTGATACGTGACCGCACCACCGAAGTTGCCGACGCATCAAATACGCCTCAATGCCACCGACATTGGCGCGTCTTAGAACTTCGGTATTACGTACCCGATCGGACCATCTGATCTTCATGATGGTGCGCAGGCATTTTAGGTGGAATCGATCGAGAGTGCGTATATGGCGACGATACACACACCAGGCCTCGGAAGAATAGAGAAGGTTTGGCAGCACGATCGCCATGTAAACCGAGATCTTAGTAGGCAGCTTAAGGTCGTGCAAGCAGAAGACCTTGGAACACAGCTTTCCAAATGCTGCAGCTGCAGCACTTATCCTGCTGTTGATCTCGGCATCAAGGTCACACTTAGCTGTTATAGTGCTCCCCAGATAACGAAATTTATCAACCTGTTTCAGCACGTCCTCACCAAGCTTAATGGTCAGTGTCTCACGACCATGGATGTCTAGGGACATCACTTCCGTCTTTTTGACACTGATCTTTAGGCCGAATTTGCAACATGCTTGGTGGAAAGCAGACATCAGCTGTTGCAGGCCATCTGGGGATTCTGCCAAGAAGCACAAGTCATCAGCATACATGATCTCTGTGATCAATGTATACGAGACCTTGGTGCGCGCCTTAAGTCTGGCCAAGTTGAAAAGACTGCCATCGGTGCGAAAACGAATGCGAACTCCTTCAGAAACAGTCTGTAGGACCTCCTTGACTACTACTGCAAAGTATATAGCAAACAGTGTGGGTGCTAGGACGCACCCTTGCTTTACCCCACAGGTAACGGGGAAAAAGTCGGACTGTTCGCCATCTACGGAGACGCAGCACTGCATATTGTCATGCAGGAGTCGCAGAAGTCTCACAAACTTTTCTGTGCATCCTAGCTTTCCGAGTACCATCCAGAGAGCTTCGCGAGGCACACTGTCGAATGCTTTCTCCAAGTCAACAAAGCAGAGGTACAGCTGACGTCCCTGTTCTCTGCTTTTCTCCTGAAGTTGACGCACCGAGAAAATAGCTTCACATGCGCCTCGGTTAGGTCGGAAGCCAAACTGGGTTTCAGGCAGGATCCTTTCTGATAGGTCACTTAGGCGGTTCAATAAAACTCTTGCAAAGACCTTTCCAGGAGCTGATAATAGTGAAATACCGCGATATGAATTACAGTCGGATCGGTCACCCCTGTTCTTGTAGAGGGCACTAATACGAGACAATTTAAAATCGTCTGGGACTCGCTCCTCCTCCCACATTCGAACAAATAGTTTCCACACCGACGTGTGCAAATCCCTACCGCCGTATTTCAATAGCTCGCTTGGTATATGGTCAATGCCAACTGCCCGCTTGTTTTTCTGCTGTCTGATGGCAGTGACAACCTCGTCGAGCGTCAGTGGCTCATCCAGCGCGATAGATAAAGGGAGTTGAGGCATTAAACTGATGTTTTGTAGATCGGCTGATCGATCAACGTTGAGCAGAGTGTTGAAGTGTTCAGCCCAACGTTTTAGTACTTCCTCCTTGCTAGTGAAGAGGTGTGAACTGTCTACAGACCTCAGAGGTACTTTTGCTCGGTAGGAAATTCCAATCAGCTTTCGCACCTCGCAATAAAACTCCCGAAGCTGATTAGTGTCAGCAAGCCACTGCATTTGACAAGCTTTGTCCTGCCACCACTTATCTTTTATCTGACGAGACAGCTTGCGCAATTTTTGGTCACTCGCTTTGACCGCCGCAATACTACCGCCTCTTCTACTGTGCTGTCGCAAGAGCTCTCGATGTTTGTCGAATGCTGCTCTGAGAGCCTCATTGTTGTCATCGAACCAGTCTTCGCTACGCCTGTCTTTTGTCCCCAATGTAGCTGAAGCGGTTTCCATAATGTGACTAGACAAAGCTCTCCAAGCAGCACCGACATCATCCGTCTCATTTGCAGGCAACAGCTTTCCCGATAAGGCTTCGGCATATTCCATTCTAGCCTCGTGATACTTTAGCCTATCCACGCTTAAACACGCAGGCTTTTTCTCCATGGATCTACGAGGCCGGCGGAGGCGGAGTCTTAGCTTAGTGACAATGAGTCGATGGTCAGTCCAACAGTGCGCACCTCTCATAACGCGGGTGACTTGCACTTGACTGATGTCTCGTTGCCGTATGATAGCGTAGTCTATCAAATGCCAGTGTTTAGACCGCGGGTGCTTCCACGTTGTCTTGTGCTTGGCGGCAAGCCGGAACATAGTGTTCGATATCGCAAGGTCGTATTGAGCACAAAGACTGAGCAACAACTGACCGTTGCTGTTCATGTTGCCGACTCCGTGTCTACCCAGAACTCCAGGCCAAGCCTCATAGTCCCGGCCAACTCTGGCATTGAAATCGCCTAGCAGTAATATCTGCTCTTCGCTATTGATGTTGTTAAGGCATTGAGATAATTCCTCATAGAATTTGTCCTTGATGTTATCAGACTTGTCCAACGTTGGGGCATAAACACTGATGACATTAAGGTAGTTGTTCGAGTCCAGGTGTAGGCGCAGTGTGGTAACGCGGTCCGAGATGTGCACAGGACATTCATGGAATCGCTTTGCTAATTGAGTTTTGACGGCAAATCCTACCCCAGACCTACGAGGTTCGGGTGAAGGGGTACCTTTCCAGAAGAAAGTGTAACCACCTCCAACTTCCACCAGCTCTCCTTCATCAGCGAGATGTGTTTCGCTGAGTGCAGCCACATCCACATTATAGCGATGAAGTTCCCGAGCTACTATAGCGGTTTTGCGCTCGGGGCAGGCGTTGCCATCTCGATCAATCAGCGTTCTTACATTCCACGCGCCAAATGTCATGATAGGTAGTTTCATGATAGTTTTATTCTTTTTGATACGTCGACCACGAATTAGATTGATGCAGTGGTAGCCGCGGTTACTACCACCTTCCGGGACGGGACGAGCATTTTTTTAGGGCACCTTTTCTAGCCCCCTCCTCGGCTGAGCGAGGAGAGCAGTGCCTCCCTAAATAGGGCTGCTCTGTCACCCCAGGTGCTGCCGAGTTCGCATTGTCGTCCCAAATTTGCAACGCGAAGGCGACCAAGACGTGTACTCACGCCCCTGGGGCCGCCTATGTGCAAGTATCAGACGAAGCCCGGCTTGCATCGCGCCAGACCTCTCTACCTCAACTCATCGCCATAGGACTTAGAGTACTCGGAGTCCAGTATTGGAAGCAGTCAATTGCGCAGGATATATTAAGGTGCGCAAGCGTTCGCGCATACGCAGGCGCACACACTCGTCCTCCCCCTTCCCGATTCAGTGGAACGGTGAACCGCTACGACTGGAGAAGAGGTCGGATGATGTGTCTGGCCGACGGTAACTGTACGCCCTCTACCATCGCCCTAGGCCATCCACCTTGCCATGCTGAATCGCCGAGTGTACCAAGCCCTTTCGCATTATCTGCATTAGGATGCCACCCTCGCCGAAGCAGACTTTGAGTGGGATACTACTGTCTCGACGGGAGGGGGCCAGAGACAGTAGCAGCTCGGGAAGCCGGGGTCGCATACCCGTATACCACAATGCAACATTCGGCAGAAGTTGCAATGGGTACCCCTGACTTCAAAACAGTTTAAATATAAACTATAACAAGTTTATATCAAATGTTTTGAAAAATTACGTCTTATGGTTATAAAATATTAAACATCATAGGTAGTAATATTATAGTATTATTATAATTTTTCGAAAACCATATTCGCCTCATCTCTTTTATTCAGTAAGAAGTTACCGTTATAAGAAAGAGATGCAGATAATATGGAAAACCATTTTCGCCTCATCTCTTTTTTTCAGTAAGAAGTTACCGTTATAAGAAAGAGATACAGATAATATGGAAAACCATTTTCGCCTCATCTCTTTTATTCAGTAAGAAGTTACCGTTATAAGAAAGAGATGCAGATAATATGGTTTTAGCTGTCGCGCCGCTATTAGTTATCGTCACCGTTCTACCAGTTTCGGTTTCGTGTTCGCGCTCAAGTTTTCGTTGGTTATGTGAAAACGGCTATTTGTTTTGGTATATCGATATGATATGATATGGGGACGCGTAACCGATATTAGTTACGTTTTGATATATCGGTCTCATGCCTACAACGATACAAAAGTTCATATAATATGTGATTATTTTAATAAATCTCAATTACCACATCTGTTCGTTTATAAGTGAAAAAATAAGAAATATATGTTATTTAGTTCAGATTTGAAAAAAAAAATGTTTTAAAATCTTACTTTCTAATTGCAATAAATAGTTTGATATGTTCGTAAACTGATTTTAAATAAAAATCTAGGCCTTATCTTACAAGATTTTGCATCGGTCGTTGTTTTCCTCCGGGATCTTACAGACGTATGCTAGGTGGCAGTGTGATAAAAACAAGTGCTAGGTGGTAGCAGGTGGTAGTAGAGTTTTTTTACCTTTTACAAAAATATTCATATATCTTATTACTATAGGACAAATAATTAATCGAACTGTTAAATACAAAATAAACACTCCACACTTTATAACCAAACTAGAATACTTAAAAATTTAGGTTACGGGATCGAATCCGCGACTTTTTGCATTGATTACTGAGCCCACGCGACAAATTATTAAAACTATTTAAGTAATATTTTTAAAATATATTTGCAAGTAATTTTTTTTACAGGAAAGCACATAAAGTAGTGATTTATACTTACTTTAAGATTACTGTAAAAATTGCAGGAAAAATCACATTGATCACAAGCAAAGGGCTTGCGTTCCATATGTATTGCCACGTGTGTTTTCATTTGTTGTTTAGTCTTGAATCTAGAATAATGTACCTAATAATCAGAATAATATTCACAAGCAATTGGCACATAAATATTTTTGTTCGAGTGTTGCTCAAGTGCTTTTTGATCTTGCATACAAAACGTTCCAAACCACTGTACAATATTTAACACTACACACTATTTTAAAACATTCACTGCCACCGACGAGAATAGCATGTTCAGATTAACTATATGTGTAGTGAGAATTTCCATAATATCTCAAAAACTAGGTCAGATTTTTTATTCAAACTACCAGCTAATATTTAGGCTAAAAGCTATGTCATATCATAGTGGTCCGTAAAAATTTTTATTTTTTATTGTATGAAAAAAAGGTATTCTATGAAAAATAACTTCATCATTCTTTAATTCAATTATTTGGATTAATGGAAAATATTACTTACTCTTTTGAACAGTAGTCACATATGAATTTTTTATCCGAATGACATCTCCAAACGTGCTTTTGTAATAGTCTTGGTGTTTTCGATGATTTATTACACAGTAGACATCTTAACAGAATTTTCTATAATTTAAAAGTAAAACAACTTAAGTTGTATCAGATGTATAAACTTGTAAAATTAAGGATTTTATATATAGAATTGAAATAATAGTTACTTTATAGTACATTATTTCCCATGTGTATGCCTTATTGTTCACTTTACAAGAAATGAAAACAAATTTATACATTACCTCATTAACTGAATGAATATTTTTGTAATGATATTCCAAGTATGAAGATGTCTTAAAACGTTTAAAACAGATATGGCAGATTTTATCTTTACATTGCACATGTTCCAATCTGTGAGAGAACAGCTGTTGCCAGTCAATACATTTTTCTTTACACAGTAAACACATTTTATCATTTTTATGACTTTCTATATGATTTGACATGGAACTTTTATCATCAAATGATTTAGAACACAAACCTGAAATTTTTATTTTATTTATAGCTATCAAAATTAGAATAATAAATCAATAATAATAAAAAAAATTACCACAAGGAAATTGATGTTGAGCTGTTGTTGAAATATTTTTATTTCCCAGCTCTTTAGAACATCCTGAAACAAGTTATCTCTGTTAAATTTGCTTGCAGGTTTAATAATATTGAATAATTTTTATTATGAACAACTTGAAAATTAAAATTAAGTTGTAGTATTTTACAAGGATAGAACAGTTAGCATTGTATTCTATTGTCATGTTTACTAAAATATTATACCGTGAAGTCTTATACCGAATAAGTACGATAATTAAAAAAAAAAAAATTAAGTCAAGAAAGGCCATCATAAAAACACTAGTTATGATGTTTTGAAGTCATAAAGCACCTCTAAAGAAAATCAGCCCTATTATGGCTGGTGATGTGATACCGAATAAGTACAATAATTTAAAAAAAAAAAATTTTTAGGTCAAAAAAGGTCATGCGCCATCATAACAACACTAGTTATGATGTTTTGAAGTCATAATGCACCTCTAAAATAAACATCAGCCTCAAAATCAGTGGTGGCGCAATACCGAATATTTACCTAAATTACCAATAGTTTGTTAAAGAGTACCTTTAACATTTTTCTCAGGTTTTACGTTCATGTCAACAAGATCATTTAAAAATTGATCATCAATATTAGTAAAACCATGTTCAAAGTTTACATCAGTAGAATTCTCTGGATTTTCATTTATTTCTGTTTTAATAATTTCATACTTCACAAAATGATCATTTTTTTCTTTTGTGGTTTGCTGTTTCATAACCTGTAATAATTT
The DNA here is from genome assembly GCA_036937285.1 of Euphydryas editha. Classification (NCBI taxonomy): domain Eukaryota; kingdom Metazoa; phylum Arthropoda; class Insecta; order Lepidoptera; family Nymphalidae; genus Euphydryas; species Euphydryas editha. The sequence continues at coordinate 8,971,222 of JAUPFZ010000011.1, forward strand.
AATTATGAAAAATATATAACTATATAACTTTTTCACTTTTTAAAACAGTAAATATTTTACCTCTTTGAACACATAATCTGTCTGCATAACACTATGGGCTAGGATGCATTTATTTCGAAACTCCACAAATAGATTTAGCATTTCAATACAATTTTCACACAGTTGTTGGCGCGTAACATCAAATACTTGAATCTATAACAGAAATATTTTGAACTACATATATATATATATATTTTAATTTTCTAACTTAATTTAAGCAATTACTTTTTATACCTTTAAATTAGTCAGTAAATTAAAGTATGACACATACTGATCATTAAAAGGCGTCATTTTTAGATCTTCACTAGACTTAAAACATATTTTACACTTAATCATTGTTACGAAGAACTAAACAAACACAATACAACAGAGGGTTTTATTGGTTTTAACTTTTAACCAAGTTTTAACTTTGAAGCACGGATTATCTTTTTTGCAGTGCAGCGACACTTTTGACAGATCGTTTGCGATACTTTTGATACCAAATACTATTTTTCATAAAAGTTGGTAGCATTGTTTGTCAAAATCAAAAACTGATACGTCAAAGAGTACGTCGATACGTCACTTCGATAAAAATGGCCGCTCACTGGGCGTTACCTCGCTGCTTAATAATAACATAATTAATAAATATTTGCTTTCCAACAGGTAGGTGTTTATGAAATTATATATTATATTCATTCCAAGTCTCCGAAGTCCTATTATGAGCTGCTCGTTCTTTTGTTTTTTTGCTACAATTCGTATTGATACTAGAAATAAAAAAACTGCTTGTTAATAAGATTATTTACTTATTTTACAAGTACATATTTTTTATGGGCTTTTAATTTATTTATTTTATATGTGACCAAGTTATTTTGATAAAAAAAAATACATTATTATAATGTATTCAGTTAAAAAAAAACGTGAAATAACACTACAGTATTTCGTTGTTAAAAAGCACGTGTATAAAAATATTTTTTCGTGTTGATTCATAGAATAACATAAAGCAATACTTTAGATATTTTAATTCCTAACAATAACACACTATTCAACATTCAATTGTCTCTGAGTAGTTTATATTATCCATTTATTTATTAAGTAGTTTATATTATCTATTTATTATACATTTCTGTTTAACATTTTCCATGCTTTCTCTTTATGAAATTCATCCATCGCTTGAAGCCACTGTATGGTATCAAAGGTGTATTTATTCAGGTAGACATGCCCCCTATATCTAATTTATTTTAAACAAATATCTGCTTGATTCGAATTGGTGTGTAAAAAAACAAAATACCTAAAACAATATAACATATAGGCATGTAATAATTTTGGACGTTAAATATAATCAATGAGTAACTGTATTAATGAACTTACATCAATATTTTCTACAGCAGTTAAAGATGATATTTATAAATTAATATCGTAAGTTATTTTCATTGACAAGACTTTGTGTGCCTATTGCAAAATCACATCAATTGGAGTATCTAAGAAGATCATATTTTGAACAAAACTATTTCAACAGGAGAGGAGAATAGATAGCTAAACATGATGAGACCATTGATGCAATTTCATCTTCACATCTGGGTGACATAAAATAAGAAACCATTAGAAGATATATAGAGGTAAGGTGGTTATTTACTTTTTTAATAATTAATATTCATTCATAATTCTGGATTAATAGCATTTTAAAATTATGTGTTGTTAGTATAAATCTTTCTGTAGTCTTTATATTGGTTTGGCTATTTTACTACTTCTATTGATTAAATTTTACAATTATAATAATACATTTAAAGGAAATATTTAGGTATGTACAATAATGTATTTTATCTATAAACTTTTAAATAATAAACATTAAATTTTATATTTGATTATCAAGCATTTGTATTTTATTTTTTTATATTTAAACTTTGATTACCACATAAATTTATTATAGTTAACATTAGCGCAGTTGATAGAAGATAAATTAATTACTTTTATTTACCAAACTCCCATTTTTATTTCAGTTCTTCAAGATGTAACCAACATAAGGAAGGTGACAATTCAAAATACTATCAGTAACTTACTAAAAGTGAGTGTTTTATTTATTTATTTATCATTCATATAGTAGAATACATAGAGATGTGTTACAGTGTGGTACGATATGTGACTGTTTACCTTAAAACTTAAATTAATTCATATACAACCTTGAAGTTATTATTTCAAAATTTGACTACAACATGGTAAACAACACATTGGCTTATGAAAACATTTAAAAGTGACTATGTTAGATGTGTGAAAATTTGATTTAATCTGCAGTCAATCTTTATTCAGATTAACATTATGTTTCTGTCTTCTATTATGTTTCTGTCCTGTACAAATTATAATTAATAAACGACTGGCCTATTGGCACAGTTGCTTTATGCTCCAGGGTCGTGGGTTCGATTCCCGTCCTGAATCTGGGTGTAATATTTGTACATTATATATTCATATGCATATTTACTAAAAAGTTATATATGTGTACCAGTCAGCTGTTACCTGAAATATGGTCATTAAGTTGCCTACCTTAGTAACAGATGACCGTGTGTGTGTTAAAACACACTATTTATTCATTTATTTAAATCACTTTTATTAATATCAAAGTATTTTATTCAATGGTTCTCATGAAAATCCTGTAATATATTTTAAATAAATAATATTGACAAATCCTTTTTAACTTCTATATGTTATATAATAAATTTGAGACTTTTACTGAGCACTGAGTTAATAACAAAGATTATTTTTGTTTGAAAATGGGTTTATCAAAGAAAGTTGTCTTAAAAATATATTGTTTGACCAAAAATTATCATTATGTTTTTATTTTTTATTTTATGATTACTTTAACTATATTAAACTAACTTTTGTTTGAATTGTTATTTAAGTTCCAAATTCATTGGTTGCTTATAAATTTTCTGATAGCTATCTGTAATAATGGTGTCCAAAAGATAAAAGATTCTGATATGATTTTTCTGTTTTACCATCTAACTTCATTTTATCTGTCAGAAATTTCTATTTCCATCCAAAATTTGTAGTTCTTGAGGTGGAACAGGCCCCAATGGCATTCCTTTCTCCCTCCTGATAAAGATCACCGAAAGCCTATCAGTAATTAAAGTGCAAGATAAATTTCATCAACAACTGGTGAAATTGATCCATATGTTTTAATTTGTTATTATTAAACCAATCGAAATTCGAAATTTTAAAATATATTAAAAAAAATTAAATTTCAAAGAAATAATGTTATGATTAATTGAATTTTCAGACATAAGAGGTTTATAGATATATCACGACACCTTCCTCTCCCAAGGATCTTGGTGCATGTATCTACCGCACTAACTATAAATCCTAGGTAAGAATAAAGTTATACTTACATATAATTTTCTAATGGCTGGTTTCAATAACAAATCTACATTTAACAATTTGTTAAATTAGGTAACACAGATAACATACATATATGACATTTGTACATTTTAAAAAGTAAGATATATTGGAATTTCTACTATAATACCTTCAACATTGATCTTTATTTGGGAGGGCTCAGTGTTAACTAAAGATAGAAGAAGCAATAAAAAAATTTGGAATATTTTAATAAATTACTGCCAATTAGTATTTTAGTTATAATCATATTTGTCTAAAATCAGCAATTTGTCCAAATCTCCATAAAAACATACAAAACAATTATAATTTTATATAAAATAGTAGGTTATTTGGTAGTGAAATATATATTACACATATTTTATACTATTTCTCCAGAAATATTTCATCATGGTGATGAAATTATAACATCATTCCTCTCTTTGTGAACTATATTTGTCTACATCAAATATAGATATTTTCTTTGAGACTTAAAACTGAAAAATAAAAGTAGCTAGTTCATATTTTATTGATAACAAAGAAATACTCTTTAATTATATTTTAGAGTGCATATTGTAAATGTATGTTTTATTTTTTAATATATTTTTACATTTAGATTATTTCTAATTTCAGATTCTACATCAACTGCGTTGGTCATTCTTCAGATCAAGCATTTAATGAAAAATTTTTTGAAGCTCATTAAGCGATTAGAAATATTAACAAATATTAATTATGATTCAAACAATTTAAATTCAGAAATTTCCATTTACATAAAATCAGATGTTGATGAGAAGTCGGGGATAGAATTAGAAACAGTGTAAAATATTATTCATATTTAGCTGATGGCTTACAATGATATAATAAATATAAATCGCAATATAAATTAACACGAAATAATAAAATTTTGAGTAAACTACATAATAAATAATTATAAAAATGGGTATTTGATAGAATATAATAAAATTAGTAGTAAGTAAGGAATTTTTTTTGCATTAATAAATGAATTGCAGAAATCCAAAAATATAATTTTAAAGAAATATTATAAAAAGCAGTTATACTAAACAATTGCCTATTGTAGTATTGGACTAAAAAAACTAGTCAGTAAATAATGCTTAATATAAACTTGTAACATTGTAAACATTGAGATTTCTACAAAGATTTACTCTGGTTTTAAAAATATAATACTTAAATTTTGCTATTTTCTGACAAGTACTGTTAATATGTAGAGTTGGTTATCATAAAATCTCTACATCTATAATATTTCTATATTTTACATGTTTTAAAAATGGAAAATTGTTGTTTTGTGTTTTTACTGCCAAAAATTATAATATTCTGAGTAGCTAGTCCTTTTAATATTTACATTTTTTAAATTGTAAAAATATATTTTTATTATCTTCTGCCAAATACTGTTTGCAATAATGATTTATTTATTATACAATGTATTAAAAATTTTCATTATTTGAGTATATTTCTGATATTAACATTTTTAGATTGTATAATTACTATTTATTAATTCCTGCCAAATACTGCTTGCAGTAATTGTTTATTCTACAAAGTTTTCTAATTTTAAATATTATGAGTAGATTTCTGTCTATATTAACATTTTCTTACAATGGAAAGCTTTAGTTTTGTATTTTCCAACAAAAATTGTTTTGTGATATTTACTAAGATGACAGTTCCGATTATGCAGTCTAATCTTAAGTCTTATATAGGTGTGTTAGATATCCAGACTGATAATGAAAAATTTTTTTGTGGAAGGCTAAAATATTACAATATAATCTATAGGCTAGCATCCTTACCTTGTTTTATACGATGATTAAAATGCGTCGATCATTAAATATTCTTTGAAATTAAAATACTCAAGTAAAATAAAATAAAAAAAAACATTTAGTTATTTATTGATCATAATGCATCAGCAAATATCTAAATAATAAGATAGGATTTTTTAAGATAGGATATTGAGTACCTTTATAAATAATGCTGTTTAAATACTACGACTTTTACCATAATTTTATTTTTTTAAATGCTTAAATTTTTGTGGAGTATAATAGAATCGAGTGTTTGTAAAATAGGATTCAATATTGCCTTAAGATTAGGTAGGAGGTATATAGTTTATTTGTTTCACCTTTTATTTTCTGTGGTATTTGTAAATATTTTAATATTATGTTTTTAAATCACATGATTTAATATTTTTTGAAAGTCACAGTAGTAATATGAGTGTTTCTTATTTAATGCTCTTTGGAATTGTATTTTTCTAAGTTAATATCTATAAATATTTTCATATTATGTTTGTAAATCATATAATTTAATATTTTTTGAGAATCACAGTATAATAAGAGTGTTTCTTATTTAATGCACTTTGGAATTGTATTTTTCTAAGTTAATATCTGTAAATATTTTCATATTATGTTTGTAAATCACATAATTTAATATTTTGTGAGAATCACAGTATAATGAGAGTGTTTCTTATTTAATGCTCTTTGGAATTGTATTTTTCTATGTTAATATCTGTAAATATTTTCATATTATATTTGTAAATCATATAATTTAATATTTTTTGAGAATCACAGTATAATGAGAGTGTTTCTTATTTAATGCACTTTGGAATTGTATTTTTCTAAGTTAATATCTGTAAATATTTTCATATTATGTTTGTAAATCATATAATTTAATATTTTTTTAAAATAACAGTATAATGAGAGTGTTTCTTATATTATATGCTCTTTGGAATTTTATTTTTCTGAGTTAATATCTGTAAATATTTTCATATTATGTTTGTAAATCATATAATTTATTTATTTTTTTGATATTCACCGTATAATAGGAGTGTTTCTTATTTAATGCTCTTTGGAATTGTATTTTTCTAAGTTAATATCTGTAAATATTTTCATATTATGTTTGTAAATCATATAATTTATTTATTGTTTTGAAAATCACCGTGTAATAGGAGTGTTTCTTACTTAATGCTCTTTGGAATTGTATTTTTCCAAGTTAATATCTGTAAATATGTTCATATTATGTTTGTAAATCATATAATTTATTATTTTTTCAGAATCACAGTATAATGAGAGTGTTTCTTATTTAATGCACTTTGGAATTGTATTTTTCTAAGTTAATATCTGTAAATATTTTCATATTATGTTTGTAAATCATAATTATCATTTAATATTTTTTGAAAATCACAGTATAATGAGAGTGTTTCTTATTTAATGCTCTTTGGAATTGTATTTTTCTCAGTTGATATCTGTAAATAAATTCATTTTGTTTGTAAATCATATTATCATATTAAAATATAAATAATAAAAGTGTGTTTTATTTACAATATACAAAAATATATATTTAAAAGAAGCCAATGCACCAAAAGTATCGATAGTTTTATCGATAATTTCACCACACTATTATCGACATGTGGTACGATAAATTTGGCACAACACTGCTTCATTACTACCAAACTAATGGAAAAAAGAACTCGACCGTAAAGTTAGAACAAAAGTATCGCAAACGATTTTTAGCTCAACTCTATGTTTGAAGTGTCACCTCTTTACTATTATATACTCTTTGCTTTTTTGAAGATTCCAATTTGACACAATCAAAGAGTAGGTATATAACAGGATTAGACCAGATTAGACCACAGAGTAGGTACTACCCAAGGAATTTCTTTATATCATTAACTGGAACGCTCACTTAATGAAATTGTATAGCTATTCAAATATGCACCTTGAAATATTTCGCATAAGGTTGACATTGGGTTATAATATGTAAAGTGAAAAATTGTTCCGAGCATTTCGTTGACTACCGGTATTTCGTCTCTTTTTTACGAGAGTTGCCGTGAATCAATGGTAGAAAGAAATGCAATCCCGGTCATAGGCACGTTTTTTAAGTGCACGTGAGCATTCCAGTTTGTATATAAATTATACTATATATAATATAATTATAAAATAACTGCTTATTAGCAGCATATAGTCTAGTCGACAAATGTTAAAGCTATTTTTAAAAACTAAGCCCCCCTTTTTTAATTATTTATTAATAATTTTTGCAAGCGGAACTTCATGTTTTTCAAAAATCATCTAGATGCCATTCGTCAAAAAGTTATATTTTGGTCAACTTTTGTCAGCAGTCTTTGAAAATTGAGATTGAGGTGTCATTCGATTTGGAATGGCATCTAGATGATTTTTGAAAAAAAAAAGTTCCGCTTGAAAAAATTGCAAAAGTTATTAACAAATAATTAAAAAAAAGGGGTTTGTTTTTTAAAAATATCTTTAACATTCGTCGACTAGACTAATGCACGCTAATGAGCATGCTAGTTAAGTAGCATGTGTATCTGTACCTTTAAATTTCTTGCTTGTATCTAATACATCACTAATAAAAATTATATATACTCTTTGACAACAGCTGTTGTTAATAATATTGGTTGACGGTTGTTATCATAATATAATCAGTGATCACAAAGAATTATAATCACTACTTTAATACTTTTATAAACGTACCTTCGTCAAGGCAAAAAAAGAAAAAAAAATACATAAAACCTTGTATATAAACTGATTTACTTTGCAACAGTACATAGAAATGTGTAGTATAGAGCAAATTGCAGACTGTGGTGATATTTCGACATTAGGTAGAGCACTTTTCATTCCTGAAAGAGAAGGTCGGTACATTATATTATTTTTATTTTTTAAGGGAATGGTATGTTTTGCAATAATTGACAATTTTTTACGATTTAGATGAAACGTGGCTTTCTAAATGTTCGGTGTCGTTGTCTTCTTGTGGAGGTCTGCTAGCAGTGGGTTACAAGAAACGTCTTTGTTTTCTAAGTGGACAGTGGATTAGTTCAACTGATAGTAATACTTATCTGATATCATGGAGTGGTACACTTCCTTCAGAAGTCACAGCACTTTTGTCTTTGTCTATTTGTTCTTCACAACATTCATCTCAGGTACTTTGTACTTAGGTTACTACAACCATTTTTATTAATTTTCCTATAAATATCTATAATTTTAAAAATATATAATACTACTTTTACCATGGAGGCTTCAATAAACTGAGTCAAATATGGAATATTTTTATTGGCTTTTAAAATATTAATTGATACATGTATTTTAGGGTGGTCCAGACTGGTTTTGTATAGTTGTTGGATTTTTAAATGGAAGTGTTGGATTTTACACAAACACAGGACATTTATTATTGCTTGAAAAACTAGAAGACAAGCATGTTTGTAAGATATCTTGCCACACAGGAACTTATGGGACATTTCCTGATGATGTACATATACATTTTGAGAGTGCTGTATATGTAGTTGCTGGATCAAGTTTATTTCAGACACTTAGAAATGCCAAGGCTCAACTAGCTAAAGGTTTGTAGGAAAATTAATTATAAAAATAAGAATAGAAATTTGTCAATAAAGTAATTAGAAATCTGTTGAAATTTAAAATCGTTTGGCACGAATTTAAAGGCGAGAGGGGGTGAGGGGGAGGGGGGAGTTCCCCTCATCCCCCCATACCACACGCAATACAAGGTAATGCATCATTCTTGAAAAAAAAGAAATCCCATAGAACTAACCTCAAAATTAGACTGTTTATTGTCATAATTTCGTTCCGTGACGTCTCCGGCGCTTCGGAAGGTGCAGCCCCTTCGCCCTTACGTAACAAAATGCAGACACTCACGCTCGCCTTCGCAGCTTCGGCTTTTTGGTCGTCTTTGGCAACCAGCCTCAGCTGCTAGGGCTCGCCCGGATATCTGCGTTTTGTTACAGCGGGCTAGGGATGCCCTCCCTCCGCGCCTCCGGCTTTTAAAAAACACTCTAGGGGTAGGTACATTAGACTACGTGGAGTCGGGGTAAGCTGATTTCGTTTTGGACTATTTTGAGGCATAAGTCAATGTCCATTAAGAGAGGTTCCTTTGTATCAGTAATTATACACATAAAACAAAATCTATAAATAATATGAATTCTATTTATTACTTATAAACATAATTTACAACATCTAATAATTTTTCAAAGGGGGTCTTGTTTAAATTTAATTATTTTCCTTCTCCACAAATATCCATTTACTAATTAGAGAAATTTTCCTTATTATTGTAATTGTATTTTATAAAAATTCTTTATAAAATATAAAATTATATTTTATAGGATTTTTTATAATAAATCTTTAAAAAATAGACAACTATATAATATTAAAACAAAATTATGCCAACAAACAGTCTAATTTTGAGGTTAGTTCTATGGTTATTTTTTTTTCAAGAATGGTGCATTACCTTGTATTGCAAGTGGTATGGGGAGTAAGGGAGACCCCCCCTCCCCCTATCAGACCCTCTCGACCAAATTCGTTCCAAACGATTCTAAATCTCTAATTTTGTGGTTAGTTCTATGGGATTTCTTTTCTTTTTTTTTCAAGAATGGTGCATAACCTTGTATTGTGAGTGGTATAGGGGAGTCATGGAGACCCCCCCTCCCTCTACTAGACCCTCTCGCCTAAATTCGTGCCAAACGATTCTAAATCCAACACTTAGAAATCTAATCGCATCTAAGTCGCATAAAAGTCTATAAATCACAAATATCTTCATAAAGTAAAAAAAAAAAAATATATATATATAATGATAAGTTTTTTTAAAGTTCAAGCAGGTCTCCAAAGTGAGTATTCTATAGACAGCAGAAATATACAAATAAGAAAATGGATTTTTTCTGAACAAGATCAAATCAATGATGCTGCAGTTGCTGGTCTTTATTTGACAAATTCATATGAACATTACTTAGCTGCTTCAACTTATGGAGGATATGATGCTTGGTAATAATCAAATAAACATTATATAAGTTTACAAATTTGGCTCAGTGCTTTGTGCACACAAATATAAATCCTTTAAACATACATAATATTTTGGTTCTCTACTTTCCACTCCATGTCTATTTGACATATTTGGCCTTATACTTTACTATGGCACTATTAAATATATTTGGCCAACTACTTCATATATTGGGGACGCAAATTAATTTGGTCCATTTTTTGGTCGTAAAAAATGCAATAATTTGTTTGTTGGAATATTTTATTTTTTAAAGAATATAAATAAACAGAATGATCAAAGTAATACTTGTACTTTCCATCGTTGGTTACTACTTTTTCTACCTCTCAGGCAATTTTCGAATCCTATCTCGTAAAAATATCTCATCTTTTGAGGCCACAATTTAATCCAATTTTGATCCACAATAGGGGATCGGACAGTAATCAGATTAAAATGTAAAATGTGGTTAAATAAAATAAATATACTGTTTTACGATTATTTACCTAATAATAATTTAATATAATTCATTTAAATATTTTTAAATGAAGAAATAAAATGTTGTTATCTATAATATAAAAATAAGTCGGGTTTTCCTTCCTGACGCTTTAATTCCAGAACGCACGATCCGATTTAAACGGTTTTGCATTCGTTGGAAAGGTCTCGGGCTCCGTGAGCTTTATAGCAAACTAAATTCAGGAAAATTTTCAACAGAAAAGCAGGAAAACAGGGAAAATCATTTTTCACATACAGCGCCATCTCTGATACATAGCATGTACTACAAACCAATATGGTTTTGCATGGCGGCAGTACGTGGTGTGAGTATCCCTCACGAAAGTAAGTTGGTGGCGAAACGGAGTTCGCCGGGTTTGCTAGTTTTCAATATTTTTAAACAGTACTGAAACACCAATCACAGTGCGTGACGTCATCTGTGGACAATCATTGATTGCATGGGTACTATCTACTTAGTTTACTCAGTTATGTCCATAATTTTGTTGAAATTATAAAAGTTGCTAAAAGATTATTGATAAATTAGGATACGGTAATCGATTTAAAAGCTGTCACGTGATGTTTAACCAGTTTTTTTATAATGAAAACAGGATTTACGAAAGCCGACAATCGAAATCTTCCCAGAGTGAATACGTTTCTGATTTGCAATTTCTTTGCTAGTAATTCAGACTTTTGTGACAAAATTTGTGTTTTGAAATGTGAAAGTTCTGTATTACTATTATAAATATATAATAATATATTATTTGCCATAAATACCTACCTAGGTACTTGAAAAAATACCTCCTTGAAAAATAACCTCTAATATTGCACAATATATGTATTGTACCTACTGTACTGTACTAGCCTCTAAACCACCCACTGCTGAGCGAAGGCCTCTTCTCCATATAGATAAAGGGTTGGAGCTTAATCCACCACGCCGCTCCATTGTAGGTTGGCGAATAATACACTACCATGAGTAACAATCGCTACAGGTGTATATGATAACAACCAGGACCGACGGCTTTACGTGATCTCCGAGACACGGTGGGGAGAACAACAAGAATATACACCCAGACAGGAAACAAAAATTTGTACAAATACAATTATCTGTCCCGAGCGGGAATCGAACCCGCGATCGCCGGCGCGGGGTGTTGAGGCGACTACTCGCACCACTACACAAGAACGGTCATCGCAAGTAGAATACTGTCAACACTATATCACATTCTTTAGTGTTACAAAAAAAATTACAAAAAGAAAAAATCTATAATAGTATTTGACCGTAGAGAGAAAACAATATAATATATTTACTTAAAATTAATTTAAGCAAATTTCATTCTATTTATTTGTAGTAATTAATGTATATTTACGTGAAAATAATCTTCACAAAAGTAAATTGGTGAATTCATTTCGTTGCATTTTCTACTCGCTAAGTCTAACCATTTTTTTCGTTTATCTGCTTTTCTTGGCACATCAAATGAATATTTTATTTGGAGTACTTTTTGATGTGTTCGTACATTGAGGTACTGCACACCAACGATATTTTTTGCGTTCCATAAGAACAAATAAAAAATCTACTCCACGAAACAAAACTTCTCGTGAACTTATGCTCATGCAGCTGTTTTGTTATAGCCCCAGATGACGTCACGCGCTCTCAGATGATATAGCGTGGCGTTTTGGCGGGATTTTTAAACAGACAATATTAAAACATGATTTTGAGTACTTAAACGGCTATAAAAAAATAAAGTTTTATTTTTTATGGGAATAAGTATCCATAAAGATTAATTTAAAACACTTTCTGAAAATTTGTCCGATCCCCTATTTCATCCAATATTCGATTTCTCAGTGCGTGAAAAAAGTGAATTGTTGACCTACAAATCATGCTAACTGCAAAATATTTATTTATTAAACATAATGCTTTACCATTTTACAATAATGATTACAAATTCAACATAATTTGGCTTTCAATGTATTTATTTATTCTATGGCTTTGCCACGACGATTATTAAACATACTTGGCCTATTGCTTGAAAGTGTGGTATGAAATTGGGAGATGTAATCTAATCTGTAGTGCTGTAAAGAATATATGCTACAAATTGAGAACTTTCACAGTTTTTTTAAAGTTGTTTAGAACTCAACTTTTGTCAAAACAAAGTCCCCCAGTGCGTCTGTCTGTTTGTCTATCTATATAAACTCTAAAACTACAGAACGGATTTGCATGCCTAAACCTAGGTGTATAATCTGACAAGATTTTGAGTAAATTGGTTGAAAAATGACGATAATTGTTGAAAATATCGCAATAAGCCAAGCTGCCTGGGAGCTTTCATCAAAAACGCTACTAGGAAATTCTCCTTTTTAGGTCTACAAAAAAAAAAAAATATGCGCGAGGAATATATCTATCTTTTAAGAATATATTACTATTCTAAGTTGTTACCAAGCCTAACTTCTAAAAAAATTGTGACATACAATGCTGTAATTGGATAGCTGTTTAGACCGGATACAGTATTAATCCTTATTAATTTAATTACGTTGGTTACTTTAAGCAATTCCTGTGCATTATGATAATCTTTTACACCATATAATTTAAATAAATATCTCAGGAGTAGTCGCAAAATGAATACTAACGCGCGCGAAAATAAATTCAAGCGCGGTAGTCCAGGAGGAATCGGCGCATGAGTACCGAAAACTATTCTACCTCAATTTTTTTATGCGATCCTCTTCAAATTGCCATCCTAATGATATAAATGTATGTTGCCATGGCGCAACCCGGTGCCATATTGTTTAAACCGAAATTGTTTAAACAATTGCAAGGAATTGTTATTTTTCAACCGGACATATTTTTCAAAAATTATATCTATTAATTTATTAGAATTGATTTGTTTTTTTTTTTTTAACTAAAATAAAATTGTAAGTGTCAATAACTTGGTCTTTCACCTTAATTACATTGAATAAGCGCGCGAAATTAACAATTAAAAAAAAGATATAAACAATGAAATTTTTTTAAATCTCTATTAACAATATTATTAACTATTGTAAAGAGAATTAAAAAAAATATATTACTTAAACATTATGTTTTTTTTAAATATATTTTTCATGGGTCAAAAGTACCCAAATTTGAGATTTTTTGAACCTTTAAAAATTCATATCTTTAAAAATATTAACTTTATCGTGAAAAGTCATAGGACCTTTTTTATTGGTATTTCGATAAAGAATATAAAAAAAATTTGTCCGGTTGAAAAATAACAATTCCTTACAATTGTTTAAACAATTTCGGTTTAAACAATATGGCACCGGGTTGCGCCATGGCAACATGCATTTATATCATTAGGAGGGCAATTTGAAGAGGATCGCGTAAAAAAATTGAGGTAGAATAGTTTTCGGTACTCATGGGCCGATTCCTCCTGGACTACGGGCCTCGCACCGATACATGACAGGACTCAATAAAATGCGAAATTTTAGTTCAAAATTTATGATACAATGAATTTTATGATGGCAAAGTATCAATCGTTAGTTCTTTTTGAAGTCAATTACAGATTTTATGTTTTAAAACTTAAGGTGGGTAGTTACGAATAATATGTTCCAATAGCTTTAAATAATATGTTAAATGAGCTTACATATGTTACACATCTTAAAGTATTTGACAATTTATTATGAAGCTATGCACCCTCATCAATAAACACTATCATATTAAGACCAACATTGTTATTTCTGGAGGTTTTTTTTTTTAACTTAAAATAATATTTTTATAATAAAATTGTATAATGGAACATATTATAATTTTTTTATATATATTTTATTGTCATATTTTAGGTATCGGTCTGTTCCTTCTGTAAGAACTTTGGTACTTGCATCTGGAGTATCTCCTTATATTGGATTTCATTATGCGTTGGAAGGAGGAAATGCTCCACCAATTCAAGATGTGGCTAGAGCCGTCGCCAATAAAATAAAGTCTGCTTTACCGTAAGCTTTATATTTTAAAATATTTATTAGGTACACTTCTAGCTATCAGATTGATATTTCTTGGATAATAAATCATTAACTAAATATGTATGTAAATCATTAAATGTATATGTACATACGAGTATAATATGTAATACATCGTATATGTATTTTATTATTATTTATTACAAATATTTGTAATGAAACATGAAATTAATAAGTGTGAATTCTTAAGTATTTAGGTCAAAATTCACTGTCCGTGGCTAAAATAATACATACGGACACGCGTAGATATAACTGGATTTAGGACTAGCAAGACTAAATTTTGTCAGTAACACATCTGTTCTAACATCACAGTCTAAAACACTTTTTTTTTATAAAACCAATTAATGGACATGTCTAGGTGGGACAATTACGCAGTGTGTGCTGAGTAGTTGGGAGTCCACAGTTACAGTGCACAGTTGGGAGTTACACTTACTTGAAGAAAATACCTATTTGTTTAGTATTATATGTTGATTTGTATGTGAATTTCTAGGATGTGTGTCTCTAGTCTTAGCTAAAACTATATGAAGCATGTTGAGTTTTTTTGGTCTTTTGACGGGATAACGTCTTGTAAATCGATGAACGCCTGCACGCACGAAAAAGCATGATTCATTGTAACTTTCCGCGAGCGAGATCGCGAAATAAGCGATAGCGAGGCATGATCGGCCTAAGCGTTCGCCTTGTGACACATCTATCTCTGTTCCGCTCCATCGGCAGATGCGTCCGAATAGAAGAAAAAAAAATTGAATTAAAGAGTGTAAATAAACGTTAATTTATTGAAAAAATTGTAATATTCAATAAACTTTCTTTGTATTATACAAAACTAGCTGCTGACCGCGACGTCGTCTGCGTGAACGCCGTTGGATTACACGTTGTTACAGATTGCGTTGAAGAAATAAAGGTTCACTGCTCGTTCCCCGTAGGTGATAGCGTGATAATATGTAGCCTATATGTTGACCCGACTTCTTAATAATATTCGTGCCAAATTTGAAGTTAATCCATGCAGTACTTTTTGAGTTTATCCCGGACATACATACAGACAAACAGACAAAAATTCTAAAAACTATGTATATTTTTGGCTTTGGTATCGATTGTAGATCACACCCCAAGTATTCTTTAAAAAAAATATTCAATGTACAGTTTTGACTTTCCTGCCATTTTATTATAATATAATAAAATGGCAGGAAAGTCAAAACATATTATGTATATAGATAGATAATGATAATTCATTGATAATAATTCAATTCATAAAAGTATGCAATTTTTTATAAATGTTTTCTTATGACGTTATCACGTAAAATTATCGTCCGTAAACCGACCAATTTTTTTCTCAATTCTTTTGTAAGAAACAGTTTGGAATAATAAACACTTGTATTTTATTTCAACATATTTAGGGTACCGATTCTAGAGACACGCATCAATATACATATTATTAGGTTATACTGCTCCACTATATGGGACGAAACTTGATGTTTTAAAGCCTGTAATTTTTCTCATTAGGAAGGCTATCAAACGCAAAAAAAAAACTTATTTTATTTTCTAAGCTGACTATGTTTAAATTTTTTTAACACTAAAATATTCGAACCTTCAATCTACTGAAAATAATGATTGAAGTCTGTTGACTCGAAAATTGATTTTTTTATTTTTATAATACCTACGTATTATTAGTATTGTTATGTTTTTTTTTTCGATGATTAATATGATATTGATAATCTTGTTTTATCATTTTCATTTCATTTTAAAATATTTTCTAGAGGCTGGTTGGGTGGATCGACTGAAAGTGCTCCATCTAACACCGAGCCACTTATACGAACTGAGCAGTTGTCTATGCATAATGGATTATATGATACCCAAAGACACGGCACTTTAGTTGCGATATCTCAAGATCGGCGTCTTGCAGCGTTCGCCGATAATTTAGGAAGAGTCGCCGTTTTGGATATAACTAAAGGCTACATCATTAGATTGTTCAAAGGTTGTCGAGATGCTCAGTGTGCTTTTGTTCAAGTATGTATATATTACTAGTTTCTGCTCTCGGCTTCGCCCGCTTGGATGTCGGTTATAGAGACAAAAAAAAAAACCTGTGTTACTTCTAATACCTCCAAGAATAAGTGTACAAAGTTTCATGATGATCGGTTAAGTAGTTTTTGCTTGAAAGCGTAACAAACAAAGTTACTTTGGCATTTATAATATTAGTATGATTATTATGACTAATTAAATATCTCTTGAAATTACCTTTATCTTCTATACAAATAATAAATCTGTTAAAACCTCAGTTTTATTAATACACTCAGAGCCGGATTAACCCTGTCAGGGACACTAGGCAATGCTATACTCGGGGCCCCTTTTTTTTTACTTTTGTTTTTAATGTTAAGTGAATAGGCAAAGTGGCAGACGTTCCTCCACCTGATGGTAAGTCGTAACGTACTTTACCTGGAACTAGCCCAGTTATCGGTTCCATTGTTTTATTCTGTTATCGGTTCCATTTTCGGACGAAAAAAAAAAAAAAAAAAAAAAGGTCATCCGCCCTTCAGTATGGACATTTTCCTCCGTACCCTATCCGAATACCTAAAAAAAAAATAAGGTGAGTAGCTACGTGGAGTCGACACAACATGATTTCGTCTCTGTCATGTCATCTCTGGTGCCCCCCAAGACGGGATGCCCTAAGCAATTGCTTAAATAGCTTATAGGCTAATCCGGCACTACACATAAGGTGTTAAAGTCTCGGTGCCAGTAACTTTTTTTTCTTCTTATCGCTTGCATGGGGCCCCTAGTGGAAGCGGGGCCCCTAGGCAATTGCCTACTCTGCCTATTGGTTAATCCGGCACTGAATACACTATATGTACTTTTTACGTGATATCACGTATCACGTAAAAAGTACAAAACCAATGTAAATAACTTTAATACATAAATATTAAACATAACTCACAGTATAATTTAGTTTTTGTTTCATTGTAATTAAATTTAAAAATAAATATTTAAGAAAATAGAAATAGGTACCTACGCCGCCAACGCCACCTGGTCTAAGGAATCTTAAAAACTCACAAAACTTATTTTTGAGTTATTATTTTGTTAAACTTAAAAGTTTACTAAATGTGTCGGATAGGAATACAAATCGTTTTAATATTTTAGATAAACATCATTTTCAATTAATATAGGTACTATTATGTTAAATGTCACTAAATATAAAAACGATATTCTACAATTATACGATAGATGGCGTATGTAGGTGATAAAAAATATAAATTTAAAATTTTTAAAATTTTAGTTAAATACCCGTGCGAAGCCGGGGCGGGCCGCTAGTATTTTAATATAAAGACTAATTCTAATGCATGGAAGTATGTTTTGAATTGTCTTTGTATTATGTTCATTACAGATATCAAATAAACTATGTCGTTATAGTTTTAGTTCATAAAACAATAATCCGTCGCGCTGACTTAATATGAAAACATTATAGAAACAACCCGAATGAACAAGTTATTACATATCAGAATCATCAGGTTTTTGACGTAAGTTTAGAACGTCATTAATGTGTCGTCGGATAACGTAACGTTAAAAAAACATACATATATATCTGACGCAATCGCAACTATCTGACGTATAGCGGTATTTAACAGATAAAAGTTCATGATATATTTTTCTTTTTCAACATCAAACTCCTCTTTATCTTTCAGATATATTTCTGTTCGCAACCTGTGAATCCAAAAGTTGTAGTGTATTAGTTAATTGAGATGAAATAGGTCCTAAGGACTTTTTTTTAACCTCCTACTGATAAATATTATCAGTAACTTATGTGTGTAATAAATTTTATCAACAACCGGTGAAACAGGTCCTAAATGTTTTTCCGCCACGGTGTCGCATTTGTATCTTATATAAAATACATCATCAACTGATGTCTTTGATCGTTGCCAGTTACATTTTATAAAACAATCTTATACTTAGTCTAAAATGTCATCCCGATGAGAAGCCATCTTATTAATTCAGAGACTAATCTAAGGTGGTTTTTTTTTTGTTCTAGTTTGATGAATATAATTTAATCAAATTTTGGCTGGTCGTTATTTGATATTATTACCGGATAAACTATTCTCTGTTAACCGAGACACGTAAAAATTAATGTATGATTTAAAACAGGCATGCGATCAGTAAGTTGAGCGGCAAAGTTATAATCAGCCACTCGACTGGTCCACATTTAAGCGTTTGGGTTAATGCAGTTCATTGGAGGGAACCGTCCAATTAAGAGCCTCTTGCAAACAGTTGGTTGCAACATTGACATAATTGTTAATCTTATAATATATGTAAATGAATATATTGCGTACGTATATATTTAAAACGATCAATAATTATTAAGTAAAATTACTTTGTACACTGAAGGAGATATAGTATTGAATGAATCAGCCCTTAAACGTCCCACTGCTTGGCGAAGGCCTCTTCTCCATATAGAAGGGTTAGAGCATAATCCGCCACACTGATCCACTGCGGGCTGGCAGATAATAATTTTTGTCTATAATGAGTAACGATCGTTATCAGGCGTTCATGATAACATCCGGGATCGACGGCTTTACGTGCTCTCCGAGGCACGGTGGGAAGACCCACAAAGACATACTCAGACTGGAAACAAATATTTGTACAAATACAAATATGTGCCCCGGGCGGGAATCGAACCCGCGACCGCCTGCACTACTACTCGCACCACTATACCAGAACGGTCGTCGAAATGGTATTCATTATATTAATTTTCAGATTTTTGATGCGGACAGTAAAAAGCCTCAACAGTCTATTGTTAAAGAATTTAGAAGAGCTATTTTTCTTATAATTTATAATCCCAAAAAAGGCTTAATTGATATAAGATTAATGCAACGAGGAACAAGAGTAGCGGTCTTCACCGCAACAAAAAATGGAAAACTTTTGTACAATACTTGCGGATTAGTCGGGGCCGAAAAAAATTATACACACAGAAAATCAAATTTGCCCGAATTTCAATGTGTACTTATTGATCCCGATGGCAAGTTGAAAGAATTTAACATTCCTTTCTACTACTGTTTAGAAGGTGAACATATGGAAAGATCTAAAGACCTTCATGTATTAAAAATTATTCGTGACATCGTAAAGAAGACAACAAATTTTACAGAAGACGTAAAAACGGATATAATTGAAAATGCAGATAAATTAAAAACGCTGGAGATAAAAAAACATTGTTTGGAAATTTTAATAAAATCAAGTGAATTATCATCTGAATTAGTATTTACTTGTCTAGAAAGGTTTTGGGATAGTTTTCCAAATGATGATATAATAAGTGAACAAAATAAAACATTCAAAAATTACTTTGCTAATTTAGCACTGGTTACTCTTTTCTACAGACGTATTTGTAACGAAGATGTTAAGGACATACAAAATTTAATCGATAAAGTATACAATGATTTCAATATCAAGGAACAACTCGATAATTTAACTGATGTTCAAGATGATGAGAATGAGGATCCTGATTTTCATCTCTTGGAAGATGACAATTGTATATTAGAACGATTGTTAATTTTAGCTCAAGATGAAGATCTGAAAGACCATCATCAGGCTAAAGTTACTTTCGCTGACAATCGAACTAGTACATACAAAGACTTTATCTCTTGCTTTGAACTGGAACAGAGAAATGAGTACATATCACTGAAAAAGGGTATATCCACAGAAAAGGTTAGTAACTTGTCAAGCAATGTATTCAAATCTATTATTAATTTGAACGATTACTCAACACTGAAGAATCTTGTGCGAAACTGTAAAATTGATCCCAAGGAAATTGTAAAGCTTGTGATTACGCATGTGATGAACATGTCACTTGAACAAATTAATATAGATTTAATAGAAAAAATTATATCAGTTTTTTATTATATATGTAGCGCCACAGAGGAGGCAACGAACGTAATGTACAATGAAATATCTCCATGGTGGGAAAATATTCGCTTAATGTTGGTGGATTTGCCTTGTCCTTTAAGAACCATGATCGTCGCAATGGCGTGTAAAGCCGTCGTTAAAATTTTCGAAAGTAAATCTTCTGACAAAGAAGACTGGGAATCTGTGACCAAAGAAAATGCCAAATGGGGTATATTGATTGGTAAATTAGAGGATATATCAATTTTGAGCATTGCTTTAATGTTTAAAGCGGATTACAAGGGCGAATCGCTGCCAAAATTGCCTTTTGAAGGAATAAATATTAACTTGAAATACATTTACACCAGAGGAAAAGGATCCGTAACTGAATTGATTGCCAAATGGCTTTGTAGTATGGGAACACATGCTTTCGCGATAGAAATTAATGAACTGATGGAAAAAACTGATGAAACTCAAAATTCAGATTCAAGTTCTTCAACCGGTGAAGGTAATGTCGACGTTTTGAAAGTTGAAAATCATCGGGAGTTAGTTGATAATAATCCACAAATATTTAAATGGTTGTCACTCCTTCGGCGACAATTTCCATTAAGCACGGCAGCTAATTACATCATCGCTAATATGTCCTGGGAGTATGCTATGGCGTGGCAGAAATGTATGAACAAAAGTGAGCATTTAAAAGCTGTTGTGCAATGTTTGAAGAAGTTACCAGATATGCATTTACGATTAGGTATGTTTTTCATAATTTGGTCAACATACTTGAAACATGTATTTCAGTCATGTTGTCGCTTGGTTAATAATGTTGGAAAACTGCCTAAAGATCATTTATGTTTACAAGACTTGGGATTTAATAGTGAAACTTTATTGGGTTTCTTAGAAAACTGTACCGATTATTTAGAGGAATTCTATAATTGTTCAATAATGTGTGTTGACGAAGAAATTCAATCTATTCAATATGAAAAAATATGGGACGAAAGCTTGCCATCCCTTGTAGAAGTAGCTCAAGAAAAGAGAAACGTTAATAGTGAAATAATAAAACTGAACTACCAAATGTCTTGTACAATTTCCTATCAATGTCACTTAAAAATAAAGTTTACGAAACCGTTAGATAGTTTATATGACGTTGATTACCAATATGCTTTGGAAGCGCTCAATGGAAATGTTGTTCAGCAAGACATCACTTCAAAATGTTCAGAAAAATTTATGAACCCAAGAATGAAGTATTTAACGAGACTTATTCGCAAAGCTATCGACACTATAAGTGTAGCAGACAACGATGAAGGACCTCCGTCGTATTATACTAAAGAATGTAGTTTATGGATTCGAAAAATATGGGCACTCTCAGAGTTATGGGACATGGGTGAAACATTTGTTTGGCGAACATACGTAAGCATATCCTTTTTGTTTTATTTACAATCTTTTACTTACGATTTATAATACGAAATCGAATGCATATTAAATTAATAAAAAAAATATTATAGATCGTGGGCCTCTACCATATGGGTTATGACCGATTGGCTCTGGATATATTAAACCAAATCTCAGATGCAGAACTGATCCTATCGCCTATCATCGCTATTACAATACAGCGCCTTAAACGACACCTGCAAAGTTCTAAAAATCAAGCGGAAATTATTGTTTCAATGCCACCACAACTTTATAGACGAATACAGAACACAGTTAGTATATTTTGTTAAATATTTCATCATCCGAGCGCATGTCACACGTCACAGTCCATTTGCTAGCATCAATCAATTGTTGTGACCACTGCGTAAACTCTTTTGTCTCGATCGCAAGTGCACTATAGCTTGCAAAGTTACCTAAGATTTTGTAAATTAATTCGATTAAGATTTCTAAGTAGTTAATTGTTATTTTTTGGAATTTAATTTTTTAAGCGTTACGTGTAACCATGAATTGCTATGTCCTTGAGTGTCTAATTAAAAAAAAAAATCACATCTACAAACAAAAAGCAGCCTCGATATTTTCAAATCATTTTCAATTCAAAGTCGAATATATTCATTTAACTAATTCAGAGCTTACACATTGTAAACTTAATAAATATTGTCATTACAGGATTTAGACACATCTGTACCAGCTAATCCATCATTATCGACGACGAAAGCTGTCTTACAAAAAATGTTGAATATTATTATATATAAATCTTCAGTTGATGAAGACGGTCTGCCGGAAGTTAAATTAGCACAACTTATATTTGAAACGTGTGAATATTTAGTGAAACGTGAATTATAATTGGTCTATGAAAAAATAACACGAATCAAGTATCAAATAAAATATAGTAAAAAGTGTAATTTTCTCACAAAGTATTTTTAATTATTTATGAAAACAATTTTCTGCGTTTTTATTTTGGAAAAATATTACTATTTTTGATGACATTGTTAGTAGTAAATTCTATTTACTAATGGTTACATTTGTGGCATAAACGAATTTTCGATGTTCATCAAGCTTAACTTAAATATATTATAATTACAAAAGCCTATATTAACTCTCAAAAACAGATGAAATTATTTCTACGAAATTTATTTTATCAACGTATATAATATCACCAATTCGTTTCTAATGTTTTAATTTATATTACACTAGATTTTCCGTTGTGGTTGAATTTTATTATGGCTTTTCCGCTACGATGATCTGCATCGTCGTGTTATGTAACCTATGTAATTTCTCAACAATATTTATTCTAGTGGTAAAGAAATAAAGAATGGTTAAAATAAGGATAATGATTTCACAATTATTTATCTATTACAAACGATAAAATCTTTACAATATAAAAAAATAATATTAATTGACTGGCCCGTGGTGCAGTTGGCAGTGGCCCTGATTTCTGCTCCAGGGTTGTGGGTTTGATTCCCGCCCCGAGTCTGGGTGTATTATATATTTATTTATATATGTATTATTTATATGTATATTTATTTAAAAAAAATGTATATCAGTCAACTGTTACCTAAAACACAGGCCTTAAGTTGCCTACCTTATGAACAGACGACCGTGTGAGCTCCATGAAGACGTCCGCGCTCTTCGGAGAACTCATACAATATACCGCTATTTATTTGTATTTTTTAATTCAATAAATAATAAGTTTGGGCATAAAACTTATGGGGGTGCTGTTTGCGCATCCAAAAATCTATCTATTTCCGCTTTCGTAGACATCAAATTAATGAAACAAAATATTTAACAACAAAATAAAGAGCACGCAGCACGCGGTAGAAATTTTTGATTTTCTCAAAAACTAATGTTCGCGCAAACCTCTCCCTTGAGATTTTTGATGCATTTTGCATGCGCAATAGCTAGAAAAAATTTGAAATATCAAATTTTTGGTGCCAACTTCATGGAGCTGACCGTATGTGTATGTTAAATATATTAAAAAAAAAAGTATACAAGATTTATTTTACGCTTAAATAATAGTTTTTTTTTGAACAAAAATTGTTATAAGTTTTTGAAAATATAATTTATTTTATTTATATTATGTTTTGTTTTATTATTTATCTTACCGACAATTCGCACTACCTATGCTAACCCGTGGCTGGTCTGCATTACAAATTTGCCTCTTTAGCTATCAACACAACAAATCTTCACATAAAACGTATAACCCTCCCCCACAAAATAAAAAACAAAAAGAAAAGTGAGGTATACACAGCTGCTCCCCTCTCCACACAAGTGGACTTCTGCAATATCAGGGGACTCCATGCTAACCTTAGTGCAGTCCATCAACATCTGGAGACTGCGCAGCCGACCTTACTATTTCTAACGGAGACGCAGATATCTTGCCCGGCCGACACTTCATACCTACACTATCCCGGCTACAAACTCGAACATAAATTCCTGAGACGTGCCGGTGTATGTATGTTCGTTCGGGAGGATATCTGCTGTCGCCGTCTCCTTCATTTAGAGGACAGGGACCTGTCGATATTGTGGGTGCGCGTGGACCGTGCGTGAGACCTATACAGATCTCATAGCGGTGACAGGGAAACAAAGCGGCTCTTCGAGCACCTGCAATTGACGACGGACAAAGTTCTTGAGCTATACCCCTCTACGGAGTTGGTGATTTTAGGAGACTTTAATGCCCACCACACTGAATGACTTAGTTCTCGGTCCACTGACTACGCGGGGAGGTGTGCTCACGAATTTGCTCTGGCCTATGGTTACAACTGGTACATTTTCCAACAAGAATACCAGATATTGAGGACCATACGAGCTCTATACTGGACCTTCTGCTGACTCAACGTCCGGATGGATATTCCATCTCAGTGGATGCACCACTCGGCTCGTCCGACCACTGCCTTATCCGGACTCTTGCACCATGCACGCGCACAGATCCACCTCGGCCAACTAGTTTGCGGCGCATATGGCAGTACAAGTCAGCAGATTGGGATGGATTGCGAGAATATTATGCATCGTACAGGTGGAGGCAGCTTTGCTTCACATCAGAAGATCCCGACACCTGCGCAGCTGCTGTCTCTGAGACGATACTGGCGGATATGGAATATTTCATTCCGAACTCGCTAGTTGCTGCCGGAACAAGGAAACGACCGTGGTTTAATCGGCCTTGTAAGGAAGCGAAACGCATTAAGCAAGCCACGTTCAGGGCTTGGACCACGGCTCGGAGTAACAGCGATCCAAACGTATCTGACGTGAAACGCAAGCTAAATGCTGTCTCAAGGTCCTGTAAAAGAGCAATTGCCAGAGCTAAATTCGAGTTCATCGGGAGAATTGGCGAAAGGCTTGCCAACTACCCTTCCGGGAGTCGAGCCTTCTGGTCGCTCGCCAAAGCTGCCTAAGGGAAACTTTTGTCTGTCGTCCTTACCACCATTGCATAATGCCGACGGCAACCTGGCCCATAGCGCCAAGGAGAAAGTCGATCTTCTAGGTACACTCTTTGCCTCAAACTCGACTTTGAATGTCGATGAGAGCGCCGTACCGCCAACCATCCCGCGGTGTGGACACTCCATGCCGGAAATAAACTTCTCACAAAGAAATGTCCGGCGGAAGCTGCTTACTCTCGATGTTCATAAGTCGAGTGGGCCCGACGGCATTCCAGCGATGGTGCTGAAACAGTGTGCTCCAGAGTTGTGCCCTGTATTAACGCGACTTTTCGCACTTTCCTACCATACTAGGCAAATACCGTCTTCATGGAAGACCGCCCATGTGCACCCGGTATCCAAAAAGGGCGATAGATCAGATCCATCGAATTACAGGCCTATTACCTCCCTTCTCTCCAAGGTTATGGAGCGTGTTATTAACACCAAGCTCCTCAGGTACCTAGAGGAACACGATTTGATCAGTGACCGGCAATACGGCTTTCGCCACGGTCGCTCGACTGGTGACCTTCTAGTGTATCTGACACACCGATGGGCTTCAGCCATCGAGAGTCAAGGTGAGGCATTGGCAGTTAGCCTAGATATGGCGAAGGCGTTCGATCGGGTCTGGCACCGGGGTCTTCTCTCGAAGTTGCCATCGTACGGACTACCCGAGGGTTTGTGCAAATGGGTTGCCAGTTTTTTGTCTGGTCGATGCATACGAGCCGTTGTAGATGGCTGCTGCTCCGCAAAACTAGACTTAAATGCTGGCGTCCCGCAAGGTTCTGTGCTGTCTTCAACGCTGTTTCTCCTGCATATCAATGACTTACTGTCTATTGATGGCATTCATTGCTATGCGGACGATAGCACTGGAGACGCTTTCTACACAGGCCGTGCAAACATACCCTCGTTCCGCTGTGGTAGAAAGTCGCGAACAACGTATGTCTCAAATCGAGAGTAGTCTTTCCAAAGTCTCCGATTGGGGTCGAGACAATTTAGTCCAATTTAACCCCTCCAAGACACAAGTTTGTGCGTTCACCGCTAAGAAAACCCCATTCACTGTGGCCCCTCAATTCCAGGACACAACCCTTACCATCTCTAACAGTATTGGTATCCTTGGTGTCGACATATCCAGCGACGTCCAGTTCCGATGTCACCTGGAAGACAAGGTCAAGATGGCATCCAAAAAACTCGGTGTGCTTAACAGAGCGAAGCGGTACTTCACGCCGGGGCAAAGACTGCTTCTATATAAATCGCACGTCCGCCCCCATATGGAGTACTGCTCTCAGCTCTGGGCGGGAGCACCGGCAAACCAGCTTGGTCCTCTTGACTCGGTTCAAAGGAGAGCTGTAAGAATTGTTGACGATCCAATACTGACGAGCGATATCGAGCCCGTTAGTCTAAGAGATGTTACATCCCTATGCGTGCTCTATCGTTAGTATAATGGGTTGTGTTCCGAAGAATTGTTCGAAATGATGCCAACGGCCACTTTTTATCATCGCACCGCTCGCCATCGACAGGGAATTGATGCTCACACATTGCAGCCCAAATGGTCCCGTACAGTTCGGTATCAGAGGAATTTCCTCCCACGGACCATTTGACTGTGGAATGAACTCCCTGCCGAGGTTTTCCCACAGGACTACAGTATGGGGTCCTTCAAGAGGGGAGTAAATAGGTTTTTGAAGGGTCGGTAACGCGCATGTGATGCCCCTGGTGTTGCAGGCGTCCATAGGCTACGGTAACTGCTTACCATTAGGCGGGCCGTATGCTTGATTGCCACCGTCGTGGTATTAAAAAAAAATCTATTAAATTTTAGTTATTCATAATATGTACATAACGATTATGGAGAGTGGAGGTCCACCCTCCATAATAGCAAATAGCAATACAGTAAATATATATTTTTTTCATCTGTTCGACGACTTTGATGGATTGAAACTAAAAACCAACTGAACAGTGGCGTAGCGAGAGGGTGGGTGGTTCTGCAAGGGGGTGCATCACGCGGTAAATATTCGGTATCGCGCCACCACCGATTTTGAGGCAAATTTTTTTTAGAGGTGCGTTATGACTTCAAAACATCATAACTAGTGTTGTTATGATGACGCACGACCATTTTCGAAACATTTTAAAAAAAAAATATCGTACTTATTCGGTATCGCGTCACCAGCCATGATGGGGCTTATTTTTTTAGAAGATCTTTATGACTACAAAACATCATAACTAAGTGTTTTTGTGATGGCGCATGACCTTCTTTGACTTGAAAAAATTTTTAAATAATTATCGTACGAATAATTTTTTTGTTATACAATTACTACTCCCTCTAACGAATTCCAAAGGAAAATTGCTGCTAAAAATTTTTGTAAATCTAAAATACTAATTCGATTGGGCTACTTGTCCTACTATGGGTTCTTAAGTATAAAATGGTAAAAAAATAATTCAATAATTTATACGTTTATTTGCCATCTATAGGTGACAATTTTGTGGTTAATTAATAGTCTAGTAGATTGCTATAGGCCCTGCTAGGCTCTGACAAGTACAAAATGCCAAAGATGTGATTGCCTGGCGCCAAAGTTGAAGTTTTTGTAGAATTTGTGCGTTAACGGTATGAAATTCGGTATTTTATTTACGGCAAGAAAATAGTCGGTTACCTACCGATTGTCTGACGTAGATTGTCTTACAATTAGTAGGGAAAACTGTACCTAACGTATCACGTTTTTGTGACATCAAGTTAATATACCACATCTCCGCGGACGTCGTGAGCGCTCTATTGCCCTGGTGGCGAGGTGCCCCTCCCACTTTGTGAAGGGTGAAGGAGTGCGAAACGGCATCTCCTTCCCTCCGGTCGTCTTTTTCGGAGCGAGTCAACAAGAGTATCTGCTTCGCGCTCTCGTTCCGCGGCGTCCTTGAGAGCCATAACTTCCTCACAGAAAGAAGCCGCGGCCCACAAGCTCCTTTCGCTGCCGAGCATGCCGCGGATGACGCTCGATAACGAGAGGTCTCTGCCTATTACGGTCATCAGAGCGTAGCTTTGGGGTCTCCAAGCGGCACATTCCTGCAGAGTATGACGTGTGTGTTCCTGGCAGGAAATAACCATGTCCGGTAAGCTCCTGCGTCAGCCTGAAAGTCAGTACCCCGGTGCCGTCTTTTGACCCAGCATTTCAGATGAGAACATATTGCATCCACCGTCGCTGAGCCTGCCACTTGGGACCCCAGGTCCTACTTCCATCGATCGATTAGGGCTCTCTAAGCCCCTGATCCTTTCTTTTGGTCAGCACTCGGGACTAATCCTAGAGAGCTAGAAGGCTTGACTGGTGGCCAACACTTCGGCGAGCACTTCTGCCTGGAGTTCCCAGGGCGGATCGCTTGCGAGAAGTGTCGCCGCCATCCACAACACCGTGCAGTGTCCCCGTATAGTCCTCGCCGCTATGATTCACTGTTTAATCCTCAGCAGGCTCTTGTTGCGAACGTTGAGAGCGCCCATATCGGAGTCCCGTACTGTACCATGCTGCGCACGACGCCAGCGTATAGACGCCGACACGGCAAGTCGGGTCTTCCTTCGTTGGGCAGCAATCTTCCTAACGCAGCGGCAGCATTTTCGAGCCTCAGAGTGAGCTGCGCGAAATGCGGAAAAAACTTCATCAGCTGTCCAGGGTCAGGCCCAAATATTTCATCTAGGACCCAACGACCACTTTCGTACCCTGGA
Source organism: Euphydryas editha (assembly GCA_036937285.1). Taxonomy (NCBI): domain Eukaryota; kingdom Metazoa; phylum Arthropoda; class Insecta; order Lepidoptera; family Nymphalidae; genus Euphydryas; species Euphydryas editha. Next base: position 9,000,223 of record JAUPFZ010000011.1, read on the forward strand.
CCACAATCCACCCTCTGCGTGGGCCATGGAAAAGTAGGGCCTCCGTTTTAGGAACAGAGAACTTCCGGCCCAGCACCCTTTTGCAGTCGACTACTATCGCCGAGCCGACTGACTTGGGTTAGAGCATGCGGAGGGGTACCCTAACCGGCAAAAACGTCCGTAACGAAAATGCGTAGAGTAAGATTTTTATGTATTAGTTTAAAAACCTCTTTAAATAGGATTCTACAAAAGAAATATTCGAAACTAAAAATCAACATTCATTTCATTTCACTATTTATTCTTAATTGTAATTATTTAAGAACCAATTAATAATTATTTAATTTACCAATTAATTTTATAAAAGTTAACAATTTAGTGGTTTTTTTTGTTGTTGTTTTGTTGCGAATAAGACAACAAAACATCTTCTTTATTCTTCTTCTTCGCCTACGATTACGACTTTTAGTCGAGTACGACTACAAATACGACTACGACTACAACTTCGACTACGGCTACAACTACGATAACGACTACGAAGCGCGACTTCGAAGTGCGACTACGAAGTACGACTAAGGCCCGCCGCTGATTGCAATTTTTTGTCAACGTGACTTTCTGTCACTTAGTCTAGTGCAATGAAAACTATACTGAGTGCACTCATTGTGGTGACGTGATAATACGGTGACAAATAGTTGCAGCGGCATGCAGCAGGCAACACCGGAATGACATGACTGTAGCTCGCCCTGTACATTACTATGGCTGCATTCGCGTTGGACGCTTTCACGCTTTGAGCGCTCACGCTTATAAGCACTAATTTTTAGTGTTCGTGTTGGCCTATAAGCGCTTAAAATCAATAATTAAATTTCACACATAAAAACAGATCACTCAACCAAAGCACTTTTTTGCGTCCAAACTGCCCAAAAACAGTAACTTCTCTAGGTATTTGGGGACAATCTGTTCTTTGTTTGTGTGTCAGTTGTAACTGGTTGTAACATCAGCTTTGGAAAATAAGCTGGAACGCGCTTGGAACTGATGTTACAAAAACATTTAAATATTGTTGGACATACATGTACAAGCAACGACGGCCGGCTGGTCGAGTGGTCAGGCAACTGGTGGTTAATATTTATTTATATTTATTTAAGCAAAGAAATATAAATTTCATTTCATCCGTTTTCACTCTGTTTGACTTATTTATTAAGATTGAATGTGCGTTGAGAAATGATAAAATGTAAGTAACATTCATTCACTTTGATTCGATTCGATACCAACTACTTTCGTTTCGATACTACTTAGTATCGCAAAATTTTGTATCGATAAGTTGTATCGGAACGACCCTAGTTACAAGTGTCGCTTTTTATGTAATTGGAAAGCAACCAGAGTTTACTGTAGTCTACAATAATTTCATATGTCAAAATCAATTTCTAGACTTCGACTTTGATAATTATTGACTTGTTTACAACTTACAAGTCATAATTTGAAAATATGTAATAAAATAGATAATGGATAAATTTCTTCGGTAATCATTTTAAAACTTCTAAGTATTTTTTCTATCTTTCAAAAATATTTAATTAATGAATTCTAGATTATTATTGTGTCTGAAATTTCATTAAGAGTAATACAGTTTATGTATATTCTTTATATTCCAGATATCTTATACTATAAATACTTTGACTTTTCAAAATGGGATGTTTTCAAAGTAAAAAAGAAACTTCTGATTTGCATCCAAATGTTTTTCGTGTTGTCAATATTGACGAGAATGGATCAGATTTGTGTTCCGGGCAATTAGAAATCACAGAAACTGATATAATTTTGTATAGGGAAGGCCGGGAATCGACAGTGTGGCCTCTTCATTCCTTAAGGAGATATGGCTTCGAAGGAGAAATATTTAGCTTTGAATCGGGTATTGTACTTCTTTTACGTTATTCGCAATTCTGCTTTAGAAAATTTATAAAGTATATTAATTTTTCCAATTGTAAATATATTATATAAGGGATAAATGTATTCCTTTACTGTTATCCAAAAATGATTTTGAGCATGATTTTTAATTATTAGTGAACTTTGGTGTTTTGTTTTATTTTAAACTAAATATGTGCCTTATATTTAAAAGGAATTGTCTCCTGTAATGTATATATTATATATGGAAATGTATTATCTTATGAAGTATATGAAATGACCTCTGTTAATTCTAATATATTAAAATATAAATTCAATTCAATTTTAATTGTGTGGCTTTTAGTTATAAGCCACACAATTAAAATTGATTGAATTGAATTGAAGGGATATTTTATTAGTATCAATTAGGAAATTAAAAAAAAATGTGATATCTATTTTACTTATTAACATATAGCTATAATTTTTAGGTAGGCGATGCGAAACAGGTGAAGGTATATATGCATTTAGATGTAGAAGAGCATCTTTATTATTTCAAACCCTTCAACAACAAATACAATTACGAAACGTTGTTCATGATACTGTTTCTTATCCTGTAACAAGATTATCGCCATCACCACAAGGACGACAGACATTGCAAGCTAGTGTTGTTCATCGTTCATCAGTAGACAATGGGCAACCAGATAATGCAGGAACAAATTTTAATAACAATTTTTCAAATATTGTTTCAAATACAGGAGTTCCATCAATATTACAATCACCTCGCTCTCCATCCAGTGCCGATATACTAGAGGTAATGCCTCTCTATCCTCGCTCACAAGCTGGTGATAATCATGTGACAAATGTATATCAGGTGAGAGATTTTAAACGTGAACATAATAATAACCAAGCAGAAGTAGGATCTGACAATCGACATGTTTACACTAATGATTTTAATCGAGACTTGGCAATATTAAGAAACAATTTGAGACAAGAAGCTGTTTTAAATACTATTAGAGATATTGAAGATGAAACACATTTTCTTGAAAATAGATATGTTAATGAAAATATTCCAAATAATTTAGCAAGCCATATGCTTTCTCCAACAATAAGCAATTCTAGTGAGCATTATGCTCAATTAAGCATGGAACAACAGGCATCAAGATTATATGTTAATATTCCTCCAAATGACACCAATGTTTCTGAAAATATTAAAAATGAAAATACTCCAACAACACCAATTACTCCAAAACAAGTTGAATATTGTACCTTGTCTATTGCAATGAAACCTGAAGTTAATATGAATACATATGCCAATTTAATGTTAGGAGATATTGCAGATAGTGTTAAAAATGTAAAGTCACTCTTTAGTACATCTGAACACACACAGAAGTTCTCTGAATCTGATACTTTTACCTCTATGTCACCTGTTGAAGAATTGGAAGTCAATTATGCTATTTTAGATATTGATTCAAATAAGGATACACATACTAAAGTGACAAGGAATCTTGCATCACCAGAGAGTCAATCATATAATAGCTCCAAAAATGAAAGTACAGCTTCATGTTCCTCACAACCCCATGATAAGGTTATTTCTCAATCCAGTATTGAGCAATCTGCAGTAGCAAACACACCCAGTACAATTCCTTCTACTAGCATTGGTTATACAACCATTGACTTTGATAAAACTGTTGCATTGACATCTGTGGCTGCTGGGGCAGAACATAATATGGATTGTAGAAAAAATAGACACAATTCCTGTGGTATCCTATGTGGCAGTCCTAGCTGCAGTGAGAAAAATAAAGGGATTAACTGAGGTTTAAAATTCCCTAAGTTTAAAAGGGGGAAATGTTAATTCACTTTCAAAATTAGCTTACAATTTATTTAAAAACATGTTTTTAAAGTATATATTCAAAATTATTTTAGGAATATATTAAGGACTATAATTTAAAAATACGATACAATTACAATAAAAATGCCAAATGCTATTTTTTAATATGTATATGTATATTGTAGAAAAAACTTGAGTATTCTTAGCCAAATGCTTAAAAAACCAAAGTTATATATTTCCAAATATTTTTAAACATTTTTGCTCTTAATTCTCTATTAGGTTTCTTAAGAAGTACCTTTTTTACAAAGGTAAAATTAATCATATCCTATAAAACAAAGAGGTAGAGACTGAGATATTGTTTAGGCATAGTTTTATTTCCTATTTCAGAACCTATTACTAACTAATAACTTCGAAATAAATACTTGAGGTATTAAATATTTGTTCCAAGGTTATTGAAGATTTCGTATAATCTTGCTGCTAATATTATTAGCATAATTTATGTATATATGTAACATATTTTCTTGTCACTGCCTTTATAATTGCCTATTTATTGTAAGTTATTGCTTTATTTTTACCTTACATAGTTTCTGTATAACAGTTTTCTTCCTCATTTAGGTGAATGTTTTTGGGCATGTTATTTCTTACTGTTCTCTTATATTTACGCGAATTTTACTCATTTAATTAAAAGTCTAAATCGGATTTTATCGCGTTTATTTGTTTATTCGGACACCCACCACCTTAGTCCCCTGAAATCATGGACGCTATAAAGGGTCCGAAACGTCGGGAAATAATTTAATTTAATTAATAAAATCGTTAAACTGTAAAGTTTTTAAACAAATAAACGCGATAAAATTCGATTTAGATTTTTAATTCAATGTTATTTCTTCCTGATTATTTATGTTTAAATGTATAAGGTTATTAAATGTCGATTAATTACTTTAAATTCCTATTCAAAAATGGAAGTTTTGTTTAATTCTATAATTATTTGACCACAGTTTTGTAGTTCCCTGAAAACAAGTGTAAGAAGCTCGTAAGAAGCTCAACAATATGTAATTAAATTATGTAATCACTCCATAATACATATAATATATAGGTACTTTACAATGCTATACTAAGAAAATACTAATATTATTTGTATGCATTAAACATAAGCCATTAGTTAATGTTAAATGTATAAATAGCTTAAAATTTTTAAATTTTAGTCAAATTGATATGTAAATAGCACAAAGTATAGAGTAGGTATAATGCTATCTTATTTCATCAAAAAATTATTTAATCGCAGAATCGGGCTTGATCATAACTATTATATTACTGTAAAGTTCCTAACATTATTCCATATTGATACATAATAATTAATGAATCATTTGCCGATCAATTATTGATTTCTGGTAGTTGATATTTGTGGTTAATGTATTTTATTAATTATAGGATACATTTGGGTAAGAACGGACGGGAAGTTAAAGTTAGACAATGTTGAATTTTTTTTGGCCTTTAATTAAACATAATTATAGTAGTTACTAGAAAAGCAAATCAGTAGCGATTTTACTATAAAATGTAACAACATTGTAGAAAATACTTTTTTTTTTGTGGAAATAACTGCACAGATAACCCTTTGCGGTCTTTACTTCACGGTGAAAACAGTGGAGACACTGTCTAATCACGATTAATTTTCTGTATTCTCACTGTATTTGTTCCATCGGTACACAGTGTATCCACAGAATTATCATAGTGACTGCACTCAAAGGGATGGAGAGCGGGCGACGGGTTTTCGCGCTATCGGCGAAGGGAAATGAACTAATTTATCCGCCTTACATTGTTTTCTGTTAACGAAACCATAGCGCGATCAATCGACCTACAACGCTTTTTGGATTAATGGAGCTTGAATGTAAACTATGATTTGGTCTTGAGTGCCGTGGGTTCTGTGAGAAACTACTGTGAAAACACGGTGTTTGAATGGAATAAACACACGGTAGAAACATTGTGGAACCTACGTGGTTTGCACAGTGTTTTCACCCTGAAGTTAAGACCGCGAGGGATATGTCGAATAATGTATTTTTTTTTTAGATGGAATGGCACTTAATATTTTGAGAATCGTTTTGAATTTTCGGAAAAGATCGGGTGATCTACAGATATATAAACACAAGGAATTACTAGTTATAACTCCGTATTCATATAATACGTAATTTGAAGTTTCCTGGGACAAGGCTGCTTTTACATAAATTTATAAAAGTATAATTAATAGGTACTCGATTTGTTTATTTAAAATGATTTCTACTTAGATCCATTTATACGCAAATGTATCCTATTAAATATTAAGATGAATTTTAGATAATTATTTAATATGACAATATTTAAAGTTAATATAAAAAAAATCGACTGCCATATATCTACTATTTCCATTCGTAGACGCCATATTAAATTATACATTAAGTTTCTCTTATTATAAAAAAAAAATCAATCGTTTTTAACTCCATAATAATATTTTGTAATCCATTAAGATATGTAATCGTGCCAAAGACGTAAAAATAAATGCACTCAGGTTAAAAGAAATAGCTTCCTAACAAAATACACAAATTGAGATCAGTTTGATGCCAAATAGAAATATTGTACCTACATTAATAGAAAACAACCAAAGAATGTAAAGTTAGGTAGTTAATATTATTAGTAATTTATTGTAAGACGATATAAAAGTGCTTGTAATAAAAATGCTTTCTAATTATTTTAAGATTAATATTTATGTACTCTGTAGATATTATTAGTAGTAATAATGATTATTACTTCTAAGATTTCTTACCTAATAAAAATACTTGAAAGTTGTTGTTTAACTGCGAAATAAGTTGTTGTAAGAATATAATTTAAGTTCTTATATTATTAGTAATTAGTTGGATGTTTATTTCAGCCGTCAACCCGATTTCAGATCAAACTATTTTGTCATACTAGGCCGCATATTGAATCTTGATTCTATTATTCCTTAATTATATTATTTCTTATTTAATTAATGATGAAATGAAGTGTTTTGAAAAATTCGAACATTTACGAGTACCATACATACCCCTAATAGACGATTTAATATGAGATTTTGCTTTATTTTATAATAAAAAAAAAAATTATAAAAAGAATAAATAAAATTGAACTTTAATAAAAATATTTTACATTAACAGTATCATTAGTATCACAATAATATAATAAATTAGTTTATAACCAAAACATAAAAAATATATGACGTTAAGGTGAGAAAAACGCTGGAAGCAGTCCCGTAACCGGCATCTTCTGAAAAAAGAAAATAAAATTTCTTAATTCACGAAGTTTTAGTATAGACCTATACAAAAACCATCTCTACCCGTAACAAATAGTACCCGCAGCAATTGTATTTTGATATAAATATTTGTTTCTTATAAGAAATGCAGGGTTGGCATTGTTTTAAACAATTGTTTAAAACAAGTGTTTTAAACAGTGTTTAAAACACATAGAAAAAAGTATATGTGTTTAAAACGTGTTTTAAAACAATTTGTTTTAAACATTTTTTAAACACGCATAAAAAAACACTAATGTGTTTTTTTTTCTTTTTTTACGTGTAGTGATTAATTTAACGCATCCTAATTTTTTGGTTGATATTATCTATGAATCCAGCAGCTCTGATTTCTATTACTGGCCTTACTTTTCCGAAACATAAAAATAAGGGGTGGCTCGTGTGTTCGGATGCACGAAACTTGAGTATGATACGTGCGTGTGCGTGTGGGTTAGCAAGTAGATGCGATTGTTTGTTGAATATTTCTTATTAGGGATAGAAACTTTTCACAGAGAATCGATTCTTGATTCAGACTGCAATTTTTTTTCTTTCAATCCTCAAAATCGATTAATCGAAGTGTGTAAGAATCGATTTTTATCGATTCTTTCGTTTCAAATTAAGTACTAAATATGGATGTTCGTGAAAAAATGAGTATTGATATTTCTGTTCATCTGTTGATATAATTTTAATAAGATTTTAAACAAGCTCCAAGTCGCATAGCGTGCAAAGGAGATAGGGCTATTCTTGGTACTTCTCTACGAGATCGAATCTGAAATAATGAGATCCGCAGACGAACGACGGTTGCCGACATAGCCCAACAGATTTGCAAGCTGAAGTGGCAGTGGGCAGGGCACACAGCTCGTAGAACTGACGGCCGATGGAGCAGAAAGGTTCTCTAGGGGAGATCATGTACCGGCAAGCGCAGCGTCGGACGGCCGTCCGCAAGATGGTTAGGCGACTTGAAGAAAGTCGCCGGAAGCAGTTGGATGGAGGCTGGTTTGAACCGGTCGCTCTGGAGGTCAATGGAGGAGGCCTACGTTCAGCAGTGGACATCCAATGGATGTGATGAATATATCGTAGCATCGGATTGATAGTTTACAATATTTTTATTTTCTATACTTGTGTTGGTAATCTACTTACATGCCTGAAAAAAGGACATTTCTTCTACGTAGCTATGGTAATCTACGCACACTCCTAAAAAAGGTCAATTGGTATCAAATATTACCTGCTCGATAGAGAATCGATTCTTAATAATCGATTATTTCAAGGCAAAAGTTGGTTCTCGAGTAGAATCGGAATCGACTTTGCCATCTCAATTTTTTGTTCGAATTACGTTAGAAATTGTTTTTTAACTAGGATATTGTATATAGTTTACTAATGTTGTGTGTTAATCAATTAAGGATGCGCTGTGCCGCGCTCCCGGCTGCATGGGCATGGCTTTGCTGTGTTTCGGAAAGAAGGGCAAGACAGGTAGTGTAATTACTGGCACCGAGACTTAACATAATATGTCTCAAGATAGGCAACACATAAATGAGTTGGCTGGGCTAGTTCCTGGTAAACTAGTTTATGTTCATGGGCGACGTCGACCACTTACCATCAGGTGGCACGTTTGCCAGTTTGCCTATCCAATTAACATTAAAAAAAAAAAAAAAAAGAATCCACTTTGGCGACATTTTAGGAATTTGCTGGAGATGGTGGGTGGATTTGAAGGAGAATACACCCCACATACATTTTTGATGCTCTAAAACAGTATAGGGTAAATGGTACCAGTGTTGCCACCTTGATTTTTGAAAACGGGCTATCCGCCGGGCACCGAAAAAGGGCTAGATTTTAAAAATTCTGTCTTAAAAAGTGCCAGAAAGGGCTAAAAAAGAAATACTTTAGTTTCAAATAAAATTTTAATGATCAAGATGATTATAAATAGTTATTTAACAATATAACAGTAATCAAAACGCAATGACAAACCCTTATTATAATACTATGAAAAAAAAATCTAATTTAAATTGATTATTATGAACCAGTCGTGATTGCATTTTAAATTACTTGGTTTATACTAAAATGGCAGAGTTTGCGTTTTGGGTTTTCACCGCTAAAACTAGAGTTGTCACAGTGAAAACAAAAAAAATGCTGATGGTCACTGACAAATTGTATGCCACAAAGCGCTCAATATCTTTTATCAACTCAATAAGTATGGCAAGAGAGGTTTTTGTGTGATGTTTGAAAAGGGCTAGATTGCTCTTTTAGGGCTAAATAAGAAAATCTGGAGAAATCCAATCGTAAAAAGAGCTAGATCTAGCCCAAAAAGAGCTAAGGTGGCAACACTGAATAGTACCCACAATATGTCAGGTTTTAAAAAGGCAATAATATTGTCTATGCTTAGGATAAAATACGTAAATAGGAACGGAAATATTTTATTTTTATTTTCGGACAAACTGTGATTGTTTTGTGGGTGAATTTTAGAAAATAAATAATTATGTCGCGGAAAAATATGGTAAGTTTATTTAAATTAATTTTGAGCTAATTTATGGATACAGATACTGTTTTTGTGATTTACTGTGCTTGATTCAATATTTCTCTGTGAATTTCGATTTTGAAATATGTGGGAAATATAATACTTCAGACCGTATGGTGATCCTACTTTTAGCAATGTGGGAAATAGTTTTCATTATTGTAATCAATTCTCTACTGAAATTTGAACTGATTACTGCCCCATGCTTTGAAAACTTTCATTTATAAACAGCACTCCCCATGGAAGAGTGAAAATAATTTCCCACGTTTTGTTAAACTGTATGAGAAACCCGTTCTGAAGGTAAATATTTTCCACATGTTTTTTTTTTATTTATAATAAATACATTTATATAAACTAAATATATTTTTTATTTTTACACCTTTATTAAAAAAAATCCTGACCTCTATACAAACTTGAAGGTATTACTTTGGCCATGCCCAATTAAGGGTTAAACCGATGCATAAAAAACATCTTAAATTTTTGTTTAAAACAATGTTTTTTTAAATATTCTGTTTTAAACAGAATGTTTTGTTCTTTTTTAAAAAAACTTTTTTTTCCAACCCTGAAGAAATGTAGTAGATTGTCTTATCCCTTGTGGAAAATATTCTCTGAAAAAACAAAAAATTTCTACTACGTATGAATAATAATTCTGAAAATTTTATTTTCTCTTAGAAACTCTGAAAAAGTATTACTGAGTCGAATGAAACGTTTAATAAGTCAGAGTATTTGGAAGATTTGGGACTCTGATAATTATATATACATATATAATGTTGTCATGTTTTCTTACAAACATTATACAGAAAAATTATACTCATGTAATATATAGACGTTTTGTAAACATAGATCAAGTAAAAAAAGGTAGATAACGCGCGGCCTATGTTGTTACTGAAGCCGCAAAACTCGGCTCCTTCAAGTATTTACACGCGCTCACGCACACATATGCATCAAACTACGCTCATTTTCGTTAGTATCTCACGGGGCCTCGTACAGTAACTTTGCCTACAAAATGCCGTCTTGTGTAATTAAATGGTGCAAAAACAATACCAAAGTGAACAAAAAGTCTGAAGGAATATCGTTTCACACGTAAGTACACTCAAAACTTTATATTTATTGTTATTCCAAAATAATTTTGAGGTTATTCGGAACTTATAATTTCAATGTCTCGCAATGACGTACCGGGGGAGTGTTGCCAGTAATTCTTTTTTTCAATAGCCCAAAATGTGGGTAAGTAAATTGTAGGCAATCATAGAAAACTAATTAAGTAGAAATTGGACATCATTATTGTTTTTTTTAATCATGTGATTTTATGATACATAAATTGAAGTCAAGTTAAATATTAATCTTTAACGCATTTGTTTCTGCCTAAATTTTTGAGCTAACTACATTGAAGTAATATGTATCAGTATACATAATACCTCAATGGTTAACTACTCATATTTTACTATCAAATATCAAGGTTTTTGGTTTCCAACGAATATTTTAATAAGAGACGAATGGGTAGCTGCTGTAAGACTGAGCCGAAATGAACCACAATGGCAGCCACTCCACCTTGAAATAAATGTTTGCGTTTTAATTACATATCCATTTTTTAATAAATTAATGGTGTCATGGGACCCAGGTAGAAACGATGTTCCTTCGGATAATATAGAAACAACACTATTTCCAAAAAAAATATTGCTTATCTTTCTCCCGCGGGGGTGAGGTAGACCAAGTCGCGTGAGGGATCTATTTAGGGGAGGGGCGAAACTGAGGGGGAGGGGGTTGGGATATTGGTGAGGGGTAACTCCTGGTATATTCACGGCGGGATGCTTAAATTCCCATAGTAAAAAAAACCTACACACCTCCTACGTTCATCATCTCTCAGGACTGTTTTTTTGACGTTGAAGAATTTTATTTCTAGTAAATTTACTGTTTTCTTATATTTACGCGAATTTTACTCATTTAATTAAAAGTCTAAATCGGATTTTATCGCGTTTATTTGTTTTAAAAAACTTTACAGTTTAACGATTTTTAATTAGATTAAATTATTTCCCGACGTTTCGGACCCTTTACAGCGTCCATGATCTCGGGGGACTGAGGTGGTGGGTGTCCGAATAATGAATCAATTGTTACATACCCCGCTTTTTATACAATTATAAATTGTAAATTGTAAATTATAAATTGTAAATTGTATAAAAAGCGGGGTATGTAACAATTGATTCCGAAAAGAAAGGAAGGGTCGGACCCGAAAGGGTCCGAAACGTCGGGAAATAATTTAATCTAATTAAAAATCGTTAAACTGTAAAGTTTTTTAAAACAAATAAACGCGATAAAATCCGATTTAGACTTTTAATTAAATCTAGTAAATTTATTTAAAACTATCAACAGATTTATTTTCGCATTCCCATGTTACCTATATTAAATTAATAATGTTTAATCCCACTTAATAAATTTTTCAGGGAGTTTTTTTAAAAAGTGTCAACACTTCACTCACTCTCACGTACTTAAAAAAGTGGCTTCAGCTTTTTGTTCTATGTGCGTTATCTACCTTTTTTTACTTGATCTATGTTTGTAAACGATAGCGTGATAATAGCGCGTTAAATGACTACTAGAGTCTTCTAGTACGTACAGTGTTGCCAAGCCTTAAGAATAGACGTATTTTCAATTTGAGCCAACTGTTAGTATCTAGTATCCTACCAAAGCGTGTAAGAATTCGGAGCAAAAATTCGCGGCGAATTCGCCTCTCATGGACAAGATTTTGTGCAGGTCAATAGTAAGGTAAATTATAGCAATACTGTAAAAAGTACGCCTACGAGTTTGTATGTGTAAAACAGGGGCGTAACTACCGCCGTATTAGCCGTATCAATGATACGGGGCCCCCCACAATAGAGTTCGGGACAGAAATTGGTCCTGAGTTGCGACAACCAATTTTTTTTAGGAATACATATAGCCCGAAGGTGTACCTAAATACCAGTGGTCCGGAGTTGCGACGACCTTTTTTTATTAAGGAATACATATAGGCCGACGACATAAAGAAAAATGTCAGTGTGAGATAAGACGACCTTTTTTTTCTCTTTTTTTTTTTCGTCGTCCAAAACTTCAGATCACGGGACCTCCACTCCTCTGTTGCCCCGGGCCTCCACACCTCTAAATCCGTGTATTAAGTGATTTTGTTCCGTTATTGAAAAATCTTTACCCTTCATTAGGGCCCCGGCTTTACAGATTTTGATACAGGGCCCGTCTAAGTCACGCTACGCCACTGGTGTAAAATGAAAAATGGTGTTTAGTACTGAACTTTTTTAGGTCTGCATACCGCTGTACGACCGGGATGAACTTATTCTTTGCGTTTGGTTTACAGAATTCAAGTATCCATATATTTGCACTTTGTTACAGTAGGCGAAAGCATGTCTATAGAGTGACAGACCGACTAACAAATGTCAGTTGGAATCGAAATTTTTACTATTACCGTACCTCGTATGCTTTGTCAAACAATCAAATATTGATTGATTGATTGATTTTATGGCTTTCTGTTGTGCCAGTAAAGCACTGTTCAATCAAATGTTAAGCGAAGCGTCAGGTTCTGCACTACTAGTACAATTGCTGTCTATTTTAATATTTTTTGTTTTATAAATAAGAAAGTTGCGTAAAGGTCTAACTGATTTTTGAATGTCTTACGCACGGAGCTGAATTTACCTAAACTCTAAACAAATCTAAATGTAGCAGTCACAGAGTATAGATTACAAGGAGTCCGAACGTAATGTTCCTATTAAGCCGGGTCCGGTGCGCCAATTTACTAACAAAACATGTTAGCAAAACATGTTACCAAAACATGTTAGCAAAACATGCCCGTCTGGTGCACTCTGTTTTGTTATTGATTGTGTCTGTGGATTTTGTTTTATTATTATTATTATAAAATTATTTTAATCAATAAATACATCTGATCTGATCTGTGATTCCAATTTATTTAAATAATGAGTTCCGACGAAGAGGACGTACAAGCTGTAATAGCTATAGTTAGAGAGAATACCTATTCAATTTATATATAAAATAACTACGTATTATGACGAAAAAAACCTAACCTAACTTTTGAATAAACCCAGAGATTAGGTATGTAGATAAATAGTAGAAGTAAACCACAGATGACAGATTACACAAAATCAATCAAAATTTGACGTTTCCAATACCATAATCTGTGACGTTTCCCCTCCCCGCAGGCGAATGCGGGGAATGTTTTCCATTTGTATCGGCAAACATGTTATGTGTTTTTGCTAAAAAAAACTGTTAAGCCACGCCCCTATTCTGGTTTGCAAACATGTTATTATGTTTGCAAACACGAAAACATGGCGCAGCGGACCCGGCCTTATAGACATAGTACTCTGTGGCAATGTTGAAAGAACGGCATCAATTTAGGAGACAGATATTTTGCCGGTAGGGCGCGCTACTTTGCGACATCCTGTACTCGTTTAAATGGGTAAGGACGTAAATGTTTGTACTATTGAAAGTTTTTAAGTTATCCCAAGTTTGATTGAGAATTTAATGCACTTAATCAATAGTAATTATTATTATTGATAAACATTGATAAAAACACTTAAATTTTGAAAAAAAAAAATTGATGGAAAAACACTTAAATTTTGATAGTGGCTTCAAAATAAAGAACAATTATTTTTTTTATTAACCAATAAAACAAAGCTCCATACATTAAAGATGTGTCTCCTCACTACTCCGTGGTAGATTTTTTTATAAAATATATTATATATATATATATATATATATATATATATATATATATATATATATATATATATATATGTAATACATCTATGAATTTGTAGTTCACTTAGAGAGCGATAAAAATGTCATACATTAATGCACAAATTATTAAATGGAAACAATGTTAGTGATTCAAAAACATAATCCAAAAATGTGTCTTCAAATGCTTTCCGGTGTGTTACTCTTACTTGTTATTATTTACATTTTTTTGTTTACAGTAGTAGCGACACAATTTATTACTTATTTGATGCGGCAACACCTTATCTTCACAGCCAAATTCCCCTTTTGACAGAATTCTTTCATAACTGTTCGTAACATGCAATTATTCGGAGTTTCATGATTGCATATATTTTGGACCTTTACAAAGTGATTTTACAAGTTTTACAATTATGATTAGCTTGATTACACCCCTGAATCGGAGAATACATTTTATAAACGAGGTAAGTCATGTTTTAAAATTTAAATCTTGCTAAAGTAGGTGTTATTCATTGTTTAAGGTAGTTCCAGCGTGGTGAAGTGTAGTCCTACCTTAATACCTTCTGCCTTATATCGTTAGTTATAGTAATCTGGCAACGTTGCTCTGAGTGTTTTATATATTTTTGTTTATATGGTCTTAGTTCCTATATACAAATAGTATTGCGCTTTCTAATAATATTTTTATTAAATTAAAAAGATGAGAGCGTTGTGCACAGTGTTGCCAGATCACTATAAATTTAAAAATAAAATTAATTTTTTCATTTTAATATCTCGATAACAAAACTGAAGTGCTACTTTTATTTATTTTTTAGCTTATTCTAAAAACATTTTTCAACACTCTCCTAGTTTTTTTTTCCAATTCTGTCGAGAGAATTTTTTAATATAATAAAAAGTCGGACATTTTACATACATAAATAGGACATTACTTTCAAAATCGCGAACTTTGTCTTTAAATATCTCGCGATCTAAACCGTCAAAAATAATGAAATTTTAGGAATTCATAAATAAAGCTATTCTGAACCCGTGAAAAAATTCTTTGCCGAATCTGTCGAAAAGTGGTTTCATGCTGGAACTACCTTAAGTTAGAATTTTCAGGTGTGTTTGATCCAATTCGTTATGTGTGTTACGATATATGTTACGTAACACACTAGAAATTTGTAAAGATAGTTGTACACTTGAAAAAATAGCTGACTGCAGCAGAGACAAGTATTGGTACTGTTTTCACAAAAATAACAACAGCGTTTTGACGTGATAACGTCTAGTAAATTGATGAAAGCTACACCCCCCCCACCCCAGCCTGGAAATATGAGAAATAAAAATTAAAAAAAATACTAATCGACGTATTTTTAATAGCACTTTCCAAAATTGTTTATTATTAAAATAGCACCCTCCTAGTTTACGAGTAAAAAATTAATAAAGATATTACACGCTACACCATCGATATCATTTGAAATACTTCGAATTTCGTACTTTTTGCACAGTGGAAAAACTGCACCCTACTCGAAACTAATTGCACTATCATTAGAATTTCACAAAATGCAATAGTTTTTGCAGCAAACAAATAAAACGTAATCAGTCTGGGGAAGACCACTGTCAAATAGTTCCTTGTAGAGGGCGCCAACGCCATATATTAAATATTTGTTATTGTTACTGGAAGCTGTCAAACTCCATAGAAAATTAATAAACTTCGCGATTTTTTACGTTTTAATAATAAATGGGTCGGTGTGTGGTTTTCGGGTGTGAAGAAATTGGTTCACATAAATTCTCCTCCCCTAAGAAGAAAATATGAAAGAGCATTGAGAAGAGTGAATTTTAAAGCAATTGATTATTCTAGGTTATATACTAAGCACTTCAAAGTTACAGATTTTGAAACAATTTCTAAGGAAACTGGTATGCATATTATAATAAGATAATGAATAGGTTTAGTAAATATTGTGATAAAACAGCCACAAACCTACTACTGCTACCAACTTGTTACATTAGTACTCACATTATACTTGTATTTATTTTAGATTTCCCAATTCAGCGGAAATTTTTAAAAAATCTGCAATACCAAACCTGTTTTCTTGGAATGGTGCGTCAGGTCAATACATTTCTGCACGAGCTGAACGTTTGGAAAGAAGAAATCATGTGATATGTTCAAATTAGTGTTGAGTACTTTATCCCCTATGGCATACAGCTTAAAGTATAAGATAAGTCAAGTTATCAATATCGCAATTGAAGACCAATTAAGAAAAAAATGTGATTATGAACTATCAAAATTTTTTGGTATTGGTAAAACTTTAGTATCAAATATTTTTATTACCTGGCTTAATTTTACATATGACATGTGGTCACTCATTGATATTTGGCCTGAAAGGAAGTTAATTGACTACTAAATGCCTGTGCAGTTTAAGGCAAACTATGTAAACACTAGAATAATAATAGATGGAACTGAAATTCCAATTACAAAACCTAAAAACCCATCATCACAGCAGGCTACATTCAGTTTCTATAAAAATAAAAATACAATGAAATTCTTAGTATGTGCTACACTCGGGGCGTTGTTTACCTACTGTTCTGAGGGTTATGGTGGCTCAACTTCAGACAGGCAAATGATTGAGAGAAGTAGTTTACTTGAAAAATGTCAACCCAGAGATAGTATTATGGCAGACCGTGGATTTAATGTGCAAGATTTATTTGCAGCAAAAGGCATAGGTATAAATAGTCCCGCCTTTTAAAAAGGAAAGTCTCAAGTAAGTGGTTTAACAGTGAAACGGGATAGACAATTAGCTAGCCAATGAGTTCACACTGAACGTTTAATAGGTCTAAGTAAGACCTTTAACATATTAAAATCGGATTTAAATCCTTATTATGTACCCTAGGGGTAATTTTTTCTCAAATTTTCTTTAATTATATAATGTTATGTAATTTCAGGGAAGGTATTGGAAATAAACAAAGATTATGACACATATATGAGTTTTATTCATAATTTCTATAAATAAACAAATATATATATATATATATATATATATATATATATATATATATATATATATATATATATATATATATATATATATATATATATACTTATAAAAAATAAAATAAAAAAATCTTCTTAAAATAATTTTCATAAAAATTAATCAGGTCTTTCAATATATTATTGATAAATTATTGTTCATCTCTGTTGATAAAAAGTACTTTCATGTCCCTTAAATGTATACATAATTAAATTACAAAATTTATTTATAGTAAAAAAATAGTTAAAAATAATTGTCCTTGAATTTGGTAATAAAAGACACAAGTCTTTTTTAACTCCAATTCACTGTGTGCTATTTATACATAGATAAGGCACAGTAGATTCATTTATAAAATAATTCCTGCTTGCATAGAGACACTTCACCTCAACTATGGTATAAATAATACACATATAAATAAATACATAATACACCCAGACTCAGGGCGGGAATCGACCCCACGACCCTGGAGCAGAAAACAGTTCCACTGCCAACTGAGCCGCGGGCCAGTCAAATTATTATTAGCTCAGATTGATCGAAGGCTCAGTCATTTATTAGCTCCTAATCATTTATTAGTCAAATTTAAAAAACTAATGGAATAGAAAATATTTACTGGAGGGTATTGTGAATTATTAATATACATTATATAAGTTATTTAAATTAAAATAAATAAAATTCAGAATCAAAGATGATGTTAACTCTTTTATGCCTACCCGCATAAAAGTAATAAGAAATATATAAAAGTAATAAGCAATATATAAAAAAGTAATATATAGTATAAATTGTTTTGGAGAACTCCGTTAATTTAAAGACAATAATAGGTATGTAATATTTTATAATTAATATCAATAACCATATTAAAATTACAGAACCAAAAACTTTTATTTTAACAGTAGGATTAATTACACTTATTCAAATTAAATCTGCAATCAGTCTTAACCTATAACAATCGTTTTATGTGTTATTGCATTCTGCAATAGAATATCATGCTAATTTTTATATTGCATAATTGTTTAGTTGTAAGACTATTCTTATTTTTATGCAAATCATTTCGTACCTCCCATGTATTGTTTAATTTACGACAATAACAAACATAGTGGCCTATTCCTGATGGAATATAAGGAGGTATAAATTCTATTACCCCTAATAAAACAAAAACATTTCCATTTAATGTGATCGTTGTGGGAATTTCTTGTAAATTAGATTTTACATCCCTCAGGCTAGACTTTTGTGATAGAACATAGGCATCATCAGTATCTATTGCCAAGTATTGTCCTATTGATTTTTGAAGAAGAGCACTACTTTTTTTACAGTTATTGCAGTACACGTTCTTGTTATTAAAATATTCTTGAATATCCGATTGTAATGTAGAATACTGATACTTTTGTATTATGTTTATATTTGGTATAGGTATAACAAACTTTTCAACCGCATTGAATTGTTTGCAACTTGTGCAGGTTGTAATATCTTTCATACACTTATAGCTTTTCATCAATCTTATAAACATGTTCTGTATATTTCCCTCACAATCAATTATGCCACTTTTAGGTGTAAAAAACGAATTAAGTATATGTGCTCTACTAGCATACAATGCACTATTAACGCCAGATATGGCATATTCATGAATTATACTTGCATAACAAAGATTTTGGTAGGATAATCTTCTATTTTTATTATTGTCTATATAATCTCTAAATGATTGCACATTACAGTAAGCGTGGCTCAATAATTCTGTAATAGAATCAAAACAACACGTATTTGAAAATGAAATCTTTTTGCCATTTAAAGATCTTGGCAGTAAAAGGTTGCCATTTCGAATAACACTTTTTGTCTTAGCAGTTTTTAATGGCTTCTGAAGTTTTATTAATATTTCAGGGTCAGGTGATACATATGTGCCACGCTTTTGTAATTCTTTATCAACATTTTCACTATCACAAATAACTTTATCATCGTTTATCGAGGAAGTAAATCGAACATTGCTAGAGAAATCAATAAAATGATTACTTGATTGATTTTTATGATGATGATCATCGTTACTTTGTGCAGGTTCCATTGAAGTTCCCATACAAAGCTCTGGCACTGATGTTTCTATTTTTGAGTAATTATGATCATGATTATGTGGTACTGCGAATAATATTTCATTCCCATTCCCCTTAAAATTAATAAAGTTTTCATCTGTTTTATTATATGTAACAATCTCATTTTTTTCAGCGAATAAATCCTCAGTACATCCTGTACCAGTCAATTCTAAAACTTCTTCACTAATGATGGTATCAAAGGCCGTTTGTGACAATTCTGGAATTGCTTCTTCGGTGTACTTATTTTTCCACCTTTCTGTAGCATGGAGATGCTCGTTATATCATCTATTTGGTGTCTCTTAAAGTTGTACGCACATGGAAGCTTTTCTGCAAGATATATTTTACTGAACAGAATATCAGGCCATCCAGGTTTTAAAACATGACCCTTTTCACCATTTTTATACAACTTCTCAATTGGACTGATTTCCTCCCATTCATTCAAATCAAACCTTATATTAAATGTGATGATATTCTTCAGAGATTTCTTTTCTTTTTTCAGTTTAAATTCATCATAATGATCCGAAGAATCACTAGAAACATTGCTATCATGTTCTTTGTCACTAATTATATTATCGTTTGACAAATTCTTGTGCCTTCTATAGTTTGATAATAAATTGCCAATATCTTTTTTCACTTTTTTATTATATAAGTTTAGTGGTTTTATTATGAATAATGGTTGTTTGTGATTTAGGCGATTATATATTTCAAGCCAAACAACATCACTTTTCTTCTTTAAAACCCCATTGTTGTAAATATCAAAGTCTATCAGTTCTTCAAATATTTCTTTATAACTAAATGCTGCCTTTGTTTCAACCATTTTTACATTAAATTAGACTTTCTTTATAAAGAACTTTCTTCTATTATATTAATTACTTATTGATTATTTCAAATATGTATAACTATGTATTTTACGTTCATTGATTTATTTGTTTTTAGATTTGCTTTATACCAAATATATACTGATGAAACACTAAAGAACCAGATTTCAGTTACGAATGGTTACGAAAATAATTAGTAATAGTAAGTAATAAATGGACGTAGTTAAGCGAAAAGGATCCACCCCACACAGAGTTAGTTTTGAGATATTCAAGTTTAAAGTTTAGATCTTATTTCATCTTCAACTATCCCTTTTCTTTTTTTGGGGTAGGTTTTAACTGAAGCTTATACACATAAATTTTAATTTTATTAATCTATAGTCCGAAATCATGATATATTTTTCGAGATATTGGTAAAATATGACGATGGATCCTTTTCGTTAAATTGCTATTTCAAAAGCCCAGGGTGATAAACATATTTAGCTATAAGGATCCAAGCTTTCAAATATAACAAAAAATACGAAATATTATAAAAAATATTATAACAGATATGTATATTTTAGAAAATAAAACTTCGTATAGCTCAATACAGCTATAATCTTCAATCACAACTACCATAATTACTAACTTTGTTAGTACAAATCTTAGTTAGATCAAAATCTAAAAGCTAACATTTTTATAAAAAGGTATAAAAGACATAATATAAAAGAATAAATATTATAAAATATTAAATGTAATCAGTCTCCGAAATTACTTAGAGACTACGATTTTATTTCACTCATCATTATTATCATTTATTATATTATCATTCTCATCTTCGATGGGAAAATCATCCCCATTCCCATAACCATCAATTTCATCCATAATATTTTCATTCCCTTTGAGGGAGTTATAAAAAGGTTAGCAATCTTTTGGTATTAAATCAAACAATGATTTCAGGTCATCTAATTTAGCCTGTGGAATCTCTTTACTATTTGGCCATAACAAAACTAAATCGTGTTCCGAAATTTCTAAGGATTTTCCTTTTGCTCTTTTTTCTACATTTAGCTCCCGAAACTCTTCAATTTCTATTGTTTACATCAATATGGAGTAAGATTTTTCTTTTTCGATCAGTATTTCTTTTATTTTAAGCCAATTTACTTTATCTTTAGTAACGAAAACTTTTCTATTAACTATCTTTTTTTCTATTTTCTTGGTGCTTAGAAAATCGTTAGTCTTCATTTTATATAAACTTCTAATGGTTTATTTTTCTTGCAGCTTTTTATAATATTTAAATACTCTTCAGCAGTATAAATTCTATAATAATATTTAAGTTAACTTTCGATTTTGGACAAGTCAGTGTCGTTTGGAAGAAACGTATGGCCTGATTCAAGATACTTTAGTTTTATAGATTTAGTTTTTTTACGGATTAAAAACTTACTGCTGCATAAATAATCATTATCTTCAGGAACAGCATCATTATATTCTTCAACAGCATTAGTTATAGCAGCTGTTATGCAGAATTGGAAGCATTTTTACGCAATCAACCTCTGTAAAACACCCCACCAAAATTAATGCTTTTGATAAAATAAGCAGTCAGTCATATAGAAGTGCAAATGCAAACATGTATTGTGTTTTCTTTGAGCAATAGCAAAGAATCACCACGTTTAACCCTAGATGGATCCGTCCGCCTGAGCGAATCCGCAGATTTTCAGGTCAGGTTAAAGTGCATGTTGGTGGTGTTAATATCATGAATCTAAAACCAAATACAAAGAAAGTGGGGACCGGTCACGGCCAACATTATTATGACACTAAATCCCGAATTTAACCCGAAAACCTTATATCTGCAGTTTCGCTAAAAGTGCTTTCTCTGCGTTGTTACAATAAAACATACAAAAGCTTAGAATTTTTTGTCAGCAAGTAAATGGAATGAATTAAATTCTTCGATAAAATTTACTATCACATAAAGCATTATCACTGTCCCCAGTACTATTTTAATATATCCATTACTGGAAGCACCATTGTGTTATTGATAGCTTAAACAAGGATAAGCATTAAAGCAGTAAGTTATAATAATAAATGTTTTTAGGAATAAAACAAATAAATATATAAACTTATTTATATATATAAACTTATATATAAACTTTATTACCAAACTAGCTATTTATTATTTAAAAAAAAAACAGCTAGTAATATTATATTCTTCTATATCCACTCTTATATTATAAAAGTATTACAGTGGTATCTCTATAACGCGAACCTTGTTAAGTCGAAAATCTCAGTAAGTCGAAAAAAACAATGCCATTCCTTCCGCTGAACACATAGATACGCGGTATCTCGAATTATTTAGACTTTGTAACTCGTACAAAATGGTATTTCCCTACGAAGTATTTATAATACATATTTATACTCTATAACTCGATTTTCAAAAAAGGAGACTCCGTAAGTCATAGTTAGTAAAATACAATAACGTCTTACTTGGAATTCCCCGAAATAATAGCAATAAAATCCAAAATGAAAGTTCGGGTTCAGAGCTTCTAATCTATTGTTTTTGTCTTTAACAAGTGCCACGAATGAATACATTCATTAAATTGATAAAAAATCTGCAAATTGTTTAAATAAAAAAAAAGATAATAGATTTATTTTTAGCGTACACTTTACTTCACTAATATGTGATTTGTTTTAATATTTAAAAAAATAAATACTATAAAACTTAAGTTGAATCGTTATTCAAATTTATCTCTACAATTCGAAAAATATACTTAGAAATCGCGCCTTTGTAAATCAAAATTTCAGCAATTAAATCATATGTATCTCGAAGTTCTTGTTAAGGCGAAAACTTGTTAACTCGATTTTTTTTTTGACATTTTCCTTGACATTCGAGTTATAGAGATTCTACTGTATTAATGAAATAGGATTTAAGTACCTAGTTTTTAATTAAATATTTAAATCTAGTCACACTGAACTACAATAAAAAGATTCACCTTACACGGATCGTTTTTGACTCCAGTTATTTTTATTTTAATAAAGCTATTGAATTAAGCGATAATGATCCATGTAAGATGGATCGTTATCAATGTTTTCCTCAGGCACTTTAAATAATAAAACGAAAACAATCCATGTGACATGAATTGTTTTGGTTTAATTATATATTTATAATAACAACTATCCAAGTAATTTGGATCGTTTTAGTCTTAAATGATTTGGATTATTTTCAAAAATAATATGATTTCTCAATAATGATCTAAGTAGCTTGGAGCGTTTTAGATAAAAAAAGAAATATGCCTCCCATACATGTGGGTTGGTAACACATGCAAAGAAAATCATGTTGCGGTGAATTTTACGTGGAGTGTTTTTGTGATATTAAAGTTTGAACTACAAAGATTGTATTGGCATACATAACTCAATTTCGGCCATATTGTGGTTTGGATCCTTTTCGTTTAACTACGTCCAAATGTATCTTAGTTTTATGAACATAGATTATGAATTTAAAATTACTCTTGTCGCTTGTGCAAATTTGAAAATTATTCTGTTTTTTCTCAGAAATCGCGGGGATGTTATGAACAGGGATTTCCCTACTATTACAATGTACTCTGTGACAAAGAGTATATAATACTCTGTGATAGGGATCAGGGTTGCCAGATGAGTATAAGCACATATATGCACGGAAGCTGTTTTTACTCTTCCGTGGTATAGTATATGTATGTATGTACATTAGGTAAACTTTTTTTTTAATTTTGCATAAAAATAAAATATACTTGTATTTGTACATGAAAAATTAACAAATTTTCGTTATAATATAAAGTAAACTAAATAAAAAATAATAATAAAATTTCTAAAGTTTGATACCGTAGTCACATTAGATATTTCAAATTGTTTAGTTGAATATCATACTCAAATACAGATCCCATAAGTTAGGTATTGGGTTATGAAGTAAACTAAATTAAAAAAAGTAAGTTATATTTAAGTTCTAGCACTGTGTACATAAAATTGTTTTCTGGATTTTGAATAATATTACATCCTTCTAACAGAAACTGATAAAAAAATTCAAAGATGAACATGTAAAAAACATGTATGTATACAAAAGGCGAGGTTAATGCTAAAACCATTTTTACAATTATGAACAACACCAATTTATATTATATTATTCTAAACGTTTGTTGGTATGTTCAAATATATATTTTATATAAAATGAGGATATTATTCTAAATAGATTTTTTTTCATGTGCTGAACTAATCGGTTATTGTGGTGACTTTGTGGTTTTCCATATAAATTTTTATATTTTAGGTACAATACAACTTATATAACTTTGAAAAAAAAATCGATTTTTGAGAAATCGATCTTGTAAGTTAATTATTCAAGAAAAAACATAATTATAGTGTCTATTATATACATAAGAACAATATATGATAGAAAAAAACTACGTAAGTATTGATTAATATTTTTTTATCTGGGAAGTTGTTGCTCTAATTTCGGGTATCGATTACATGAACTGAAACAGTGTAGCTCATCCCTTGAATTGCATTTGTTGTACTGAAGAGTGAAAAGAGGAAAGATGTAACATTATTCAAAATCCAGAAAACAATTTTATGTACACAGTGCTAGAACTTAAATACAACTTACTTTTTTAATTTAGTTTACTTCATAACCCAATAACTTATGGGAACTGTATTTGAGTATGATATTCAACTAAACAATTTGAAATATCTAATATGACTGCGGTTATAAACCTTAGAAACTTTTTTTTTTTAATTTAGTTTACTTTCTATTATAACGAAAATTTGTTAATTTTTCATGTACAAATACAAGTATATTTTATTTTAATGCAAAATTAAAATAATAAAAAACCTTAAAAGTTTACGTAATGTACATACATACATACACTATACCACGGAAGAGTAAAAACAGCTTCCGTGCATGTATGTGTTTATACTCATCTGGCAACCCTGACCCTGATCCCTATTCATAACATCCCCGCGATTTCTGAGAAAAAACCATGGAATTATTATGTAGGGATGGGAAAATGTATAAAATATATCGATAAATATCGTATCGATATTTTCAGAAATATCGATACATACTGAGCAAAAAATATCGATATTTCGATAAATCGATATTTTTATCTCAAAATGCGATTACCTGAAAAATTTTTTAAACAAAAGTCATCCGGCGTCCAGTAACAACATTATCCTTCGTACCCTATCCGAATACCTAAAAAAAAAAAAAGGTCATCCGGCGTCCAGTAACAACATTATCCTTCGTACCCTATCCGAATACCTAAAAAAAAAAGGTCATCCGGCGTCCAGTAACAACATTATCCTTCGTACCCTATCCGAATACCTAAAAAAAAAAGGTCATCCGGCGTCCAGTATCAACATTATCCTTCGACAAAAGTATTTCGATACGAAAATAATTTTGAAAACTTAAAAATAATATTTATTTTTTATCAAAAAAATATCGAATCCGATATTCGGAGATAAATATCGATTATCGATATTTCAAAATTAAAAATATCGCCGATATTTATCGATTATTTTCTAAAAAAATATCGATATTTCGATATATCGATTATTTTTGCCCATCCCTATTATTATGTACTAGTTGTATATAGTACATAATAATTCCATGGAAAAAACAGAATAATTTTCAAATTTGCACAAACGGAAAGAGTAATTTTAAATTCATAATCTATGTTCATAAAACACATACATTTATTACTTACTAATTATTTTTGTAACTGAAATCTGGTGCTTTAGTGTTTCATCAGTATATTTTTGGTATAAAGCATATCAAAGCATATCAAAGAGTATATAATAAAGCATATCTTACCCCTACACTCAATGTACTCTGTGCTAAAAATAAATAAACAAATCAATGAACGTAAAATACATAGTTATACATATTTGAAATAATCAATAAGTAATTAATATAATAGAAGAAAGTTCTTTATAAAGAAAGTCTAATTTAATGTAAAAATGGTTGAAACAAAGGCAGCATTTAGTTATAAAGAAATATTTGAAGAACTGATAGACTTTGATATTTACAACAATGGGGTTTTAAAGAAGAAAAGTGATGTTGTTTGGCTTGAAATATATAATCGCCTAAATCACAAACAACCATTATTCATAATAAAACCACTAAACTTATATAATAAAAAAGTGAAAAAAGATATTGGCAATTTATTATCAAACTATAGAAGGCACAAGAATTTGTCAAACGATAATATAATTAGTGACAAAGAACATGATAGCAATGTTTCTAGTGATTCTTCGGATCATTATGATGAATTTAAACTGAAAAAAGAAAAGAAATCTCTGAAGAATATCATCACATTTAATATAAGGTTTGATTTGAATGAATGGGAGGAAATCAGTCCAATTGAGAAGTTGTATAAAAATGGTGAAAAGGGTCATGTTTTAAAACCTGGATGGCCTGATATTCTGTTCAGTAAAATATATCTTGCAGAAAAGCTTCCATGTGCGTACAACTTTAAGAGACACCAAATAGATGATATAACGAGCATCTCCATGCTACAGAAAGGTGGAAAAATAAGTACACCGAAGAAGCAATTCCAGAATTGTCACAAACGGCCTTTGATACCATCATTAGTGAAGAAGTTTTAGAATTGACTGGTACAGGATGTACTGAGGATTTATTCGCTGAAAAAAATGAGATTGTTACATATAATAAAACAGATGAAAACTTTATTAATTTTAAGGGGAATGGGAATGAAATATTATTCGCAGTACCACATAATCATGATCATAATTACTCAAAAATAGAAACATCAGTGCCAGAGCTTTGTATGGGAACTTCAATGGAACCTGCACAAAGTAACGATGATCATCATCATAAAAATCAATCAAGTAATCATTTTATTGATTTCTCTAGCAATGTTCGATTTACTTCCTCGATAAACGATGATAAAGTTATTTGTGATAGTGAAAATGTTGATAAAGAATTACAAAAGCGTGGCACATATGTATCACCTGACCCTGAAATATTAATAAAACTTCAGAAGCCATTAAAAACTGCTAAGACAAAAAGTGTTATTCGAAATGGCAACCTTTTACTGCCAAGATCTTTAAATGGCAAAAAGATTTCATTTTCAAATACGTGTTGTTTTGATTCTATTACAGAATTATTGAGCCACGCTTACTGTAATGTGCAATCATTTAGAGATTATATAGACAATAATAAAAATAGAAGATTATCCTACCAAAATCTTTGTTATGCAAGTATAATTCATGAATATGCCATATCTGGCGTTAATAGTGCATTGTATGCTAGTAGAGCACATATACTTAATTCGTTTTTTACACCTAAAAGTGGCATAATTGATTGTGAGGGAAATATACAGAACATGTTTATAAGATTGATGAAAAGCTATAAGTGTATGAAAGATATTACAACCTGCACAAGTTGCAAACAATTCAATGCGGTTGAAAAGTTTGTTATACCTATACCAAATATAAACATAATACAAAAGTATCAGTATTCTACATTACAATCGGATATTCAAGAATATTTTAATAACAAGAACGTGTACTGCAATAACTGTAAAAAAAGTAGTGCTCTTCTTCAAAAATCAATAGGACAATACTTGGCAATAGATACTGATGATGCCTATGTTCTATCACAAAAGTCTAGCCTGAGGGATGTAAAATCTAATTTACAAGAAATTCCCACAACGATCACATTAAATGGAAATGTTTTTGTTTTATTAGGGGTAATAGAATTTATACCTCCTTATATTCCATCAGGAATAGGCCACTATGTTTGTTATTGTCGTAAATTAAACAATACATGGGAGGTACGAAATGATTTGCATAAAAATAAGAATAGTCTTACAACTAAACAATTATGCAATATAAAAATTAGCATGATATTCTATTGCAGAATGCAATAACACATAAAACGATTGTTATAGGTTAAGACTGATTGCAGATTTAATTTGAATAAGTGTAATTAATCCTACTGTTAAAATAAAAGTTTTTGGTTCTGTAATTTTAATATGGTTATTGATATTAATTATAAAATATTACATACCTATTATTGTCTTTAAATTAACGGAGTTCTCCAAAACAATTTATACTATATATTACTTTTTTATATATTGCTTATTACTTTTATATATTTCTTATTACTTTTATGCGGGTAGGCATAAAAGAGTTAACATCATCTTTGATTCTGAATTTTATTTATTTTAATTTAAATAACTTATATAATGTATATTAATAATTCACAATACCCTCCAGTAAATATTTTCTATTCCATTAGTTTTTTAAATTTGACTAATAAATGATTAGGAGCTAATAAATGACTGAGCCTTCGATCAATCTGAGCTAATAATAATTTGACTGGCCCTCGGCTCAGTTGGCAGTGGAACTGTTTTCTGCTCCAGGGTCGTGGGGTCGATTCCCGCCCTGAGTCTGGGTGTATTATGTATTTATTTATATGTGTATTATTTATACCATAGTTGAGGTGAAGTGTCTCTATGCAAGCAGGAATTATTTTATAAATGAATCTACTGTGCCTTATCTATGTATAAATAGCACACAGTGAATTGGAGTTAAAAAAGACTTGTGTCTTTTATTACCAAATTCAAGGACAATTATTTTTAACTATTTTTTTACTATAAATAAATTTTGTAATTTAATTATGTATACATTTAAGGGACATGAAAGTACTTTTTATCAACAGAGATGAACAATAATTTATCAATAATATATTGAAAGACCTGATTAATTTTTATGAAAATTATTTTAAGAAGATTTTTTTATTTTATTTTTTATAAGTATATATATATATATATATATATATATATATATATATATATATATATATTTGTTTATTTATAGAAATTATGAATAAAACTCATATATGTGTCATAATCTTTGTTTATTTCCAATACCTTCCCTGAAATTACATAACATTATATAATTAAAGAAAATTTGAGAAAAAATTACCCCTAGGGTACATAATAAGGATTTAAATCCGATTTTAATATGTTAAAGGTCTTACTTAGACCTATTAAACGTTCAGTGTGAACTCATTGGCTAGCTAATTGTCTATCCCGTTTCACTGTTAAACCACTTACTTGAGACTTTCCTTTTTAAAAGGCGGGACTATTTATACCTATGCCTTTTGCTGCAAATAAATCTTGCACATTAAATCCACGGTCTGCCATAATACTATCTCTGGGTTGACATTTTTCAAGTAAACTACTTCTCTCAATCATTTGCCTGTCTGAAGTTGAGCCACCATAACCCTCAGAACAGTAGGTAAACAACGCCCCGAGTGTAGCACATACTAAGAATTTCATTGTATTTTTATTTTTATAGAAACTGAATGTAGCCTGCTGTGATGATGGGTTTTTAGGTTTTGTAATTGGAATTTCAGTTCCATCTATTATTATTCTAGTGTTTACATAGTTTGCCTTAAACTGCACAGGCATTTAGTAGTCAATTAACTTCCTTTCAGGCCAAATATCAATGAGTGACCACATGTCATATGTAAAATTAAGCCAGGTAATAAAAATATTTGATACTAAAGTTTTACCAATACCAAAAAATTTTGATAGTTCATAATCACATTTTTTTCTTAATTGGTCTTCAATTGCGATATTGATAACTTGACTTATCTTATACTTTAAGCTGTATGCCATAGGGGATAAAGTACTCAACACTAATTTGAACATATCACATGATTTCTTCTTTCCAAACGTTCAGCTCGTGCAGAAATGTATTGACCTGACGCACCATTCCAAGAAAACAGGTTTGGTATTGCAGATTTTTTAAAAATTTCCGCTGAATTGGGAAATCTAAAATAAATACAAGTATAATGTGAGTACTAATGTAACAAGTTGGTAGCAGTAGTAGGTTTGTGGCTGTTTTATCACAATATTTACTAAACCTATTCATTATCTTATTATAATATGCATACCAGTTTCCTTAGAAATTGTTTCAAAATCTGTAACTTTGAAGTGCTTAGTATATAACCTAGAATAATCAATTGCTTTAAAATTCACTCTTCTCAATGCTCTTTCATATTTTCTTCTTAGGGGAGGAGAATTTATGTGAACCAATTTCTTCACACCCGAAAACCACACACCGACCCATTTATTATTAAAACGTAAAAAATCGCGAAGTTTATTAATTTTCTATGGAGTTTGACAGCTTCCAGTAACAATAACAAATATTTAATATATGGCGTTGGCGCCCTCTACAAGGAACTATTTGACAGTGGTCTTCCCCAGACTGATTACGTTTTATTTGTTTGCTGCAAAAACTATTGCATTTTGTGAAATTCTAATGATAGTGCAATTAGTTTCGAGTAGGGTGCAGTTTTTCCACTGTGCAAAAAGTACGAAATTCGAAGTATTTCAAATG
Source organism: Euphydryas editha (assembly GCA_036937285.1). Classification (NCBI taxonomy): domain Eukaryota; kingdom Metazoa; phylum Arthropoda; class Insecta; order Lepidoptera; family Nymphalidae; genus Euphydryas; species Euphydryas editha. Next base: position 9,030,682 of record JAUPFZ010000011.1, read on the forward strand.
ATATCGATGGTGTAGCGTGTAATATCTTTATTAATTTTTTACTCGTAAACTAGGAGGGTGCTATTTTAATAATAAACAATTTTGGAAAGTGCTATTAAAAATACGTCGATTAGTATTTTTTTTAATTTTTATTTCTCATATTTCCAGGCTGGGGTGGGGGGGGTGAAAGCTACTGGGTGCATGTCCGAAAAATATGACGTCATTGTCGCAAGTAGTGAGCGAGAGCGCGGAACAAGCGATAGAGACGCACGATCGGCTCGGCCTAAGCATTCGGCTCACGATCGGCGGTCGGTCTAACTTATGACGGGTCCGAGTAGAAATGACAGCAACAAAAATTTGTTGTTTTTAAAGTTATAATAGTGAAAAGTTAATGTGGTTTCCATAGTTTATTACAACAACAATTGCAGCCAAAAAGGTAATTAATTCTTGCATTTTAATAATTTGATTAGCGATATAATTTCATATATGTATTTGTTATTTGATTATTTAAAAAGTAGCGACAAAGTAGCGTCTGTTAGCACTATAAATAACGTAATAATCCTATACCGTTTCGACTCCTTGTAATCTATACTCCGTGGTAGCAAGCATGAAAACGACAACTTGTCTACACTCGTAAGACGGGAAATCTTTAGGTATTCTAATATTTAGGACAAAGAATACTAAAGTTATACAATCAGATTTGTTTGATATTTTTTCAGCTGTGTATCAAACAATGAGTGGCTTTTTTATTTTATTATAATATTTATAGTTATCTCAAGTCTAAAACACGAAAGCTAAGCTTAGGTTGTTTATGGACTTTACACGAGATTAACAAAACAATAACACTATATTTATATTCAAAAGTTATGGTTATCAAGTTACTGTTAGTAATTATTTTTTAAATGTCTTTGAAATTGACATTATTTTTACATAAATCATTATTATCATTATTAAGACATGTAGTAAAAAGTGAACAAAAAAAAAAACATTACATTATTTCTCAAGTATTAAACTGAGTTAGTATTACGTGTATTTATAGATAGATACACCACGACGAAATTTTTAATATCAAACTTGAGATAAATACAAATAGAGCATAATAAAATGTTATCGTTTGTTATTATTGTGGGATTTGTTAATTTGTTATATCAATGACAAACGTTCTGTCTTATCTCTTCTCTTGGTTTCTCTCTAATCCTAAGGTATCAATGTTACCACGATAATCGCCGATCAAATAATATATTTCATCATAATTATGTTTATGCAAATAATGAACCAATTACGATATGATTATAAAAAGATCCTAAATCCTATACATTTTGAGAATCAATCATTTGAAACTGTCTATCTGTTTTTCTTTACTGTAGTCATTGTCCGCGTGCGAGCTCCGAGGAATTATAAGGAATGTTGACGTAATGAGCTAGAGTTGTGATTTAGTCGATATTGCGTTATCGATACTAACACATCTTAAGCCTCCGTGCGAGTGTAAATTATGAAAGAATTCTATGACAGTATTATGTACTTCAAATTAAAAAAAAAATTGTAGTAAGTATGTATTTAATTTAAGGCTGTTGCTATTCATACGACTGTAGTAGAAAGAAAATAATTATTCGTAAGCTACAAAAAAAAAAAAAAAAAACAAATTATACGATAATCATATAAAAAAATATTATTATAAATTATTTATTATTAATTATTTTATAGTAATAAAGTCAAAAATAAATCAATTAATATTTCTTAATTAATAAAGATTCGATAAGCGTGCCCTCACGTCAAGGTCGTCACTAGTAGTGAGAGAGTGCGGGGTATCTGCGATCCTTCGACTGCGACTGCTTCCTCAGCCCCCGATTCCTCGGAGCTAGCGCGCGGACTATAGCTAAATTGTACAATAAAAACAGACGTAATACAAAAAAAAAAAAGTTGTATGACGTTATTTTTATTGATATGTTAAATGTTTACTTAAACTTATTATTTACTTTACTACCAAATAATGTCGTTACACTAATAAACTTAAAATGGTAGTTGCATTTTGTCGTGTAGAGTTATTAATATTATAATGTTTTATCTTAGTTTTTATTTGTTTTTTAGTTATTACAGTATCATACTTGAAATGCGGTAATTTGATTAGTCATATTAATAACAGAAGTGTGTAAGTATTTAAAACATAGTAAGTAAACTATTATTATAGTCAGTAAAATATAGGTATTAAGTGAGTTTCAATAGAATGTGTACAAAAGGAAAACGTAGAAGACAAGACAAATTTAAAAAAAAAAACAGGTCTAAGTATTAGTTTTGATAGAGGTAGAGATTTACTGAGAAGATCCGATTTGAAATACTTAAATTTTGAACTCGTAATTGGTATGTAAGTTTAGGAAATCAACTATATTTTCGTTGATAGTGACACGTACCTATATCTATAAATTGTCGATTATTTAGTTTTTAATGTTTTATACCAATTCTATTGAAATTGTTAGTTAAAATAATACATATTATATTAAATTCATTTCACTATTAATTGGTAACGACCATATACATAATATAAGCATAAATATTTTTTAATGGAAAACTTCTTACAGTATTAAATTAAAAATATCATTATTACAAAAAATGTAACAAAAGATAATAATAAAAATAAATTTGGTGAGGATATAAATAGTATATTATACTTCAATAAGTAGTAGTAAATAAGGTACTCTGAAGGTGAGTTCTGAATTTTATATAATGTCATACAACACAAAAATTTGAATATAACTTCAGGATAATACGAGAGTTATAAAACTTACTAGTATTATTTAATCGATATGAAGGATCTTCAGTTCTGAAGGCGTCCTCAGCATCCTCCGTCGTGGTCAGCTCTGCGTATCGACAACCACGAAGGTTAGTACTTACAAGCCGAATAAAACGTCATCAAAAGCACAGGGTTTATGATCATAGTCCACTTGGCGAAAAAATAATTGTTTCCATAGAATATTGAGAATTAATAGTGGAAATTATATTGGTATTACGCTCAAAGGCAACAATGCCAGTTCACTTTAAATATTGAGCAAAAAATTTTTCAATAATTATCTTAAATTTCAAAATAATAATGCGCTCGGTTGAGTTTAGTGAGTTTAGTTTTTTTTTAAATTGAGTTATTTATTTTGTCTTCAATAAAATTCATAAAATAAATAATTGACGACTGTTATATTAAATGGCTATGTTATAATAATTGACGACTGTTATATTAAATTTAGCTCCCATATATTAAAAAACAGCGACATAATTAGCGTGGCGTAGTGTGTGTGGACTAGCCATAATAATATTAAGTCACATACAAAAGATACCAAGTAATTAAGTTTGCTTTGTATAATCTGTACAGAATTCCCAAATAATCTTGACGTGATAATATGTTTGTTTTATTTCTATATATTTTACATAGGTACTTAAAACGTTTATAAGATGCATGAACTTAATATTGTATTATCTAATTTCCGTGACCTTAATTATTATTATGGATAACCCGAACTTTCATATTGTTAAACGTTAACTTTAAGCAAAAGCGGACATTTTATAACCAATGCAACCATTTCAGCATTTGCATGACATTTTAGTGAAATTAGTTTAATACATAATTTGACATTGGTACTGTATTTATATTGGTTAATATTTCAAATTACAGCCATACAAATTTACAGTTTAGCCATGGCTAATAATGTACAAACGAAACTTTTTATTTTAACGTAAGCTTATATTTTATATAAATTATTTTGTCATATTATGCCATTTTCATACTTTCTCGTGTTTAAAATAAAAGGATACCGTTTTAATACGATAAAATAGGACTTGCTATTTTATGCTATAAAAATTTTAATAATTTACGGTAAATTTAATTAGTAAACTATGGAAATTTCTAGTCACTATAAAATGCGGATAGACAGTCGAACGGACGAATCGTCGTATCCTACGAATAAAGCCACCGTGGCCGTTGTGCCTTTCTATTTTTATTGCATAATTAATATTGGCTACACCTATTACATCACCTTAATTACAAAAATCACAGAAAATAACATTTTATCCACCAGAAAATCAATATAATAAATATAATAAAAATATTGTTATCCCCTCGAATCATCCGACGAAAACAGCCACAACAGTCGCAGAGTCTTTTCTCGTCCCGGGGACATGGAGCACCCGCGGGGTCAAGCGGGCGCAAGCGCCACTTATATATTACAAGCATTATAGTTATAATGAATAGGTCACTGTGAAAAAAAAATTATAATAAAATTGTTCTTTTCCTAATATAAACAGGCAAATTGTAAGGATTCTTTAAATGAAACCGATAAATAGCGGCATCTGCCGGTGAAAAAAGGCGTAACGTCTATTGTTTCCAAGTTTTCACATGTTATGCCGAAGAATAAAGACGTAATGGTTGTCCCTTAGGCACGTAAATTTGACAGAAATATTGACAAAAAAGTCATATTTACGATTTTATTTTACGGTTCAGTTCAGTTCAACAATCCCCGAACAGTTTATCAACACTTCAAATGTTAACAACTCAAAAATGTCTCGTAATGTTTAAATAAAACACAAAAAATCTCCTCCTGTAAAGTTGTCGGTTTGCAGTTACGCCTTTATTCGTAGGATACGACGAAATATCATCGAACCTAATCAATATCACTAAACAGATCTCTTTAAAAGAATGTCACAATGCCAGTTTTCGGCATTAATACTAGGAGTGACAGATATATAAACTTGCAAATATATTAACTATAAAATTTTATTATTTCAGAAAGAATAATAAAATTGTTTTCGATTGTAATCATTGAGTTATATTACTAAAGTATAGAGCAGAAACGTAGTCGCCTCAAACCGCGCGCCGGCGGTTCGATTCTCGCTCGGGACAGATATTTGTATTTGTACAAATATCTGTTTCCGGTCTTGATGTATGTTCTTGTAGGTTTCCCCACCGTGCCTCGGAGAGCACGTAAAGCCGTCGGTCCCGGTTGTTTTCAGACACCTGATAACGATTGTTACTCATGGTAGGGAAATTATCCGCCAACCCGCAGTGGAGCAGCGTGGTGGATTAAGCTCCAAACCTTCTTCTATATGGAGAAGAGGCCTTCGCTCAGCAGTGTTTAGGTTGTTTACAGGCTGATATAGTACAGTACAGTTGCGAACAATAATTCTGCGACGCACCGACAGTGTGTATGCGGTAGAATTTCTGTCTATCTAATATTTTACGAGTAGATAGGCAGAAACTATATTAAGGGCCAGTTTCACCACTTGCTATGAAGTTCCGGATAACCTAACTGGCACTTATTTTGACAGATAACCCATACAATTACCTGTCAAAAAAGTGCCAGTTAAGTTAGCCGGAAATTAATATCAAGTGGTGAAACTGGGTCTAAGTGTTTTAAGATTTATCTAGATTAATGTATTATGTGTAATTTAAGAATCGAAATTTATTAGGTCCAGCCCATTATAATTTGGTGGGTTTTAAATGTTACACCGATATCTTTTCTTTCTATCTAGAGCGATAAGTGTACCTTTTAACTTCTCGTTTAACATTTAGTCTAGGCAACATGTGCCATTTTGGTCAATTTTTTTCAGAAAAATAATTATTTTTTAATTTTTCCAACTGGAGTTTATTCTGAAACCTTTCAAAAATTGCTTCAAGAAAGTACAATAAAAAAATCGCAAATTTATAGTTTAACAATTATCACACTTGCAATACTCATGTTCAAGCAGTAAAAAATTATTAATTAACTATTGCATAACTAATTGAGAAATTGTGATTTAAATTTTATTCAGGTGGATTATTGTTCATTTATCCTAATCTTACTTAATCATCCAGTAAGCCCTTGAATTTTATCATTTTTTAAATTTTATATTTAATATGTTAAATTAATTTTTATTCATAAAGTATCTAACGTAGGCGTGGCTTACGCAAGCCAGAGCACACGTTTTAGGCCGTATTTTCATCCCTCTAGGAAAATTATAAAATTTGGTTCTACAGCTCTGAGAGTCAGGACTTTTTTTTTTGGAAATTATCTCCTCTTTTTAAATCTTTTTTTTTTAATTTAAAAATATTAATTAGTTTTTGAGATATTTGCAAAAAACTAAACTCCTTTTTATCTTTTTAGTTATTTCTTAATAACTCTTGCAATTTTTGCTAGCGGAACTTTTTTTTTTTTCAAAAATTATCTAGGTGCCAGTCCGAATCGAATGATACCTCAATCATAATTTTCGGAGACTGCTGAAAAAAGTTGACCAAAATGGCACATGTTGCCTAGACTAATTAGAAAAGAGCGTCGTAAACTTTTTCTTTGATGTTTCCACTCTATATGTTAGAAATACAACTCAGTGGCTGTAATATTAGATATATCATAAACTCACCAGATTGGTTGACGTAGTAAGTCTCAGTGACAATGAAAGGTGAATGTGTAACGTTAACATCTTTGTAATAGAGTTCGCAGCTGATCTCAGCGCCATCCGCTTGGTCTTTGCTGACAACAGCCGTCGATGTTATATTGTATGTGCTTCCATCGGGCGGTGAACGTAAGTAAACTGACTCACTTGTATTTAGAGTTTGTCTGAAATCATAAACGTTAAATTGTTAACTAAATGAGAAATTATAAAATGAAAACAATTATGTATTATAGCGAACATTTACTAGCAATTTTCTGCATTCACCCTATCAAATATTTTACCATAAATTTGTCGGGATTTATCATCACGATCTTTGTGTTTAAATACTAATAATTTATATCACGTAGATTTCACCATCTATATTCTTTTATACAGTAGGTATATTAGCTTTGTACTATTAGTCACACGATAATAATACTTACAAATTCACAACTGCAACAATTAAGAGACCGTAAAAATTCGAGTGAAATAAATAAATTCGATCGTTGCTCTTATAAAATTTAGACCTTTATTACTTTTATTACTTCCTAACGCTCTTTTGGTTTACTTTACAGTTAACGATTATTATAAATCAAAGCTTTTACTAACTAAAAATATAACTTGATCTAATTAATATGATTTCGGGAATTACGTTTAAAAAATAAACATAAAACATGTACTGTTTAAAATATGTAGGTATATCAGTCGGGCTGTTACCTAAAACACAGGAATTAAGTTGCCTATCTTAGGAACAGACAACCGTGTACGTTAAAAAAAAAAAAAAAAATTTGACGTGACATCTTGTAAATCGATGAACGACGGCTGCACCCACGAAAAAGCATGACTTATTGTCACGTTCCGCGAGCGAAACAAGCGATAGAGAGGAACGATTGCCCTAGGCCTAAGCCAAGCGTTAGGCTTGTGAAGCATTTATCTCTCTTATAAAATACTAGCGGCCCGCCCCGGTTTCGCACGGGTCTTTAACTAAAATTTTAAAAATTATACATTTATATTTTTTATCACCTACACCTGCGTCGATACTGGAAAATATTTTATAATAGACGGATTGAGTGACAGATTTATTATATCTATATACATACATACATACATATATATGTATATAGATAGTACTGATGAAACATTTGAACTGTTTTTTTTATTAATTATTTTCTCATTGATGAATACCATATTTTAATAAGTATTATTCCCGACGAAGACAAATCCAAAAACACAAAAATCATAAAAATCGTTCCACTCGTTCTCGAGTTATAAACGGTGTAACTAACACGACTTTATATATATATATATATATATATATATATATATAGATTACAACTTAAATAGCTATAACCATCCAACTTTGTACAATCAACAAAGTCAACAAACAAATAACGACCAAATATTTTAAATTTTAACAACGAACAAACAATCAAGACCGTAGTACCCTAAAGTATTTAATTATATACAAAAAAGAAAAATAGATTTTTAAATACGGGCGAGTGTCATTCTTTTGGCCGAAGTGTTGGTCAGCGCGATTCAGAAAATTATCTGCGCCATCTATCGTATAATTGTAGAATATCGTTTTTATATATATATCGTATTTAACATAATTAATATTTAACATAGTAGTATATTAATTGAAAATGATGTTTATCTAAAATATTAAAACGATTTCTATTCCTATCCGACATATTTAGTAATCTTTTAAGTTTAACAAAATAATAACTCAAATATAAGTTTTGTGAGTTTTAAAGATTCCTTAGACCAGATGGCGTTGGCGGCGTAGGTACCTATTTCTATTTTCTTAAATATTTATTTTTAAATTTAATTACAATGAAACAAAAACTAAATTATACTGTGAGTTATTTCCAATTTTTATGTATTAAAGTTATAAACATTGGCTTTGTACTTTTTACGTGATACGTGATCAGAGAAAAACACGATAAGAGATGGCGCTGATACAAAAAAATACGCGCTATTGAAATTTATTCTTGATGATATATAGTGTATTAATAAAACAGAGGTTTTAACAGATTTATTATTTGTATAGATTTGAATTAACGAGTGCAAATAAATGTTAATTTATCGCAAACAATGTAATTTTCAATAAACTCCTTCATTGTATTATACAAAATAAAAAGCGTGTAATAATGATAAATAATTCATTGATCATAATTCAATTCAATTCATAAAAGTATGCAATTTTTCATCAATGTTTTCTTATGACGTTATCACGTAAAATTATCGTCCGTAAACCGACTTTACAAACATTTTTTTAAAAATAAGATTTGATATAGTCTATTACCCATTAAGAACAATGACGAGATCGGGATAGGGAGCCACATCAAGAGCCGAGCAAGTCACGAGCACGTCCTCTTTGTCGTCTTCATCGGGTCCGTCCTCTACCAGGCTTATGTTCAGTACTGGACCACTCCCCATTGCTAAATAAATATTTATCTTTTTAAATATCCAAATAATACGTTAACTGTAATCTGTAATGTATGTAATCTTTAATAATGTATCTTGTAAACTACCCACTGCTGAGCGAAGGCCTCTTCTCCATATAGAATAAGGGTTGGAGCTTAATTCACTACGCTGCTCCACTGCTAGTTGGCGAATAATTTATCCCCTACCATGAGTTACGATCGTTATCAGGCGTCTATGATAACAACCGCGACCGACGGCTGTACATGCTCTCCGAGGCATGGTGGGAAGACTCACAAGGACATACACCCCGACCGGAAACAAATAATATTTGTACGATTACAAATATCTGTCCCGAGCGGTAATCGAACCGGGGACCGCCAAACGGTCGTAAAATAATACGTTCACCAGTACATATAATACGTTTCTTTATCCTCTCGAAACTAAGAGAATGGATCGATTTCGACTTTCGAATTTGTAAGTATATTTAAGAACTGCAAAAATTTAAAAGAACGAAGCGACTATTGTGAATACTTCTTCGAAAAACTAGATAATATTAAGTTGTAATTATACATTCTGTAATGAAATCTAGAATTTTAATAGATAACTTACTGTATACGATGAGATCAGAATGTTTTCGAGCTTCGTCTATGTTTGAAACTTCACACTCATAAGTACCAGAATCTTCAGGAGTCACATTTAGAAGTAAAATAGCATCATTTTCTTCTATTTCTGAAATAAGTTTTTAAATGTAAGTAAAAATTGGCTTGTTACATTTAGTTACGTATACGCGTTAGTACAATATACGATACGTAACGTGAGTATGTATAATACGTTTTATAGGTATCCAAGTTTTTTTTATTTGCTTAACAAAATAAGTTGATAAAACTAATGTATATGAATTAAATATAAAAGCTACCTTTCTTTTAAATGATTTAAGACGACACATACAGATGTCATAATTTTAATTTTCGTAATAAATTTATCTATTTTAAAATGTATTTAAAAAATAATACATAATCTTACTAATATCATTATGTATAGCAACAGCGGGATGACCAGCTATTCTCTGGTAGAGCTGCTTGCGTTCATCGTTGGTGAAGGGCGTCCACCACCATTTTACGAAAAGAGCTTTATCTGATTCACCGGAAGTTAGTTCATATTTACAAGTTAGCCGGACATCTTCACCAGATTTTGTTGAGTTTGGTACTGAAAATTCTGTGATGGATATTTGACGACTAGCTGAAATATATTAAAACATCTAACAATTTGACACACAAAACCCTATATCAACTTAGATACAAGTTTGCTTCATTTTTCAGATGAGCATTGAAACGAGTTATAATATCATCCTAATAGTGTAATAAATCAACATATATATAATATGTCGCACAAAAGTATCCCATTTATCTCGCCCACGGTTAGTACTACTAAACAAAGCATGTATCACTATTACCTACAAGTGTTCGAGGCAATGATATACCTATATGATTATCAAATTCATTATGTTTATGATATATATAATTTACTCTGTTTGAAACATATTTTATAATTTGAAAACTCAAACTTAATTAAGCTCTCTTACAGCATAGAGTAATACTTAATCTCAAACAATGCAATAAAATATTAATCAGTATTATTTTAAGAAAAGATCAATAAGATTTCCAACGTTCCTATTTATAAATTTTATAGAAAATTAGGTCATATCCGAATGAATAAACAACTATCTTAGGCAACCTTGAGTTGGTCCGGGAATGTTAAAAATACCTCCGCAATCTGAGGCGGCCTCAAGTGTGGATCGCACGCGCCGTTTATTCAAATTATTCGATATATAGAATGTCAGTATTATTATCTAATTTCGTATAACAGTGCTTCATTCACAACGAGCATCAATAAAATGTAATTTCGTGATTCCTCATGTACATTTTAAATAAATACTACTATCTGACTTCGGCAAAATAAATTTCTTTCTTCAAACTTGCCGCAATTTGTGATTTCAAACAGATGCGTTATTTTTTGCTTAGGTTTATTTACACAGCAATGAAAATTATACCTTTAGCTATGTTTATATACATATACCTATTAGAAGATTTATATTGTTTTTTTTTTATTATTAAAAATGAAATGTTATGAATAAAATCTGACGTCTACTTTTAGTTTTATTTTTGAATTGGCTGATTTCTAAGAAAGTTAAAGTTTATTGGTGAAGTATCTATATATTTCTAATGTATGTACATAGCTAATTACAAGAATAGTTTCAGTTAGATACCGAAGTCAATAACAATTAAAAATAATGATTCTTTCATTAAAAATTACGTTTCAGCTTGACATCGTGAAATTCAATATTTGTTTGGTAATTAACTTCAGCGCATGGACAAACAGCGATTATTAACGTTTTTCTTTGCTCTTTTGGACCATTCCCAAGAACCATTAAAAACAACTAAAATCGTAGCATAAACGTGAATTTAGTTGATCAAAAGTAATATCATATATTTAGTAAAATACTTTTTTATGAAAACTAGAGAAAAGGAAAATATTTTCAAAAGATATGTTTTAATTGATAATAAAAGGAAAGCAAAGACTTCATTAAAATTATTCTTAATTTTTTTAATTCCTAGTTCTGTACCACATTTAAAACGTTAACTTTAGACTTCTAATAAAAACAAACATCGTATAAGAAAGATATCCTGACCTGCAACGAAGCAGAGGAACGGAACAATGCCCCACATCGCTCCAAACACCGCGCGTGCGACTGACTGCCGCCCGCCCTTCTACTACAAATTGGTCTTTAGTTACCAGGAGATAATCGCTTTATAAACTGTACGATGTTATAAACATCTTCTAAAATCTACATTTATTAAGCACTCGTTTCAATACAATTGAAACTTATAAAATGCGACACGTGAATGTGTTATTCGTGTAATGTGTCACGATATTATATTTGAAATTCGCGATCATGTATTTTTATAGCGAGCCGGTGTGTCAGCGTAGGGGGCCGCTTCACTACTGAGTACTGAAGAATCGTTCTTTCTGAAGCAATTAAACCTTGGTAATAACCTAGACTTACATAGTACTAGAAATTAAGTTTAGGACCTGAAATTATTTATTAATATTATGTATTATTTTAGTTATTTATGTATAATTATATTACATAAACATATTTTATAATTCTTGGGGCAATAAAAAAAATGCTATATTTTTGTAAAATGTTTATTTAAAATTCTTTCTTTAATGTACATTATATTGCAATATATTGTATATAATACTGTGTACTTAAGGACGAATAGACTAAATCCAATATATCCTGCGACATCATCTTTTGTATAGCGACTTGTTACTTTATAAATAAATAATTTATTTGACTTATTAATAACATTATCCGCATTCAATTTAAAACTGATTCATATATAATTTCCTATATACATGATTTTGATATATTTTAATGTGGAATAAAGGTTCCATATAGAACTAGAGCAATATCTAGGGACAGTGCCGGATAGAAAGACTAGTAGGAATTCACCAGGGTGAGTATATGGGTCAATCAACTTTTAAGTGTACATCAATGATAAATTTTAATTTTTTAATTTTATTTAATTTTTTTTATATTTTAACAGTTTTGCTGTAGATAATTATTTATATTTCAAGAATTCACATAGAGCAGAACGATTTATTTAAATAAAATAGTAAATTGACTCCGAAATCCACATGACTCTAGTTTAGATAGTGCCTAGAACAACTACAGTACGCGCGCGAGTTCATGTCCATCGGGGCCTGAGGTAAAGGGCGGGAGCAGCGCGCCCCGCCTTCACCCACCTCGCCGAATTCGTCCGAAATCGAGTGTTGTCCGTTGACGGTGACGCGTGCTTGTCGATACTAAAAACTATTGACCGCTATTGTATTGTTTTTTTTTTACGAAACCATGAGTACTTCGCCTTCACCAATTTCAAATAGAAAAAAACTTTTATAATACATAAGCATGATAAGGCCGCCATTGCACATTTACTGTAAATTTTTTTCTTCAATGCTATTATTTAATAACGTGTGTAATAAAGTATTAAATAAAAATAAATAAATAAATAAATATTTACTTACTTAAAGTTGCAATAAATATGGAATAGATATTATGGTTGACCAAATGAGATTATCGATATCGACATTATGATAGGTCACAGAACTACCGCATTCCTCAGGATGGACATGAACTCGCGCGCCTACTGTAACTAAATAGACATCTGAAACATTTGAAATTCAAATTGTAAACCGTCACTTTATTCTCACTTAATATAGGATGGATTTCGATTTATCTTGCCTAAATAAATGACGCGACTTTTAATTTATAAGTTATTCTCAATAATATTGTCTCCTGGACAACGACAAACTTCAAATGTAACGAACTCGTCATTTAACTTGTAAAATAACATTTAATACGTGATATAACACTATATTTTATGAATTCACTTTTAATTTTTACATTCATATTTGAAACTTTTGTAAACTTTACTGTTTTTTTAAAGTAAAAATGACGATAATGTGTCTTTAGGAGACAGGGACAAAATGGTTGTCCAATGGACATATACGGTTGTCCATAGGACATACTCGAGAGTCCAAAGGAGATACTAGGATTGAAATCGCCTGTATTTCTTCTTTTTATGTAAAAAAAAAAAATAACTATATGACAATAATTATCAGTTTTATTATAATTTTTACGAAAAAATCAACATTACAATAAATTATTAAATAATGAACCGACCTATGAACATGATAACTCTTACTAATTAAATTAGAAACATTAACCGCCTCTTTAATCAGCTTAAATAGCTGTTTTCGTAGCTTCCATATAATTCTGCAGTTTTCTTTATCTTTTGGCGGCATACTTGAAATTAGTTTATTCTTATTATGGTAGCTTTCCCTGTTTTTTCTCTTTCGTACAGCTAATTTCTCCGGGTCTGCTGTAAGTCTTTCTCTATAGCGTCTTGATATTTCTTTTTTCGTCAAACCCATTATCTAAAAATAACAACAAAAATAATTTAGAATAGAGAACTATTAGATATAGCAAAAATGTGTTAAGTAAGCTAAATTCCTCCGTGGTGTAGTGATTTGGGCGTTTGTCTCAGGATCGGGAGGTCCCTGGTTCGATTCTCGAGAAAGGAACACATAAAGTTACTATTTGTCTCTATGTAGAAGAAGGGTCGGAGCTTTATCCACCACACCATGGGTAACGATCGTTATCAGGTGTCTCTGATAAAAACCGGGATTGACGGCTTTACGTGCTCTCCGAGGCACGGTGGGGAGACCTACAAGCACATACACCCAGACCGGAAACAAATATTTGTACAAATACAATTATCTGTCCCGAGCGGGAATCGATCCCGCGACCGACCCCGGCGCGCGGCGTTGAGGCAACTACTCACACCACTACACCAGAACGGTCGTCGGAATCTAATTTATATTAAAAAATAATAAATGGTCTACTCTCCAATTAAAGCGGCTGAAGGCTCCCGCAGGGCTTTAGTACGGTATTCCACTCCCAAAGTGCCGAGTCCGACATAGGTCTAGGACTGCCGACCCGGGCGTCCTGGATATCATCCGTAAATGGATTCCCCTGCGATAAAAAAAAATAGAAGCCCTTGTAAGAGGCTCTTCAGTGACTAATTATTGAAAGAAAAAGTATTGCTTCATGCTGATTCTATCATTATTGTCCTATGTACAACCAAAATGTCCCACGGACAACGGTTTTGGTTGTCCAAGTGACTGGTTGTCCGAGTGACATTTATCAGTCTTTGCGCTTCCTGGTAATAAATAATAATATTTTGAATTAGGTCTTCCGCGCAGTGAAAAATATAGATTAAATAGAATATATTTAACTTTAATTTACTACGATATATCAAATACTTGCGTTTTTGTGCTGGTTGTCCGGTGGACACACAAAAAAGCCACGCACTTTCTCAAAACGCACTCGCCCGACTGACGCCGCCGCAAAGATGAAATCAAAATGGGGGCTGGATGAGTATTGTCACCAAATCGATCGACTTGTTCTCAAAGCACTGATCACTCCATTTATGTTTTTGTTTCGGAACTTTTTTACGGTTGTCCGGTGGACGTCAGGATAATAAAATATAATAGGGACAAAAATGAACATGCACAAAACTCGATAAAATTATGAAGCAAAAAAAAATCTATATGCTAGCATCATAGTAGACATTGTAATGAATAATTATATACAAGCGTAATTAAAATCCATATTGTATTTTTTTGTATAAAGTAATGTTTCATTGTACTAAGCTACTGGGGGACACACAAAAAAACACTACATCGGATGTTTTGTCACCTGGACAACCATTAAAATTCCAGTTTAATACTGATTTATTTAAAATAATGTACTCGTATGTTTGCTTATTAATAAGATAAATGTGACATTTGCCAACAAACCACTTAATTTTCTTCAGAACTGCGATTATTGGTCAGGGACAAGACATAGTACTTACAGGACAAATAAAAGTTGATTGGCCCATATAGTGGCGCCATACTGCGAACGTTGGAATCCGCGCAGGAGGTCCGCGCCCGTAGTGGATTAACTTTGGTGGCCGATTAGTTTATTGAAGTCCAAATGAGTGCCGTTTTAGGCCCGAACTCCATTAAAAGCGGAGAAGTGCGGAGATGTCACAAGCGGCGACGAGAAGAAATATTTTTCAGCAGCTAGGGTGTTTCCACCGAAAACTATGTGGAGATGCGTACTGGCTTGACTGGAGCGAAGATGTATACTGGCTAGGGCGAAGATGTACGCTGGCTATAGCGGAACTGAGCTGCGTGCGGCGAACGCACAGTTTAGCGTTATCTGACACGAAATGTAGACGTCTGTCATGGCGCTATTACAAGAACAGTTAAAGATACCTTTAACTTGAAGAAGAACTGGAGTCTGAAGAAGCATAATTGATTACTTTATACTAACTAAACAAAAGAACAAAGCGCTGCGCGCCGTTGCCAGCTTGCGTGACACAGCTAACATCTCCGCTTCCATCGTGCCATACATATATGATACATCTCCGCTCAGTGGTATCCACTAAAGCTGAGTGGAGACGAGATGTGTGAATACCGAAATTATATTGGTTGGTAAAACACATCTCTGCTTCGCTCGTCTCGTCTCCACTTTGGTGGAGTCCGGGCCTTAGACCGTGAAGTGCGCCAGGAGGCGGTCGTTGAAGGTCGGCGGATGGCGGCGCGCGCGGCGGCTGGCGGCTCGCGCGCACGTGCGCCACGGTGTCGCGCACGTGCGCGCGCGGCTCTAGAGCGTGAAATGCGCCAGGAGGCGGTCGTTGAAGGTGATGTCCTTGAAGAGGCGCGGCAGCGCAGGGTGCGGCGGCGCGCGCGGCGGCTGGCGGCTCGCGCGCACGTGCGCCACGGTGTCGCGCACGTGCGCGCGCGGCTCTAGAGCGTGAAGTGCGCCAGGAGGCGGTCGTTGAAGGTGATGTCCTTGAAGAGGCGCGGCAGCGCAGGGTGCGGCGGCGCGCGCGGCGGCTGGCGGCTCGCGCGCACGTGCGCCACGGTGTCGCGCACGTGCGCGCGCGGCACGTCGCCGCGCAGCGCTAGAAGGCGCACTAGCTGCTCCTCCGAAACGTCCGGGCACTTCTCGAGCAGCCCGTGCAGGTCCAGCGACAGCATCTCGATGTCTTGGCACCGCAGCACCTGGGACGACAGCGTCATGACCTTCGTACGTCTGACGGAGCTCGACAGCCTCGAGTCCCCTCGAGCGAAATCACAATGCATATTTGAGTCCCAATCCCATGAGAAATTCGGGATAAAAAGTAGTATATCAATCAGGTTCTTTAACAATCTACATACTAAATTTTATCGTAAACGGTACAGAAGTTAACGTAAACGCAAAAGTATAACAAATATCTACCCATTCTTCCTCACAAATTTTTGCATTGCGTATGAGTCAACGAACTGCATTAAGAAGATGCTCGAGCCTGCTTAGGGATCTGAAACTGACCCTTATTGTCCGATATTGTTAATTAATCTATCTTGAGTGAAAACATTTTATAGCCATGCTATATGATTTATACACTCGCATGCAATTGAATCGACTCAAGCCGTATATTGGTATAAAAGTTAGATTTTTTGGAAAACGGCTTTTCTAATTATTGTAAGTTTTTTTTATTCGAAAGACTGATATTTTTTTCATCATATAGCAATTTTTCAAATAAACAATGACAAAACGTTTTAAATAAATACGATCACACATGAATGTTATAGAAATTGCGCATTGCGGTATGAATGATTGCGTGAGTTGCGGGACTAAATAACGTATAAAAGCTCACGTGACCCATATTTCTTATCAGTTACTCGTCAGACTTTGATAATTACACATCTCCTTAAGCTGCCAGTATTTGAATCGCAATTCACTGGACACTACCTCAGAAGCAGCGGCCCAAGTTGTAGCTTTGTTGCAAGCGGGCCATAATCAACGGCAAGTCGCTCGTGAATTTAAAATGAGTCAATCAGCTGTTTCACGAGTATACAGAAGGTTTCAAGAGACTGGTGGCTTCAATTGGAGTTCATAAACCAACAAAAACCGGAGCACATATGACACGGACGGCGGATCACACAGATCTCACGGGCGCTGATGTGCAACAGGAGCTTAGAATGGTTCGAGGAGTGGCTGTCAGTTAGTGGACGATTAGAAGATGCTTGAAGAAAGCCAATTTATCTTCAAAACAGCCAGCCAGTGGCCCGAAACTGACCGCAGCTCACCGTCAAGTCCGACTTCACTTTGCTCGTGAACACCTCAATTGGACTATTGTCTCCATGGCAACAATAGAAACCGAGTATACAGGCATCCAGGGGAATGGTTCTCACAATACTCTTTCGCTGAAACAGTATCATATGCTTGATATGAAGCGGTGCTTCAGTCATGATGTGGGCTGGAATATCATATGAAGGGAAGTCCGAGCTTGTTTTCATGCTTGGTGGCGGTCGGAGAAGGGGTCTGACAGCTCAAAAGTACGTGGAAGACATTCTTCTTGATCATGTTGCACCTTATGCAGGACACACAGGAGATTTTGTATTTATGCATGATAATGCTCGGTGCCATTTAGCAAGTGTTACTCGCCAGTTTCTTGAACAAGTACAAATTGAGACAACGATGTGGCCAGCCCTCAGTCCTGACCTGAACCCCATTGAACATTTATGGGGCGAGCTCAAACGGAGGGTTCGAGCTAGAGACAGGGCTACATCAAGCAACGACGAGCTCAAAAGTGCGCTAGAGGAAGAATGGAATACGATACCTCAAGATTTTATGAAAAATCGCATCAAGCCGTTATAAAAGCTAGGGGAGATAGGAGATACAAAGTATTGATGACTTTAATTTTTTTTTACTTTTATTAAAAATATATTTTTTATTCATTATTTTGTCGTTTTCATTTTTCTTCATTTTTTATGCATTTCTGTTCAAATTAAATTTCATCAATAAATACTCAACCGATTTTTCTTATTAGGATGTCATTTTTTATAGAATAGATTAGGCTTTCAAGCGAAAAAAAAAATTAAGAACATCGGATAAGCTTTTTTCCGAAATATCAACCTTTTATACCAAGTACCTGGATGACCTTTAGTTTTATTTGGCAGTAAATTAAAATACTTTTTAAATTTTTGATATACTCACCTCTGCTAACACGCTGATAACTTCAAAAGGCCAGTCTACATTGATACCTTCAGCGTTTGACGCAATTCGTCTAAAGAACGATCTTATTTGATTTGCTTCCTTAACTATTTTAGTGGCAGCCTGTTGAGCTTCCTCGACGGTTTTGAACGTGATTTTCTTTGAAAGCATCGCTGTTATATATTTTTTATAAACGAGGTTTTGCGCTTCATTTATAACATACTCAAAGTTTTTCTCTCTCAAATGGTTGTAATCTTGAAAATAATCTTCGAGCGTGACACAAATCGTGTCTACTGGTATACTAGAAGTAAGCCACTTTGAAGTGAACAGATCATCAAAATGTTCTTCTAAATCCAAAAATGCCTCTTCCAATAGGAATTGTGCAGCTTCGTCTCTCAAGCTCTGTGAAATGGTACATTTGTTACAATAGTAGGAATTTGGTGAAATACTCGGCGTAAAAAAACGCACCTTTCAAAAATCTACTTCTAATCACTTTAAACCATATTTCATTATTGATTATAAATATGGTTTAAAATTGTTTGAAGAAAATGTTTTTAGAGGTATGATTTTCTTGACGCCGAGTGTATATATATATAAAAAAATTGTAACCAACCGATGTCTGTACATAAGAGATATTTAGGGTAGGTAAAAAACGAATTATAGGGTCTTTATGGGAGCAATACAAGCAAAAACAATTACTTTCAGAAATTTTGTTTGTATATCTGTGTATATGTATGTTTGCTCCAGCATCATGAAATTAAGATAAGAAGATAAACTGTATATATTAACTGGACCGATTGCGCGTCTGATTGTTGTTATATTGTTTTATTGTCTGTTATTATGTACATATCAGTCTCAATTCTTATTTAAATGGTGATAAAAACATCGATATATTCATAAACTTCGATGCTTTTTTTTAAAAATATCGTTGTTCAAATATCGATGTTTTTATGAGCGATATTGCACCCATAGGTACCTGGAAGGTGGCCAGCAGGCGCTCGAAGCTGCGCTCGGCGGGCGGGTGGTGGCGCGCGGGCGGCCAGCGGCGCGCCTGCGTCTGCTGCGCCAGCCGCACCATCTGCTCGCTGTTGTTCACGATGGTGATCATGTGGTGCGTGAAGTACGCCACGCGCGACCGGTCCGCGAAGTGCGCGTTCTGTACACACATACAGAACGTGGCTCGTCATGGCTATCAGCCTACACTATAAATATCCACTTAATATTATATGTGTGAATGTTAGTTTGTTAGTTTTGGTTTCACGCGAAAACTACTTAACTGATCATCATGAAACTTTGTACAACCTAAAACCATTATGAAGCCGGTGAGGGATCATTCAAGTAGTACGTAACGCAATTTAGGGGGGTAGGGCGGGTCTTGTAAAACGATGCGTTACAAGGGCTGGAGGGGGGTTCATACAACGCGTTATATAAGATTGTTTTTTATTTATTTAAATAAAAAACTCCCTCGATTGTATTGTACGTCGTTATTATTTTGTTATCCATGTATTACGAGTAACAAATCTCTTGTTTTATTATTAGCGCAAACGCGATTAAAACAATAACAAAATTATTTGTTTCTATTTTAGCGACTTTCGGTCCCTTGCGTAACATAATAATAATAATTTTACGTAAAAAACATAACTTTTTTGTTAAATAATGTTTTGAGATTTGAAATTACTCTTCTATTAATAATATGACATGTACTTTTTATTATGCAAGGTTATCTAAATAAAACTCTATAAAAGAAACGATATTATTTTTATTTTTACACTTGATTACTAAATAGACAATCCTGTAAATTAACTAAGCCACAGTATGTATGTATGAAATATCGACACATACGTGAGGTCCGATCATTTTAGTCTTTCAACTTTCCTATGCTTTTTTCAAGATGAGCTCTTATAGCAGCAATTCTCTTTGTTTGCAAAACTTCCTCTGCTATAGGTTTTAATTCAGTTGGAACTCACACTAGGTGGCTTCAAGAATGTAAATAGGAGCGGCGGCGAGGCGTATGCGTAAAAGCACCGCCCCCGGGCCGGATGAGGTACCAGCCCGAGTGCTGGCTCTGGTTCTCGACCACCTGAAGTCACGCATCAGGAGACTGTTCGACACTAGCCTAGTGTCCGGACGATTCCCTGACTGCTGGAAGGAGAGGAAGGTCATGCTCCTGTCGAAGCCGGAAAGCCATTCGACATTTGTCGCTGCCTTCAGGCCCATCATGCTGGGACGAGGTGGGCAAGCTGTTGGAGAGGGTAGTCGCTGCTAGCATCGTCCAGCACCTCACGCGGGTCAGCCCTGACCTGTTCGAAGCCCAGTTCGAGTTTCGGGCTGGTCAGGCAACGGTCGACGCTATTCTGCGGCTGAAGACCGCGGCTTCGGAGGCCTTGAAGGGAGTGCCGTTGGCGGTGTCTCTCGACATTGCCAACGCATTTAATAGTTTTCACGGAGACACTCCGGTTTCATGGAGTGCTCCTCTACCTAAGGCGGCTAGTGGTAGACTACCTTGATGGCCGCAATGCCCTCTTCGTGCACCGGGAAGGGGACGTTGTCAGGAGGCCCATGTCGTGCAGCGTCCCACAGACAGATGATAACAGTTCGATAACAGTTGATAATACTGTGATCGGTATTCGGGCCTACAAGAAATATCTGGGCCTAGTACTCGACGGAAGGTGGTGCTTCGACGAGCACTTTCGCCAACTCACACCGGAGCTCGTTGGCACGGCGCCCCAGTGTGGGCGGAGTCCCTGATTGCCCATTTGGCGTAGAGGGGCTGCCATTGAAAAGGAAGGATCCTTCGACCAGACGGATGTGTGTCTGGTGGGCTACGCGCCACTTAACGCTTATTGTCGAGTTCTTGTATATATACTCAATCGCTTTGAAAACTTCGATAGCGCGATGTTGGATACGTCTGTTTCTTCTAGTTCGTATATGGCGAGATAGATGTCGCTACACCCACAATAGATCCCGTCTGTGGCGTCCACAGAGGGTCGTGGCGGTCAGGGCCATACGCGGCTGCCGCACGGTAGGTGTTGAGGCCGCCTGCGCATTGGCCGGAACCCCCCCGTGGGACTGGAAATGCTCTAGTTTATCGGCGGGTGTCGGCGGCATCGACGGGGGGCATTGATCTCCCGCCGAGCGAAATCATCGCATGGCGGGATGACACCCGCCGCACCACCTTCACACGGTGAAAGGCTCGGCTGGAGACGCCTTGGGCTGGTCTTTGGATCATAGGGGCGTTTCAGCCAATATTGGAGGAGTGGACGGTGCGGCAGCACGGAGTCCTCACCTTTCGACTCGCGCAAGTGTTGTCGGGGTACGGCTGCTTTGGCGAATACTTGCATGTCGTCGCAAGGAGGGAGACGACTCCGGGCTGCCACCACTGTGACTGCAGTGAGGACTCGGCGCAACATACGCTCGTGTCATGCCCGGCCTGGGCTGAGCAGCGACGGGATCTCGCTGCAGTCATTGGAGGGGACCTGTCGCTGCCGGCCGTTGCGCGAGCGATGATTGGCGGTGATAGGGCCTGGACCGCGGTCGCCACCTTCTGCGAGGACGTCATCTCACAGAATGAGTCACTATTTTCGGATCAAATTCGCCGCCGGCAAATGAAGTATAAAAACTATTAATAATTTATTTGCTTCTAACAATATAGCATAGCTGAGGCAGATTCAAAAATTGACCGCAGTTGTGTCAATGATAAAAAAAAAATTATCCTTTACTCTTTGTTTTTTTACCCGAGTACATCCCTGTGTCATTGTTTTGACCTTGGAATATTATATAGAAATCGGAAAGAGCGAATAGGTAAGTACGTAGGTTTATCCACAAAACACACAAAGTAGCTATGTTTTTATTATTACAGCAGGCTTAAAATAAGAGAATACTTAAGTACATGACACGTTATAGTAGTACCAACTTATTTTCATATCAACTAAATAATAGGTAGGTATAGGTAGTTATGTAGGTACTTACATCGAAATTATCTTTGCAAAAATTTCTTGTAGCCAGGGCAGAAGGTGGAGTTTTATCATCTCTTTTCACAACGGCATACTATTTTTTACGTAGTTTTGGGTCTTTCGGCACGTATGAAAAGAGTTTTTCAGGCTTTTTAAAAGAAGTATTTGTACATTTCGGCACTATACAATATTTATACATAGTTAGAAAGGTGAATTAGACACAAATTGGTCACTTGTTTCAAAGACGCAATTAACCAATGAAAACACATACGCGCCTTATCGCTGCTAACGGCTAACTAGCATGGACCGTCACAGTGACGTCACAGCCTACCGCGCCGGCCGGTTACTGAACTCCGCCAGTAATTTAATCATATCTTCGTCAATTTTTGTCGTAGAACAAAAATTTCTGCACTGTATCTTAAGGATTTCTTAGCTCTATAAATCTGCATTCTCAACTAAAAACGTTACGGATCTATCATTTACAGCTTTCGTAAGAAGTATAAAAAATATTTATTAAAAGAACAATTACAAATTCCAATGACTTCTTAAATCCTGATGTTTTATTATTAATATAATTTAGTTTTTTTTTTAAATAGGTTTATATAAAGGACAGTTAGATATGTATATAATTATATTAAATAGTATGGATAGTTATATGTCATATATAATTTATATAAGTAGTTAATAATTGTAAAATAGTATTAATATTTTAATTTGTTATTTTATTTTAATTTCAAAACAAAAAATTCAGGAGCTATGAAGTATTTAGGTACTTCATAATAGCTGAGTGACACTCCTTTTCGGGGATATTACACCACTTCTGTTTTTTTTTTCTATGTATTGTTCCCGAATAAATAAATAAATAATAATCATTAAAAAATATTTAACTGTAAACATAATCTGGTAATCTTCTTTTGGAATTCATTATGCATTGCAAAGATGATTTAAAAAAAAAACTTGATTTTTTAAATCTTAAGGCCAGGTCATATTGACATAGCAGCATAAGCCATTATGAGGAAAATGTAAGATCTTAGGTGCTTAATACCTATAGTAATCTCTAATAGAGAACAAACCTTGAATTGTATGACGCCCTCTCTGTACATGTTACCGAACCGTGTGACTTGGTCGATGCTCAGCAACAGTGCTTTAAAAGTGATATCCTTGCTTATAGTCTCTGTGACCTAAAATAGAAAACGTTTTAAGACAATTACGAATCACTTGGAAATTCAGATGTGCCACCCTAATTTGAAGTCAACTTTTTAATTAATATGCATGCTATGCATGCAATACAATAAGCCATTTGAGTTCTTAATTTTTTTTTTTCAATTTAAGTTATCAATCTCAGCCTGTTCGGTTGGCTATTACCGTAAAACATGGCAACTTTGCCCTTGAGCTTTGAGTTTGCCCAGTTGGGTATTTTTTGATAAACTCGACACATAGCTAATTTGTTTATAGTTAGAAGTATTTTTATGTCTGTGGTAGAAACTTTTTAGAAACTTTTTTCTTTTTTTTCTTTTTCTGACAACATTAATTGACGTAACGTCACGTATGTTGCTTCAGTTGCCTGTAAGAACTTGTACAAGTTGGTAGTGTTTTTTTGCGGCAAAAACCAGTACAAAAACTTTGTCAAAAAGTGATAGTTGCAGCTACAGCAGGTAAGTAATTTTTTACCACCGTTAATATGTATGAAATTATTAATATAGACAAAACTTTTACGCAATAAATCTTATAGAATCACAAAATACATTGGTGGGCAAAGTCACATGCATATTTTTTTAGTATTGTTGACGACATTGTCCACCAAATTTTGCAAGTGCATACGAAACCAGTAGGGAGACAAAAGAAGCTAACAGACATTGAAGAAGAAAAACTTGTAAATGTTTTGGAGGCTGCTAGTGAATATGGCTGTCCAATGACAATTGTTTTTAATTACTATATAACATTAAGCTAATAAAGAATAACTGTTGTCATAATAACCAAATTAAAATAATAATTAATTAAAGACGTATTATACGGAGTACCTGATTCGTATCTTGTAAAGTGTTTTTTTAATCAATACTTACCAATATGTTACATTATCATCAACAAATTATCCCACATTAAAAGTTTTTCATTAAGTATATAAATGTAGCATTTAATCAATAGTGACAGCCCTTGGACATTGATGCTATGAAAAATGTTCAAGGTGGCTTTTTGACTTTGCCCACTCAATTTTGAAGGACAACGAATATGTTTATTCATCTCATAATTTGATACTTGACTACATTGTCCTGTATTTATAATATTTAGCCATTTTTAAAATAATGATACGGTTTATAATATCGGACATATTTCAAATTGGCAAAGTTGCCTAAAAGCTATGATTTTTTGCACATATAATTGTATTTTTTACGAACACGCATACATTTTTCTAGATATTTTAAGTAATAAATATCGAGACATGAACATATAGTTCTGTGTGGTACAAACATAATATAAATAATTAAAAAAATCAAAAAACCCGACTGCGTAAAATACTCTTATTATAAACTAAAAAGAATAAAACAATACACTAGCTTTCACCTGATACCCATATTGCTACAGTAAGAAAAAAAAATTCAACTCCCCTCTCCTCATTCCGCCATTTGCAAGAGCCATTTTGAAATTTTATATAGCCTATGTCACTACTACAATTTAGACAAATTCAACGACACCTCATATGTCAAAACCGTCCAGCCGTTTGGGCTGTAGGGCGTGCCAAAGAAATGGACATACATACATACATACACTGGAAAAACATAACCCTCCTTCTGTCGCAGTCGGGTAATAACGTTTGTTAAACTGAAATTAGAAATAAACGTGATAAAATCCGTTTTTAGACTTTTAATTAAATAACTCAACTAATGCAAAAATATTCTGAATTTAAGGCAAAGTTGCCATGTTTTACGATATAGTTCGCGTCATGTAAAAAGAACGCTCAAAGAAAGCGGAGGGGGTATGTTTGCGCATGAGTACACTCGGGCACGAAAGTACGAGGCTTATTGTATTATTTTTTAACTAGCGTTTCGCTTGCGGCTTTGTAAATGACTATTAATAGGTTAGACTGACCCGTGTTTTCTGCTCAAAGGGTTGTGGGTTCGATTCCCGCCCCAAGTC
This sequence comes from Euphydryas editha, assembly GCA_036937285.1. NCBI lineage: Eukaryota > Metazoa > Arthropoda > Insecta > Lepidoptera > Nymphalidae > Euphydryas > Euphydryas editha. The sequence goes on from JAUPFZ010000011.1 coordinate 9,056,218, forward strand.
TGGGTGTAATATATGTTTATTTAATTATATGTATTATTTATATGTATATTTATTTAAAAAAAATTATATCAGTCGGCTGTTACCTAAAACACAGGCATTAAGTTGCCTACCTTAGGAACAGACGACCTTGTGTGTGTGTTACAAAAAAAAAAAAAAAGTTTTAAATTACCATTTCGTAATTTAAAACTTTTGTGCGCGATGGTATTTTAAGAACGAAAGTAACGTAGACACAGCGCGGAAAGCAAAGGCCGACTGCCGAACCAATAGCGCACCGGCAAGCATGCAGCGCGTGACAATCCCGCCCCGCGCCCTACCTCATACCACCAAATAGATCGATAAATCGACTTTTGCGCAGCTTGACAGCTAGCGTTCTTTTTACATGACGCGACTTATACGTAACTTGAGCAACCGCGAGAAATCGCTGTAGTTCTCGAATTTCAATACTAGCTGATTAGTATTGAAATTCGACACATACAGTGATTTCTCGCGAACGCGCAAGTTACGTAATAGTCCTCCGGTGTGAGATCCTACGACGTCTGGTCTGCAGCTGTTGTACCCATTACGTATACCGTTGTTTCAATTGTACGTAGCCATAAAATGTACGGACGTGTGAAACGGAGGACCGTTCTGGTGTACTGATGGGAGTAATCGCGGGTTTGATTCCCGCTCGGGACAGATATTTGTATTTGTACAAATATTTGTTGCCGGTCTAGGTGTATGTCCTTGTGGGTCTCCCGACCATGCATCGGAGAGCACGTAAAGCCATCGGTCCCGGTTGTTATCATAGACACCTGATAACGATCGTTACTCATGGTAGGGATATTACCCGTCAACCCGCAGTGGAGCAGCGTGGTGGATTCAGTTTTAAACCTTCTTCTATATGGAGAAGAAGTCTTCGCTCAGCAGTGGGTGGTTTAAAGGCTGATACAGTACAGTATAAAATGTAACCTATACTTAAGCCAAATTCGATACGGAATGTTTACCAACAAACCGTTGCTTAGCAAATAAACATAGGCAGATTATAACAACCTATTAGAAAATAATTATAATAATTATATTTTTTAATATTTATACACAGTAGTATAAGCTACATAAAACTTGAAATAAATAAGTCAGGAATTTAGATATATTTATATATTATCTATAATTATATTTTATAGAGGTAAAGTTTACTTGTTAACGTGGATAAAACTAATTTCCCATTAAATGATTTCTAAATATTTTCATAAAAATGTATATACCTTTATTAAAAATAGTTACACTATCCCTGTATGGCATTCAAAATGAAATAACATTTGTTTTTAAATGAATTTATAATGATTAAAAATCTATGTTCAGACACTCATTCTCTTTTATTATTTATTTTACTTTACTTACGTTAAAAAAACATAATATAATAATTATAATATTTAAAGTAGTGTGCAAAATTCGATTACAATTTACCTTTAACAATATAATGACTGATCAATAAAAGACCAAATGTTGCTTATCTGCGAAATTTTTCTGTCAGTGCTAAAAATTAGGGTTGTTAGATGTATATTAGTAATTAAAAATTTGTTAATTTTTGTTATAAGCTAATTTTCTTGCATATTACGTATTTGGCGGTTAAATTCTAGAAAACAGTGTCAAGTAAAATGTTTTAATGTATAACTAGGAAATTGGTGATAAATTACAATTTTTAATTAATAAAAGTTTGACGACCCTATACACGATGACTTTTAATTTGTTTACAAAAATTCCACATCGAATTTGGCTCAAGTATAGAAGCAATTTTGGTAAGGGGTATATTGGTGTTTAACCACTAAAGAGGCGAGGCGGCGAGGCGGCGAGGCGGCGAGGCGGCGAGGCGGCGAGGCGGCGAGGCGGCGAGGCGGCGAGGCGGCGGTAGCGCGGCGGGCTCACCTGCAGGTTCTGGTCGATCATCTGGAAGATGATGACGGGCGCGTGCGTGTGAAAGGCGCGCGTGTGCGGCTCCACGTCAGGCGAGCGCTCGCCCGCCCACTCCGCGCGCTCCGACTCCAGCGTCTTCTCCATCCACTCCATGTAGTTCGATTCCATTTTCTGCGACAGCGAATCGTCTATGAAACTAATGCCCGTGTGCGGACTACGATGTACACTAATTTTATATGTCATGTAACAGATTGAGATTAAGTTGCGTACGATTGGCGGCCTTATTATTAAGCAGCGATCTCTATAATTATTAAGACTGAATATTAAAATAATTGAATTTTGTTTTACGTGAAATAATTGTGTTTTCACATTTAAAATTTATTTATCATATTTATTTCAAATGGTTGTATCTTTGTGAAAAATAGCCGTATCGGAACCATTAAAAAAGCTATTTGAAGCTTGAAGTTTCTAGACTTAACTTTCTTTTCTTGACTGACCCGTTGGCGCAGTTTGCAGTGACCCTGTTTTCTACTCAAAGGGTTGTGGGTTCGATTCCCGCCCCGAGTCTGGGTGTAATATATGTTTATTTATATATATATTATATGTATATTTATTAAAAAAATGTATATCAGTCGGCTGTTACCTATTCAATTGGCAAAATTTTGACGCGCGTTTTCATATCGCTCGACTAGACATTCTAGCATTTACATAAAACCGATCACATGAGCGCGCGTCAACGCGCGTCAGCGAGCGTTAACGCGGCGCTCAGACAAAAAGTCTTTAGCCTAAGTTCACATGTAACGCGCGTTAATGCAAGTCAACGCGCGATCAAATTTATAAAGAATTCAGATGACAAGCGCTAACGCGCGTTGCGAGAGCTTGTCAGTCTATTTCGGTAGAGCTTAGGTAATGAACGTGGAAGAGGCTATTATTTTGTGGTTATATTACAAACAAAAAAATATAGAAAAAGTAAGCGAACACATTGGGTTCACCCAATTTTGAAAAGTGGACCCAGTTTGTTTGCGACATTATATGCGAATCGCCGAAAAAAAATAATCTAAATTATATAATTACACTTATTTTTATGAACAAAATACGAAAACAATACCTATTTATTTACGAAAATTACAAAAAAAAAAAACATGCAATGTCGACAGTAACGCGCGCTCAACTGAACAATCAACGGACGTTACATACATATCAAAGCGCGCGTCAACGCGCGATCGCCTGGCCATGTTCAGATGGCAAAATTTTGACGCGCGTTTTCAAATCGCACGACTAGACATCCTAGCATTTACATAAAACCGATTACATGAGCGCGCGTTAACGCGCGTTAGTGAGCGTTAACGCGGCGCTCAGAGAAAAAGTCTAGACGCATGCGATCGCGCGTTCGCGAGGGGTCACCTACTGCCACCTGCTGGAGAGGGCGGCAGAAATGTTGAACCTGGCCGATCTTGGGATCGAAGGTGAACTAAACATACGGCGTTCCGCTACTGGGGCAAGACTCCTAGAGCTGCCGAAAGGGCGGACACCGGAAGCGGCAAGACCCCTTGCAGAGAAGCTGCAAACGGCGTTTGGCAGCTTGGCGAGGGTCGTCCAACCCACGAAGCTCGCGAGTCTGCGAATCTCTGGGCTAGACGACTCCGTCACCAGCGAGGCGGTGTCCATTGCGGTAGCCAAGATGGGCAAGTGCGACGCCGGCAACGTCAAAGTCGGCGCAATAGCGGTCGGGCCTGGCGGGTGGGCGGCACTGTCGTACGATGCCCGATCCCAGCCGCTAGGGCCCTGGCCGATGCTGGCAGACTCTTGGTCGGCTGGAGTTTGGCCAGGGTCCAGGTTTTGGAGCAGCGCCCCATGCGCTGCTACAAATGCATGGGTATCGGGCACACTCGTCCGACTTGTCCGGTTGCGGTCGACCGCAGAGGTGCGTGCTACCGGTGCGGCGTGGAGAGGCACATTGCCCGTAACTGCACCGGGGCACTGCGCTACGCTGTTTGCACAGACGCCGGCAAACCGGCGTCGCATATGATGGGGAGACGGGAGTGCCACCCCCCAAAATCGAGGGGTAGAGCGGTCGCAAAGACCCCGACCGCTCTCCAAAGCCCAACGCACCAGGTCACGGAGGAGACTGCGGCTATGTCATCATGACCTTTCGCAGTTTCCCCCGATCGCCGGTCCCTGGTGCAGTGGAGGTAGAGCGCTCACGGTGCCCGCGCATAGGCGAGCCAACCGTCGGGCCGTCACGGTGGCCTGCGCCAGCGATCCCGTGGCGCCCTAGTACGACAATGAGGGCACCGCTGTGTTTTAGTGGGTATTCTGACTTCGCAGTCGCGGTTTTGTCGTCGAGATATTTGTTTTGATGAAATAATGTGCTCTGCCACGTCCGAAATTTCGACACGTCACCAAAATAAATTGCACAACACAGCAATGCAGTCTGGCGAGCGGTCACCGCTTGACTCGAGTGCAGTAGTGCACCGCTCGTTGCCCGCTCCCGCGCTGCTGCCCGCGCCGCTGGTTTCGAGGGCCGGTCCATTTGATTTTACGGAAAACATCTTGCCGTTCCCGCTCCGCCGCCGCCACCGTTCCGCTACCCGCAAGATTCGAGACAGAGGCCTAAGAGTCGTAACTCCATATATTTAGATCGACTAGATAATTTACCTGTAAATATTCATCTTGCAACTTCTGCATGGTCTCTTCGCTTAAAAGTGGAGGTAGCGTGGATACATCGACATCAACCTCAGGGCTGCCCATTAACTCAGTACCAGGGTAGGTATTTAGAATCCAAGATAACAGAGTAACGTATTCATTGCCTTCTAATCCATTTTGAACTATATCTTGTAACTGAAATAATGTGTATCAGAATATTACATTTATTACGTAACTAGTCGACCCGCACGGTTTAATCTTTTTGACTTTATTGAATATACTGCTCTGCTTATACGTCATAGCGCGATGTTTATACACAGAGAGAAATACAGACAGATATATTTACAAACATTATTTTTTAATTGCGAATTTGGTCTATATTCGTAGTAAAAACAATGTGAATGTTAAAATAAAATATTATTGTGTATTTTTGTTTGTACAAAACAACTTCATTACGACTTCACTACAATTGTTTTTAGAGTTTTACCTCCAATTTTAAACCATGTATCAAGATTAAGCCTACACCAGATTGTCAGACCTCCAGGATGAAAACTATAAAAATCAAATTCAATTTCATGCAACAGGTTTTGCGTGATGCGGGAACAAACATACAGATAAACAGACACACAAAAATTCTAAAAACAATTGTTTTGGTTTCTATTGTTTTCATAAAGAACCCTATAATTCGTTTTTCATCAATTTTATTCTATAGATATAGATATAGATAAATAATGTCAACAATAAAAGTCAAGAAATAAATATATCTGAAATCTATTGATTGTACAAATTTTCTACTTATTTATTTATTTATTAATACTTTATTGTACAACACAAAATTGGATTGTACATATGGCGGGCTTAATGTTAATGCTCTACCAGCTAACCTTAGGACGTATAAGAACAAAAGTTTGTAGATGTGCAAAAATTGGAAATTGAGAAAAAATATTCGTATAAATTCGTAACAATTATAATATTAACTACATGAGCAATATTAATGGTATTGAAACATTTTTTTAGGATACTTACGCTCGAAGACAAACATGTATGGTACATATTCACATATTTATTGACAATGTCATAATGCGGCGGAAAGCACGGAACGCATAGTGTTTTAACGACTCTCAAATCTTCCAATATAAGTTGTCTTGTCAACTCCAGGTATCGTATCAGCCACAGCTTGTTGTCTTCGCGCTCGTCAACACGAGTACCCTCAACGCGTTGTGCTACGGCACATTCTAATACTTCGAAAGCTTTTGTGCGCCAGTTTTTAGGTCTTCCGGGTGGCATAAATCCTGATTGGTCTTGTTGCTGAAATACATATATGTGAATTTACAATACTTTCTCTTATATTTTATCTTTGATGTAAGTTTCATTTTTATACATTACCTGCAGTGCCATTTGATCCCTTTTCTCTTCTCTCTCAATTATTCTCAGGGCGGTCACGATAACCGTTGGTTCCTTGCGAACTGTATTCAATGTTCTAGCTAAAATTAGCTTAATTTGCTTCTCAAGTAAGTTTGAAACCATCTCAACATCTTCAAAGTAAGCTTTAAGCATGATTTTGTCATGGGAAGATTGATTTGGTAATCTATGTAATTCATACAGTAAATCATCTCGAGAATTCTCCAAATCGCTTAAGCACTGTAGTAAGAAATTTATCTTTGTTTTATTTTTTACCAATTATTTTCTTAAGGTTATCAATACCAAATAACAAAGCACAGTTATAGACATACTGGTAAACATTATACTCTAAGTATCAAAAGTGACAAATGATTCACCTGATGAGCATGTAACAACTTTCCTTCCCCAATCCATTGTTTCGTTTTGGCAACACTTTCGGGTACCGTAAAAATATGTTTTAAACTATCCATGGCAGTAACATACTGCGAGTGCCGGGAATCCTCTTCCCTTACAGCTTGCAATGAGGCCACAAGAGGTGGAACACCTTTTAACAATTCTTCTAATTCATCCATCCTATAATCAAAATTATAATATTTTTAGACCATAAAATTTACAAAGATTTATATTTAAAATGTATATAAATTAAACCAAAGGTAAACAAACAAAGGAATTGCATCGTAGTCTGTCGCATCTTCACAAAATTACTCACAAAATTTGATCAAGTTGGTGGTACTATGAAGTATCTTGGATGAGTTGGATGAAGAAATGAACAGGCTACTATGGGATATGCCTAGTTCGCACTACGCCAGTATTTTAGACGAGTGGCTTGTTATTTAGTGGCTAAACTACGCGCTACTGCCCAGAAATCGTTCGGATTACGGTCGAGTAACACACATAAGTGAGTGGTGCTGTACAAGATGAACATGCTGCAACGCAATAAAGTGAATAAATTGATTAAGCTAATCGTAACGTCGTAAAGTCGTGTAATTAATAAAAAGAAGCTATGGGTACGAAAATAGATCGATAGACGAGATAAACTAGGAGCTACTATTTGTCTTATCAAGGAATTAGCATTGGAAGATCCCAAAAAATACTTCTATAGTTTAAGAACATCGAAAGTTATGTGAATTTTCTGTTAATGAAAATACAGTCTCAAAATTTAGCGTAAAGATAACCTTTAAAAAAATGCGATTCCTGCAATTACAAAATTACAAGCAGTTCTATACTTTCTTGCTACTGGATGTAGTTTAAAGGAAGTTTGTAAAGCAATCTATTAATCATTGATGGAATTTATCAAATTATAAATAAGATTAAATAACTATAACATATTTATTATGAAAAATTTATTTAGTAAGATATATAATAATATAATAATAATAATAAATAAAAAAAATTGTTTACAACATTTTTAGTTATAACTTTTGTTATGTGTTTTGTTCCTATCACTCTGATTAGCAACATTAGCGTTCTTCATTGCTGTTAAAATTAACTCTGATTTAATTGTAACATTACTCTAAATTTCATTATTCTTTATATGGCCAGATGGAAACCTGGATGGATGGATGGAAACCTGATGTCAGCCCCAGCGACTGAATTTTTTGTGTCCTTTAATTTTTTAACTTCTGCGAGTAGGTTGATCTAAAAAAGATTGGATCTCGTTAAGTAAAATTATGATTATTATTCATAAATGTCTAATGTTGTAAAAGAATAGAATAATTTAAAAACTAAATTAAATATAATACAACCTAAACTTCTATACTTCTTATTTATTTCATTTTTTATAATTAATTATTGAGCATACACAATTTTCAAGTATAAATATAATTCTCAATAAACAAGACTTGTACTGAATTATTTTTAATAAATAAATATCTTTCCAGAACTATATAATTAAATAAAATACAAATTAAACTTCTATACTTCTTAGCTATTTCATTTTTTATAATTAATTTTGTTAAGCATACCTACACAATTTTCAAGTATAAATGTAATTCTCAATAAACAAACAAGAAAATATGTAGTGAATTATTTTTAATAAATAAATATGTTTCCAGAACTATACCTATAATTAAATAAAATACAAATTGAACTTCTATACTTCTTAGTTATTTCATTTTTTATAATAATTAATTGTTGAGTATACACAATTTTCAAGTATAAATGTAATTCCCAATAAACAAACAAGACATGTAGTGAATTATTTTGAATGAATAAATATCTTTTATATATTATTATAACACTTATAACAATTAACAATTTAACAATTATTGATATGTGCCATTAATTGGACTGAGAGGTCAATACCACATATAGGAAATAATTATTATGTGGTCACATACAAACCATCTACCAAAAAACAATGAATTAATATTTTTTAATTAATATAAAATAGATCGTACGAATAAAAACTTATCTTCCAATAATCGTATGAATAACAAAAAAGAAATATTCATACGATAATCGTATGAATAGATACTTCCAAAAAAAATATAAGTAATAATAATTGAGATCTTATTGTAACATAGTAATAAATATGCTTTATTGTTAAATAAATATGCATTTGAAATATAATTATAAAATTATGCACTAACCTGATGTTTTTTATTTTCAATTTAATTTCATTTTCACCAAATCCTGGTGTATGAAGTATGATGTAATTCATTTGTTTGTTTTTATAATGCGGGGACTTAATATTCCACAAAACATTCATGTTCTACATATTTGGAAACAAATTTAAGTTGTTTCTTCGCTCCAGCGAAACGACATTTTTGCGGCAACTAATGAAATAATAAACTCGACTACTTCGACACGTTCGTACTTGTTTAGTCGGTGATCCAGAGAGCGCGGACGCGTGGTGGGAGGTGCTACTCGCCCGATAAAAATAGAATGAAATGGATCGACTCGACTTGACAACTTACTAACCTACTCGACTAAATTTTTGGTGTTCAGACACGTTTAGCTACTAAATAATTCGACACTCGACTAAAATACTGGCGTAGTGCGAACTAGGCAATAGGGTTATATATTATATTTGGGTATATAGGGTTATATATATATATATTGAGTTTATCTGAAATCGGAAGAGAGGGGGAGAATACAATAAATCCGGTAAGCTGTTCTACTACTGGGAGGGCGACCAAGTCTTAAATAGGTGCCCGATTTATACATTTGTTCATGAACCAATATTTTTTTCTTACTTAGCACTTATTTGTTGAACATCATCTAGACATTCTTCTAATTGCTTTAAACCAACTCTGACTCCATCAAGCTTGCCTTGAACAGCAGATTTTAATTGAGCTTCGATCGATGCTTTCTTGTGTGTTATTCTCTTTTTATATTGCTCCACCTAAAACATTAAATGTTTTTTTCTACAGGTAAATTTAATGAGAATGCTAAGAAACAAATATTTTTTAGGTAACAATAATTTGTTTGGTATTTGTAGTGTAAAGAATTTTTTCATTCATTTTTCTTTAAACAAAAAAAAAAAATTACGAAAGAAAAGTGAAATGACTTTTTAAAAGCATTAGAAATAAAAATATATCGAGGGCTTCAAGCCAGAAGCCCTAGTATTAAAAAAAATGCGTTTTTTTATTACGTCATTCATTTCTAAGTTTATCAATAAATCACCTCTGTTTTTTTCTTAACTGTTTGTTAATTATTTTAGAAAATATTAATAAAATACTTTTAGGCGTATAACTTAAGTCAGACATTATTTTCATGGCAGAAAGTCGTACCGCCAGGGCTGGATTTAGGGGAGGGCAAGCGGGGCAACTGCCCCGGGCCCCCACATCCACAAAAGAGGGGCCTTCACATCCGCAAAAGAGGGGCTTCCACAATAGAGCTGACTGAGTTGGAGCGGTTTGGTGTTGGGACGACCTTTTGTTTTTTTTTTTTTGGTATAGGTATAGGTGATGACTTTTTTTTTTTTTATCGGTGACGACCTTTTTTTTAGGAATACCTATCTATACCCCGATGGAATAAGAATCAGTGGTTCGGAGGTGGGACGACCTTTTTTTTAGGAATATGTTCACCCGGCAACGATAATACCGGGTGTATTGGGAACGCTTGAAAAAACGAAGAGGTATGATAGTGTTGGCATGACCTGACATGATGCAAGTGAAAAAAACGCTAAAGGAATTTTTTTTTCTTGCTTCTTTTCATAACTTTTTTCGGCATAATCCGGTTTGGGAAAAATAATGAAACAGAAATTTGAAGATAATACTTTAAAATAATCGTGTTTCGAGAAATTCTGCAATGTATTAAATTGAATACTACATCGTTACGTTCACTACGTTTACGTTCATGCGCGCCATCAACGTACTCCCACACCGCTCGCGCGCTCGCGTCTTCGTTTGCGTCTCCGGTACGATTTATTGCTTTAGTCGTTCATCGTTTTAGTTTTTACGAATAAATTCAATAACAACCTTGCAATTTTTTGTAACTATTCTTATTTGTTATGAGTGTATAATTGTAGATGTTATACCTAAAAACCCGAAAACGCTCATTGAGCAAAAAAGAAAGCCGAAACGCGTTGCGGACACTATTAAACACATGAAATAGGTACATAACACACGAAACACACAACATACAAATTATGCAAACGACCACAATGACTTTCTGTATGGTGGTTTGTTTTTTTCTCTCAATAAGCCTTTTTGGTGTTTGTGCGTAACATACAAACTACACGCTGAACAATAAACACTGGTATACATTTTCAATACGAACTTCATTAACATTAATAAAAAATATCTTTACGTAGTACTACAAAAAGAATAAATAAATACAAACAATTTTTTCTAATATTTACGCGAATTTCACTCATTACAATGAAACAACTTTTACGGATTTTACTTAGTATATACTAGTAGTAATAACAAGTTTACCTATTCGAGCAGCCGCGGCGGCCTTTTGTAAAGACATAATATGCCGCCTTTGCCGAATGCCGACTTCCACTGCCCGCGCGCCTGCACCACTGTAAAGGCCCGTTTACGTTTGCTATTTTTTTATACGTTTTTAGCATACTCATTCAAAGCATACTAAAAAAGCACGTATTTAGCAAATGTGAATGTGCTATGCTTTTTAGCACACTAAAAAATCTGACTGACGGTCAGGTTTTTTTATCGTTATGTGTTTTTGAAAAAGTATGTAATAAAAATGGCGTCGCAAATTAAGTGGACACGGGAACAAATAAATTACTAACAGAATACGAAAGACATGCGTACTTGTGGGATTCATACAGTGAAACTTATAAAAACAAAATCCTTCGAGATAATGCTTAATATGCAGACATTGAAAATAATAAATTTAATTAGTCGCTTTTTTTGAGACAACTTGTGATGAAAATACCATAGCAAATGTATATCGACAACTTTATTTTGCACTCTTTTAGTTTAGAATCCAAAAAACAAAAAAAAAAAAAAAAAAAAATACTAAATAGCACTGAATGCTTAGCAAGTGTAAACGAGCCCTATCTTCGCAAATCACGTGTCGCACTCGAAGTCGGTGGCAGTCGGTTCGAGGTTCCGTTGAGTGTCGGACGCGGTTTGAGCAAAAATTTAATTCTCTTAATATTGTTTCGTATTTGTTATTATTATTTTATTTGTACTTTTGAAGGTGTGAATGATGTTTTGTGTTTATTTATGTGAATAGGCGGAACCTTAATTTGTGGTCAGATGAAAATCCATACGCCTACCAGGTAATAGGGCATCAAACCAAATGGTCTGTGAACGTGTGGGCTGGAATATTTAATAACCAGGTACTGGGACCAGTATTCTTGCCGGAGCGATTAAATGGACCACGTTATCTCGAGTTTATAAGTGACCATATTGAAACAATTATAGACAATATTCAACTGTCAGAGTATCGGATAGCGTGGTTCCACCATGATGGTGCAATGGTGCACTTGTTAGGCGATCGCTGGATTGGCAGACTAGGGCCTCATGCCTGGCCGCCTCGTTCACTTGATCTAACTCCATTAATTTTTTTTTGTGGGGTTACGTAAAGGAAAGGATGTTCGATCGGGAGTGTCATACCGTCATAGAAATACGTGATCAGATTTGCAGTGTTTTTGCCAAGTTGCGAGAAGATTGTGTAGGGATCCCTCTTTAATGCCCCGACTTCACGAAGAGACCTATAGACGAGCCCACATTTGCATCCATAGGAATAAAGCACAATTTGAACCCCACATCATTCAAACCCGAAGGATGTAAAAACAGAAAAGTGGTTCTGTACTTTTCGCTTCGCCCGCGCCGCCACCCGCTAGTCGCCCTTCTCGCGGTCAACGAGAGTTCACAGCGTGTTCGCAAGGTAAAGGTAAGGTAAGTCCTAAAATGTTCTTAAAAAAAACGGTTCTGAGATAAATGGTTATAGGCATTATATAGTATGTAAATAGTATTTATTATTATTAGTTATTAGTAGTTATTTATATGAGTAGTTATTAGGTTTAAATCTTTTCAAGCGTTCCAAATACACCCGGTATATTGGCGTGAGATCGCGAGGACCTTCATTTTTTTTCCGCCTTCATTTTTTCTGCAAGAAATAGATATAAAACCGTGATATCGCGACGACCTTTTTTTTGCCGTCAAATTTTTCTACAAGAAATAAAAGAAAAACAATTCAATTTCGATTTCGATACGATTATCGATTTTCATATGACCTAGCAATATTATGTCATACTATATAGACGTATGTTCATACGACTTTCGAATTTGTTTTTATTACCAATAAAAAGTCATGCCAAAAAGACGTGTGCGCATACGATCTTGATTTGCTCCACGCTTCATCCGCCCGCGCACTCGCAGTGTTCAATAGTCGGCAGTCAGGCCGTGGGTTATATATATACAGGATCCTCGGCAGAACATCCAGGAGAGACGAGGACGCACTGCTTGTGGTGCAACATGGAGCTAGACGCTAAGGGCTCGGTGAGGCTTATGGCCGAAACCTTCTATCCGGAGGACTCTGAAGAGTATGACTCCGAGGAGCACCGAAGGGTGAGGGTACAAGCCGAGCACTTCGGCGTTGAAACTTCTTCGGATGTGTCGGACCCGCCTTTCACTCCTATGGAGTTGAAATTGGCCAGCCGGTCCTTCAATCCGAAGAAGGCTCCAGGCACAGACGGTTTCACTGCCGATATATGTTTGCACGCGATAGAGTATGACCCCGATTTCTCACTGGCTCTTTTCAACAGGTGCCACGATCTCCAGCATTTTCCCACGCCCTGGAAGGAGGCAACGGAGATCTTCCTTCGGAAGCTGAGGAAGACCACCTTATGACCCCATGGTCATATCAACCGATAGGTCTCCTCCCAGTACTTGGGAAAGTGCTGGAGAAAATGCTTGTCGCTAGGCTGAAACACCATATAGCGCCCAGGCTCAGTACCCGCCAGTTTGGCTTTATACCCCAGCGTAGCACCGAGGACGCCCTCTATACACTGGTTGAGCACATAATTAAAGGTTTGATAAACAAGAAATTGCTGACACTTATATCCTTGGATATATAGGGCGCCTTCGACAACGCTTGGTGGCCACGTATAAAGATCAGACTGGCGGAGGAACGAGTACCCGTTAACATCAGGAGGCTCCTACCCGGGCAGCTACCTGAGCGGCAGGCATGTGAGAGCACGCTACTGTGAGGAAGGTCACGTGAGGGTTGCGTGTATGGGTCTATCGGCGGGCCGATACTATGGAGCCTGTTATTGGAATCACTGCTTTGCGAGTTGGAGGCCAGTAATTACTACGTGCAGGCATTCGCTGACGATGTAGTGCTGGTATTTGAAGGTGAGATGGCTCATGAGGTCGAACATCATGCTAATACCGCCCTCGACCTTGTGAGAGAGTGGGGAGTCCTTAATAAGCTGAAGTTTGCGCCGGACAAGACCAGTGCCATGGTCATCACGCGCAAACTGAAGTATGACACCCTACGCCTCCGCATGGGCGGGGTCGACATTGGCATGGTCAAAGAACTCAAGTTACTGGGAGTCGTCTTAGACCAGCGCCTCACCATCAACACGCACGTCACGAATGTCTGTAAGAAGACTTTGTCTGTAAGTTGCCTTTTATGCCCAGCTTTCGAGAGCCGCGAAGGCAAGCCTCCACCCCGAAGTCATCCGCGCTATTTACAGAGGGGTGGTTGAGCCCGTGATACTGTATGCGGTTGCCGTTTGGGCGCCGGCCGTGGACAAGCTCGTATTCGTAAGTGGCTGAACATGGTCCAGCGAGGCTTCGCGCTGAACGTATGCAAGGCATACCGTACTACCTCCTTGAACTCAGCACTGTTGCTCGCTGAGATGCTCCCTTTCGACTTGCGCATCCGCGAAGTCACGGCGCTGTATGGCGCGAGTAGGGGGGTGCCACAGCGTGAGATAGGGTATCAGGAGCTGGAACAGGTGTCCTCGGTTCTGCAGTCCCAGCATCTCGCTTAGCACACCGACCTCGAGTTCAAGTATCTAGTGGAGGAGTATCCAGGAGCAACTCATGGCCAACGAGGGCCATGATTTCAACATCTACACGGACAGCAGCAAGATTGAGTTCAAGGTGGGTACGGCGTTATCCGTATAGTGTGGCGCCACTGAAACCAAAACCCTCAAGCTTCGGTTGCCATCCTTTTGTATGGCTTGTACTTTTAACTTTGAAGCAGTGATAAATTTTTCTTTGGTTTCAGGAAGGCCTGTATTTTATAAACAGAAATTAAGTAACGTGAATTTTACAATGCATAATGCAGCGACTAAACAAGGTTATTGTGATATTTGGCCGGAATTCAAAGGCAACCACTGATCAAACGAAATATCAACATGTGTCTATAATTATGTTTCAAATCTCTCCAACATCGATCACCTAATATTATTTTCTGACTGCTGCCCAGGGTAGAATAGAAATTCTGCTTGTTGCTAAGCTCAATTATATCATCACATCACCTGACAATGAAATTAGAGTCATTGACTATAAATTCCTTGAACCCAGTCACACCTACATGGAGTACGACAACATGTACTCGACAATTGAACGAACTTCTGAGTATACCAAAATCTACACTCCTGATGATAAAAATATCATACGACTAGCCTGTAAAAACAATGCATATAATGTTCAAGTTATGGAATACACAGATTTTTTGGATATCAAATCCAAAAAATCTGTGTGGATGTCAAGTATTAATAAGTACATTTGATAAGTACTTACTTAGATGTTTGAACATATTACTTTTGCTTGCTCAGATTTGGATCGGTCATTTGCCTGTACCTGCTCTAAATTATAATGGTATTGCATGTAACTAAACAACAACTAGCTAAGCTATAATACCCTAGAAATTACGTCCTTCGTGTTTTTCATCTTTATAGATTTTTTATACTAGTTTATGCTATTTAGGTAAACTACTTTTCTTTAATACCCACATTTAATATTGTTCTAAACTTTTAGACTATCAAGATCTCTGCAATTCTCGAATGCTGATTAGAACCAAAGAAACAGTAATTTTATCATTGTAGTACTAGAGTGTTAATTATGCTAAGTTTTTGATTGCTTTTACAAATTTATTTGATATTTTAAATAACTTTGATAAGACTAATTTTATATTTTTGACAAGCCAGATGGAAGTGTAATCTTCAAAAATGGTAAATATACTGCATTTAATTATATAAAAAAAATTTCCTAAGGACATTTTACGATACTTGTACTGAGTTCAGATGTTTGTTCAGATCAGATTGTTGTTTTTTTTTATATATATTTCATTGCATATAAAGGTTTTGTATTAAACGTACATCCAATAAAAGCATTTTCTGAGAAAAAATGACATAAGATTTTCATAAAACTGTTGAGCCAAATGCAAATAAGTGCAATATTGCGAGTTTTTAAAAAATGAGCATTTCACATTATTAAGGAAGTACTTTAATAGACACATGCAAAATTTTAGCTAAAGAGATACATTGGAAAAAACTTAAGTTTTTTTGCTCTCCTGAAAAGTAGGGGTGTTGCTTATACGCCCCTCTGTCTTGAAGCCCGCGATATATATTTTTATATTTTTAAATTGCATTAAGATTATAATTTTATTTACTTAATACTTACTTTCTCTAACTGACCAGGCCTTTGCATCATATTCATAACCATTTTTTCAGCCGCTAATCTTGATTCTTCTTCAATTTCATCCATTGTACTCATTTTGATTATTAAAATTTGTCGTAAGTGGTGTATATACGCTCAATAAAATCTTATTTTAATTAAGTGATTTATATTAAGTATTAGTAATTTATATTTATATTGCAATGTACTAATTATTTTATATACAATCAATGAAATATAAAATGTTTAATAAAATAATAATATAAATTTTAATGACATAAATTGATAAATTGTATTGAACATGTAATAAAACTTGCGAATTATTAGATTGTATTAGATTAGATTTATGCTTTGACACAAAATCGGGGCTGCCAGATGAGTGCGAGAAAATTATCGTACCGGTATTCGAATAATATAATACCAGATGAAAATTATCGTATCCCAGAATCCAACGTAATTGGGAATTGTTACCAATCTCGCTGAGAAATCCGCGACAAATTTTCCTGTACACATATACCACCTGACTATCCGAAAACTTCAAAAATAAATAAATAAAAAGGTCATCGTGACTTCGTCCCATTATTTCTGCCTATCCCTATCCCGACATTATCAATAATTGTCGCACACCCCTACTGGATAGTCTTTTTACCCCACTTCGAAGCAGGGTTGGAAATTATCGTATTTTGACGTACGATATTAAATATTGTATCGTAATTCGTAGATCGTACCGGTGTCGAAATTATTGTACGTGTACGATAATATAATTATCGTACGTCTGGCAACTCTGCACAAAATTTCAAAGTAGGATGTGCGATAATTATCGATAATTCGTAACTACTCGATGATTTTTCATTCGATAATTATCGATAAGTGAGATTCGATAATTTAGATCCGATAATTATCGATAATTTATCATTCGATAATTATCGATAACTATCGATAATATTTCATTAGGCTATAGGGTAAACGTCGATGCTGGATCTCGGATGACCTTTTTTTTAAGAATTCGGATAGGCTACAGGGATAAATATCTATGCTGGATCTCTGGACGACCTTTTTTTTCGTGTGCACTAGCGATACATGAAAATTAACGATAATTTTTATCCTTCATTCCATAATTATCGACTTATCCGATAATTCTTGACTCCGTCCGATAATTATCGAATCCATCCGATAATTATCAAATCGTCCAATAATTATTGATAATTTTCATCCGATAATTATTGGTAACTGTCGCAAACTATCAATGACTTTCATACGATAATTATCGATAACTGTTCATTCGATAATTATCTATTTATAATAAAATTATCGAAAAAAAAAAACCGATAAACATCCTTATTTCAAAGTATTTTTTTTTGTAATAAGTAAGAGCTCCATGAAGGTGAATCTTATTATTTATTGAATTAAAAAATAAAAATAAATAGCGTTAAAAAAATTAATCATGTAAAACTGTTATCGGTCTGACGTTTATCGGTAGATTTTCGTTCTTTGACGGTTCCGGCACTTCGGAAGGTGCGGCCCCTTCGCCCTTGTATAACAAAAGGAAGACATCCACTTGTCTTCCTTTTGTTACGGCGGGCGAGGGTTGCCCTCCCTCCGCGCCTCCGGTCTCTAAAGAACACTCTAGGGGTGCTGCTTTCGGTTTCGACTCTGCAACAGGAGCATGCAGACGAAATACGTCCGCGTTCTTCGGAGAACTGATACAATATACCGCTATTTATTTTTTAATTCAATAAATAATAAGTTTGGGCATAAAACTTATGGGGTGCTGTTTGCGGATACAAAATCTATCTATTTCCGCTTTCGTAGACATCAAATTAATTAAACAAAATATTTAACAACAAAATAAAGAGCACGCGGCACGCGGTAGAAATTTTGATTTTCTCAAAAACTAATGTTCGCGCAAACCTTTCTCTTGAGATTTTTGATGCATTTTGCATGCGCAATAGCTATAAAAAATTAGAAATATCAATTTTTTATTTTTGGTGCCACCTTTATGGCACCTTGGTGTATGTTCCTCAGCTGTGTAATCATTCATAGACGATAAGTATGGCCATTGTTGTTTGTTTGATGTCATTGTCAATGTCAAATTACACTAAAATAAAAATGAGTTGCGTGTACGATCTAGCTAATGGTTATTGTTGCGTGTTGTTGATAACATTTAATAATGACGATATTTCTCACACTTAAACATTTTTTAAAATATACGACTTACATATAAAAAAGTAATAAAATCCTTATTATGAAATAAACTGAACTGTTTATGTAAACAATTTTGTAAAAATGTGGTCAATTATTGTTTTAATATTTTTTTCTACAATTTCTTACCTTGTAACAGATGAATTAATTCCTAAAATGAAAAACTTATTCATAAATGCTGGTTTATACGGAATTGATCTTTGCAAGATCTCAAAAGATAAAATGTATGTATGGACGCAAAAAAAAAAAATGCTTCAGACAAATACAAGTGCAGTATATTTAACTTCTTAAAATTACAGACCTGAAGCTATTGGTGTTGTCTCGGGTTGTGTTTTCTTAGTGACAATTTTCTTGTTTATACCAATTGTTTTTGGAAATGGTTTAATGGACAGAGGAAATTTTCCACACAATGAGGTACAAAAAAATACAACTATTTCATAGCTATTTATAATATCAATATTTTAATATTTATATTGAAATATAATTTCCAGTTTGCAGAGTTGCTGGCAGCTTTGTTGTCAATATGTTGTATGTTACTATTAGGTTTTGCTGATGATGTATTAAATTTAAAATGGAGGTACAAATTACTTCTACCGACAATTGCATCTTTACCATTACTTGTTGTTTACTATGTGAATTTTAATTCTACCACATTTATTGTTCCAATACCTCTGAGGCAGTTCTTTGGAGTTTCCATTAACATTGGTAAGTTAATATTGTAAATATGTACATTTGATGAAATTTTAGTCAAATAAATTTGGGTATTGTTTCTAGTAATGTAATATATTATTTAATAGATTTAATATATACAACAATACATCCATCCTCTTTCAGGTATTTTATATTATATCTATATGGGAATGCTAGCTGTTTTCTGCACCAATGCTATAAATATTTTAGCTGGAATAAATGGTCTTGAAGTAGGGCAGTCGGCTGTTATAGCATTGTCTATAATAATTTTTGATATAATAGAATTGAGAGGTGATCAATTTAAAGCTCACAGCTTTTCTCTACATATTATGATACCATATCTTGCAACAACATTAGCTCTACTGAAACACAATTGGTAAGATTCATAAATCTTTTGTACATTATTATTTAATTTTAATATGACAATTTTATCATTAAATTGAAAATTGAATTTTATCTATGATTGATTTCAGGTATCCGTCTAAGGTTTTTGTGGGAGATACATTTTGTTATGTATCAGGAATGACTTTTGCAGTAGTTGCCATTCTTAGCCATTTTAGTAAAACTGTTTTGTTATTTTTCTTACCTCAAATTATCAATTTTCTTTATTCTGTACCACAACTATTTCATATCATACCTTGCCCAAGACACAGACTTCCCAAGTATAGTTCAGAAACAAATTTACTCTACCCAAGCAAAACAGTCATAACTAAAAAAGAATTGACTGCTTTAAATAAATTTGTTTTAGAAGTGTTAACACGCTTCCGCTTAGTTGACAAGCAGGAAGACGATGACTGCATAATAATCAACAATATGACTCTAATAAATTTATTTTTGATAAAATTAGGTCCAATGCCTGAGGTTCAATTAACCACTAGTTTACTTTTATTTCAAATTCTTTGTACATGTTTAGCATTTTTGATAAGATACCCAATGGCCTCTTATTTTTATGACGTTAAACTGTAACTTAGGTTTTATTGCATTTTATATAAATACCAAATTTTTAGGAAATATAGGTAAAAAAATTATATATTTATCATTTACATGTACATTTGTACTCTAACAGACCAATAAGAAGATATCTAATGGCATTCATTTACAAAAATCAGACAACCTGTGGACTATGATTAACAAATGATAAATTGTGTAGATTATTAATTAGCAAACTCAAGAAAATGGATAACATCATACTGAATGAAGAGTGAGATGTTGATGTATGAAATACAATTACCTTGGTGAGCAGTGGTACTTTACATAGATACCTACAAATAAAACATGGTAAACTCTGATTACAGTTTTTAGAATGTATTATGTAAAGGATCTTATCTCTCGTTATCTCCTTTTCTTTTTTATATTAGAATATTGTACTTGTAGGTATTTTGTTACCCATGTAAATATAATGTCCAATGTAGTAGTTAAGGATAGGCTGTGTGGAAAGATTATTGTTAAAATACTATGTATAAAGATTCATGTTATATTGTCATAGGTATTCAATAAATTTTTTGACATTAATTATGTTTTATTTCACAATTTGCAGTGGCTGTATAAAACTAACCTCTCCTAGTATACTGAATGTCGGAATCATATACTACAAACAATCAGAAAAAGCAATGAGACCATACTGAAGTTGAATCACTAGCTTACTTACTTACTTATTTTTTGTTCCCAGCTAATGTTATATTAAAAATGAAATTATCAATAAATTATGCACCTAGAAATAAAATATATACTATCCGTGCGCAGAAACTTTGCTGATGGCCATCCCTCCCACAGGGAGTTGACTGCGTCCCTCGCTCGTCTGATATGTACCGCTAGCAACGCAACCAATACGTACGTGTAATTTTTTGCTTTCGCTCCGAATTAATTAATTGTTGTTTTCTTAGGTTTTACTTGTTTTCTTTTTGTTAGTTATTTGTTTTCGTTGTTTGGAACCATTTGACTTTTATTTTACGGCTTCGTTTCATTCATTCACTAAATATAAATACATAAAAATGTATAATCTACGTAATAACAACATCGTTTTTTATTTACTATTGATAATTACACTTTATGTTAAATTCATAATTCGACCGAAACTATTTTTTATTAGTTTGATGTAAAATATATACAATAATAATCTATGTGACCTTTTTTTTTCAACCCTACTGATTATCGACGCGTGACGTCACAAGGCCATCGGCAAAGTTTCTGCGCACGGATAGTAAAGCTATGTCTCTCTATGTCTGTAAATAATTTATTTTTTATGATTACATAAATATCGAGAAAACAATTTGTCTAATATTTAAAAAATCAATGTATGTGTATAACAATTATGTACTTTGCTATTTTGTCATAATTAAAAGCATATCATGTGAGTAATTATTTATCAACATTAAAATATATAAACAGCACTAAAATACACATGCTTGGATTTAAAAAAGCAACATTTAAACATATTTTTCTATTTGTGATAAATTGTCTTTCAAAAGTTAAATCATTCTTCAATATAAAATGCTATCATTTGAATATGTCCATTAATTACTTAATTTAACCAGATATCATATAATATATTATCTTCAGAATCATTTTCGCTAACAACTCTAAGAGTTTTAAGTGTTTGTAAGTAAAATGTTAATTCAGAGGTTACAACGCCATGTTGAGGACTACCATTTGCAACTATATTCATTTTTATTAATTGTTCTCTTAACTTGTCTTTAAAGTTATCGTGTACTTTCATATATATATTCCTTATTTGTTCTAATGGTAAAATATCAATAAGAGCTTCATGAAGTTTTACTAAGTGCTTAGATATATTTCGGAATGTCTGTGAAGGAACTGGTGGTTTGGCTTCCCACCCACTTAACTGAGAACATAGCATATTACTAACTATTAAGCAAATTTTACTTTCAATTTCTTTCTTATGTCCAGTTATATCATTTTCTAAGCTGTTGAAACCATTTAAGGACAACTCTTTTGAGTGCAATTTTTCTAATAATTTCAGAATTAAAGGTAAAAGCCAAAGTATAACTTGTAAAGACCTCGACACTAAAGCCAAGTTTGAAGTGGAAATTGTTTTCAAGCCAGCACTTTGTATTGCACCTGCACCTAAGACAAGCTGACAGCACCGAGAATTATACAGCCTAATTAGTTCCAACATGCAATGTACCATGTATTGAAAAATATCGGGTGATTGTTTAGTAGCTTCACAGTATTCTAGTAAAATTTTGATTAAGAGTTGCACTGTAGAAACTATTGCATAATTTTCTTTATTTATAACTAAATATTTTCCATCAGGCTTACCACTTTCATATTTTAGAACAAGAGGTATTTCACCCATCTCACATATTTTACTTATAACACTTTGTAGTTCACATGGTACATCAGCCATTTTCCATCTTTCAGCATTCAGTGCTGTGGTAAGTTGTGATCTTCGTTCCGAATGCAAGTTTTGAATATATTTCATAGCAAAACTTCTTAGTGCCAATTTCATTGCACTACTATAATGTCCCGTAATTTTTTCACATTCCTTTGAAAAATTTTCTATTAAATCAGATAATTTGGATAGTTGTGATAAATCGGTTAATGCATATTCTTTATCAGTCTTTGTGACTATAAGATTGGCACACCTTTCATTACTATAATCAGAAAGGGAAGTAATAACTTTTTTTACTTTTTCTTCAATTAAAATTAATTCTTCTTGTGTCCATATTTCTTCTCCTTCATTGCCTACTATATCACCCATTTGACTTATATCTAGTATTAAATTGCTTATGGATAGAATCCTTTTAAATAAATTTACTAAATTTGGTGTAACTTTTTGAAGAAATGTTATTCCTTCATTACATAGGAGCCATGTATCTGAATTTGAACCTCTCAATACAATTTCTGTGCTTCCATCTCTCTCAGATATTATTTCTATAAGACATTGTTTTATTGTAGCCTGTATTGATGTCGTTGCCTCAGTTTTAAAAATTTCAAGAAAATCAAATTCTTTCAATCGTAGAATACCTGATACAATAGACACCACTTTATCCCTTTCTGGTAAAACTGTTTGGTCTTTAAGAGGTCTATTGAGATCTGATACAATGAACCTTAAAAACTCATTGCTTAACATCTTATGAATTAACCGTTTCATCTCTGTTAATTGTGGAGATAAATGACGGAATGCTTGAATACCAGATAAACGGGTCGATAACACTTTTTGTGTAGAGCTGATCAAGTCGAGAGCCGCCACATAGTCAGATGTACTAAGGAGAAGTTGAATCATTGGTTGCGTTTGTTGAACTGTACCCATCAATTTCAAAAGATTATGCACATTATTGAGATTTTGATTTATCCTTGTCAAGCTTATTAATTGTAATGGACTTTCACTCAAGTTACCTTTTACACTCTTTATGTCTTTCCTCGTCTTTTGAACAGTCTTAACAGCTCTAGCCATTTGTTCCATTATAGTGTCATGTGATAGCATAGCATGAAAAAAAGCATCTGATTTCTGTGCTACTTGTTTTGATATTTTCATTTCAACAACATCAAGATAGGTACTTAACATTTCTTGCAATGATCTAATAGTTGAATTAATATCTTGTGTATTTGAAAGCCCAGGAAAAACTTTACAGAAAATCTTTGGGTCGTTGAGTGCTAGAGACTGTTCAAAGAAAATATTTGGTACTTCACAAACATTTTCGATAACAGGTGTCTTAGTTTTACTTGGTAAATTTTCTTTAAGTTGACAATGTCTTCTGTACCTTCTAGCAATTTTCTTACAATATGACTCGAAATGTAATAAGGTTATTTCTGGTAAATATGGACTAGGATAAATTTCTACTTTTTCTATAAAACCATCACCCCATGTCTTAGTAAAAAAATTACTTTGTTTGCCTCTGTTTGGATCATTTAAAACTGCAGGAAGATTCTGCGATGATGAATAAAATGTCCAATCATCATTTGTGTTTGTTTTATAAACATGATGTTGTCTTACATGATATTTAAATCCTGCTTTTCGTAAATCTCCAAATTGTAATGCTGAACATATGCCATTTTGCCCATACTGGCATAATATAATAGTCCCTTCTTTAATACTGTGCTTCTCTTGAATATGTCTAAAAATATAGGAATATATTAAGTTTATTAGATATTTACAAAAATATACAACATTTACTTTATTTCCGAGTAATATATTCTTTCATAAATTATAATTAGAGTTTGCATTAAAGAATTTGCAAATAAATAGTTGAAATATAAAGATAAATTAAGAAATACATTTAATATTAACCGTTCGAATTCCGTGGCAGTATTGAACAGCAGGTTTGGGCAATGCACACAATTTTGCCATATTGGCGTCTTATTTGAGATGGAATTGTCCTCCATAACATCTTTGTCCTATTTATGAGAGTAAATTTTGTATGTTTATTTTTAATATCATCTGAATATTAGATTAACAGAAATTAAAAAATACATAGTAAAAAGTACATAGGCCGTCAGTGGGACTTGTGACATTTATTTTGACAATGACTATTGTGACAAGCACAACGCTATAGATTATAGAGACCAACCACGGAGTATAGGAGGTCTATCAAGCTGGCACAGGTTTATTATTAAACAGAAGAGCTAGGCCTCTAGCTGTCCCTCGGTTAGAAAGAGAGAGACGATCGCAGTACCGGTTGAATTACATACCGATATAATATTATTGTGTATATTAGAGTTGTTTCTATTATTTGTTTGTTGTCGAAAAATTAAAATAGAAGTAATTTTTTTTTTAAATACAGGAAGACAAAGAAGATGTAATTACTGGCACCGAGACTTTAACATTTTATGTCTCTGGATACGCAACACATAAATGGGTTGCCTGGACTAGCTCCAGTTAAACTGGTTTATGTTCATGGGCAACGTCGACCACTTACCATCAGGTGGCACGTCTGCCAGTTTGCCTATCAACTAACATAAAAAAAAATTCTTAAATAAAACATTTAGTTTCACTACTGATAGAATCCTCTATTTTTTTTTAAATAGCTTCGTTTTACTCCATTGGACCTGTTACAGTTATATTATAACTAAGTACCTATCATATTCATATTATAAATTCGAAAGTTTGTTTGGATGTTTGTTACTCTTTCCGTTTCATACCATTACCATTTCAAAATTTAATTAAAGGTAAACGCAACAGTGCCCACGTGCTAAGCCAATTGTATTTCATGATCGACGGGAAGAGTAAATTGTCTCTTAGAAATAAGATCACATTATACAAAATCTATATAAGAACGGAAAGCCACGGCTTCCCCGTGGCTTCGTAATGTAATGACCTTCACGAAGACTTCGAAATCGATCACATATTCCCTTTACCATCGTCAGTAAATCTATATCCCAGGACGTGTATGACCCAGATCACCTCTTCCTTGAAATAACCCTATCCAACACTAAACTCCCAGAATCTTACTGTGTTGACCTTGCTAGATTTCAGCAATGTATTCAATACGGTGGATTTTGATATCCTGCTAGCTGTTTTGTGCTCTCTTCACATATCTTACATATACTCCATCAGTAATTGATTGGTTTTATAGTTACTTATTCGGGCGCATTGCAGCGGCTGCGTGTCCAGGCTTCATTTTCAGACTGGTAAAACGTAAGTGCCGGCGTTCCACAAGGTGGCGTGTTGTTTCCTCTCCTATTTTCGATTTTTATAAATTCAATAAGTCTTCACATATCTTCTCTCTACCACTTGTATGCAGATGATCTCCAAATTTACTGCCATTCCAAATTGACTGATCTACCGACATCTATTACTAAAATCAATAATGACTTGAATAACATTTATAGTTGGAGCAGTTCATATGGATTAAATATCAATGCTTCTAAATGTCAAGTTATTATTATGTGCAGTCCTAAACTAATATGTCGGATAGATTGGTCAATAGTTCCGCCAGTTATCTTTAATAACATTGTCATACATTATTGCGACAAAGTAAAAAATCTCGGAGTAATCTTTGATAGTCATCTCTCATGGACACCTCAGTTGAGTGAATTGAGCCGTAAATTATTCACTGCTATCAGCTCACTTCGTCGACTCCAATATTTTCTTCCCTTGCCCACTAAAATTGCGTTAGCACAGTCACTCCTTTTACCAATTCTTGACTATGCCGATACTTGTTTTCTTGACCTTAAAGAGGAGCAATTAAATAAGCTTGAGCGCCTTCAGAATCTTTGTATTCGGTTCATATTTGGTATTCGCATATATGACCATGTCGCTAATTTTCGCAACCAACTCAAGTGGCTCCCAATCCGTTTTCGCAGGAATACTCACATCCTCTCGCTATTATACTGTGTACTCTTCCACCCTAACACGCCCCTCTACCTCAAAGAACGCTTCGAGTTTCTTAGCGATTCTCGTCATCGTTCCCTCAGGTCTAACTCTAATTTGATTCTTAAAACTCCTTCTTATTCTACTTCATTTTATTCTAACTCTTTCTCTGCCAAAGCTGTTCGACTCTGGAACTCCCTTCCCCTTCCTATAAGAAAAGCTCAATCTCTCGCTTGCTTTAAAAAACATCTTAAAGAACATTATTTGTCACTAAATATGCCATAATCTTCTTTTTTTAAAATATTATTTACGTACGTATTTTATGTATGATATATTATTACCTAATATTTCTGTATGTATATCTATAATGTTATGTGTGTATGTAGGTATGTATGTGTGTATGTATGTGTATATGTATGTGCATATGTATGAATATGTGTATGTATGTGTATATATTATATTATATATGCCATTGGACACTTCATTATCCGCTTTTACTTTACTGTGTCCTATACCCAAAGATTGTCTGGAAGAGATCGCTCTATTAGCGATAAGACCGCCTTTGTACATCTTTCTATATTTGTTATGACTTTTGTTCCATTCATGGTGTGCAATAAAGAGTATTATTATTATTACCCCCTTCCTAATAATATACATGCGTTCGGAAATCTGCACCGATTCTCCGACATATATATATATATATATATATATATATATATATATATATATATATATATATGTTTCCCAATGAATGAATTCCCTCTTGAATTTATAAATTGTGTAACTAACGTATAATAAAACAAAGTCTACCGCCGCATCTGTCTGTCTGTTTGCGATAAATTTAGAAATTACGGAACGGATTTTCATACGGTTCTCACTAATAGACAAAGTGAACGAAAAATTTCACTGTTTTCTCATTGTGTTTTTGTTCCATCGGTATACACTATTTCCACAGAATTATCATAGTGACTAAATTCAAGGGGACGGAGAGCGAGCGACGGGCTTACACGCTGTCGGTGAAGGAACCGGGCGTTATAACGGCAACGGGCTTCGAAATTAACTAATTCATCCACCTTATATATTGTTTTCTGTTAACGAAACCATAGCGTGATTCAATCGACCTACAACACCATCCATGGAGCTCCATGGTTTTTTATAGTGTTTCTACAAACACAGGGTTTTCACTTTTCACCGTGAAGTCAAGAGCGCGAGGGACAACATAATGTGTCATTGCATGTCTCGAATTCTTATTCTATAGATATTTTTAGTCACTAATTGATTCGACATCAATAAATATTTAAGAATAATGAATATGGAATTTAGTTTAATGTCAGATGTCAGAATAAAAGATAAACTCACATGTTATTACCGTTGCTAAAATAAGGCAGTTCTCGGCGAGATACCGTAAAGCTACGTGAAAGATTTCGTGTCATGGTTTTGTGTCAATTGGTGAAAATAAAGAGAACTTCAACACAAGTTAGCGAATAATATATATACTCTAAAAACCGTTGTGTTTTGTTTTAAAAATAGATATTTTCATTGTTGTGTTTTATTTTGACAACATACTAAAATTTTGTTCATATAATTATAGTTATATAATTAAGTAATAAATGAATAATATACATTTCTCGAGTTCGATATGTTTATTTGCTATGTAGGTTACAAAGGAAACCACAAAAAAATTGTTTTATAAAATTGCAAGTTACATTTCGTTGTGTTTTACAGCTTCTTATATACATATTAGTAACTATGTAGATATATTTTCTAATAATTTATTCTTTCTGGCAATGATAGCAGGCACAAGTAACAGCTGACTTAAATATTAAATTTCTTTCTCCATCTAAACAAAACGCTTTAACTGGCATCTGGAACAAAAATAATATAATATTTAAACTGAAAATTCTAATACAAACGGCTGTTCGTACTCTTCGTGGCATTGGGATACCACCCACACCCAGACCGGAAATAAATATTCATATAATCATAAATAACTATGTACTATAAAATCGGTCTGGTATCCTCGGAGATTAGAACAACAATTTTTAGTTCATTAAATCTTGGTTTTAAAAGTTATTAATAAGTTTAGTATACATGCAACGTCACGTCACGTCACGTCATGTATGTATGTATGTATGTATGTCACCGTGCTATTGTGGAGACTGTTTATTTTAAGCACTCTAACAATATATAATACATTGTTATAAATATAACATACAATAAAGTTTTTAATTATATATTACAATTATTCGGGATAAACATACGGATAGATTTTTGATGAATATAAAATAACAGTGTAACAGAATACGGTGACATGGATAAAAATCCGTTTTCAACATACATAGTAGTCTAGAGAGAATTTTGTGTAACTTACATCCTGTGTTTCCATCATGTTACAGCATTGCCCTAGAGAAGTAACTGGATGACGCTTGAAACCAAAAATAATACTAGGTAGGGACCATGATTCGCAGTAACCTCGGCAAACATTTGTTGTTACCTCAAACTTAATACAATCAGGGATAGTTATGTTTTTTTTGTGACCTGAAATAAAATATAAAATTATATTACATGTACATAAAATATTTAACTTTCTGTCGTACCCTAAGTAACATTCGTGTGACCGATACAAATATTTCTCATGCGATCAGGGATCGAACCCACGACCGTAACTTAGCAGCCAAGTGCACTGCGGTAGCACGTCACTTCATCTGTTAAAACGATTAAGATTTTCATAATATAAACAACATAGGTAATAGTCACAGAAATATTTCTTCAATGTTTCCAGAATTAACTAATAAACCAAATATAAATATAAAAATATCTAATTAATAATTGTGGATGTTGTAATTATTAATTTTTGAAAATATATATTTATAACGAATTTATTTTTAATATTGTCTTTGAAAACAATAATAAATCGATTGCCCTTAAGTGGATAAGCTATTAGATAAAGTGTTAAATTATTATTTCGACACGTGGTATTTAACAGCTTTACAAACCTCTTATATGGCAGCCTGGTTTCTTCCATAATTCTGAAGCCAATAGGTTACTGATGGATAAAAGAAAAATTAAGCTCTTAAGAAACATATTTTTTATTTAGTTCACTGTAAAGAGTGACTATCTGACTGAATTTTTGTCTTTTTATTAGGATTTTTGAAGACGGATACAGTGGTTGTTAACCTTTGGTCTCCGTAAATAAATATCTTCAGACTTTTGCTTTAATAATTTTTTTTCAAAGTAGGAGTGTTTGTGCGTGAAGTAATCAATAGTATTATAAGTTTTCTATCTGCTAACCTAACCGATACGACCTAGTAAAGCTTGAAAACATCCGTCGTGGGTTCAAATCGATATCACATTTCTTTGTTTTCTAAAACAAAATTCCATATGGTTCATTACATAATAACACTAGGTCCAAATATTTAGCCTAATTTTTGTTGAAACCAATCGAATCCAATGATTCTTTTTAACTCTATACAAAAAAAGGAATGTTATTAGCTTAATATGTGTATGTCAATCCATTGTATCGTAGATTCCAAATGGATGAAAGATATAATTTAGTGTTTTTTTTTGTTCGACTAAGATTCCTAACTTTCCAACTGTTTGAAGATTTTGTTTGATTTGACTATTTTTAAAATGCATCCGGCGTAAAAAAAGAACTAAAGATAAAAAAACAACATGTCTTGATGCTTTATAAGCTACATGGTGTCGCGAATAAATAACATTAAAGAGAAAGATGAATTTCTACATCAGCATAAGTTCTTGTATACCAGATTGACAATTTTTTTACGGTTTCCTAATACAATGACGTCTGGTTCAAATTAGATCTTCAAAATACATAGAAAATGTTTATAACTTCTGGTAACTTAGCATGTATATCCTACAAAGAATAAACAATTGAGAACGATCCATTAAGTCATAAGGTAAAGTTTTATGAGGTGGATGGTGTTCAATGGTCTGAGAATGCTCCGTTAAGCTTAAATCTATGTCGTCATGTTGATGTATAAGAACTAGCGATTGATGTGTTGGTAAGTTTGCATTGGGTTTCATAATAAAAAATGATCCAATTAAAATACTTAAGTACATAACTAATCTTATCTTGTTTTACTCATAGTAGTAGGTCGTTCTAAAGTTTTATTTTCTTGAGTTTTTCAAAAATGGTGTAGACAATTTAAAAATCGAAAATTTAAAATTTAAAATTTAAAAATATAATATTTGCTTACAATTTAAATTAATATAAAAATATTATTAAAAAAAGCTTACAGTACATCTAGTTTTTTCTTAGAAACTCATTTAGGTATAAAGTTTAGCCTGGATCTATATATTAAATTTTTAGTAAATATTCTTTGAAAATATTTATTAGATACAGCCAAAAAGTTCCGGTAGGTTTTCAAAACAATACTTTTCAAATCTACGCATTATCTCTACTTCTATATTAAAATTGTAATTGGAAGATTGTTTATTTGTTGTATTTGTTTTTTTGTTCAAGTTAATCTCGAAACAGATCTTCTTAAAAAAAAAGATTATTCTATAAATTCCCGTCCCGTCCATGGTCGAGTCCTTCAAGGGTGTCCTTGTATGAGATTTTTTTTAATCAATCTACATTATCGCAAGAGGTATCACAATTTGCGTAATTTCTATACCTTGTCTTAGTACTATTGTTACATTTTTTAGATGACGTATTGGCGCAGCGGTCACATCAACTGGCTGATGCCCTGGCGGTCGCGGGTTCGATCCCTGGACATGACAAATCTTTGTATATGCAATACAGATATTTATAGTGGTCTAGTACCTACTTGTGTGTTCTGTGTTTCCGGACCCCCGACACAGGATTCACATCCTACTAGGGGCTATTGAATATAAGGCGTTTATTTATTTATTTTTGCGTATATATCTGCTGTCACTTGATATCAGTTTGAACTTTGGTAGAACATCTTAGTCCTTTGCTGGTTTCCGGTTTCCTTGAATCCGTAATATTGTACCTAACCTCTTTGGTAACACCAACACCACACCAACACCAACACTGACACTCGTGCCACGTAAATATTTTAGTATAATCTCTATCTGAGAAGTTAATTTTCGGTTGTTCTAATATTCTGCGTTTAGTGGCACTTTCGGTTTCTCTAGCTTTTATTCTTGACCGAATGAGGTCTCTATCATCAAACAAACTTATGATGTCTGTAATCACAGGTGTCTGATCACAGACATAAAATGTTTAACACAAAAAAAAAAACACAATGTTTTCCAGCACAGGAAGAATCATCTCAAGACTGAAATTGTCACTAACAATGGCTTTGGTAGAAATGGAACGGACACACTTCTTAACGTCTTCTACAGAGACTGATTTGAAAGAGAATTAAGGCAGGTCGGGTGGGACCAGATTAGGGAGTTCAATTTTATGGGTGGAATTATGAAATGATGGTAATTAAATAATATAGTAAGTTCAGGAGCCAAAATTATGGATATAAAAAATATCACTATAAAAATATATGGACCTACTAGTAATTTTTTCAAAATTTTGAAGATCGGTAGAAACATAAATAAGCGATGTTGTATTAGTTTTGTAGCGACATCTATCTCGCCATATACGAACTAGAAGAAACGGACGTATCCTACATCGCGCTATCGAAGTTTTTAAAGCGATTGAATATATATACAAGAACGCGACAGCAAACGTTAAGTGGCGCGTAGCCCACCAGAAACATCCGTCTGGTCGAAGGATCCTTCCTTTTCAACGGCAGCCTTTTCTACTCCCCAAATTGGTGACCCCGACGTGATCGTCAGCGCAGTCTTCGCAAATCTACGTCATCGTCACTTCCTCAAGCTTTCGAGCAGCGAGTCATACAGCCAGCCAGCATCCACGGCTACAACGGGTATTCTGACCACAAGCATGCAGCGGACGCGCATTCCTGGTCATCACCCACAGCCTTCGCAGCGACCTTGGCACAGCACACTGCACTTCGGCTGGTCAGCAAGCAGAGACGCACTTCTCTCCTGGTCGAAGCACTCGAAGTAGCAGCCAAAGCCACTACGCAGCACTGCACCACCCCGACTCACTGGGTAATCACCGCAGATAGTTCCGACTCACCGTGAACTATGCGGCTCCGACTCACTGGAACATTCCACTGGCCCGGCAAGCTTTCAAGACATCCTAATGGGTATATTAACTCTGAAGCTTTGATTTATTTGCTTAGTAGGTAATTGTAGTTAGTTTAGAATAAAAGGTTTATTTTTGCAAACAGATACATAAGTACATGTACACATGTAACTTACATGATGTAAGTCAGTTTCAGTAATGAAAAACAAACTAAATTAATTTGGAAACATTTATTATTGTTATCTTAGTTACCTATACTTCAGCCAAATTCGATATGGAATATTTACCAACAAACCGTTGCTTAGCAACCAACCATAGGCAGATGTTTACAGCCTATTGGAAAATAATTATAATAATTATATTTTTTAATATTTATACATAGTAGTAGGTACAAGCTACATAAAACTTGAAATAAATAAGTCAGAAATTAGATATATTCATATATTATCTATAATTATGTGTAAAATTTACTTGTTAACGTGGGAATACTAATTTCCCACTGAATGATTTCTAAATATTTTAATAAATATGTATATGCCTCTATTAAAAATAGCTACACTATCCCTGAATAGCATTTAAAATAAAACAACATTTTTTGTTTTTAAACGGATTTAATATGATTAAAAATCTATGTTCAGACACTCATTCTCTTTTATTATTTATTTTACTTTACTTACGTTGAATAAACATAATAATTATAATATTTGGAATTGTGCATAAAAATCGATAACAATTTACCTTTAACAATATAATGACTGATCAAAAAAAGACCAAATGTTGCTTATCTGCGAAATTTTCCTGTCAGTGCAAAAATTTAGGGTTGTTAAATGTATATTAGTAATTACAAATTTGTTAATTTTTGTTATAAGGAAATTTTCTTATATATTACGTATTTGGGGGTTAAGTTAAGTTCTAGGAAACAATGTTAAAGTAAAATTATTAATGTATAACTAGGAAATTGATGATAAATTACAATTTTTCATTACTAAAGTGTGACAACCCTATACACGATGACATTTGGTTTGTTTACATAAATTCCACATCGAATTTGGCTCAAATATATAGGTACATTATATAAAAAATAAAAATCATGTAACACTTACGACTTGATAATTAATAAATTATAAAATTAATATTAAAATAATTAGAAAAAAATCATAATTTGATTTTTTTTCCTATACCCAAGAGGAAAGTTAAATTGCTACTTTACCAATCCCAGTGAACACATGACCTCCATATGACGTCATAGATAGATCACATAGAGGTCATAGAATATTTACATAAATATGACATAGAAATGACTTTATAAATGACTTTGATGTGATGTCATATAATATGACATCATTATGACATAGTACTGACCAAAGAGTAGAATAACTTGCCTATGTACTGACCTAATATTTGACTGTTATAAGACGTCATAATTGTGATTATAATTTATATATACTATTTACGTAAGAAATAAATCATAAATTTACATAAATTACAAGTCATAGTCTGAAGTCAAAGTGATATCATAATTACGTAAGCATGTGACGGCTTCAAGCCGCTAAATCGCGCTAACGTTTGGTTCTACAGAATCTACATATAGGTCTCCATACAAAATTAATTGACCAAGGGTTTTTTAATAAATCAAAGTCATTTCACCTTGAAACGGAGTATTTATATTGTAGGTCCCGTAGTGCAGGTGTGATTTTGGACATAACGATAAACGTTTCAAACGTATCGAATTATTTTTTCTATCAGTATTGTAATATTTTCAAAATGTTCTGTAGTAAAAAACTGATTAGTAAGAATTTATGTCATATTTACGTCATCTATCTTACGTAAGAATCTTACGTCAGGAAGTGGGAAATTATGAGTCATATATGACTCACATCTTACGTAAATCATGACGTAGCATGCGTCATTCAGAGTTCAGACATCAGTCTGACATAATTGTGTTCACTGGGATAGGTATAGGAGGTGGTAGCATCGATAAAAGAAAAATGTCACACTTCCTTCTCTTATTGCTTCTGTTATTCATACTATCAAATCTTTGGTTTCAAAATGTTAAAATCAAATTAGGATAAATTACAGAATATGCTACAAACGTAGATACCTAATAGAAAATTAAAGGTTGATGTGTTGTAATATCCCCAATGAAGTTAAAACAAAATCTTTGGGATATGCCATCACAATACTCTTGGAAACTTGGCGCAAAATGTTACAAGTGACAAAAACCAGGCTTCTAGGTTTGATTATTTTGGACTACGCGGCCTTTTTACCATGACGGCTTGACAGAGCATCGGAATTGTGATAGATACAACGGGGAAATGCTGCCAGCATTCTTAGCACTATTCTACGCCAACATGATTTATATGAAAATTATTTGTAAATAATCAGTTTCTAAGTTTTGCCTTGTAAATATGTACAATATTGTAATATTATATGTTATAATGTGATATCTGTAATTGATTCATTTATACCTACATTGTACATATATATTTTATAAGATACTTTTATTACGAAAGTTATTTATCAGTACGTACATAGACGTACGTCACGAGTCCCAATAATGTTCAGCTTATGCTAGTTTATGTATGAGTGCGAGTATTGCGTGCGCGCAAGTCCAACGTTTGCAGAGCGCGGCGCGCCGGCTCGTGCTCGGAGCTCGCTACGCTCGCAAGCAGGCAGCGGCGTGCGAGGACCATGTCCCCGGTCGACTGTGTGAATACTTATTGATCAGTATTCTTATTAAAATAGAACTCATATTAAATTGTAATGTTGTAAAAGAGTTAGCACTCAGTGCGATACGGCGAATTTTCATAATTGCCGTATATTTGCAATTGTTCATATCAACTCAATCCTACGTTCAGCGGTGGATATCCAATGGCTGATATGATGATGATGATGATATCAACTCATACATTTTACGGAAAAACCGCACGGGATTCTATCACTGAGCGCACTCTTCGATCAAGGTTTAACGTACCAGTGCGACGTGAGCTAAATTGAACCAAATGTTTGAACAAGTTTCTGGATTCGTGGCATAAAAAATCGCCTGTCTGAAACATGGCAGTGTTAGGTCCCATTGATTACAGTACAGACAACATAGACCAAGATTGTTATAAATCTCAGGACCTGGTGGACTCGTTGCTAACAATCTCCTGGAAAAAAAATATAATTTTTTATTTATTTGTTTATAAATATTTTATTGCCTAAGATATTTAAATATAAGAAATTAAAACATGATAAATATTAAGAAAAACAAAAAAGTATCTGAGGCAATAGGAGCTGGCTCATCTATTTGCTTACCCGGGACCGACGTCCTAGGAAGCGCTAGTTTTCAGCCAGTCTCTTATATATATATATATATATATATATATATATATATATATATATATATATATGGGACGTTCTTTGTCAACCGGAACACCTCTATACCCAAAATTCCTTTTGACCTAAAAATATTTAAAAATATGGAAAATTTAGGATTTTTTATGT
This sequence comes from Euphydryas editha, assembly GCA_036937285.1. NCBI lineage: Eukaryota > Metazoa > Arthropoda > Insecta > Lepidoptera > Nymphalidae > Euphydryas > Euphydryas editha. Next base: position 9,091,949 of record JAUPFZ010000011.1, read on the forward strand.
ACTTTCCATTAGAGCGTGGCCTTTTTTGAAATTTCGTTTACAGACAGAGCAGCACGTCCCCTAACCCATATATCAATATCAATAACGGATTACTGCTAAATAATGTAAAAAAATGGTAATAAAAACAAAAACAAAAAAAAAAACGTAAAATATTTCTATTCTTTTAAATGATTATATATTACTGCTAATGTATATGTCAAAAATACACCAAACTATAAAAAAATGGTTTGATTTTAGAAAATTTGGTCCGCTTGTAATATTGCAAATCTTCGTGTTCACCATCTCAAAATACATAAAAATAGTCTCTGTCAATAATTTTCTCTGTCAATAATTTCACAGGACAAAGCTCTCAACTGCGCGAAACTGCAATTTCGGGGTTTTTTTTTGAGGTTAGGGACGAACACTTGAGGTATCGGTAAAAAATACCGCCGGATTCGTGTTCAGCTGCAAAAAATACATAAAAATACTGTCTGTCAATAATTTTCCTCGCGTCCATCACAGGACAAAGCTCTCAAATGCGCGAAACTGCAATTTTGGGGGTGTTTTTTGAGGTTAGGGGCGAACGCTTGAGGTATCGGTAAAAATACCGCCGGATTCGTGTTCAGCAGCAAAAAATACATAAAAATACTGTCTGTCAATAATTTTCCTCGCGTCCATCACAGGACAAAGTTCTCAAATGCGCGAAACTGCAATTCTGGGGGTGTTTTTTGGGGTTAGGGGCGAACTCTTGAGGTATCGGTAAAATATACCGCCGGATTCGTGTTCAGCAGCAAAAAATACATGAAAATAGTCGTTGCCTGGAATTTTTCTGAGCCCCTGTGATTTATGATAGCCTGATCATTTCGTAAAGTGGTATTTTTTCAAGGTTAGGGGACGTGCTGCTCTGTCTGTAAACGAAATTTCAAAAAAGGCCACGCTCTAATGGAAAGTACATAAAAAATCCAAAATTTTCCATATTTTTAAATATTTTTAGGTCAAAAGGAATTTTGGGTATAGAGGTGTTCCGGTTGACAAAGAACGTCCCATATATATATAAATATATATTGATTGATTGATTATTTTATTTATTTATTCGTGCTTCTTTAAAACATAGCACTTGTTTTTGTTATAATGATTTTGTTTTTAACTCAAATCCTTCGTTTAGAAAGAATGGATTTTGTGGACAAATAAGTTTCCTTACAATTTATTCCTTTAAATAACATTATTCTATTAATATATCAATAAAATTGTCTTAAAAAGTTAGTAGTCGGTAATTTTTATTGTAAGACCGATTTATTTCGTTATAAAAAAAAAACAGTTACCTGTAATATCTTAACGCTATTTCTGGTTGATCGTTATAAAAATTATACATAGCAATATTTGCAATCGCTTCTACATTAGAAGGGTCTTCGGTGGCTACTATACGATAATATTTGACAGCTACAGCAAAGTGGCCCATATGTTCGTGTATGCGTGCTTGTTCTAGTAATAATGACACATTCATGTGAAATACTAAAAGACCTTGCTTGCAAACTTCCAGTGCAGGAAGGGGCTGATCGAGACCCACATACATTGCCATCAGCCGTAAATATATTGTTACGTGTTTGTTTAGCTTAAGGGCTTGCCGTAGACATTCCTCTACATTTCGATGCATCCCTAAGGTTTCATAGCAACGAGCGAGAGAAAAATTCCACCACCAGTCATTCGAATCACTCAACTTAATTGCTTGGAATGCCACATCCATAGCCTGGAAATTTTTAACAAAACTTTTATTTTTATATTTTAAATATAATAATATTCATTGGACGACGAATGAATGTTTTAAGTACGCAGTGCATATTGCGATAAAAGCTCTGTTTTTGTCATACCTTAAATAAAAATATTTGTACGTTCGCTTTGTCATACAGATGCTCATCTTGTTATGGTTGTTTTATAATATATACACACTCACACACACACACACACAGACACGATGTCTTATTGTTAGTGGAGACCATAGAAGGTGAAGCTTTAAAGTGAATTATACAAACCTTACGAACGTTACATTCACAATAATAAATGTATTCAAAAAGAGTTTTGGATGCCGGGACAAATAGTTTGTCGTCTTTTTCTATAAATCTTAAGGTCACTGGGGCGTCTGAAACGAAAGAATTTCCGCTTGCGAGGGCTGTAGCAGCCCGGGAAGCGCGGGATGCAGTATGGAGCGTACGAGTGGTGCGAACGCGAGCTGTCCTGGCACGAGCAGTCACTGTAGCTGTCAGAGACGGTTCCTATAAAGAATTAACAATAAAATATATTGTCAGAAATATTTCTATTATGCATACCCGCTCATATAAAAAAAAAAGTATTGTATATATTTTTCTTATTTTGTTTCGTTATTTTTATAGCCTGAGTAAGATATGATACATCCATAATATGAACCTATATATTCAAGGCGATTTGATTTTACAGGTGGTCCGGACTTACTTATATGTATACCATACTTGGGTAGGTACGTTGTTTTGTTCAGCGTTTTATATTTCATTCTATAATTATAAGCTTGCATACAACAATAATAATTACATGTAAAAAATAAGAAAAGTAATACCGGTAATAATACCGGTGGGAGGGATGCGCTGTGCCGCGCTCCCGGCTGCATGGGTACCACCATCTTGCTTGTTTCTTCCGTGAAACAGCTTTGCTGTGTTTCGGAAAGAAGGGCAAGACAGGTAGTGTAATTACTGGCACCGAGACTTAACATCATATGTCTCAGGATAGGCAACACATAAATGAGTTGGCTGGACTAGTTCCAGGTAAACTAGTTTATGTTCATGGGCGACGTCGACTACTTACCATCAGGTGGCACGTCTGCCAGTTTGCCTATCCAACTAACATAAAAAATACAGTGGTACTTCTGAAAAGCAGATACCGAATTTTCTCATAAAATTTGGTACGGACATTTCATTTGAATATCTAAGCATCCCCTTAAAAGGATTTTTGGCGGATCGTAATATTTTTCGAAATATTGAATTTTTTGAGTACGCTGTTTAGTACGCTCTATATAAGAAAGCGAAAAGTAGATACCGAATTTTCTCATAAAACTTGGCACAAACATTACATTTGACTATCTAAGAGTCCCGTTAAAAGGGTTTTTGGCGACTCGCAATATTTTTCGAAATATTGAATTTTTTGAGTATGCTGCTTAGCACGCTTATAATATATCTTTATATTTATCGCCAGATGACACACACACACTACAGGTGTTATTTATACACATATATATAATCAATCCACTTTTTTATTTTCCCGGATAAACACTTTATATTTTGTAATAATTCATTGAACGTATTTTTGTTCAATTTTTTAACGCGACGACGCCATAAAAACTCGCATAGATGATCGGCCATTGTTTCACTACGTATTCCGCCACTTTTTTTTTTTTTTTGAAGGCTGAGAAATTCATTCCGCAGTTAGGGTTTTTTTTTAAAGGTTAGGTTAGATTAAGATTTTTTTTTAATCGTTAGTTTAGGTTAGGTTGTTAGATCTTTTTTTTTAATCGCTGTGTAATGCATTTACGCATTCTAGGATAGGTCAGGTTAGGTTTTTTTTTTCCTTCTTCTTTTGATCGACTCGCTTTCTTATATAGAGTGTGCTAAGCAGCGTACTTAAAAAATTCAATATTTCGAAAATTATTGCGTGCCGCCAAAAATCCCTTTAAGGGGACTTATAAATAGTCAAATAGAATGTCCGTGCCAAATTTCATGACGAAATTCGGTATCCGCTTTTCGGAAGTTTATCCAAAAATACACGTAAGAAGATGTATTTATAAACAAAAATCAATGTATGTTTTTGTCATAATCTTACGAATCATCAGTCAAAAAAATAAATTCGAATAGCCTCGTAACTCATCGAAATATAGTCCGAGCTTAGCCGAGCGCACCCTACTAATATTTAACTTACTGTACTGGTATGGATATTGTGTGCTGTTTTCACAGCTCTCTGAAATGATGTTCCAGGTCGTGGTGTTTTCGCCACCGCTGTTGTTGTCCAGTCGTCTACTTGGGGAAAATAGTTTACTTCTTCGTATCCATTACCGGCTATTTTTGCTTGAATAGTCATAGCCCGCATACGAATGAACTCTATCATACGGTCACTTTTGTCTTTTAAAACCGTATTGCATAATATCAAACATTTGTCGTACTGCCTCGTTGTATACAAATTTAAAATATTATAATCAATTTCCACCGTCATTTTTTTAAAATAGTAATTTGTTCTTAATTTAGAACTGTTTACTGCTTTTACTTACTGTTTGCATTTGTTAGTTGCCACGCAACGAAACACACGCTTGCTGATAAAGTCAAGGAATTTATATCATAACTGGAACGCTCACTTAATAAAATTGTATATTCAAATATGCACCTTGAAATAACTGATATAAGGTTGACATTTGTCCCCAACATGTAAAGTAAAAAGGATTATTTGTATACAAATTCCTTGGATAAAGCTATGTGATGTATAACGGTAGGTATGCAACAGATAAAAGTTTCCGATATATTTTTTCTTTTTCTGTCAGATATTTCTATTCGCAACCTGTAAAACCAAAAGTTAATAAAACTTCAGCCTAATGGCTTGTTGATAAAGTCTCTCATAGCATATCAGTTACTTATGTTAGACATAAATTTTATCAGCTGAAATCAGTTCCGTAATCCGTAATTAATAATCTGGTCCTGGATGCTAGTGAAATATTTTTTATAGTCGTATAGTAGTAGGTATATAATTATATAGTCTTACCCTAAATATTGTTACAAAGAAAAAAAACATTTTTTTCTGTTGCACGAAACATTTATTTCTATTAAAGTGTGTTAGTTTAATTCATTAATATAAAACCATTAAAAATACATAAAGCCTATACAAAGTGGTCTCCATTGGCTGCAATACAGTCCTTTAAACGTTGAGGTCAGTTATCAATAGAAACACGCACTCGTCTTTGTTTTAGGGACACCAAACTATCATGGCATTTAAAGCAAGCCATACTTTCTAAAACTGACAATAAATCATAATCCAGCGGATTAAGATTGGGACTAAATGACGGCCTTCAGCTCTGATGATGTCCGGAACGATGGTTTCTAACCAACTTTCTTTTTTTTTGCCTCTATAACGAAGTTGTTTGTCTTATATCAGTCTTGTATCCATGATAAAGCACTGATGACGTTATCATAATTAACTTTTTGTTTTCTATCAACTTAGGTAAGTGCGTGTCATCAGCAAACAATATACAATATCACAAATATCTTTACCATAAAATGGAAGATCATTTATACATATTAAAAATAAAAAAGGACATAGAATTGATTCACGTGGAACGTCCATTTTTAGCACATAATATGCAGAAGACTTTGTTCCATTTATTGAGACAATGCTAAATTTTGTTTGTGAGATATGAAGCAATGAGATCATACAGATAGCTGTGTTAATCATACAAGTATGATTCTTTTAAAAAACACAAAAATTAAACTGTACGAAGTAATTAAATTCTCTATTTATTTTATTAAGGTATATATTTAAATCAAACTGTGATAGTTGTTTTATTATTGTAATAAAATTAGCTGATCATCAATAGAAGGATCATAAGATTCCATATTTCTTAATTCCTCGTACTTAAGAGCTACTAAGGAGTCCAAAATAGGTTCAGGGTGACTGCTATGTAATGGTGTTACTTCAAGTTTCATTTCAGTTTCAGGAGTAATACGAGACAGATGTCGTAATTTCACCTAAAAGAAAAGAAACGTTTCGATTTAATCAAATCTCTCGAGGTCATGACTTTACCGTGAAAACACAGTGGAGACACTGTGTTACCACGATTGATTTCACTGTGTTCTCACTGTGTATTTGTTTCATCAGTACACAGTGTTTCCACAGTATTTCCATGTGAATTCAAAACTGCAAAGGTAGTTAGTACGTATAACCCGTGTTAAAATATTTTGATACAAAATAGTTTTTACATAAGGTTATGTAGAAATCAAACAAATAAAAAGGTGGTTTTTGAGCGTTGAGCATATTATTGAGCAGGCACATTAATCCTTACGAGCTAAAGTATAAAAGTAGTAAACTTTATCACCAAGTCAATCTTATGAAGATAAATTTTAGCTTTAAGCGCACGTTATTTAGAAGCACATATTTTCAAGATTACTGTAAAATTAAAATAATTCAACATTACTGTTGAGGATAGAAGGGTTCAATAAAAACTTCAGTGTTCCTCTATTCTTATTTATTTTCTTGTTCTTAATTTTTCTTGTTTTTCTTGTTTTCTTGAGTGCGGCGGATGTTCGGTAGAGAGTGCCTTTCTGTGGCCGGAGACCGCTTTCTTATAGCGATCTCCCGTCACTGCGACAGTTACTACACGAATGAGGTGCCCAATTCCTTGGCTCCTCCTATCGCACATCCGTCCGACTCTTACAATATATAATCTTTACTTAAAGATAAATTAGTATAAATATATAATACATAGATATATTTATTATTTACAAAAAATAATTTTTAATTAAGTAATTAAGCTTGACGTAAGCCGTCCGTAACATTCTCCCCCCGGCGTAGACTCTTCGCAGCCTCTCCCTTCTGCAGGACGGCGATCTTCGTTGCAGGTCTCCGGAACACGCCTTCTCTTGTTCGCACGTCGGCCGATCTGACGACGCCGTCTGGTCCCGGAAACACTCGTTCGATGATCCCCCTGGGCCATGTGTTGCGTGGCAGCGTGCTGTCGACGACGTCGTTCTGCCGCAGCTGTGGTCCCTCCGTCCTTGCTTGTCCTCTGGGTATTAGCGTCGGCAGGTATTCCCTGAGCCATCGTCTCCAGAACTGGTCCGCCATCGCCTGTGATCGCCGCCATGTGCTGCGATCTGCTTCGGTGCACGGCCCTGTTCTAGGTAGGCCTGTCGACGACCCTATTAAGAAGTGATTGGGAGTTAAGGCTTCTTCTTCTTCATGGTCTATTGGAACGTGCGTCAGCGGCCTCGCGTCGACGCTGTACTCAGCCTCGGCGAGGAGCGTTTGCAGCACTTCTTCCCTTGGCGACTTCTCCTTTAGCGTCGTACTAAGCGCTGCTTTCACCGATTGTACCAGTCGTTCCCATGCGCCTCTCATGTGGGGCGCTCCCGGTGGTATGAATCGCCATTCTGTCTCGTACTGTAGACAGTAATCTCGGAGCTCGGGGATCCAATTTTTATAACACTCGCGTAGCTCGACGTCAGCTCCTCGGAAAGGAGATGGGGACTTTTGGGCCAAAATGTAATAAGTAGAGGTATGGTTTAAAAAAATCGGTCATATTTTTTTTATCTTACAATATAAAAAATCAACTTAATTCTGAATCTGGAAGCGGAGAAAAATGAATAAGATTGTTTTCATCAAATTAATCGGGTATCGATTCAACTAAAATCGATTATACAATTAAAAAAAGAAAGGTTTCTACTAGTTAATTAACTCAAAGTATTTAGATGCACAATATTGAAGTTGCAAACGATAAACTTCATTAAAATAAAGTTATATTAATAGCGAAAATATAATTTAATATTTGAAAATAATATCGATTTCGTATTGATTTAAAATAAATCATATTTTTAGTGACAGCTAACAACTGACTGACATTGATACTACCATTTATTTTTTACCTACATTTCCTAGATGACATTTTAATAATAAATAATAATAGAAGAAGAATTAAGCAGAGACATGATACTTACAACTAGACAGTGTACAAAAAAAATTTGTTTTGCTAAAATGAGATCTATTCTTTGACTGTTACGGTAGGTATTTCCCTATAAGCGGTAGCTAGCTAAAAGCGGTCCGAGCGAGAGCGCTCCCGCTGGTAGTGTGTCCTTGTCTAACATCTTGCCAGCTCACATAATCATTTCGTTTGATAGAAATGGTAGAAAATTAAATACTTTTCTTTTTAATAATTTACTAATACGAACGGTTGGTAAACTTAGAAACGTATTTAGACGTATTTCTACAGTGTCAATAATTAATAAATCAATTGGTTGTATTTAAAAAATAATTAAATACTGAGTAAAGGTAGTATTAAATGTTTGGGACTGGTAATACTAAATGTAAGATGGTGGTTTGCTTATTTGTTTATTTGGTTGATTGTCGTGTTTCGATTTGCGATTGTGTCAATTTTCTGACTAAAGTTGATTGTTTTTCCATGAAAAATGGTGAATTCTTGTTGTGTGATAGGGTGCAATAATGAGTCTTATTGCGGTAGTCGCTTTTCTTTCCACGAGTAAATAAAAACAACAATCTTAATCTTTAGGGTAACCATGATTTTTGTTGTTGTGTTGAAGTTAACTATAAGTATACTTATTTATAGTCATTCTACTTTGTACCGATGATGTTTATGATTTATAATAAATTTCTTGTATCTTAGATTTCCGAATAATGAAAACTACTACTTGATTGATGTTTGTAAATTTTCTTCTTTTATAGCCTTTGTAGACAGAGGAGGCCTAAAATATGCTTCAGCATTTGTGTCAAGAGTTTACAAACTAACCGCAATAACCGCAAGCGCCCGTGTCAAGTAATGGTCGCCATGGCTATATTGCCCATGTCAACTTTTTTTCGACACGGGCATTAGTACGCGAAGTGCATCTGTCAACTACAGGTTGATTAACGTATATTACATTATCACCGATGGGAAATTACGTAATAAAACGTGAGAGGCCTTGGGCAGTTTTGTGCAGTTGGTAAACTAAAAGGTCATTACCCGGGCACTCAAGCGGTTAAATTGAAAAACTTTTTTTTTGGTAATGTACTCGACTGCCGGAGGGTAATGTTTTTATCCTTTACACAGTTTGAATATGAAAAAGATGCTTAATATGACATTACATCAATTCTCTCCGAAAATCAAGCGTGTTTCACCTGTCCATCCAAGCTCTAACGAAACTCATCAATTGAAATTGATTAAATATATTCATATTAAAATTTAAATTTGTTCGAGTGCTTACCGCGTTTGTAATTTTATTGAGGTCCCTATAGTTCGGCAATGTGTCAATCGCCATGATCACGGGAAGATTGACGTACGGTGATGGTGGATGGTGGCAGATCAAAAAAATCTGCCTACTATAATGATTTTGGTGTTTTTTTTTACTTTTACATAAATTAGGTACATACACACCTGTAGGTAGTGTAGTTAGGTAGCATCAGTATAAATGATCAGAATACTTACACAATCGTCTGTATAGTTAGTCCCATTTTTTGTTTAGTCATGGTCACCTCATTAGAAAGGGACACACTACCGCGGGGGCCTCTCTCGCTCGGCCCGGTTTTTGCGCCACAGTGCACAGTCTAGTTGTAAGTATCATGTCTCTGGAATTAAGTATGAAATACATTTAAATGTTTTTTTTTTTAATTCTGAACAATATTTATTAGTGTTTCAAGTTATTGGTATTTGTAATGAGTTTTCAAACATTCGTCACTAAATATAAGAAATATTAGTGCTTTAAGAACTTAGTGATCGGGTTTTTTAAGACATTGTAACATAACCTCATTTTTACAAAACGTTTAATAACTCCGCTCTCAGATAGCCAAAATATAGAGAATTTTCAACGAGAGATCCATAAGCCTGAATGCATTAATTGATACCATTTTCATTTCATTACATTTTGGCCCAAGAATGTATGGAATCGTATCCATCTCCTTTGTGGCGTTGTCGGAATAGACGACTCGCGGCCAACCCCTTCTGGCGGCCATTCGTCGTAACGCCATAATCGCGGAGTCCGTAGATAGAGACGGCACGATCTCTAAATGCACTGCTCGCGTTGTTAGGCATGTGAACAGTGCACACCATCTTTTTTCGTGTCTCCTTCCTATGGTCACTGTCATCGGGCCGAAGTAGTCTACACCGCAATATGTAAAGGCGCGGTGCCCCGGATCGATCCGTTCCTCGGGTAAGTCTCCCTTCGGTGGACGCGTAGGCATCGCCTTGTAGACACGACAGAACTGACAGCCCTTTGCGATCTTTCTTACTGTCGGTCGTAGGCGGAGTATGATGTACCTTTGGCGTAGGTCGTTCACTACGCGCTCGTTATTCGCATGCCCGGCGTTCCGATGTCCATTTTCTATTAACAGTCTTGTGAAGGAGTGCCCGCCGTCTAGTATCACTGGTCGGTTGGAGTGCGTCGTTATCGTTGACGCTCCGATGCGTCCTCTTGCTTTTAAAATCCCGTCTTCCAGCTCCGGGTCCAGTTTCGTGAGCTTGCTGTCTCTGCGAAGCGGTTGTTTCGCTTTCAGCCGTTGTATTTCATCGCCGAACGAGTTCTTTTGAGACTGACGTATCCATCTCGCCTGGGCGTCTTTTATGTGCGCTACGGACAGCGGTATGTCCCTTCGTTTTTCTCTCAGCCTTTCTATGAATAGCCGTACCATGGCCGTGGCTCTTATTAGCCTCTTGTACGACGAGAACCGGCTGATGTCGGGTATCGTGACGTCGTCGACAGTACTTTCTTCTGACGCACTGTACACTACTTCGCTGCTATACTCGCCGTCCGGTGTCATCGTGGGCCACTCTTCCCCGGGCATTCTTAAAAACGAAGGGCCTTTGAACCATCGGTCCGTTCTGTTGACCCGTCTGGTTCCGATGCGTGTAGCGTCGTCTGCTACGTTTTCGTCCGTAGGCAACCATCGCCAGTCGTCTCTGTGTGATAACTCGGCGATTTCAGCGAGCCTGTGTGCCACAAACGGTGTGTACTTCTTATCCTCGTTCTGGATCCAGTGAAGTACCGTTCTGGAGTCGGTCCAGTAAACCACCTTGCTCGGTTTCCATGAGTGTTCCTTGAGTATCACGCTGGCCATGCGAGCTCCGATGACCGTCGCCTGTAGTTCGAGTCGCGGCATCGTCAGTAGTTTCAACGGCACCACTTTTGCCTTTCCCATCACATGCGCTACCTCTATGGTGCCGTCCTCGTGACGTATCCTCCAGTAGGCTGTCGTTGCGTAGGCTTGTTCGCTGGCGTCGTTGAACACGTGCAGCTGTATCTCTGACCCTGGTGCTATCTCCTTACTGTAGCATCGCGGCAGGGCTAGGGCGGAGATGTCTTCTAGACCGGCGACCCACTGCTGGAACTCTTCAGCTTCATCGTTCGGGAGCTCTTCGTCCCATTCGATCTTCTTCAGCCACAGTCTTTGTAGTATTATTTTTCCTATTACGGTGTACTGACTGATGAGTCCTAGCGGGTCGTATATCGACATGACGGCGCTTAGTGCTTCCCTCTTTGTCGGCACTCTGTGTTGAGTCTTGACGGCTTCCGGGACTCTTCTTATGTCTGTATTGAAGCCGACAGTGTCTTCTCTCGGGTTCCATCTGAGCCCGAGGGTCTTCTCCATCTGGCGCGCCGCCAGTTTGACGTCTGCGTTCTTGGATCGCTTGTCCTCCGGTATACTCTCGAGCACCTTTGTGCTGTTGGAGTTCCAGCCCCGGAGATGGAAGCTAGCCCTTTGATGTATCCGCATGACGTCCCTTATTGTTTCGATCGCTCTGTTTTCGTTGTCGAAACTGTCTAGGTCCATCCATGTAGTGCTTTTCTTTGATGGCTCGCGCTGGCTCGGGGTACTCATTTTCATACTCGCTAGCGTTGTAGTTTCTTACGCTGTGAGCGAGGAACGGGGAACACGACGCGCCGAAAATCATTGACGTCATTTTGTATGCGCGCGGTTTCTCTTCGGGTCCGTCTCGCCACAGAAACATCTGTGCCGGTTGGTCTTCGGGGCGGATCTTCACTCGCAGAAACATTTCTTCGATGTCTGCCGTTACCGCGATCTTCTTCTCGCGGAACCCGAATAGTATGCCGGTCAGTGATGCTAGCAAGTCCGGTCCCTCTAGCAGGCAGTCGTTCAAGCTTACGCCGTCTACTCTAGCCGCTGCGTCGAATACCATTCGTACCCGTTCTGGCTTGTTGATGTTGACGACGTTGAAGTGTGGCAGGTACCATTTGACGCTGCTTCCTTGCTCGCTGCCGTCGCATTCCTCTGCGTAGCCCTTGGCGATGAGGTTCGCTACTTGCTGCCCGTATTCCCTTTTGAATACGGGCTCTTTGTTCATCTTTCTTTAGAGCGTGCGAAGCCTCTTGAACGCGTACTCGTAGCTGTCGGGTAGTACCGGGTTGTCTGTTTTCCACGGTAGCCCGACCTCGAATTGATTTCCTTTTCGTTTGATCGTTTCCTTTATGATCCGTTCCGCTCTCTTGTCGTTCTCGCTGACTCGGGTTTTGCTCGTTATTCCCAGCGAGTCGACGTCGAAGTGTCTCTCGACGAGTCTTTGCAGCTGCGCATCACTAGCTGGCGTGTATAGGTGAAGCACCGACTCTTCTGTCTTCATCAAGATCCTTCCGGGCACTGAACCGTGGAGTACCCATCCTAGCATGGTTCGCGATGCTGCTGGTTCGTCGCGTTTACCGGTGCGCAGTTGTCTCGATACAATCAGATGCCAATTGTCAGCACCGATTAACAACCGAGGCTTGACTTCTTCGCTGACCATGTGTCTCACGACGCCCCGTAGATGTTTGTATCGAGTCAGGTTGTCCGGTACTTGTTGTCGACATAACTGCAGCTCTTTCACCGTTCTTGCTGTGATCTCGTGCTTCGCATCTTCATTGACGCCCTGGATGTAAATCTTCACTGTAGCGCTGCTCACTCGCCGATCTTCGTTTATGCCTCTGAGTTTGAGCGGCTTCTTTGTACCTTCTTTGACGATCTCGTTAGCCAGGTCTTCGTCGATGAGTGTCACTGTTGACCCTTCGTCGAGGAGGGCGTCCGTGATGACCTCCCCCCGTGGACCGCTTAATTTCACCTTACAGGTCTTTAGTAAGACGGTCCCTGGCGTTGACCTGGCAGCGACGTTCATTACCATCGCCAGTGTGCTCTGCTCTGCACATGGTTCTTCCTCTTTTGGAAGTTCTTTATAATTTTTATGTAGAATGGCATGGTGAGGCATCTTGCATCCTACGCCGCATGGCTTGGCTTTGCATGAGGCTCGGCTGTGCTTCCGCTTCATGCATTTGAAGCATAGCCTTTGCTCCTTAGCCCAATTCCATACTTCATTTGTGGTAAGCTTCTTTAGTTGCGGACACGACGGGGTATGGTGACTCGTCGACTGGCACCGGAAGCACGTGACCGACTGCTCTTCACGCGTTGCTTCACTGGTAGTGTAAACCTTTTCTTTCACTACGGTCCTCTTCGTCACTGGTCGCTCCCTTCTGAGAGACCCTGAAGCGCCGTTTCTTCCAGTGTGCGTGAAACGTAGCAGCTTGTCTGCCTCGGACATTAAAAACTCGGCGAGCACCGTCATCTCGTTGTCCTGTGCGATTCTCTGTTCGTTCATCGCCGCGTGTTCCGCCCATTTGCTCACAAGGTGTGGGCTAAGCTTTTCCATGACGTCGCGTATTAGTAAAGGATTCTGGAGATAACCTCGTTTATCTACACTCTTCATTGTGTAGACAATGTTTTGTAACTTCACGGCTAACTCGTTCAATTCCCCACTGGAGCCGTCGACCCTTGGAAGTCTCTTCAAGTCTTCCAGAGCTTTGTTGATGATGTACTCGGGCCGACCGAATTTCATCTCCAGTGTCTTCATGATAAGATCCGGGTGAGTTGCCGTGTATAGTTGAGAGATCACTACCTCTCTTGCTTCCCCTCGGAGACTATTCCTTAATCTGAGAAGGTTCTCTGTTGCGCTGAACTTGTACAGCCGCGTCGAATCTTCCATAGCCGCCTTGAAGGGGAGCCACTCCATGGTGCTACCGTCGAATGGTGGGCGGTCTGGACTGGATCATCTTCTCTAGCACGTTTGCTAGTTGTTCGATGCCTTTCCCTCTTTGTTGCTTCCGCTCCTCCCCCCGTACTTCAGTCGCGAGGGGGGGTTGTACGTCCATCTCCTGTGGTTGGTTGGTAGCTCGACTTCTATCGATCCATTCGCAGACTCTGTCATTGTCGCCAATGCTTGCTGCTTCATCCGCTTATATAGCTGAGATGTCCGCCTCTAATCGCTTTTTGATTAGATCCTCTTGCATGTTCAGGCACCTCTCTTGTAGCTCCGCTAGCTGCTTTGCGGCCTCATACTCGGCCAGCCTGACGCGAGCTATAGCGCTGCTTGTCGATCGTCGAGACCGTACAGTTCCTGTAGGCGATAGAGGCCTGTTCGACTGTGTTGTCTCCGTTCGTAGTGACGCCGACTGTTGTGCGCTATCTTCTTCTAGCGGTGCGAGGGGTGCGGGGGGTGCCATAGGAATCCGTACTGGTGACCTCTCTATGGTTCTTCCTGGCGGTATCATTCCTATAGCCGTTGACGGTGATCTCGGAGGTTCTTCGTGGATTCGGTGAAACGTGGTTGAACTGGCTTGTTGACCTATTCTTGCGGCTTCTTGTGCTGTTAGCCATGACGTATATTTCTGGATTCCAAGTAGAAAATCCCTCGTCGGTTTCTTCTTCTTTCTGAATTCCTATTAAAAAATTCCCTCGTTGGTTTTTTCTCTTTTCTGAATTCCCGGTAGAAGATTCCACGCTGATTTTCTCCGTTCTGAATCTGGCTTTTCGAAGGACCACGCAACTGTTGAGGATAGAAGGGTTCAATAAAAACTTCAGTGTTCCTCTATTCTTATTTATTTTCTTGTTCTTAATTTTTCTTGTTTTTCTTGTTTTCTTGAGTGCGGCGGATGTTCGGTAGAGAGTGCCTTTCTGTGGCCGGAGACCGCTTTCTTATAGCGATCTCCCGTCACTGCGACAGTTACTACACGAATGAGGTGCCCAATTCCTTGGCTCCTCCTATCGCACATCCGTCCGACTCTTACAATATATAATCTTTACTTAAAGATAAATTAGTATAAATATATAATACATAGATATATTTATTATTTACAAAAAATAATTTTTAATTAAGTAATTAAGCTTGACGTAAGCCGTCCGTAACAATTACCATTTCATTAAAGAACTCACGCTGCCAATATTTCGACTTCCTAAAGACAATATTGTATCATACCTTATTTTATTTTAAAAAAAAATTACCTATACATTTGGGATAGCAGGCAAACCACGTAGGTGCGCGGACACATGGTCATCCGCGTGACAGGGTTACACATCTTTTTTCTGTGATGCAAGTTAACAGTATATACACTGTGAGAAAAGGACACAAGTAGTTCTGCACACAATAAAATGACATTATCTATTGTGAGGCTCTAAAAATCCAAAACTTACTTGTTCTAAGGTAGAAGCTGATACGCCGATACTTTCCCAAGAATCTGATCCTTTAGGTATTATCAAAGGTTTTGCAAAGTTTGTATTCTTTTCTTTGAGAGGTACACTGGTACCAAATCCAATAGTATAAAACATTTCTTTGGCCTTTCTTAATAATTGAGACTCTTTAGATGAATAAAATATTAAATAAGCATTGCAAATCAATGCAACACTTCTAATTGTTGTACATATGAATTTCTTTATTTCACTATCTGAAAATATAAGTGGTATGGTAAATTATTCAAATTTAATGTACATAATAAGATCGCTAAAATCGTCTTACTTACCATAATTTTTAAAAATGTCATATTTTCCTCCGATAATAATAAGTTCGGGAAAATTAGATGAGTTTGTATAATTTTCTTTAACAGCTTGTATGCAAATTTCCAATGTGTTCCAAATTGCTTTAATTTTACTTAAATCTACCATAATGCAATAATAGAATTTTTTACTTATAGGTATAGATGTCAATACGCTTTTTAACATTTGCAATTTTCCGCCGTATTCCCATACGTGGCATATAGTTTTATCGATACTTTGCTTTTGAGAAGATTTTCTACCAAATGAGTATTCTAGTACTAATGTTTCTCTGGGTGTAT
The DNA here is from genome assembly GCA_036937285.1 of Euphydryas editha. Taxonomy (NCBI): domain Eukaryota; kingdom Metazoa; phylum Arthropoda; class Insecta; order Lepidoptera; family Nymphalidae; genus Euphydryas; species Euphydryas editha. The sequence continues at coordinate 9,107,779 of JAUPFZ010000011.1, forward strand.
CATTTTTATCGAGAAAGCAGTATAACAAGTGAGATTTTCCCTAAAAGTAATTAAAAATAAATGAAAATTTTAGTAGAAAATGTTATGTAGGTAAACTTAATCTGAAATCACTTTTAATGTTTTATTAACATAAATTAAACTAACCACCGATTTGCTACCGGCCAATATGATTGTACGAGCATTATCATCAGATGATTCAGATGTTTCGTTTTTTACAGTTCGTGCGGCTATATCTACAATTGACATTTTGTAATAATTAATCAAAAAATACGATCTACGAACGTTTTTAATTAGATTTCGTGTTTCGTCAAGTTTCTTTTTTTTTTTTTGATTGATTTGAAAATGTTATTGTTTCTGTAGCTAGGCAACAATTATCATTTTTTGTTTGTCCTTTCCATAGACATAGAGGAATGAACTGAGCCTATTCAGCTGTAGAGTAAATACGGACAAAAAGTGTGTGAGAGATAAAGTGAACGTGCGGCCAGTAGTTGTCCCTTTCTAAAATTCTGATTGGCCCACGTCACACGCACGTTGGAGCGGATAAATTCTGTACTGCGTGTACATCATAGACATAGATGCTACAGACGTACAGAAAAGAGACAGGTATTGGCCGGACAGTATCTTTGTCTCTTTGTAGAGAGTGGTCAATTTTGTGTAGGTATTGGTCAGTCTGTCCTCTTTGTCTATATCCTTTTTTAAAGGAAAAACTCAAAGATTCGTTCCACCTCATACAACTTAATTATTATGTTATGGAACATCTGTCTCCAGCACCTAAAGTTCTTCATGTTGCAACAAGACAAAAGCCCCAAAGAAAAAGAAGGTTTAGGTTTACTTGGGTGACAATGGCAAAGTCTTCGTTAGAAAGAATACCGACGCAGAACACATTCTCATTAGAAATATGGGTACATTGAAAAATCTTAACTAGTCTAATTTTGTTGCACTTATTTGTTTTCTTATATATATATATATATATATATATATATATATATATATATATATATATATATATATATATATATATATATATATATATATATATATATATATATATATATTTTTTTTTTTTAATTGTATGTAATAGTAATATTTTTTATTAGAATTCAATTATCTTCAGTAATATTTTTAAAATACTCGAGGCTTAAAAAACAAAATCAATAGACTTTCATAGTAGTTTGCTGTAATGATCATAATCATGTTATTATTATATGTGAGATATTATAATTATGATTCTGAGCTATATTCGGTAATAGGTACGTGGTGTATAGAAGGGATTGAGAAAGTATAATGCATCAGCATAGTAGGTAAGGCGGTGGAGTCCTGATACCGATGAGTAAAAAACTAAATTCAAGACATTTAATTCAGTGAGAAAGTAATTACGAAGACCTATGGGTGATGTTGGATATCCCAGTGAGACGTGGTGCTTATGAAATAGCTCTTTGTGTATTTTATCTGTCGCCACCCATAAGGCAATCAACTTTGGATAATTTTTTGAATAACTGTCATACTGGTTTTAATAAAAAGTTGTAAATGTAGGTATGTATCCTCGGTGATTTTAATTTAAGAATGATTGCTTAGAGTTTTCTGGATGTACAACAAAAACGCAAGCACTTTCAAAAACCAGTCAAACTCTTATTGATTTTACAGATATTAATAATCTAAAACAATTCTATACCGTTACGAATACTTATTTGGTCGTTTATTAGACATAGAATTATCGAATAAATCATTAAAGAAAACATGAATCCTTTTAATATTGTCAATGCACCACATCCTCCGTTAGATATATTGTCATTCTTTTGGATAACGAATTAAAGTAATGGAGTTAACGAAGTGAATCAAATGCTGGAGATCTTTTACTATAACTTACGTTTAGCCATAGAAAGATTCGCTCATTATATTAACTTAAAAATCTAAAACAAACCATGTTATAATCGTAAGCTGATAGAAACATTAAATAAAAAGAAAATTCGTAAGCATTATAACATATATCAAAATCCTCTGGATGGCATTGAATTAAAATTAATTCGTACATAATACGATAGGCTAGCTATAGATTGCTTCTAAAATTGAAGAACTTTAAAAAAATCTTAACTCTTTTTGAGCCTATGTCAAAATGAGACGTAACGGTTAATGAGGTTTTACTGTAAGAATATAAAATAGAGGTTTTAATGTACAAGTTAAAATAAGAATAAGTTAAAATAAGAATATAAATGTGACATGAGTCAATCTGTAACGAGGTATAAAAAAGGGAAAATGTACGATATTTTTTTTCAGTATTAAATAAAGCCCCAACAATGGTTAGAGAGCTGGCTTAAAGCTGACAACACATATTTTACGACACCTGGAATTTCGTCTAGTGATACTGCTATACCCAGTGAACAAGCAATGGGTACTAGCTAAGCCCGGCCGCGGTAGGTTTGGGGTCCCTCGGGTTAGCCAGGTTGAAAATTAAGCAAATTTTTAAAGTATTTTACGGCGTCTGCCGTTTTAATATGTTATAATATACCTCTCGAAAAATTGAAAAATAACTATGGCTGCTGATTTTAAGGGTTGCAACATCACGGCAGACACTTTTCAAAATTCGAAAAAAAAATTTTTTTAAAAGTATTTTACGGCGTCTGCCCTTTTAATATATTATTTATTGAACTATTTTAAGCTTATATTCTAAATGGCTGCACTTTTGTCCGGTTGTAACTATCCGATTTACAGCGAAACCTTACCTGCAGTCCGTGCATACGTATATCCATAGTTGGAATTTTCACATTCGTAGAACTTATATAACATTGAAATTACACTAGTAAATGTAAAACATCTTATAAATATACAAATAAACGAACACATCTACTACTCTAAATGTGCATAATAAGAAAAAATGTACATTGTAATGCCGTAGCAAATGGGGAAGTTTGCTTGGCCCGATCCTTTACCTGGTCTTCACTGCAGATTTACCGACTACTGATGGCGTCTTAATAGGTACTTTTGCTGATGACACTGCGGCCCTGAGTATACATGATGAACCAGTACAAGCAAGTAACATGCTGCAGCGCTCTCTAAACAGCATCACGGTATGGCTAGCTACCTGGCGGCTTGAAATCAGAACAGTCCAAGAGGAGATCAAGCACTCAATGAAATCCTACAGGAATAGACTAGAAAACCATCCAAACATACTGACTGTGTACTTAATGAATAACATTACAATGTTCAAAAGACTCAAAAGAAAGTCCCCTAGAGATTTATAGGGATTGTTAAAAATGACATATATAAAATAAAATAAAAAATAATGCCGTAGCAAATATGAAATTAAATTTGAAATTGAGCATTTTGCCAAATGCTGGAAATATAATGCGTAATGAAAACTTGTTTATACAATCACAAAAAGCTTGCATCAAAGCTCTGAAGTTTTTATTAAAATTTATGGTTTAAGAATTTTCTTTCATATCTACAGCCTTGTTAATTAATTTATTTATTTATTTATTATTATTAAATTTTTATTTGTTAATACAAATAGCTGAAACCTCTCATTATCAAAATCGATGGATTTTTTAGCATTGTACATACGGACACTTTTTTAAAGTTTCTTCACAAAATAAAAGCATTTTCTCTTCTTGTTCCGAGGCACAAATAACACACTTTAAATTATAAGCTATTTTGACGAAGTAATGGAAAAGAAATTTATAATCAATAAATCAAATGAAAACTTCTATTCACAGTATTATGTCTCAATACTTTCAACATACAACTCGCATTCTGTATGCATTGGAGATGCGCGTAATACAGGTGCGACGCGTTGTTCGCAATATTTAAGATCGCAACTTTAACTATGAATGCATAATTGCACTGTTTGACTTAAATTTGGTATTTACTATAAGGTTATTTGAAATATATTTTGTCTAAAATAGTAATTAAACGTAATATAAAAATCATATGTACTTACTTAATGAATATATATTATCGAAAAACTTTATTTATATATATTAAAACTATATTTTTACAGGTAGGTACATCAAAACTAAAAAAATAAATTATTATTTTTATTTTATTTTATACCTGGGTCATTCCATGTCAAATCGACAAATTTTTTACCTGACCCCCTTTGATTTCGCTGAAAATTTTCTATCTTTTTCTACCCCCCGAAAGTTATTTTTCAGAATTTTTTCAAATTTTTTTTCCCGACTGAAAAAATGTTATGAATTTTTGAAAAAAACCGCTCTTTTATTTTTAAATTGCCAGAACTTTTTCAAAAATTGACCGTTTGGGAACTTTTTTTTTTTCAAAATTTTTGTTTTTAAATGTAGTTTTCGAGAAAAAGTATGAAAAAATTCTCAGAATCCCAGATATATGAAATATTTTAATTTTTTTGAAAAAACCTTAATTTTCTCAAAGTCCGACCGTTTTTATTTTTTTTATTTTTTGCTCTAAAAATACTTCAACTAATTCTGCAATGATCCCCGTTAATCAAAAGATGTGACGACAATCGCTTCTAATTTTTTTTCTTGATTATAAAAAAAAAATGTTGAATTTTTGCTGATTTTATATAACTTTGTTATGAAATTTTTTTTATTTCCTCGTGAAACCTCAAAAGTTGAAAAATAAAATTTTATTGGAGAATTTCAAGTGATTATCGTCCAAGAAATTGTTATTTTTTTCAAAAAAGTAAAAAAAAAGGACTTTTCATACTAGGTAATAATAAAATAATAGGTACTTTATTTAGCAATAGTAAGTCTACGTGACACGATGTACACAACGGCAATGTAATTATTCTGAAAACATAACCTCCATATTATTTAAATGAAATGTAGATGATATCTTATTTACCGACAATCGATAGCTCTTAAATTATCACATTGTATCAACTGGAGGTAACTTTAAACCCATTGTATTTTTGAAGTTGTCATATATATTTCAGTACCAAAAAAAAAACGTCCATAAGAGTAAAAAAATAATGTCAATGAGAGATTTTTTTTTTTTTAAAATAACAATTTCTTGGACGATAATCACTTGAAATTCTCCAATAAAATTTTATTTTTCAACTTTTGAGGTTTCACGAGGAAATAAAAAAAAATTTCATAACAAAGTTATATAAAATCAGCAAAAATTCAACAATTTTTTTTTATAATCAAGAAAAAAAATTAGAAGCGATTGTCGTCACATCTTTTGATTAACGGGGATCATTGCAGAATTAGTTGAAGTATTTTTAGAGCAAAAAATAAAAAAAATAAAAACGGTCGGACTTTGAGAAAATTAAGGTTTTTTCAAAAAAATTAAAATATTTCATATATCTGGGATTCTGAGAATTTTTTCATACTTTTTCTCGAAAACTACATTTAAAAACAAAAATTTTGAAAAAAAAAAGTTCCCAAACGGTCAATTTTTGAAAAAGTTCTGGCAATTTAAAAATAAAAGAGCGGTTTTTTTCAAAAATTCATAACATTTTTTCAGTCGGGAAAAAAAATTTGAAAAAATTCTGAAAAATAACTTTCGGGGGGTAGAAAAAGATAGAAAATTTTCAGCGAAATCAAAGGGGGTCAGGTAAAAAATTTGTCGATTTGACATGGAATGACCCACCTACATTACATTGTTTTACAACAATGTAATTACAACGGCTTACTAATAACGCATCCTTTTTTGCTGAACATATCATGATAGTCCAGTATATAATAGGTTTTACCACAGATATTGGAAATATAATATTTCTATGGGTCTTACACACTACCCTTCACATTTTTATATCGCGTTTCTGGCTTTTGTTCGCGGTCGTCGACAAAGTAATTCGTTGTTACATATTATATATCCTGATGAGTTTGAATGCCTCTGTGTAATAGTCGTCGATATGTCGTAGACATCCGTCATCTTAAAGTGTTCGGTAAATGTAATCTGTTTAATATAAAAGTATGGAAGTAGGATAAACTACTACTCTTACTGTATTACATGTTTTCTAAGCACGGACTGCAGGTAAGGTTTCGCTGTAAACCGGATAGTTAACACAAATTTAATTTCATATTTGCTACGGCATTACAATGTACATTTTTTCCTTATTATGCACATTTAGAGTAGTAGATGTGTTCGTTTATTTGTATATTTATAAGATGTTTTACATTTACTAGTGTAATTTCAATGTTATATAAGTTCTACGAATGTGAAAATTCCAACTATGGATATACGTATGCACGGACTGCAGGTAAGGTTTCGCTGTAAATCGGATAGTTACAACCGGACAAAAGTGCAGCCATTTAGAATATAAGCTTAAAATAGTTCAATAAATAATATATTAAGGCCAGTATATTCGAGCGTTGTAGGTATTTAGCGCTACCTCCCTCCCCGCGCGACTAGTTACGCGAAGTCTCCGATCAAATGAACTCTCGATGACCCCGCGCGCGGCGACGGCACACGGAAATAATTAAATATATAATTTTACAGTAACTTACTAGGTTTTTTTTTTTTACTTTAGGTTATTTCATAATTCAGTTTTGTTTTCGATCCTGAAGGCACAGTATAAAATGCAACATAAACATTTAATACCTAAGAGAAGTAGATAAAAACCATTATTTAATTTTTTATGGGTATATAGCTAAAAAAAAAAAATTACTATTAATATTTTAATTTATATTAATTATCAGTAATTTTTTTTTTTGTTAATTAATACACTTTACAACATTTAATACCTAAGAGAAGTAGATTTAAACTTTATTTCTTCTCTTAGGTATTAAATGTTTATGTTCCACCTATTACTGCCACCAGGGCCCTGCGCTGGGGCTCCCAAGCGGCGCATTCCTCCAGGGTGTGACGCGCCGAGTCGATTGGCGCGCTACACTCGTGGCAAAATCAGGGGTGGCTTCTCGCCTAGCGATTTGGTGCAGGTACTTAGCGAAGCAACCGTGCCCGGTAAGCACCGGCGACAGCCGAAACGTAAGGACCCTATGCCGCCTGTTGACCCAGCGACGAAGGTGAGGACGTCGCTCTGTCCATTGCCTGTCTCAATTCGTTGTCGGCACCTCGCAGGTTAGTCCCATTGTCGGACCAGATTTGAGCAGGTTGTCCTCGTCGAGCTTTCATTCTTCTTAAATTCATTATCACTGAGTCTGTGCTCAGTGACGTCGCTATCTCTAGGTGGATCGTTCTTACAGTGAGGCACGTGAATACTGCCACGTAACGTTTCTGTTGGCTGCGTCCCACGGTGACTGTTAATGGTCTGAAGTAGTCCACCCCTGTGTATGTGAAGGGTCACTGATGGTGAGCTAGGCGACACGCAGGTAGGTCTCCTGTTCTCGGGTGTGGCGGGATCGCTGCCCTAATTCGGCAGTGTAGACACTGTGGAAAGAGCGTTCTTGTGACGGGCCGCAGGCGTAGTATCCAGTAGTGCTGACGACATTCGTTCACAGTCGCCTCGACTCCCGTGTGATGCCTCGTTCTATGCATCGCTATGATCCACAACTTCACTGTGTGATGATTTCTATCTAGTATCATCGGGTTTTTAGATGGCGTTGATAGTTGCTCCGCGGCGTTAATACGACTACGGACTCGGAGGGCTCTCTCTGCCAATCGATGCTCAGCTGCTTGAGGCGACTGTTTCGGGTAAACGACTTCCCGTCTTTAATGCTTTCTACTTCATTTGGGAAAGATTCTTCTTGGACTGTTCTCATGAATAGGTCTTCAGCTTTCCTGATAAGTTCCGCGGAGACCGGACGAACCTCCAAAGTTTCTTCGAGCTCTACTCTTATTTTCTGGCGTGTTTTCAGCTTCTTGTTCGTCCTTTTCCAGTCTGGGTCTTTTAACGCGCTTTTCTTAGTCCTTTTATAGTTGACTCGTTGTGTATTGGCTCGACAGAGTTCTATAAACTGTAGCACTCGAGCCGTCGTGTAGCGGAGTCTGTTCCAGCTGGAGTACCGTGTGCAGTCTGGTAACCCTTCTTTGAGTCGCGGCTGTTTACGATCGGTGACGTGATGAGTTTTTTCTTCGCCTGTAGGTTCGGTTGACGACGACAAGGCGGACGTTTCCGTGGGCCAGGTGGACTCCGGATGATAAGGAAATTCAGGACCTGTGTACTATCTGTGACCACTGCTGAATCCCGCTGGTACGTCCCGCGCCGCGTCGTCGGCTACGTTTAGCCTGGTTGGGACCCATCGCCATTCGCTGACCTTCGAAGAATCTTCAATTGCCGCTAGCTGCTAGCTAGCCGCTGTTAGGTGAAAATACTAATATAACTTATTGAAATTTTGGATATGCTAATATATCGGTCTAAGATATCGATGACAATCATTATATTCTAGCTAAAAATAGATTGAGTGTTCATTAAACTTACGAGTACTTATCTGATCGCTTTTCTAAGCTTACGTAGTTCACGTCTAGATATTTTCTTTTTATTTCTAGTTTTATTCCCCATTTTATATCTACACTACACTGCTATACAGTAAAAACACTTCCAACGTTGTTAGAGTACTAACTAAACTAATCTAATAAAATAATCAATAATAATCTATACTAATAGATAAAACTGAAGAGTTTGTTTGTTTGAACGCGCTAATCTCATGAACCACTGGTTCAAATTTAAAAATTCTTTTTGCGTTGGATAGTCCATTTACTGAGGAAGAATTTAAGCTATATAACATCACGCTACGACTAATAGGGGCTGAGTAATAATAAGAAATGTTACAAAAACGGGAAAAAATAATCTTTTTTGAGAGCTTCCGTTGCGTCCTTTATTATTTCTCTTCTCAAGACATTTTTTAATTATAGTTCCACTTTTAAAGTAAATATAACATCACTCTTTTACTGTAAATTTTCGAAAAAAAAACTCAGTAATATGTTGAACGACCCAAGAATCAAACCTGAGACCCCTTGCTCGGCAGTAACGCTTGGTACCACTGGACCAACGAGGCGAAAATATTTAAGTACGTTTTTCCCTCAAATTAACGCGGGTGAAACCGCGGGGCACAGTTAGTACTAAATAAAATTATCCAATCTATTTCTCAAACCACACTATCCATTCTCTGAGGATAGAGAGGTTCACTGGCGCTCGAATTCTTAAGAGACAAGACCGGACCCTATACATCGGTTTTCACACAAGAGGAAAAGAAGACGTTGATAGACAAGGGATACGGCACCGGACAGGGATCGAGCGTCATGGCTATCCACGAGGCACAGGGACAGACACGCGAGGCAGTCATCATCGTCCAGACAAAGACTAGGAGGCTGCGGATTCATGACAGTGTTCCGCATGCTGTGGTCGCGGTGACCAGGCACACAAAGACCTGTGTCTACTACACCGACGACGGTGGTGATGCAATCGGTCGTTTTGTCGGCCTCGGTGGAGGCCACAACAAAGGAAATACTCGAGCACACCCTCAAGATGGCTATACATAAAAGAGACACCGCCGTCATTGAGGATGTGCTCGACAGCTTCCCTCGGGGGATGGCTGCGGCAGAGTCTCCAATAAATAATACAAAAATAAAGAGCCCAAATGTAAATGTAGACAAGCCGTAAAAATGTGGTGGCAGGTATGTATGTACTAACAAGCAATGAAATATTAGATTATATTAGATCAAGGAATAAACGCATGTACATAGAAAATAAGAAACATGATGTAAATAGATGTAAGAAAAAAAAAGACAAAATAAAATTATATATATATATATATATATATATATATATATATATATATATATATATATATATATGTATATATATATATGTATATATATATATAATATATATGTGTGTGTCTGTGTATATGTATATGTAAATTATATTTGCAAATAAAGATTATGTTTATTAAAAATGATTATATGTATGTAAATATGATTATATGTATTAAAAAAAATTATAATATTAATAAATAAATAATGGTCAGTATACGGACTCGCGTCATAGAGATCCTGACAATAAGTCTAGCTAATGTAAGTCTAAAATAGTACGCATGAAACTATATTAACAATCTTATACATTTAATTAAAAAAAGGCACGGGCAAATATAAGCCCGTGGATATTTTTGTTATAAAAAAAAATCCAATCTTTAGAGGGGGGGGGACGCCGCCAGACAGCAGAGATACAGGTCCTACTTCGATGACGCCTCGCAGGCAACTAAAGCGAGGCGCGCGGGCCGTTTTCTTATATAATTTAAATATTTAATATTTAAAAAAAATAGAAACATTTATTTAAAAAAGTAACCGTTAAATGTTCTACTAAAAGTTATTACCTATTTTTACATGTGAATATTGTAACTTAAAATCTGATATTCTTCGAATAAAACTCGAAAAATAATCAAAAACATCCTTTCTTTATGTTTTTTTTTTATCGAGTCAAGTTACAATTATCGTGTTTTGAACCGTTGAATAATCAAGAACGTTTGTTAAACTATAACATATATTTTTAACGGATCAAAAAAATGAATATTACTATGTTTAAAACTCTATCAAAAACAGGTGATTTGGGATATACTGGCCTTAAAATGGCAGACGCCGTAAAATACTTTTAAAAAATTTTTTTTTTCGAATTTTGAAAAGTGTCTGCCGTGATGTTGCAACCCTTAAAATCAGCAGCCATAGTTATTTTTCAATTTTTCGAGAGGTATATTATAACATATTAAAACGGCAGACGCCGTAAAATACTTTAAAAATTTGCTTAATTTTCAACCTGGCTAACCCGAGGGACCCCAAACCTACCGCGGCCGGGCTTAGCTAGTACCCATTGCTTGTTCACTGGGTATAGCAGTATCACTAGACGAAATTCCAGGTGTCGTAAAATATGTGTTGTCAGCTTTAAGCCAGCTCTCTAACTAAACGCTTCCACTGCGCAATAATGTCTGAGAAATAATAAAAATAATAAAATTAATCGCAATAATGTCTGAGAAAATGTTACCAAGACTAGAGGAAACAAATTTCAGCAATTGGAAATTCCGGCTAAAATTATTAATGCAATAAAACATTGAAAATAAAATTCACAATACAGAAACAAATAAAGAGTACAAATATACTATTAAAAGAGCAGTTGCAATTAGACATGAAACGAAAAATTAATCAATGTGAAAGTGAATCCGCATTGCAAAAACAAAATTTAAAAGGAGAAAAGGATGAAGTAAAGCGACAAAAAGCACTTCTTATAGAAGAGCGAGACAAGCTGTTACAGGATTTAAAGCAGGATATGGAGGAAAAAAATATCAGAACTAATGCAACAAATTAAAAACCACAATGAAATAGAATCTGAGCTTATAAAGGAAAATAATTCATTAAAAGAGAATGTTAAAAGAAAGAGAAGACTTTCTTTCAGAACTAAATAGAGAGAGTTCATTGAAACAGGAGATGTTAGATAAATTGGAAGCAAAAATGAAAGAACAAGAGGAAATTAGATTGAAAGAAAAACAGGAGTTTGAAGAATTTTTCAAAAAGAAGACAGAGTTACTAAGACTTGAAAAAGAAAAGGAATTACATAAATTAGTACAACAGAAAAAGCAAAGAGAGTTTGAACTAATGGAAGAACTTAATAACATAAAGAAATCTTGAGGAGCAAGTCGAGCGTACAGAAAAACAGATGGTGAAGCCCAAAAACAACTTCACAACCAACTGGAGGAAATGAAAAAGTTAAAAGTGAGGATAAATGCAAAATGGAGAAATTGATGCAAGAAAGAGAAGAAATTCAGAAAAAGTTAAATGAAGCTGAAAATAAATTAAAAAAAAAATTTATTGAAGAATTGAAGGCCAGAGTCACTGAGAGAGAAGTTGAACTAGCAACACTGGCAGCAGAAAGAATACAGCAACAAGCAGAACAATCAAGTGAAGTAATAAGTTAATAATAATTAATAAGAATGGGATCTAAAAAATGATAAAATAGTTAGTTCAAGAGATGTAGTATTTGATGAAAGTGACTATATATATATATATATATATATATATATATATATATATATATATATATATATAAACGTAAAGAAAATTATGATAAGGTTAATAATGAAAAACAAACATACAAATGAAGAGAAGAAGAACATGAACAGGAAAATAATGAAGATAAGAAAGTGACAGATATAGATGGAAATATTGAAGAAAGATATGAAGATTGTGAAGAATATATATAGAGGAAGAAAACACTCAGGATATTAATAGAGAGATTAATAGAGAAGTGAACAGAACTAGATCGGGAAGAGTTGTAAAGAAACCTAGTTATTTAGAAGAAGATTATGATTTAAACATAGCATATTGTTTATGTTCAGGTGAACCAGCGAGTTATGAGGAAGCGATACAGTATGATGAATGGAATGAAGTTATAAAGAAAGAACTAGATTCACACAAGAAATTAGGAACATGGGGCGAAGCACAGAATTTACCAGAAAATAGAAAGGCTATAGAAACTAAATGGATATTTAGACTAAAACAAGATGGAACTAGAAAGGCTAGATTAGTAGCAAGAGGGTTTCAACAGAAAGAACAGGGACACGATTTTTATTCTCCTGTTGCAAGAATGTCAACGGTAAGGGCTATGTTGAGTCATGCAATGCAAGAAGGATTAACAGTAAAGCAACTAGATGTTCCAACAGCGTTTTTAAATGGTGTTTTAGAAGATGAAGTTTTTATAAAATGTCCTAAAGAAGTAAAATGTCAAGAAGGAAAAGTGTTTAAACTGAAGAAAGCGCTATATGGGCTTAAGCAGGCACCAAAGTGTTGGAATGAGAGATTTCATAATTTTATGTTAGAAAATGGATTTACTCAATCAAAATATGATGTTTGTTTATACATGAATACAAATACATGGATATTAATTTACGTGGATGACATTTTATACTTTGGAAACGATGAAATTATAGCGAAATTAAAAGAAGAATTCAGAATTAAAAATTTGGGTGAAATAAGAGATTATTTGGGCTTAGAAATCACAAGAGATGAAAACAAATTGGAAATTAAACAAACGAAAATGATAAAGAGAGTTTTGGATAGATTTAATATGAAAGATAGTAAAGGAACCTACACTCCCATGGAAGCTAACTTCAATGCAGATCCTAACGATGAAGTAATTAATGTACCTTTCAAAGAATTAATTGGATGTTTATTGTTTATCTCTATGAATACTAGACCCGACATTACTTTTGCAGTGTCGTATCTTAGTAGATTTTTGGATAAACCTACAGGATCATTATGGAAAGCTGGTAAAAGAATTTTACGGTATCTGAAAGCTACAAAAGATAAAGGATTGTTATATAGAAAATTAGAAAAGTACGAAGTTAAGAATTTGGTAGGATATTCTGATGCAGACTGGGCTGGAGACAAGAGCGACAGAAAGAGTACTAGTGGTTGTGCAATATTCTATTGTGGTAATCTTATAAGTTGGTTTTCAAGAAAACAGAGTGTTGTAGCACTTTCAACAGCTGAAGCTGAATATCTAGCAGCAGCTCAAGTTGTCAGTGAATTAGTTTATCTAAAAGGTATTATATCAGATATAACCTGTAATTCTAACATTATTACTAAACTTTTAATAGATAATCAGAGTGCCATAAAACTTATTCAAAATTCAGAAAACAGTAAAAGAGCCAAACATATAGATATTAAAGCACACTATATTAAAGATGTCGTACAAAAAGGTTATGTAAATATATCTTATGTATCTACTGATGAAAATATTTCAGATTTATTCACTAAAGCTCTAGCTAAAGTCAAACATGAGTATTTTAGAAAAGCATTAAATATTGTGTAAAAATGTTTTTACATTAAAAAAAAAAAGAAGATGTTAAGTTAATAGATAGTAAGTAAGTATATTTGAAGTAAGGTTGTTTAATAAAATAAATATAGTTTTACTTAATGGTTACTTAGATTAGTTTAAAGGAATTTGTTATTTTTTTTGAAGTTTGTGTGATGTAATTTTACAAATATTAGAAATGAATTGTAAAATTAAGGGGGGATAATGAGGTTTTACTGTAAGAATATAAAATAGAGGTTTTAATGTACAAGTTAAAATAAGAATAAGTTAAAATAAGAATATAAATGTGACATGAGTCAATCTGTAACGAGGTATAAAAAAGGGAAAATGTACGATATTTTTTTTCAGTATTAAATAAAGCCCCAACAACGGTTTAAGTAATTACCCGCTTAGGCCCGATCCACATTACAGTGCTGATCTCGGTTCGTTCTCGGTCCGATCTCGGTCCGGTAAAATATTGTTACACAAGAAACAATGAGAGTATTCATACTATCTCTGCCAGTCAAGGTCCGATCAAGTCACGCTCCAGCAACGATTCGTCATACAAAACATTTTACCCGATTGAGATCGGACCGAGAATGAACGGAGATCAGCACTGTAATGTGGATCGGGCCTTAAGATGACGAATGGTTCCGAGACTGTTTCTCTTAGGTTTCCGACGGTGTTTAAATTTGTAAATGGTGTTAAATGTGTACTGTTTGTTTATGTATACATACCTATTGTCTAAGAAAATTAGTAGTTCTTTTAAATATGAATCCAAATATTTAAAATCTATCGAACAAAGCAGCAATCTCTAGCAGTACCAAACATATGTTAAAATAAACAAAAACAAAAAAATAATAAGAACTCTAGATTGTAAAAAAGGTGCAGGGCCCGACTTAATATCACCCGTTTTCATTGTGGCGTACTGTATCTGATCTGGTCCATTCATTTAAGTTCATTTATGATAACTCTTTGACTTCAGGTGTATTTCCTTCAATATGGAAAACTGATAAGGTGATACCAATTTACAAGTCTTTGAACAGCGATGACGTTTATAATTATAGACCTATATCAATTTTGTCAACTTTTGCTATTTTTGAGTCCTTGATTTGTCCTTACTTTTACAAATACCTAAGACTATCTCAGTGATCAGCATGAATTAGTAAAGTCTCGGTCAATGAGTACTAACTTGGTGCCATTTACTGAGTTGTTGTTTAGGGCAGTTGATTCTAGTTTGGAAGCCGATGTCTTATGCACCGATTTCAGCAAAGCTTTTGATAGAGTGACGAAATTCTCGTCTATAAATTGCGCGTCTACGGAATATCTGGATCTTTTATGAAATAGTTTCAAACATATCAAATGAACAGGTCTTTTTATGTTGTAATGAATGGGTATCTACCTACTCGTGAAATTTCCTCTGGTGCCCCCTAAGAATCCCATTTGGGTCCATTGTTATTTAATCGTTTTATAAACGTTATAGTTATGACTGTTTTATTTCTTCTAATGTCTTTATGTACGCCGATAATCTGAAGTTTGTAAATATAATCCGATCAGCGGATGACTAAATACTACCACAGAGAGAATTAGATGGGCTGGTTGAATGGTGCGAAGGCAATAAAATGTAGGTATCTTAATTCCAAGAAATGTGATCATATTAAATTTAGTAGAAAATACAATAACATTGCATCGGAGTACTAATAAATTCAAGAAGAAAAAATTGGGGAACCAGCATGCAGCATGGAGGGTTCAGTTGGGCTGGGCGGCATTTGGTAGGCTACGTCGAATCTTCGATCCGAAGATTCCGCAATACCTAAAGACTAAAGTCTTCGAGCAGTGCGTCCTGCCTGTGTTGACATATGGCGCCGAGACGTGGTCACTGACGACGGGGTTTGTACACAAATTTAAAGTCATACAACGTGCTATGGAACGGGCTATGCTTGGAGTCTCACAACTATACAAAGTATCTGGAATACAAAATACAAGATACTTTAAAATCAAGTATTTCAGATACAGATACAAATACCTTTCTGGAATGGTATCTGAAATACTAGATACAAAATACGTATCTTCCAAATACTTTTTAAAGATACAAATTCTTTTGTAAGAAGATAACATTTTATTGAATGTAAGTTTAATTTTTTACGTGAATTATTTACAAATACCTACATCGCGTTGATCGCGTAAAAGTGAGAAGATAAAATATTATATTATTAAGGTTTTAATTGAGACTTAAGTAAAACCAGTTCTTCAAACATTTTATCACTCATTTTTCTTCGATGAGGCCTGATAATCATACCTCCAAAAGAGAAGAGTCGCTCCATAGGAGCAGAACTTGGCAAACAGGTGTTATATTTGAAAAATATTTTTCTTATTGTAGAGTAAGCATTTAAACTCTTTAAGTTGGTATCTTTATTGTTAAGGTATTGCAGTGTTTTTAAGTCAGCGGTGTTGCCAGTAGATCCTGTGTTTTCGCCACTTGCAATAGAGGAATCAGAATCCTCTAAAAACATTTAAAATTAATGTCACCATAGAAACTTAACCAAGTCATTTTAGGTTTTAACTGCGGAAAAATTCCTTGTGAGCTGATTCTGATTTTTTGTATACACTTTTATTACGGCGTTGTAATGAAGATGTGAAAAATCGACATTGATATCGTGCCGGCTAAAAAAGTTATAAAGGTCAAATGGTCACGAAAATCAGTTTTTCGCAAATATCACGCTACCTATTACTCGGAGGTCAATATAGATCAGTATAAAAATTGTTTGTCGTAAAATTATCTACGAAAAATGCCTCTTGCATTTTTCTGTAAAATTAACCATTTTTGGAGTAGAGCGCGGAGAAAGCGACTACATGCACTTTTCCTCACTACCTACCTGAAGAAGAATACAAGGTTCGTTTTTTTTTACATGGTTTGCCCCGTATGAATAATCCATGATATTTAATAATAGATTTTTTTAAGAGTGAATAATTTTTTATTTGAATGATAAATACAGAAAAAATAATATATAGTATATAAATTTTTTTGTCAATAATTGTCGATATCTTCAGTTTTTTATATCATTAACAGTTGCTGACAAAACGTCGAGTGGTCTTATTCCTATATTTAAATCGAAATCTTTATTATTTTCATCATTGGTTGATTAACTGTTGAAGAGCATGAAACTAATAAAATAAAGTCTTTAACACTCAAGAAATATTTTTCAACTGTCGCAGTATAATTGCCAGAGTTTCACAAATAGTTAATAAAAGTTTTTGTGTTAAAACTCCAAAATAGAGTTTACGCCTTGGTGTATGGTATACAAAACCGTATGTGAGTACATTCTAGTCGCTTTCTCAGCGCTCTACTCCAAAAACGGTTAATTTTACAGAAAAATGCATGAAACATTTTTTGTAGATAATTTTATGACAAATAACTTTTGTAATGACCTCGATTGACCTCCGAGCAATAGGTCGCGAGATATTTGCAACAAAACCTTTGACCTTTGTAACTTTTTTACCCGACACGATATCAATGTCAATTTTTCACATCTTCATTACAACGCCGTAATAAAAGTGTATACAAAAATTCAGCTCACTTAGAATTTATCCGCAGATTGGAGCTATAAATGCCTAAAATCACTGGATTATGTCATATTTTGTGAATGTATGCATAGAATAACTATTACTAAAAGTATTTTACCAAACATAGTATTTACAAAATACTAAGATACCAAACAAAAGGAATTTAGATACAAGATACAAAATACATTTTAAAAAAGTATTTTAGATACAAGATGAAAATACGTATTTTGTATCTTGTATCTGTATTTCAGATACTTGTATCTTAAATAAGTCACATCTCTGCCCCTGCGTCACAAAAAAAAAAAAAAAAAAAAGGGCTATGTCCAGCAGTGGACTGCGATAGGCTGCTGCGATGCGATGCGAACCACCATGCGTGATCTTGGAATATTACATGATCAAAAACTAAATTTTTGTAGCCATATG
This sequence comes from Euphydryas editha, assembly GCA_036937285.1. NCBI lineage: Eukaryota > Metazoa > Arthropoda > Insecta > Lepidoptera > Nymphalidae > Euphydryas > Euphydryas editha. The sequence goes on from JAUPFZ010000011.1 coordinate 9,125,426, forward strand.
GATGATATAGTTCAAACTTTCAAAGAGCATTCAGAATTCTCGGATTTGTCTTAAGGTACTGCAAATCGTTTCAGAATGCTAAAACAAAAATATTACTTTATAATACCTTATTAAGAAGTATCTTGGAATATTGTAGTGTGGTTGGCTTCCTCACTATGCTTATACTTCGTCTTGAACATCTACCGAAACATTTCCTTTGGCACTTATCTTATTCAATTGGTGCAAATAAAACATTTAAATCGTATAAAAGTCGTCTTAATTATTTTAATATTATATTATTATAGATTCTCCATAAATGTTGCGATTATTTGATTTTCGGGTTCCTAATAGAATTCCATGTCACCCCATTACCCCACTTTGTCCACCTCGAAGTTGAAGAAGATCCGTTTTCGGCTTCAATAATCTCTGTGCAATATTCTGTAGGATTATTAATAGTTGTAATAGTAATAGCATAGATCTTAAGCCATAATTCCTACTCAACATTTTACAGGTCCTCGTTTGTTTAAAAAAAATAATATTTATTTCTCTCTTTTCCATATACCATGTATATCAAAAATTGTATGTAATAAATATTTATTGTATCTTATATTACGTATATATTCATTATATTATGTTGATTTATTATTAAGTCGAATAATAATGTATCATTATTTTCACTGACTTTTTTAACATCATTGAACTATAAAATAACAGTTTACCTATAAGTAGTTGTTACACTGTCACTATAATTATAGTAATTCAAAATCATTTTGATTGCGAATATAGGTTTACAAGGATGTCATCAACATAAATACAAGCACATAAAATTACAAGCATATATTCAGCCGCGTGGTATGTAAAATTTAATATGTATTGATGAAATAAAATACATTCAGAATAATAATAAATATGATACCTTAAAACATCATATTACTCTCACTCAATACACTTAATCAATTATTTAAATAATAATATTTTAACAGATAGTCAATTACTGTATATTCTATATAATAATGTATATTCTATATAATTATTATTTGTATTGGTGTAAACAGTTGTTGGTGACCTTAAAATTAGTTAATAAATAAGTAATGTATTCAGGTTTTCTAATTTTTTTAATCTTTGTAAAGCAGTTGTTTTAAGGCACCAATCCAAAGTTAAGAGTGTCAAGTGTGTTTATGAGTTCTAAAATGTGAAATGGGCTATTTAATTTGTATTAAAGTATATTGATTTTAATTTTATAATTTAAAATCTACATGAAGTAAAACATTTTTGGTTTAGCAACATTTTTATAGGCTGTTTGAAAAATGGTATACAGAAACAACATTTTTTTTTTTTTTTTTTGTCGCAGGGGAATCCATTTACGGATGATATCCAGGATGCCCGGGTCGGCAGTCCTAGACCTATGTCGGACTCGGCACTTTGGGAGTGCAATACCGTACTAAACCCCTGCGGGAGCCTTCAGCCGCTTTAATTGGAGGGTCCCGGATCTGCAGGCAACAGGATCCCTCCAGCGACAGGCTGGCCTCGGCGAAAAGGCCAGACTTCTCCTCCATGGGGACTGTCCGGCTCACCTCTGAACAGTCCCGACGACGCCGTATCTAGCAGGACCGGGTTCCCATCCCGGCCCGATACGGGCACAGGGGCGTTACTGGAGGCGCATTAAGTAGCGCCTCCTACGCACCCCCATTCGTCGCCCGCGGATGGAGGCCACGTCGGCGGCCTCCTCTCTCACCCGCTCGTCGGCCTCCTTCTGGGACATTACTGTCTCGCAGAAGGAGACCATCGCCTTCCAGGACTCGTCGTCGCCGAGCATCGCGATGATAATGCTCGGGAGCGACAAGTCTCCTCCGAGGACCGACGTCAGACTCTGACGCAGCGCCGCCCATCTCGGGCACACCTCGAGGGTGTATATAGAAACAACAAACTCAATAAGTCATTATTAGAATAATCAAAATCCATTTATTACTAAATCACAGTAGAATACACTAATAATGTTAGGAATATTTAGTTTTAACACTGCACTAGTTCTTTTGGAAATAAATAACTGTAATTTAAATTAATAATAAATGTTATTTTATAAATCAACATTTTTTATCTAATCTGATATTGAAATATTTATAATATTTCTAAGAATAAGCACAGCAATATCTCATCAAAAGATAAGTCACATTCAGTAATTAACTACATACTGATTATTATATCAAACAATATGATACTTATCTATGAAATAATCTAATGTAAATCATTTAATAAACAAGAGTATAAGGCTAATCATGAGATCATTACATTTTCCAATAAAATAAATACCATTGCACAAACAAATACTGAATCAAGAAAGTTTATCTAATTGAAGATTCCACTTTTAAGCAATTTATATTTATGAAATGAATATATTATAATAAAAAGTAAGTCTTATTACTATTTTGTTTGTGACTTTAATTTATGATAATCCATTTCTTTCATTATTATTTCCTTGTTTATTGTTTTCAATATATCTTGAAATCTTTGTCGCAATGTCATATTTTCTAATTTTGATATTTCAAGTTGAGTCCTCTGTCTTCTTTGTTTTAATTCTTCTAACTCTGTTGTAAGTTCTTGCAATAATGTTAAGTTGTCATTACTACTTGATGTTGGTTGTTGCTGTCTAATATCGTCTATTTTATAGGAAGAACTAGGCTTGTTTGTGCGGTAACTGCTACTTTTGTGTGTCTTTTTCTTATCACATACAAACGTATCAGCCTTAAGCTCTCTGGATAAATTATCTCCTTTCATTGGTTCTAACCTATGGAGAGAATTTATCTCAGTTAAAGAGCTCTGATATGGAGGCAGTCCACTATCTTTACGGTCAGCCTTTTCATTTTCATCATCAACATCACTGTCACTTAAAGCACCTCCAAATATATCTTCTACTTTAGATGTTTCATTTGAAACTTTAATATTTTTATGGTAAACATTCTTTACATTCTTTTCTTTATGAGAAAATAAATCGGTTGAATCAATTTTATTCACTTGTTCATCTTCCTCTATAACTACTTCCCATGTAAAAGAGACAGCTTCATTATCTGCTCTCAATAGTCTCTTCACTTCCTTTTCAATTTCAGGTGACTCAGCACATTTCTTTCTTAGGGTTTTCCTGAAACGCCTTCTCCTAACATTTTTAGTTGGCGGAGCAATTCCATGAGGCCATAGATATTTTTTATCAACTTTCAAGGGATCTTTTTTTTTATTTTTTGAAGGTGTTTCTTCATCTGTTGTTTCGTCGAATTCTTCTTTACATATCATCATCTGACAGATATCGGCCGATTTATATAAACTTTTTCTGTCAATGGTCTTCCATGATTCCACAATTGTTGGTAAATCTACTATTTTGGCATGCAATAACCAATGATCAAGTCTTAATTCGCCGTGCCGCGAATCATCATTTATTAGAATTCTTAGTCTGTTTTTAAAATTCTCACCAGATTTTATTAATTCACTTAGTATTTTTGCAGGTTCTTGAGGTAACCTGATTATAAATTGTGATTCTAATTGTATTGGATATTCAGATTCTCTTTTTTCTCGGCTCATTTTTTATATAAAAAGTTAATCAATAATATAACTCTTTTGTCTAGTAAATGATACGATTTTGATAAATCTTCACCAACGAAAAAGATTATGTTATATACAGTATGTACTTCCTCAGAAATAATTTACCAGAAATGCGAATCGATTATTTCGGTGGCTTTTTAAATTTTAAAAAGGAAATGGTTCAAACGACAATTTTTATTGACAAATGACAATCGAGATAGACCAAAGAGTATATCATAGAGTAGAATAAATAATTAATAGGAATAGAGAACCAACTCTACCCAAATAAATGCCACCCAAATTGAAGCGGCGCCACCGTAGTAACTAATGAATGTCAAATACCTATATATAGAATTATATAGATATAGTTGCATTACGATGGTCTAGTGGGTATGAATTCGGTCTCATTACTGAGAAGTCTGGGTTCGATCCTAACCGGGTTAGGGGTCTGAATTTTTTTTTCCTAAAAATATTGAAATAATGAAGAAAATATTATATATTTTTATTTTTAAGTTTAATACCCAAAAAGCTACAATATTGTTCTTTTTCTGGGAGTTAAATGACGAGGAACAAAAAACAAGTGATTTATTTTGTATTTTTATTATATTTTTTATGTTTTATAAAATATAAATTAGCTAATAACTTTATTTCATCATCATCACTATTTTCATCGTATCTTATTTTGCCTTTAAGTATGCGATTTATTGAGCGACACCAGCTATAAATTACAACTTTGATGGTGATGTCCACAAAATATTCCTTTAGATCTGCTTTATGTATGGTACACGTAAATGGATATTTTATAAGTGTTTCACACATCATTTTAATATTTTTTTGGAGTATATACTCGTAATAGAAAATAGAATAGAGACATTGGGGTACATACGTTCGCGGGCCCTCTTCTAATTGATAATTCATCACTTTTATAGGAGCGCATGCGTACTTCATACTTTTTTATCTATGTATTCCAGAGACCACATGCTCGGAAATGATACTTCTTTAATCAAAAACTGAATTTAACTGTCGAACTTTAGTAAATAATTGTTTGCTATTGTTCATAAAAGATAATAAACAAAATTATCTTCTTACATTTATTCACTACTTATTATTTTTATTAAAAACTGATAAATAAAAAACTATTGCGCATGTCCCATTTCCGTTTCCGCACATAATAATAATAATAATAATAAAAATGACATAATGCAGAGACAGGTAACAAATTTAAATGAAATAAATTCTAACAGTGTTGATTTGTCAGTAAATGACCAGGATAATGAGCATATGAGGAGAGCTTTGGAGGATGCTATCTTGAAATATAGAACCATGCCACCTAATATTAGGCCACATCTACCTCGTTTGCCTTTACACAAACGTAATTTGGCTTTAGTAGGTGCTATGGATAAAATTTTAAAAGAATATTTAGGCAACACTCAAAATTTATCTGATACGCATTCACTTCTGTATTGTGGAGCTGCAGCTGTGTGTAATGTAGCTCATGTAAGTTTTCCGTCAAATAAAATAACTTTACCATCTAACACAGCTCCAGCTTGGCAAGTCAGAATTGAAAAACGAATACATTTAACCAGAACCCTAATAGCCAAATTAATATGTTTCAGGAATGGTAATAGACGCCCGAAAATCATGCGATTTGTACACCAAGCTTTTGCGGGTACAAATATAACATCAAGCGAGTACATAAATTCAGTCGCAGATCGCATTGATTTCCTGAAACAAAAACTCTGTGCATGGGCAAAGCGCATAAAGCGGTATAAAAAACGCAGGGATCGATATTATCAAAATAGCATTTTTCAAAGCGACCAACGAAAAGTATACAGGAATTGGGAACAGTGCACTACTAATGTGGTCAATGATGATTTACCGAACCGAGACGCGATTACAAATTTTTGGCGAAATATTTGGTCGGATCCCATTGACCACATTGATAGTGACTGGATGAGTGTTGTCAGGAGGAGATGCAACTCACTTCCACAAATGGAACCAATCACAATCAATCCAGATGATGTAAGTCGTGCAATCCGTTCCTCATCGAATTGGAAATGTCCTGGAATGGATGGATTGCACAACTTTTGGCTTAAATGGTTTCGTAGTTCGCACCCCATTTTGGCAACCCAATTTCAGGATGCCCTCATTACGGCTTCAATTCCAACATTTATGACAACTGGTTTCACATTCCTGTTATACAAATCGGGAAGTACCACTGATCCAAAAAACTACCGTCCCATTACTTGCTTACCAACCATCTATAAGCTACTTACATCCATTCTTGCTACTAAAATTATGACACATATAACGACAAATAATATTTTGGCTACAGCTCAGAACGGATGTAAGCCAGGTAGTCGTGGTACTAAAGAACTTCTCCTCATAGACATGACTATTTGCCAACAGGTACGTCGAAACCGGAAAAATTTGGCTGCCGCTTGGATTGACTACAAGAAGGCATATGATTCAGTGCCACATTCATGGCTTATGGAGATCATGAAGTTATATAAGATTGATACAGCTTTGTGTTCTTTTCTAGGCTCGTGTATGGAGCACTGGACCACGTATCTTCAGTATCCTGGCGGCATCAATGTTCCTGGATCGACCGAACCGATAAGGATCAAGCGGGGTATTTTTCAAGGCGATAGTTTGAGTCCATTGTGGTTTTGTCTGGCCATGAATCCTTTAAGTACTTTATTAGAGGATTCAGGGTTAGGCTTTCACCTTCGTAAAGAAGGCAAAGCAATATCTCACCTTTTTTACATGGATGATCTGAAGCTGTTCGCATCCAAACGACCAGAGTTATACAAGTTGCTAAAAATAACAGAAACTTTTAGCACTTGTATAAAAATGGAATTTGGTGTGGATAAATGCGCTTTCATCCATGTAGAAAGAGGTAAAATTATTTCATCAGAAAACTTGCAACTTACCAACTCTTTGTCTCTTAGATCTCTCAACGAAGGTGAAACCTACAAATATCTCGGAATGTCAGAGGCATTGGGCATTGATGATGGAGCCATGAAACAACAGATTAGGGAACGATTCTTTGGCCGGCTGAAGAAAGTGCTTAACAGCTTTTTATCGGGCGGTAACAAGGTACGTGCCTTTAACTGTTGGGTTATGCCCTTAATCGTCTATACCTTTGGCATTCTGAGATGGACTCAAACGGAGTTAGATTCCCTTGATCGCAAAGTCCGTAAAATGTTAACAATATACCGAATGCATCACCCTCGTTCATCTTTGATGAGATTATACATCCCACGAAAATGTGGCGGTCGAGGCTTTTTAAACGCAAAAGACCTCCACAATCGTGTGGTGTATAATCTCCGAGAATATTTTTTAAACATCAAAAACGATATGCACAAGGATGTTGTTGCCGTTGATAAGGGCTTTACTCCGCTGTCCTTAGGCAAAGAGAAATGGCGTAAACCTATAGTAATGAGTACCATTGACCGCGTGGCCATATGGAGGAACAAAGAACTACATGGTCGGTTCTACAAAGCTCTGACAGATATAGATGTAGACCAATCCAGTTCTGTATCCTGGCTACAACACGGGAATCTGTTTGGGGAGACTGAAGGCTTTGTCTGTGCAATTATGGATGAAGTTATCAAGACGAACAATTACCGGAAACATATCATGAAAGATGGATTTCCAGACATATGCCGAGCATGTCGTAGGCCTGGCGAATCCATCAGACATATTGTTTCCGGTTGTGGTCGTCTTGCTAACGGTGAGTATTTGCACAGACATAACCAAGTAGCCAGGATTATCCACCAACAACTTGCTCTTCGATATGACCTCGTTGAAAATGAGTTACCGTACTATAGATACAATCCAACGCCATTTCTTGAAAATAGTCATGCGTTGCTCTACTGGGATCGGTCTATTATCACTGACAGATTTATTGCAGCCAATAAACCTGATATAGTGCTAGTAGACCGATCAACGCGCCGAGCTATTATTGTTGATATTACAATCCCGCATGACGATAATCTCGTAAAGGCGGAAAAAGAAAAATTAAGTAAATATATAGACCTTGCCCACGAGATTACCGCCATGTGGAATGTGGACTCAACAATAATTGTTCCTATTGTTGTGTCGGTCAATGGCCTATTAGCGAAGAGTTTCGACCAACATCTTAAGAAACTCTCGCTCGACTGTTGGATCAAGGGTCGGATTCAAAAGGCAGTGTTGCTTGAAACGGCCCGCATTGTGAGGAGGTTCCTCAGCCTGGAGCCTTAACCACCGATGGCCTGGGACTCAACCTGTCACCGGAGGAATACCTTTTTTATATTTTTAAATATTTTTATTTGTATTTTTTATAAATATATTTAAAAATGTAATTATAGGGAAAGATATTGAATAAAAGAAATAATAATAAATATCTATCTAATCATAATAATAACTATGTCATGCGCGCGTATTTTAGGGCTGTAGGGGGGGAAACCGGGCGGACTGGCTACCGAGCAGTAACGCACCGCGAGTTCCTGCTGCTCGAGCCAAATTTAAATGTCACGGAGCAAAACTTGGCAGATAGAGCTCGGTACATCCAACGAAAGGGCGTATTCAACGCCGCCGAGCTCGAACGATTACGACGTGAGGCTGCTCCTGAAGTCGAACCCGTATCTGCAGAGCATAACGCAGTTGCAACGCAACAGGGAAGCGTTCGTAGCGAAGTGCCTGTGGATGCGATCGCTGAAGAAGCAGTCTCCCAAAAAGTAGAGCAGATGAGAGGGATTTTGAAGGAGGCGATTTCCGAGATCCGAAGCGCTCCTCTGGAACAGAGGCCACGACTATCCCGTCTTCCTCTTAATGCTGCGACGCGGGTTGCCATTGAGGCAGCTAACAAGCTGCTACCTCCATATTTGGATGGCAGTCTAGGCTTGGATGATACGGGTTCTATTCTCTTTGGTGCTGCTCTAGCGGTACATCGCTTCATTGGAGCCAAAACCCGGGAGCCTGGACGCACTATTAATAAGAATAGTGACGTACCAGCCTGGAAGAAGAGAATAGAACGCCGTATCAGCCTGGCCAGGGCCCTCATTGGCAGACTGCAAAGCTTCAGGTCGGGCAACACTAGGCCAAGGATTGTGCGCTCCGTCAGAATAGCTTTCAATGGATTAGGCGTCAGGCTTGACCAGCCTGATATAGCTGAAAAACTGACGGAGCGCATCGACGGCCTGAAGCAAAGAATCGCGGCATGGGGGAGGCGTATTCGTAGGTACTCTGAGAGAGTTGAGCGCTTCCGACAAAATCGCCTCTTCGTGAGTGATCAGAAGAGGTTCTACAGGAAGTTGGAGAACCCGACGCCGTGCTTTACCTCCCCAAAACCGAATACGGCTGACCTCGTCGCCTTTTGGCGGAATATATGGTCACGGGAGGTAGAGCATGAGGAGGGCCCTTGGATTGCAGCGATTCAGGAAGCATGTGCTGGAATCGAACCGATGAACCCAATCGCCATCTCTTCGGAGAACGTAGCTGATGCGGTCCGGCGGGCACCGAACTGGAAAAGTCCGGGGGCTGACGGCCTGCACCACTATTGGCTGAAAGGGTTCTCGGTATGCCATGCGACCTTGGCTCGACAATACCAAGAGGCGATAGAGCGGAGGACACTTCCGAACCTCTTCACTACTGGGATCACTCACCTAGCACCTAAGTCCACCAACACCGCGGATCCTACCAACTACCGCCCCATAACGTGTCTGACTTCTATCTACAAGACACTGACATCCGTTCTGAGCTGCAAAATCTCTCGTCATATTGACGAATTCAACATCTTATCTGTAGCTCAGAACGGATGCCGTGGAGGCTGTCGCGGCACAAAGGAGCTCCTTCTCATTGACTCTGTTGCGGGCCAGCTTGTCAAACGCAACCGTCGGAACTTCTCTGCTGCCTGGATCGACTACAAGAAGGCATTCGACTCGGTGCCTCATTCATGGCTTCTGAGGGTCCTCGAACTGTACAAGATCGACAGTGCAGTTCGAGACTTCCTCGAAGTATGCATGGGGCAATGGAGTACGATCCTTTGTCTCCAGGGCGAGAGACTGACGACGGGTGCCGATGACCGAATCCGGATACGAAGGGGTATTTTCCAGGGTGATTGTCTGAGCCCACTTTGGTTTTGCTTGTCCTTGAACCCTTTAAGCACCCTGCTGGAGCGTTCGGGGACAGGCTTTCAGTTTCGGAGAGGAGGTACTAAAGTCTCCCACCTTCTCTACATGGATGACCTCAAGCTGCTTGCACCTAATGCTGCACGCCTTATGGAGTTGATGAAAATCACTACTGAGTTCAGCGGCTCCATCAGGATGCAGCTTGGAGTGGACAAGTGTGCGGTCGTGCATGTAGACAGGGGACAGGTGACGCAATCGGCTGAAATTAGCCTAGAGCTTTCTAACTTCAAGACCCTCTCCGAAGCTGAATCTTACCGGTATCTGGGCATGTCACAATGCATGGGGGTCCAGGAGGTGGATATGAAACAGGCTGTTTGCGAGGTCTTTTTTGGACGGCTGACAAAAGTTCTTCGGAGCTACTTGTCGGGCGCCAACAAGGTCCGAGCATATAACGGCTGGGTCATGCCCACTCTCTTGTACACATTTGGCGTGCTCAGATGGACTCAGACCGAGCTCGACGCCCTGGACAGAAGAGTCCGCACGACTATGACTCACCATCGCATGCATCACCCGAAATCGTCGGTCATGAGACTGTACATCCCACGGAAGTGTGGTGGCCGAGGCCTATTAAGCGCCAAGTCCATGCATAACCGGGAGGTGTGCAGCCTCAGGACCTACTTTGAGACGAGGAGGGAGAGCGCTATCCATGGTGATGTTGTAGTATGTGACAAAGGTCTCACCCCGTTATCCCTGGCGAAAGAGGAATGGCGAAGACCGGTAGTGCTTAGCACCTCTGACCGGGAGACCGTATGGATGGAGAAGGAGCTGCATGGGCGGTTTTACAAGGCGCTCCACGCACCTCACGTGGATGTTAAGGCCTCCGTGCAGTGGCTGCGATTCGGGGACCTCTTTGGGGAAACCGAAGGTTTTGTCTGTGCAATACAGGATCAGGTGGTTAAGACGAACAACTACCGGAAGCACATTCTGAAGGATGGCACTCCCGACTTCTGTCGAGCTTGTCGTCATCCCGGCGAGTCACTCAGACATGTGCTTTCGGGGTGTTCAGCGCTTGCCAACACTGAGTACTTGCACAGACATAACCAAGCGGCCAAGATTCTTCATCAAGAGCTTGCTCTAATGTATTGTCTTCTGGAACAGAGGGTGCCGTACTACCAGTACACACCGGCGCCAGTACTCGAACGCGACGGAGTCCGGCTCTACTGGGACCGGCCTATCACCACGGACAGGACGATACTGGCGAACAAGCCTGATATCGTGGTGATGGATAGGGCACAGTCGAGGGTGTTTTTAGTGGACATTACCATCCCGCATGACGAGAACCTCGTAAAAGCCGAAACAGAGAAAAAACGTAAATATCTGGATCTGGCGCACGAGATTGTCGACATGTGGGGTGTTGATTCCACTGAAATCATTCCTATCGTTATATCTGCCAACGGTTTGATCCCGGTTAGCCTCGCTCACCATCTGAGGCAGCTGGGTATCCGTGACGGTTCGCTCGCAGCCAGGATGCAGAAGGCGGTATTACTCGACTCGGCTAGGATTGTCCGCCGATTTCTGAGCCTAAAGCCCTAACCCCCGGCCGTTTGATCTCCCTGCCGGGGTGTAATCCTCCACCCGCTTATATTTATCTAAGTAAGTTTATGTAAATTTATTATATTCCTTATATAAGTAATTGTATTATATTTATTTATATGTGTATATGTATATCTTGGACGGGTGGAGTGTAGCAATTAAAAATAATAACTATATATACTGAAATCATCCCTATCGTTATATCTGCCAACGGTTTGATCCCGGTTAGCCTCGCTCACCATCTGAGGCAACTGGGTATCCGTGACGGTTCGCTCGCAGCCAGGATGCAAAAGGCGGTGTTACTCGACTCGGCTAGGATTGTCCGCCGATTTCTCAGCCTACAGCCCTAACCCCCGGCCGTTTGATCTCCCTGCCGGGGCGTAATCCTCCACCCGCTTATATTTATCTAAGTAAATTTATGTAAATTTATTATATTCCTTATATATTGTATTATATTATATTTATGTATATGTATATATTGAACGGGTGGAGTGTAGCACTAAAAAATAATAATAATAATTGCCAACACTGAGTACTTGCACAGACATAACCAAGCGGCCAAGATTCTTCATCAAGAGCTTGCTCTAATGTATTGTCTCCTGGAACAGAGGATGCCGTACTACCAGTACACACCGGCGCCAGTACTCGAACGCGACGGAGTCCGGCTCTACTGGGACCTGCCTATCGCCACGGACAGGACGATACTGGCGAACAAGCCTGATATCGTGGTGATGGATAGGGCACAGTCGAGGGTGTTTTTAGTGGACATCACCATTCCGCATGACGAGAACCTCGTGAAAGCCGAAACAGAGAAAAAACGTAAATATCTGGATCTGGCGCACGAGATTGTCGACATGTGGGGTGTTGATTCCACTGAAATCATCCCTATCGTTATATCTGCCAACGGTTTGATCCCGGTTAGCCTCGCTAACCATCTGAGGCAGCTGGGTATCCGTGACGGTTCGCTCGCAGCCAGGATGCAAAAGGCGGTATTACTCGACTCGGCTAGGATTGTCCGCCGATTTTTTAGCCTACAGCCCTAACCCCCGGCCGTTTGATCTCCCTGCCGGGGCGTAATCCTCCACCCGCTTATATTTATCTAAGTAAATTTATGTAAATTTATTATATTCCTTATATATTGTATTATATTATATTTATTTATATGTATGTATTGAACGGGTGGAGTGTAGCACTAAAATAATAATAATATAATAAATTAGCGCCAAGTCCATGCATAACCGGGAGGTGTGCAGCCTCAGGGCCTACTTTGAGACGAGGAGGGAGAGCGCTATGCATGGTGATGTTATAGTATGTGACAAAGGTCTCACCCCGTTATCCCTGGCCAAAGAGGAATGGCGAAGACCGGTTGTACTTAGCACCTCCGACCGGGAGACCGTATGGATGGAGAAGGAACTGCATGGACGGTTTTACAAGGCGCTCCACGCACCTCACGTGGATGTCAAGGCCTCCGTGCAGTGGCTGCGATTCGGGGACCTCTTTGGGGAAACCGAAGGTTTTGTCTGTGCAATACAGGATCAGGTGGTTAAGACGAACAACTACCGGAAGCACATTCTGAAGGATGGCACTCCCGACTTCTGTCGAGCTTGTCGTCATCCCGGCGAGTCACTCAGACATGTGCTTACGGGGTGTTCAGCGCTTGCCAACACTGAGTACTTGCATAGACATAACCAAGCGGCCAAGATTCTTCATCAAGAGCTTGCTCTAATGTATTGTCTCCTGGAACAGAGGATGCCGTACTACCAGTACACACCGGCGCCAGTACTCGAACGCGACGGAGTCCGGCTCTACTGGGACCTGCCTATCGCCACGGACAGGACGATACTGGCGAACAAGCCTGATATCGTGGTGATGGATAGGGCACAGTCGAGGGTGTTTCTAGTGGACATCACCATTCCGCATGACGAGAACCTCGTGAAAGCCGAAACAGAGAAAAAACGTAAATATCTGGATCTGGCGCACGAGATTGTCGACATGTGGGGTGTTGATTCCACTGAAATCATCCCTATCGTTATATCTGCCAACGGTTTGATCCCGGTTAGCCTCGCTCACCATCTGAGGCAACTGGGTATCCGTGACGGTTCGCTCGCAGCCAGGATGCAAAAGGCGGTATTACTCGACTCGGCTAGGATTGCCCGCCGATTTCTCAGCCTACAGCCCTAACCCCCGGCCGTTTGATCTCCCTGCCGGGGCGTAATCCTCCACCCGCTTATATTTATCTAAGTAAATTTATGTAAATTTATTATATTCCTTATATATTGTATTATATTATATTTATGTATATGTATATATTGAACGGGTGGAGTGTAGCACTAAAAAATAATAATAATAATAATCATTTATTTTCTCACCATAAAAAACAAGATGCTTACATGTAGGTACATAATGATCCAAAAAAAAAAAATGATTATGGTGGGTTGATACCTGACATAGGAATATTCCTGTATCGCAGGTTATCAACCCTCCACCCCATGAATTGGTCTTATGTCTATTTAATTGATTACATGGTTCGAGAAAATACATACGCGTAAAAATAATACATTCGTAAATAACATTACACCAAAATCACTTTATAGAGGGTACATATGAAAAAATAACTACACCAAAAAACTGTGCGTCAGTGAAGCAGCGTTCACAAACAAGACGATTGATGTTTTGTTGTGGTGGTACAAGTTACAGGTTACCGGCTATTTAACAATCACTTATTAAAATAATATGGTTACAAACATAGTAAAAAACTTACAAACCAATAAATATTAAAAATAAATAATTACTACGTACTCAATTTAAATAAAATTTTACTTATAAATAACTTAAAATAATGTTATCTTTTAATAATATCATATATCATAAGTTTACTTTTATTTTTGAAAAACTATTTCTAACAGGAAACATTGTGTGAATGTAAAGTGTGTGGTGTTATACGTAGTGACCTTGAGGTATGTTTGTGTAATTTTGGTATGAGTGGTGGGAGTCATTATCAGTGAATAATTTCACTTGCTAATTTTGAGTATATTTTCTGTAGCGTTATAGCCTAGTGCTTGTAAATTATTTTTCAATGTTGTTTTTAAGCTCGTTCGATTCATGTTGGAAATTTTGTGTATTTCATTAAAGTGTCTATATACGAAGGGTCCGGTGTAAGATAATTGTCGTTGCGCAAAAGACGAGTTGAGAGCAGGCACGTAAGTGCGTATTCTTCTTTTATGTTGGGGTACCTGGGAGGGTATTATTGTTTTGTGATGGCGAAGGACCGAGTGCAAGATAAACAATTGTCTGACCGTTAGTACTTTGGCTTCCTCGTATAATGAGTCCGTTGGGTGTTTTCTTTGCTTACGCAACATAACCTTGATAACTGCCCTTTGAGCTCTTTCTAGCTCCAGAAGGTGTGTTGCAGCAGCACCACCCCACACTGGGATACAATAAGTTAAAAGGGATTGGCCAAGGGCAAAGTAAATCTTAGTAATAAGGTTAGAGTCGGCAGAATCTCTGAGGTTTTTAAAAATATATAAAAGTTTCCGAACCCTTTTACTGAGTTCTGCAATATGCGGTTTCCAGTTGAGGTTTTTGTCTATTATAATTCCCAAGTACTTGTGAGCCTCTGCTTGGTCAAGATTAGGACACTGACAGGAATCAGTATTGGTAGCAATTAAGTCATTTACTTGGGTGCAATGAAGAGTGTGGGCTATAATACTGAAACTAGCAGGTGGTTTCTTGGTTTCGGAAATTCTAAAACATATGTATTTGGTTTTTGAGACGTTAATAGTTAAAAGATTTTGATCGAGCCATTTCATAATAGTATTTAGACCAGTTTCAGCAGATTTTTTAATTTGCGACCAAGATTCACCCCGTAAAATAAGGGTTGTATCGTCAGCAAAAGCTAATATATTGCCGTTATCAATTTTAAGTTGGCACAGACTATTGACATAAACCAAGAAAAGAGTAGGTCCAAGTGTGCTCCCTTGTGGTATGCCATAGGTAACAGGATAGCTTGAGCTGACTACGTCAGTTACTTTTACAACTTGGCTTCTATTTGACAGGTAGTCACGGAACCACTCAAGCGCCTTTCCCCTTATCTCCAGATTCTCCAATTTAACCAAGAGTAGTGGAATGGACACGGTATCAAAAGCCTTTTTGAGGTCTAAAAAAACAGCTAAGCATCTCTCTCCTCTGTCAAGAGCCTCTGTGATAGATTGTGAGAGATTAGCAACCGCGTCTTCTGTGTTCCTGCCCGAGCGAAATCCATATTGATTATTGGCCAGCACTTGCTTATTTTCTAAGAAGCTAGTTAGCACTACATGTGGTCTGTGCACGGCCGTGTATATAGCTCGACCGTGGGTCTGTGGAATGCATAGATAAAAAAGTATGAAGTACGCATGCGCTCCTGTAAAAGTGATTAATTATCAATTAGAAGAGGGCGCGTGAATAGATACTTTCAAATGATAGGAGGAGATAGAGAATTTCAAAATTGGCGGACAATCCTAGCCGAGTCCAGCAATACCGCCTTCTGCATCCTGGCTGCGAGCAACCCGTCACGGATATCCAGCTGCCTCAGATTTTGAGCGAGGCTAACTGGGATCAAACCGTTGATAGATATAACGATAAGGATGATTTCAGTGAAATCAACACCCCACATATCGACAATCTCGTACACCAGATTCAGATATTTACGATGAATGAATTAAGCTTCGGACCAACACATCCTCAGCCTAGGGTGTTGTAAAAGGCGACTAAAGGCATCTAAAGCTGCATAACACCAACGCAGCCTCCTCGGAGAGTTTGAGTGCCTCTCCAAGTGAGTAATCTGGCACTCTAATTAATGGATGGAAAAGAAAAAAGTAAGGGCATAGGGCCGCTGCCTGGGGGGCGCCCGGGCACGTCTGGAGCTGGCGCTGGACGTGGCAGCATGCAGGCCGCCAGCAACCCCACCGACTAGTACTACCACCTAGTCGGTCGGTGTCTCCATCATCCCCAACTTTTACGACACCCTAGGCAAAGGATGGGTTGGCCTTATTCTACTCTGCCGGGAACCACACGGCTTATTATTATTATTTGTGTGTGTGTGTGTGTGTGTGTGTGTGTGTGTGTGTGAGTGTTCAATACTTAGCGATACAGACTCACAGAGGCTCAGACAGACTAATTTTGTCAGAATTGACAGAGTTAGATTGTGTAGGAATACATAATTTATCCTGCTGATTTTTGATCTCCGATGTACATCCGAAATGACGTAATACATAAAATAAAAAAATAAAAAAACCTGACTGCGTAAAATACTCTTATTATAAACTAAAAAGAATAAAACAATTTACTAGCTTTCATTTGATACCCATATTGCTACAGTAAGAAAAAAAAAATCAACTCCCCTCCCTCATTTCGCCATTTGCGGGCGCCATTTTGAAAATTTATATAGCTTCTGTCACTACTACAATTTAGACAAATCCAACGACACCTCATATGTCAAAAACCGTCCAGCCGTTTGGGCTGTAGGGCGTGCCAAAGAAATGGACATACATACATACATACATACATACATACATACATACATACACTCGAAAAACAACCCTCCTTCTGTCCCAGTCGGGTAAAAACACCCGGCTACTGGGCAAAAATTAGTCATTCGGTAGTGGTTTTAAGTTTTATTTTTACTCAAGCTGTCAATCAGTATAAAATGAAAAAAATGGAATATGTCACGATACCAAGGAATTTATAATATAATTTTCTTGCACGATACATATTTGGTATATCCTTCGTGGGTATATCTGATAAAATATATCGATTCTATAACGACACTAGATTATTCGATTTTTTCGGAATGAAGATAATTATCGAATCAAAATTATCGAATAACACTTATCGATAATTATCGAATGAAAAATTATCGAGTAGTTACGAATTATCGATAATTATCGCATACCACTAATCGCGTGTAAATATCGATATTTTATGAAATATCGATTTATATCGTGCTTTCCTAGGCAAGACATATAGGTTAAGACATTTAGTTTTTAGCATGGAAAATAGATTATATTCCATGGTTTTTAGCAATTACAATAGTTTTTAGTAGCTGGTAGTGATGATCATCGGAAAAAAATTATCAATAATTATCGAATGAAAAATTATCGAGTAGTTACAAATTATCGGTAATTATCGCACACCCCTAGTAGCTGGCAAACTTGCATCTTTCTCTTAGTTTTCTGTGGATTCGTTTTGCGAAATAAAATATTATGTGAAATTGAGTTAGGTACTACAACAAAAAATTAATTAATGTCTTAGTAAATGGTGTTTAAACAATAATATAGAGTAATTTTAAACTACCAGATATTTCTTTTATATAAAGTAATATAGTTCAAGTAAAAATTACGATTTAGCGTCATGGCTCATTGAGTGTAAGTGGGAGACATTGTTAAGCTTATTAATTTGTTTTAAATATTACTTTATTCTTATCCAACAAGAACAGTTCTAATAAGGATTTTAATCTATTCGTAAAAAACATTAATACAAATTTTGTTTCTTAAATTCGGCGGTATTTGAAAGGAAACTATAAAAGAGAAAGGTCTAATTCTCAATATATATATGGGAGCAGTAACCTACATAACAATTGTGATTGTTTTCACTTTTCTGTTTTTTTTCCTCAAAATAATATATATTGTTTAGTAGAGCAGTGACTGTATTTGCAAAAATGGAATTTTATTTTTAAATTTGATTAAACAAACGATTAAAAACAAAGAAAATAATATAGTCTTTTACAAATAGCAAGTGTGAAAATTATGCTAACATCGTTTTAAATTATTTTCTAGGTACTGGAAATATCACTAAAGCCTCAAGGTAATTTATTATACTTAAAATTTATAAAAGTATTATAGAAATGTGATTATAAATTAATGTTTTTTTTTTCAGATGGCTGAAGTGGATCCTGAAACATTACTAGAGTGGTTGTTGACTGGCCAAGGCGATGAGCGGGATATGCAGCTCATTGCTCTTGAGCAACTTTGTATGCTTTTGCTCATGTCAGATAATGTAGATAGATGCTTTGAAAGGTAACAATTATAATAAAATTTGGATATATATATTTTTAACTGTACTTTCTCATATTCTAAAAAATAGTATAACATATAATTAGCCACAAATTTTTCTTGTTACAGTTGTCCACCAAGGACCTTTTTGCCAGCATTGTGTAAAATCTTTCTTGATGAGTGCGCTCCTGACAATGTATTAGAAGTGACAGCAAGAGCTATTACTTATTATCTGGATGTATCAGGTTTTTATACAAGTATATTATTCTTTTATTTAAGATTTATTTGGCCAAATATTCTGACATATTTTCATTTTATTGATTTTAGCGGAATGTACAAGGAGGATAGTTGCAATTGATGGTGCTGTGAAAGCTATATGTAGTAGATTACTAACAGTTGATCCCAATAATAGGACTAGCAAAGACTTAGCCGAGCAATGCATTAAAGTAAGTAACAGTTTGAAATTTATTGATTGATTCATTAAGAATTTCACAAACATTCAGTAATATTGAAATAATGTCAATTAACTTACCAGGTTACCAAGTGAATCATCATCACATAATTTTATCTAATCATGTGCATGTAATTTTTTTTTTTGGAATTACAATCAAAATCTGTTATAACGACATCAAAGGGACTACTCATATTTGTTCATAAAAACCTATAGTCATAACAGCCAATGACGTAGTTATTAAGTACCTAATACCTATTATTGAATGTGTGATTAATATACTCATGTATGTATAAAATAAAACTATATTTTATTTATTTATTTCACATGAAACTTATAATAATAAGACGTTACATATGTATGTAATTATATATAATTTTTCTACATTATTAAAATCTGGAATTTTAGTCTGTTTGAAACACTTCTGCATGCAGTGCATACGTACTTTTTAGTTCACATTGAATTTTAATTAATGTATCGTCATATGTTTTGGTGCGTCTTGTGTTCACATAAGTAACAAAGTGGCTGAAGAGAAATGAGAAAGTGGGCTTTGGGCTATGATTATACTGCATATACATGTATTCTGTTTCTGAGAATTACAATACACCTGAACTTGACACGTTTTTGTTTACTTTTGCATTCTTAATGACTATTTAGTGTGCTAGATGTGGATACTGTTACCTATTCAAATGTTTACAATACAGTTGGTTGTTCTAACAGGTATAATTCTCTTAAAATATCAGTTAAATGTAGTAGCTTAAAAATATATGTTGTAAAAAGCAATGTCTTAAAAAGTAGTGTTTTTATAAGGCGGTCTAATAGAATTCAGCCGGGACCTCTGATTTTGGTCAATATAACCGGTATATTGTTCTAAACGATGTCGTAAACGCTTTTGACTGTCTAAATTTTTTTGATAATGCTGTTTATGACAAAAAAAAAAGAATCAGGTCTGAAATATTTTCTAAAATGTGTAAAATATAAACAACATATAATAGGTCGGGGAAAAAGTCTTTTCATATTTTTTATGTATAAAATTGAAGTAAAATATCTTTGGTTGAATTGATTGTATCTGGCTGCTTTTAATATCAATAAATACAAGACATTAAGAAAAAGACCAATAAACCCATGAAATGCATGCGACAATTTTTTTTTTTCGGCGTTTATTGATCTAATGTAGTGTCAGTAGCATAAAAATGGTTCAAGTACTTTCAGCCTAAGAATTTTGATGTCATAGATGTAGCTTGCTCTGCTTGTCCTCATATGGAAAAAGTTGATGCCATTTTTGAAAAAGAGGAGCAATTAGTAGTTACGTCATAGCCAAGGTACTGACCACAAAACAGTTTTGCCTTATTTGAAAAATTCTGCCAAGTTTGCCTTATCCAAAAAAGCTCGACATTTTGGTGCCACACGAACTCATTGAAAGAAACCTAATGAATCGTGTACTCATTTGCGATTCTCTATTGAAACGTAATGAAACTGAACCATTTTTGAAGAGATTGATCACTGGTGATGAAAAGTGAATCACCTACGACAAGAAAGTTCGAAAAAGATCATGGTCAAAGGGTAGTCCTGCTCCACAAACTAACGGAACCCAGATTAACATGCAATAAGGTGATGATGTGTGTATGGTGGGATTGGAAGGGCGTTGTTTACTATGAGCTTTTACCGCCGGCAAAACCATCGATTCGGATATTTACAGCCAACATCTAATAAGACTCAAGCAAGAAATTAGATAAAAAATGACAGAAATTGATCAATAGAAAAGAAGTGGTCTTTCATCATGAAAATGCCAGACCACACACATCTTTGGCCACAAATCAAAAATGGAGAGAGCTTGATTGGGAAATATTAATGCATCTACCATATAGTTCTGTTCTTGCACCCTCAGATTTTCACTTGTTTCTGTCTCTTCAGAATTCTTTGGGTAGTGTTAGGTTAACGTCAAGAGAGGATTATCAAAAATACTCACGGCATTCTTCTTACCTAAAATTCCAAGATTTCTACAGGAAAGGGATTATCACTACCTATATAAATATAGGCAATTAAGTTATCGAACAAAGTGGCAATATATTATAATTAAGTGTAATTAAACATTGAAAAAAAAAAAAACAGAAACTTAAATTTGTTTATAAAAAACAAGGAAACTTTTTCCCCTACTTATTATAATCATAAAATGTGTGGTTAAAAGTTATTACATAAATGGCTTAAAACGATATAAAAATAAAAAGACAAAATTAAAGTTTGTTATATTTTTAGGTTTTAGAGTTAGTATGTACACGAGAAGCTGGGGCTGTATGGGAGGGAGGTGGATTACCATCTGTCTTGCACTTTATCACTCACCATGGCACATCTGTACACAAGGACACCCTTCATTCTGCAATGGCAGTTGTATCTAGGTAACAAATAATATTGTATTTACTGTTTGTCTCCTGAGAGTCTTAGACTGTTATTTTATTCTGTTTTTGAGTAATTTTGTATAACTTATGGACTCTGGTTTGATCTCAGTTGGACTACGGCGATCTTCTTAATGATACCTGCTTCTACAACAGACAAAGAGTATAAAATGATTCTAAGATTTTGTTAAAGCTAATATTTTTTTATAAAAATGTGCAGAAAATACTAATAATAAAATAAAATAAAAAAACACTACACACACTACGACACACACACATATTTTGTTTATTGTCAAAGTCTGTTGTCAACACGGTACTTAAATACAGGTCTTGCAACAAATTTTTGTTGAAATAATTTAGGACAGCTCGGGTCCAATGACTGCTACATATTATGTCGTTCACCATGTTATGCGCAATCATATTTTTATGATGGTGACAATGCTGTCAATTATAGATTAGGTCGAATTTCGACCACTGGGCGACCACTAGTACGTGTATTTATTGCGTAATTTTCTTCTAGAGTATGTGGTAAAATGGAACCAGGTGACGCTCGAGTTGGTGATGCAGTGTCGTCATTATCGGCTCTGCTGCGACATAATGACGTACGCGTCGCGGATGCAGCGCTTCGCTGCTTCGCTTCGCTTGCTGATCGCTTCGCCCGAGCGCACACCGACCCCGCACCACTAGCTGAACATGGTTTGTTATTTATATAACTTTTTTGATTTTTATTTAAAAATATATTTTTTCAACATTAATGTAAGAAGGAGCTTGACAACTGGGTGAGTCCTAATATTGGTACTCATAGGGTATAACTATAATGTATGAGAGTGATGTGAAATTTTGCGTTTTTTGTTTTACTAATAATTAATAATTAAAAAAAAAATCTGTCTTGGTATGTCACTTTGTAATAGAGTTTTTTTTTTCAGGTCTTATTGAGGAGTTAGTTCGCAGACTAGGATCCACAGAGAGCTCAGATGAAAAGTGCCTCATGCCTTCAGTTTCCACCACTGTCAGTTTATTGTCTACTCTTTGTAGAGGTTCAGCTCAGATTACACATGTAAGTTTTATTATAATAATATTTTGACACTTATGTTTTAAATATTATTTCAACGACTTTTTTATTTATTGACTTATAAAAAAAAAGGTTATGTAAAGGTGTAGATAAAAAAAGTAAAATATATTATATGTTAAGAAAATACATACCTATTTTGACGGCCGGCTGGTCGAGTGGTCAGGCAACTGGACACTTTACGCAGCGGTCGCGGGTTCGAATCCCGCCAGGTGCAGATACAGATCATACAGATTTATGACGAATATAGATGTCTGCACCGGGTCATGGATGTGTATTTATGTATTTATATCTTAAATTTATTTCCATTCCTAGTACCTGTAATACAAGTTCTTACGAACTTAGCACGGGGCTAGGTTAACGTGGTGTGATTGTTGGTTAATATTTATTATTATTATTATTATTTCTCCCATATGTAGGATCTAGTACGGTTAGACCTGTGTTCGGCTATCGAGGCAGCTGTACAAGCCGATGAGCGTTGGTGCCTAGAGTGCATGCGACTTGTAGACTTGCTGCTTGTCTTGCTGTGTGAAGGACGACATGCTATACAAACGTAAGCATTATATATTTTATTATTGTTTGAATTTTAATAATTTATTCTAGAAACGCTCAAGCTTATTATAGCTCAATCATTTTAGAGAGAAGTAAGCTTCTAGGTTTTCAAATTTTGTTTTAAAAACGCTCGATAATACTATAATACCTTAATCTTACCTACTTTACCTTATATAATATTATAAATGCGAAAGTAAGTTTGTTTGTTACGCTTTTACGCGAAAACTACTTTACAGGTCATCATAAAACTTCGTACACATATTCTTGGAGGTATTAGAAGTAACATAGGATACTTTTTTTTTGGATTTCGCTCAATAACCGACATCCACGCGGGCGAAGCTGTGGGCGGATGCTAGTTAAAAATATAAATCCGGTCACTTCTTTCCGCCGAGTGTTTCATTATATTATAACGTAAATTTGCAGCGGCACGAACCGGAACGGCGCAGCGTCCAGCTCGAGCGGCGAGGGCTCGAGCTCCATGTCGGCGCCGGCCGGCCGCGACAAGTCGCACCGCCAGCTCATCGACTGCATCCGCGGCAAGGACACCGACGCGCTCGTGTCCGCCGTCACCAGCGGCGCCGTCGACGTCAACTTCACGGACGACGTGGGCCAGACGCTGCTCAACTGGGCCGCGGCCTTCGGCACGCGCGAGATGGTCGAGTTTCTATGTGAAAAAGGTAACTAACGAAGTATTTTTTGATGTCGATGATTATGCCTGATCGGAGATTTAACATATTATGGTTACTTTAACCGGCTGTTTCGCTACGGTACATATAGCGCTTTATTTGTTAGATATTTTCAACTATAAGAATTCAATCAGATCTTTATTTGAAAAAAGTAAATTAGTTTCTAGCATATAGCTTAGTTTTTTTTGTAATTGAGATATATAATTTTTGTTTAGGCGCGGATGTCAATCGTGGTCAGCGTAGTTCGTCGTTACATTATGCAGCATGTTTCGGAAGACCTGCAATAGCAAAAGTGTTGCTTCGATATGGGGCTAACGCCGATCTTCGCGATGAGGATGGAAAAACACCTTTGGACAAAGCTAGAGAAAGGCACGATCAAGGTAAGAAATAGGAACATGAACATTATATAAATTTTAGAATAATAGATCGAATAATTTCATTATTCGCTTTTGTCGAATTTAGGTCACAGGGAAGTAGCTGCCATTTTACAATGCCCCGGGGAGTGGCTGGTGGTCAGTAATCAAGAGTCGCCGGTATCTAGCAACGGTGAGGATTTTCCAGAAACGGGCGACAAAGAGATGGCAGCTATATATTTGGAGTGAGTAAATGAGACCTGTATCTTAAACACACGTTCATGGTAGGAAGATGGCATGGTAGTAAGGGATAATTTACTTGATGAAATATTTCTTGTGCTTTTTTAATTAAAAACTGTATCAGTATTTCTTTAATTTTTTATATTGTGTATATATCCGGAATGGAAAAATCCGCTAAACTGTTCAAGTTCACCGTCGGAAAGTATGATTAGTCGGCAGGGTTACCGACAATTTTGAACGAGGTCGACACGTAGGCTCACCTCTCCTCGTATAGTACGGATATAAAAATGCAGTGTCGCTCTCGTCCACGCGCTGGCTGCGTGAAGTACGATCGAGAGGATACACGAGCGTGCTCGAACCGTTATCCGATCGGATGAACATAAGGCGACGGGTGTGCCGCAGGCGGCTGGTGCCGGTGTTCTGCGCGCGCTACGTGGGCGCGGGCGGCGCGGGCGTGCGGCGCGCCTGCCTGTCGCTGGTGCGCAAGATGGTGCACTACGCGCCCGCGCCGCGCCTGCGCGCGCTCTCCACGCCGCGCGCCGCCGCGCTGCTCACGCGCCTCGTGGCGCAGGTGCTCGACGCCCAGGTCAGTGCTAGCGGGGCCTCAGCGGGAGGCGATTCGAACCTTCGACGACCGAGCCGACCCGAGCCGACCCGAGCCGACCCGTAATACCGCGACTCACTTCCCGTCCTCGATTTACACCCGTGTGCGTTCGAACGCGAGCATCGAACTCTTTGTATGGCCGATGTTTGTTACGTAACATTTATCCTATTTTAACGAACGGCGTCCGGACATCGAGGACGCGTCCGACGATCGGAGCGTCTGACGTTCGGTAGTGGGACACGACGCAAACGAAGGTCGAGTGCGCGCGTCGAGAGTCGAATCGCCCGGAGTGGGCTGTGGGGGGTGTGAGGCGTGTGGCGTGAGTCTGAAGGCGCGGTGTGCGCAGGGCGCGGGCGAGGCGCGGCGGCCGCCGGCGCGCGTGCTTCGCAGCCGCTATATCCGCCCGCCTGCGGTAACGTTCCGATGGTGTGATCGTTCATAGCATCCCCCGCACCCTAATCAGACATTGCTAAAGGGCTCTAAACCGCTGGATGTAGCTATTTTAAGTTTTCAAGTGTAGTTCGCGAGCTACCCCAAGTTTCGTAGTTGCGTGGTATCCACATTTTAGAACCGTTTTCTTTGCTATTTGTTGTGTCCGTGTACTTAAATAATTTACGTCTAATCAATTTAGAATTCACTTTCGACGTGTGATGAGTTGTATATTTGTATGGTAACATTGTTGTAAATAATAATAATGTATAGTTTGTTCGGGCGAGCTTTCTTTACTTCACCAGTTAGTCCATTGAAAAGTTACATTTGGGGTTGCGTTTTTTAGAGGACGCAATTTTATTTTTTTGATGAGTAGGGGCGGTCAGTGTAAAGTTAAAACCAAGTTTGTGGGATCGCCACCCTTGTCCCACGGCCGCCATCGATATATCTCTTAAACTATTTATGAGATAAAAATTTTTTTTTAACATTTTTTGTTGCAAATTAAATTCTCTACAACTTTGGTCCAGTAACTTTTTGTCGTAGAACTATAAATAAAAAAGTTATAAGCGAAAATGTTCAGATATTCGAGAAAAAAATTTAAATTTTTCGATATAACTTTTTTTTATCATTTTACGAAAAAATGATATCAGACCATTTTTGTAGATCGTTTTTTGAGGAACAACTTATAATACAATAATAATAATAGCAGGCAGATGTTCTTTTGTTTCATCACAGTCACTTGGGTATTTTCTACCTTTATTTTATTTATTTCCGACCTGGACAGTATTCGCGGTAACGGCCATCAGATTTAAAATTATTTTTAAAATTATTAATTGTAAAAAAAAAAATAATGGAGTGGAAAAGAGTCAATAATTATTAATAATTAATTATTAATAATATAGCAAAATTAATAATTAATAAAATTATAAAAAAAAAAACAATAACTGATGACACACTCTTAGTACACACGTATGTGTATAGTTAAGAGTACTGAAAAATAATACTCCGGAGCGCTGTAATATCTTAGCTATTGACTTAATGAAAAAATGTTTTACATAAAAGTTGTTCCTCAAAAAACGATCAAAAAAATGGTCTTATATCATTTTTTCGTAAAATGATAAAAAAAAAGTTATATCGAAAAATTTAATTTTTTTTTCTCGAATTTCTGAACATTTTCGCTTATAACTTTTTTATTTATAGTTCTACGACAAAAAATTACTGGACCAAAGTTGTAGAGAATTTAATTTGCAACAAAAAATGTTACGAATTTTTTTTATCAGATAAATAGTTTAAGAGATATATCGTAAAAACCATTTCAACCCCTATTTTCAAGATGGCGGCCATGGGACAAGGGTGGCGACCCCACAAACTTGGTTTTAGCTTTACACTGACCCCTTCTATACATCAAAAAAATAAAATTGCGTCCTCTAAAAAACGCAAGGTAAGGCATAAAAAATGTAACATTTCAATGGACTAAGTATATTATCTAATATGCAAGACCAAACTTTAACGATTTATTAAAATAAAACTTTTTTAATTATAATAATTAATTAATTTAAATAATAATAAAACATAGTGATGCATACATACATATTGCAATACCAAAGAATTTAAAAAGAAATTCTCTTTCGAGCAAACTGTCTTTATGATATTTTTATAATTTTTACTACTAATGTGAAAGTGTTTGCCATATGTTCATTGAAATGACTAATAAAATATTTAAACGTAATGTATTTCGATAAAGTGATTTAACGTTAATTTAACATTATATTAAATTCGAAAGCATAATGATCTTGTATAGTCACACCATCGAAATTTACCTGCATTAAACTGCCCTGTTCATTGTTCCTCTGAATTTACATTTTATTTGTTATAATTAATATTACATTAATATGCGTCACTATTTATAATTCTATGAGAATAACGTTAGCACAGTTTATTTTAGATACATGTCACATTGATTACGACAATTTGATTCCTGTAAAAGCACGTTCTTATTTGTTTTTTTTTTTTTTTCATTAAAACATGTTTTGTTTTATAACAATATATTGATAAAAGTAAAAAAAGTCTGCGTCAAATATAAATAAATTAGAGTCACAGGTTTTATTAATTTGCATGGTAAAGTTGTCTCATTTTACTTAGATATTAATGCAACTTTGGTATAATAGTTTTAAATATAAAATTATTAATTCGACAGGATGATGACGATGGACACTTAACAGTGCTCGGAATCGCAGAGGAGCTTATGGTAAAAGCGGCCGATATTTATTTGGAACAATTTGCGCGACTCGGCGTTTTTAGCAAAGTCGAAGCCTTAGCGGCTGCACCGGCAGAACAACTCTCAGCCGATGGGGAGACCGTCATAACTGCAGGTAATTTCATACTCAATATAAATATTCTCTCTTCCATAAAATTATTTTTATGCTTATTCAACTTAATTTTTAAACATATATAATTATTATAAATGATAAAGATGTGAGAGTAAAGTTGGCTTCCATGCTAAACATTTACATAATTGTATATTTTTCAAAAGACGCATTCACTATTGAGAGGCTTGCAAACTTTTTTCAGCAAAATCTATACAACTGAATGGATGTTAGCTCCTTATTAACCGTTATATATAATTGATTTCTTTGAATTAAAAAGATCTTTTAAAAACTACTCTATAACCTCGCCAGGCACTATATATAGGATTTAAATGCATTTGAAGAAGTTATCGCCCAATGTTGTTGTCTGACAACATAATATATATTATAGTAGTTACCTCCCACGACGATTAATAGTTAGAATGTATTTTAACTAACCACGTTTTTTGTCGACTTGTCATTGTCTTCATTTAAGCGAACTAACGAGATCGTCTGTGATTGGTTCAATAACGACGAAACTTAAATTTGACACGTAGGAGTCTAACCAACCATTCGCGTTCACCAGAGTAACATGGATTATGGCACGTATTTAAAAAAAAATACGAATGATATTTTGATTTGTTGTTGGATGACAATAGTGGGTCATAATTTTTAAACTTGAAATATTTAGTTGGTCTTGAATGAAATGTGGTGCTGAATATGTATTGATATGATAACACGAAGCCTCACTCGGATAATGCGTTGGTCGCTAACTGTCTCGTCGCGCTCGGCAGGCGCGGGCGAGGACGCCACGAGCCTGAGCAGCGGCTGCGCGTACTGGTGGGGCGACTGGTCGCTGTGCCGCGGCCGCGACGCGCTCTACGTGTGGAGCGACGCGGCCGCGCTCGAGCTCAGCACCGGCTCCAACGGCTGGTTCCGCTTCCTGCTGGACGGGAAGCTGGCCACCATGTACTCCAGCGGCAGCCCCGAGCACCAGACGGACAACACGGGTGAGCGACCTACATGGATTAGGGGGCGTTCAAGTATTACGTAACGCAATTTTTAAACATTTTGAAACATATTCAACTTACAAGATTTGTCTCACTGGACTTTTTGGAAAGGAAATTGAATATTGTTTAAAAAATTGAGTAGAAAAATATGAAATAAAAAAAAACTTAGTGTGCGAGCGGAAAAAATGGTTTTTCATACGTTTTTGTGTGAAAAACTTACTGTTTGTTGAGCAACGCCTTCAAATAAAAATTAAGGGCTTTTTTATAGCTCAAAATTTTTGTTTATTTATCAACTACAAGATTTTCAGGCGGGACTTTGAAAAAAAATTTTTCTCTAAAATGAAGCACCCTAATCGTTATCCATAATAAAATTGTGCCAAGCAGTGGTTCATTTACTCTTATAATATTTGAAATATATACATTACTCTTATAATATTTGAAATAGATATAATAATTGCTTTATTATTATTTATTTTGTTTTTAGAAAATCGTGGCGAATTCATCGACAAGCTGCAAAGAGCACGGGCGTCGGTGAAGAATTGTGTACCTCAAAGTATTTTATCGAAACCGGGTCCAACCAAATTGATTCTTGGTAACTGGGTACTCTTGTGTAAAAAGTAAGTACAATGAAGTTGTAGTCTTATCCCATATTTTATGTTCATTTGAAGAACGTTATTAAAGGCTATCATAATATTTTTACAGGGAAAAAGAGCTTCACATACACAATACTGATGGACAACAGCAAACTACGATATTGAGGGAAGATTTACCAGGATTTATTTTTGAATCTAATAGAGGAACTAAACATTCATTTACCGCCGAAACATTTTTGGGTAATGTATATAATATTACGTTGTGTATAAAAATGTAATGAATAGGGTACTTTCGGTAGTGAAGAATAAATTATGAAATTTGATAAAAACAAAAATGTAATAAATATTCTAATTTTAATTCATAATTTTATTTCATTTTTAATGTACTTAAATATTCTAATTTTGAGTCATAAAAGCACATTATTGTTTTATTATATTGAAATTAAGAGTCGTAAATTTTAATCTCTATATCACGTGACCTAAAACGCGAGCCGCCATTGTGTGACGTCGTAAGGACAATGTTTCCTTCTGATATACACTGCGAGCACGACTCAGTGTTCTTGCTTGTGAAAAATTCGTTCATTTATGGAGTGCCGGTATACTGCTGCAATATAGAAAAATATATGATGTCATAAAATAGCCGCCATTTTTGTACTGTGAGCTGTGAACTTTGATAACGTGATCAAAAAATATAACAGTGAGAATGATTGTTATTATTATTAATCAATATTGTTATTCAAAAATGTCAACAATATTCAAATAATAATTTTTCTTGTTGAACAGAAAACGTATATATTTTTATTTGAAAAGAATGTCAAAAAGTTAGTAACCAGTATAGCACAGTATAGCAAACTAAAAAAGAACGGCTTCGCAGTATACGAATTGCTGTCACACCTCACACTGCTCTCAGTGTATATCGAAACACAGCCTTAACAATATTACGTCATCATAATAGCTGACTGCGTTTTCGCGGGAATAAATAAAGTTTAAAATTTAACTAAATTTTATGGCAAGAAAGCGTGTTTATTTGACCGAAATATATTTCATTTCATTTCATTTTTATTTTTTGTGTCTTTTTATTAGGAAAATCAATATTTTGAAGTACTTTTTCAAACATAGTAGAATACCCTATTTATTTTCACATAGGACCAGAGCTAGCCAGCGGCTGGGCGGATCGCAGACCGACGGTAACGAGTAATGGAAATTCAAATCAGAATCGTAGTCGTCTCTCTGCAAAATCTGAAGCACAAAAGGCACAGGTACTGCTATATAATTTAATTTTTATGATTTCTTGTTTCGAAATTATAAAATTTCGAATTCCGTATAATGACCAGTCATTCTGTTAATAAGATGTCCAATAGAAAGCACTCTAAGAAGCTGAGTCGTAAATACGCTTCCATTCCGTCAGCGGAAAAGGGCATATGTTTATCATAGTGAGAGACATCAACGGATATCATAGGAGCTCCATAAAATAATATTTTTTTATCTACTCCCATGCTTTAAGTCCTCTATATATACATCCTACTGGGGGCCGTTGAGTGTGAGACGTTTATAAAAGATTCTGAAAGAGTTAGCTTATTGTCAACATTAAAACAACCAATGTCCTAATAACCATAATATCGTCCAAACGGATGATATAATGTACTGAATTTCATAATAACACTCTTTTGATTTTTTTTCTGTTCCCTTCTGCGCAAAGGGCTTACTCAACAGACAGCCACATTCTTACTGCTCGATGCGTGGTATCTGTATGAATAAAAAAAAAGCATCTATGAATTAAAAAAAAAGAACATCGCCGACCGTCGTTCTCGCGCGTTTCACTACCAGAACGCCGCGCGCCCTAAAAAAAGTAGTTTATTCGAATCTCCGCCATTTTTATTAGGACATTGGCTGTTTTAATGTTAGTAGTAAGCTGTTTCAGAATCTTTTATAGAGGACTCATATTATGGGTGTAGATAAAGTCTTGTATGCAACCGTTGATAATTAGGTATTAAAACACTCATGTGATACTATTATAAACCCACATTCGTGTTTTAATACCCCTTATTATACAACAGCTGCATAAATAAGTAATATATTATTTTATGTTTAAGTTACTATCTAGTAGATGGCATTGCTTAATTGTTAACAAATGAAGTGAAATAGAAGTGGAGATAGTGTAAAGAGCATTTTAAAACACACAATAGCTGTAACGAGTTAACGACAAGACTGACCGTTAATTCTATTTAACCTTATGAACCACAGACAACATCATAGAGAATCATTCCAAAATACAATCAGTTATTCTTACATACTATATTAAGTGGAGCTACTATCGTATTTTAATTATATTTTGATAATATTCTAACACCTTCACTTATCAAAATAATTTAAACAAAATACAACAAACAAATCAAACTAAACATTTCCATTATTAACACTTGACCTTAAATTTACATAATTAAACAATGCTTTCAAGACCTAGTCTTAACAAAATTATTGTGCTTATTACTGGTTAAACCTTTTGTTAAAATTCAGAAGTTGACAGATAAACAATTTTGACAATATTATTAGCAACAGTCTCTCTCACAAAATGTCCGTCATGGATATCAATATGTTTTGTTCTCCTGTGAAATAAAGGATTCTCTGTCAATTTCTGAGCACCCTGATTGTCATTGTACAGAGTTACAGTATAATTACAGATAATAATTTCTGACAACAAATTCTTAAAGTAGATAGCTTCCTTACAGGCCTCTGATATTGCCATATATTCACTTTCTGTGCTTGACAATGCTACTGTTTGCTGTTTTTTACACTCATATGATACTACAGCTCCTGACAATATAAAACAGAAACCTGTATAGTATTTCCTATCAATATTATTAGAGTCCCAGTCAGCATCTACAAAGCCTATCTTATTATCATCTTTAATATACATCAATCCATAAGACTTGGTTTTCTTTAAGTATTTTAATATACGCTTTGCATGTCTCCAATGGACTGCTGTAAAACAATTATTGAATTGACTTAAATAACTGATACTAAAACTGATATCTGGGCGTGTTAAAACTGACAAATACATCAGACTTCCCAAGAGCTGCTGATAAGGGAACTTTCTCTCAACATTATCAGACTTATCCAATTTTAAGTTACATTCTATAGGTGTATCAATACCATTGCAATCTGACATGTTAAATTTGATTAAAATATCATTAACAAACTGGTCCTGATCCAATGATATACTACCGTCTGTATTTGTCCTAACCCTCATGCCCAAACAGTTTTTTACTTGCCCTAAATCTTTTATTTTGAAATTTGACATTAAATCTTTCTTTAATTTATCTGTCAAAATACTACTATTTGAGAAAATAAAAAAATCATCAACAAACACTTTGACAAAAGTTTGTGCGGCGGCCCGCAGGTGAGCGAGCGCGCGCGGGCGCTGTACGCGCGGCACCTGGCCGGCGCCGCGGGCCGCCAGCCGCGCGCGCCCGTGGCGCGCCTGCGGGCGCTGCTGGCGCGGCTGCAGCGCCTGGCCGCGCACTCCGCCGGTGACTACTCGCTCTGTCCTCTATATCATACTAATATTGCTAATACGAAACTTACTTTCTTTGTTACGCTTTCACGCGAAAACTACTTAACCGATCATCATGAAACTTTGTACACATATTCATAAAGGTATTAGAAGTAACATAGAATACTTTTTATTAAAAAAAAAAAAAAAATATTACTCAAGATAAAAAAAATATGTTAAAAAAATTTTTTTTGGACTCGATAACCAACATCATTGTCATCATTATCATTTGTTTGGATGTTTGTTACTCTTTCCCGCAAAAACTACTGAAACAATTTAGATGAAACTTTACAATAATATAGCTGATACATCAGAATAACATATAGGCTACAATTATAAAGATTTTGTGTAATTTGGCCATAATATAACATCGTTTAAAAATACTTGTTATGCACGAAAACGCGTAAGTGCTACCAATTCCATTGCGTTTACGACCTTCTTTTCGCGAGAATTTACTAAAGTGTTAACTAGGCAATATTACTGTGCATTCTGCGAGCGTGGAAGAACGTTTTTTGTATGAGAGTCTTTGTTACCGAACTATATAGGCTACTTTTAAACAATACAACCACGCGGGCGAAGCCGCGGGCGGTAGCTAGTATACTATATATGTTTATGTTCACTACACGCGGACACTAAAACTTCACTGATTACGAAACTGATATGGGGCTACTTTAAAATGACATCTCTGAGGTCACTGAACCGCACTCGAACTAGCTCTTAAAATTTGCCGCTTCACAAGTATATTCTATTAATTTTGATGTGCAACGATAACAATCAATAGGGAATATGCAAGTACGGTACATCTAAACCATTATTTTCGTATTTCGTTTGTTTTTAATTGCATAAAAACGTAATAAAAAAAGTGTAAAATAAGCGAGCGAAATTGGAAATTGCGAAAAGCTTCATCTCTGCTCACGGAAAGATGATGACACAAGGTGCGTTCTGGGATTTATCGGCGTCGATATTTATATTGTTATTTTTTATTTATGTTGTGTTTTCCATTAACAAATGCGATTTTACTTTATAATTATGAAAAGAATTATTAAAAACAATAACGAAAAGTAGTTTTGTTAAAGCACAATTAGACTATCTACCGAAAATAGATGCTTTTATGGCAACTACATATTTTGCATGGTGCGAGTAGTCGCCTTAATGACGGTTTTCGCGGATTCGAATCCCACACTCGTGGCAGATATAATTATGTTGCCGGTTTTTGTCATGGACGACTGATAGCGATAGTAACTCATGGTAGGGAAATTATTCGCCAACCCTCCAGTGGAGCAACGTGGTGGAATAAGCTCCAACCCTTCTATATGGAGAAGAACCCCCTAAAGAGTTCAGTTCAGTTATCAAAAATCAAACTAGGAATATTTACTAGGAGTAGCAGAGATGATTTGTGGATATCACTAAAGTTAAATTAATTTTCGGCGCTTTTTCAGGTTCTACTTTCGTGTGTTATTATTAGAGTATTGATATTTTCTACTAGAATAATCTTTACATAAAATATAACTTAGTGTTCAATGTAAATAGGTGACTGGCAGCGTGAACTCCGGGAGTCATTGGATCAGCTGACAGAGCTCCTGTGCCACGAAGAGTTATTATCTGCTTACGAGCTGCAATCGTCCGGTCTTGCTCCGGCTCTGCTCCAGGTCTTGTCGCCTCAGCCGAATGGTTAGTTTATTTTTCAACTTCAAATTCTTAAAACACTTCTCCAGTCAAGATTATGTTTAGTGACACCGAATGGTTGTTGTATATGTAAAAGTATATTACGTTACTAAGGAGCGAAGTGTTACATTGCAACCCACATCTTTGATGAATTTTATAATAAAATTCAGGGTTGCGATGTATCACGTTCCTCCCGTGTAACATATACAATTTTTTATAATGCTAGGATCGAAAGTTCGGTTGTAATTAAAATAGATAAAATAGTAATTATTAGGTTTTTAAATTAATTTACTCATACATTTGATATTCTCGATGATGTCGCATACCCTATAGCAACGCGTTGCTATAACACCAGTATAAGCATATGAAATTAATTCATTAAGGGAAAAATAAGATGAAATAATGAAATGAAAAATAAGATTAAAAATAATAAGAGATTGGTGTTATTCTGTTCACATACAGATTATTACAAGAAAATTGAGATTAAACTACGCGATTTGTCATGACCTTGACATTTAAAACAATGTATTTGCATCGGGACGAAAAATGACTCATGCGCTCTAAAAATTATTCTTCATTTGGCCGGGAGGCAATGTGGTACTTTAGTTCCTAAAATTACAATCGAAAATCGAAGTTTCAATCCAAGTGTTATAAAAAAATATTTTTTTAAAGGGATATACATATAATCATAGTACATACGTAACAGATTTAGCTCAGATCCTGCTCTTTCATATGCGAAGAATCTTTTGCCAGTTCAAAATATTTACCTGCCGGTACAGTTATAAGGCCTGTGTGTCAGTAAAAAAATAAAAGCTTGTTAAAAGTAAGTTGACACACCCACACAGTGAAGTGAGTTAGCGCAATTGCGCGACTTACTAGCTAACTTCATGGTGTCGGTTTTTTTGTCACACTGTGCGTGCGCATCGTAAAAATTTACTCATAATTTTTCCCTAACGCGCCAAAAGAAGTATAACTTCAAAAACACGTTACACACATTATCAACAGTATTTCATAAATGCAGATAAACCCGGTCAGCTGTTAGAACGCGAGCGTATCGTGCGGTTGTGGGCGTGGGCGGGCGAGGGCGACGCAGAGGGCGGAGCGGGCGCGGCGCTGGCGGCGCGGCTGGTGGCCGTGCTGGAGAGCGTGGAGCGGCTGCCGGTGCTGGCGCCCGCGCCCGACGCGCCGCCGCACCAGCCCGCCGCGCTCCACCACCTCACCAAGAGAATAAGGTCGGCCGCTACTAGCTTACAAACATTCATGAAAAATTAACATAAAAAAAAAAAACATATTATGAGTCTCGGGACGCCCGACAGAAGTGATAACTTAAACTAATCTAAGTTAGTTGAACTATTTAATATTAAAATTAATAATTAATATTTATATCAATTAGTCACTTTTAAAAATGGTGATAGTTTTAGGTTATATGCTCACTGTCAACAGTATAATATGTCTATCTCACACTAAACACTGAGTAGAGAGAGGGAGAAACGTCTATCCGAAATACGGCTAGTGCTGTGGGTTAGAGTAAGAGAGGAGGAGCTCTCTAAGCTATCACTTCAAAAAATATCTAAAAAAAAGTTCAAACAAAAGAAATCAGAACTATAGTCAATATGAAAATTTGACAAAGACCTATTTAGAATCTCTATAATTAGAACCTTTATATAATATATTAATTAGTGTCTTTTATATTAAAGGCTTCGCGTCGAGAGGGCTAACGATGAAAACTTTGAAGACTCCGTTACAAATAATAACGCTGGACGAAATCTGAAGGTTGAAGCTCTTACGACGGTACGACAGCTCGAGAGGTTCCTCGCTAAATCTGTCGCTCGGCAGTGGTACGACATGGACCGGTCGACGTTTCACTTTGTTCAGAAGATCAAATCTGAAGCACCTCTAAACTTCACATATGATGTAAGTTATACTATCTTGTAAAATGTGTTTTGAAATTGTTACAACAAAAACTGGTAAATATTTACAATCACGGCTTTTGCGAAAAATGGCTTCAAATTTTTATTACATGTTTTTTATCAATAATAAATATTTTATGCAATATTGATGAGGGGGAAGGGGAAAATAAGACCTAACAAACCTAACCTAACCTTAGGGTTAAGGTAGAGGGGCGGGGAGGGGGGGTGCCCCCAATTTTTTGTAAATATTTGCTGAAAAACTTGACACTTTTTATAACACATCTTAATATTTGTTTTTTTTTTAGCACGATTTTGATGAAAACGGCGTTCTCTACTTTATCGGGAGTAACGGTGGTACGTGCGAATGGGTAAACCCGGGTGCGCATGGGCTTGTAAGCGTGTGGTCATCTGATGGTCGCCAATTGCCGTATGGTCGCGCCGAGGACGCTCTGTCTCGGTCTCCGGAACCCCTCAACGTGCACACAAACGACGATAGACGTGCCTTTATAGCAGTCGACCTTGGACTTCACATTATTCCATCTGCGTACACTTTACGACACTCGCGTGGATATGGGCGTTCGGCTCTCAGGAATTGGTTGTTCCAAGTAAGTGACAGTTCCAGGGAAGTTCTAAAACTTGTTAACTTGTTATTCATGGAATAGAAATTTGTAAGCTCAAAATTTTCATTCAAAATGTATATCTGACAAATAATATGTATATTTATCAAATACTTTTCAAGTAAATGTATATTTAGCAAGAGTGAAGGAATAAACGAGGCACACAGAAGATTGGTCCTTTCTACATTCAATGTTTTAGTTAAAATGAATACAGTACTGTATCAGCTTGTAAACCCCCCACTGCTGAGCGAAGGCCTCTTCTTGATATAGAAGAAAGCATAGAGCTTAGAGCTGCCTGTTGGTAGATAATTTCCCTACCATGAGTAACAATCGTTATCAGGTATCTATGATAACAACCAGGACCGACGGCTTTACGTGCTCTCCGAGGCACGGCGGGGAGACCCACAAGAACATACACCCTGAACAAATATTCTTACAAAATATACAAATATCTGTCCCGAGTGGGATACGAACCCGTGACCGCCGGCGCGCGGTTTAAGGCGACTACTCTCATCACTACACCAGAACGGTCGCTATGAATAAAATGAATAAATCACCCATTTTATCAAAATTAGCTAAGAATCCAAAAGCCTAGTTCAAAAATAGCCCCATACACGGATCCCCCGCAGATGTCGATGGACGGCGTGAGCTGGAGCACGCTGGTGGCGCACAGCGACGAGCAGGCGCTGCAGGAGCCCGGCAGCACGGCCACGTGGCGCGTGCGCGCCGACGCGCCCTACCGCTACCTGCGCGTGCAGCAGAACGGGAAGAACGCCAGCGGCCAGAGCCACTACCTGTCGCTCTCCGGCCTCGAGCTCTACGGCAAGGTGCGTGGACGATCACGTCATGTTCGTACATAAGATGTGACGAAAATTATTACTAATAGATTTGATCACAAATGAACAAACCTTTCTTCTATATTAATTGTAATAAAGAGAAAATATTTCTTTACTTATAGTCAACAATGTCTGAACTAAAAAGATTTTGATAGTTCGTGCATCACTACAACCAATACAATCCAATAGTAACATGACTGAAATATAAGTACGAGTGTTATTATTTAAAATCAGAGCAGTACCTAAACAGGAAAACAAATTTAACTGGTGCAAAAATAAGCACCGAAAACACCACAGGGAAGACATCACTAATTTTAAAAGTACCCGTCACAGTTGCATATCGTTTAGGATGATTTTTTTGGATGGATTTTCTTATACCTTGTCCAACCGTTTATTATCTTTTTGACAGCTCACGTCTATAAATAATCGTATTTTTTCCGGAATAATATACTACAGTAATGTCTTACTTTATGGTACTTTATTGACGGGTAGTTAAGTTCCCTGTGCATGACAAACAACCACAGACTATGAAACAGTTTTTGAAATACGATAAATCGATCATATGATAAAAATAATTTGACTTCATGTAAGTATTGTTTCTATAAATTTAATACAACTAGGAAATGATAAAAGTATCTATGACTCCAAGATTGATTATTTGCTAGGAATTAAGTCGAAATCTTGGAATTTAAGTTTAAACTAAGAGTAAAGAACAATAATTCTGTTCATTCGTTTAATTATTTTTTGACGACTGTCTTAAAATGTAACTATGCACGCGTTAAAACAAAACTAAGAAACGAATACTTGATATTTCAATAAAAAATATTTCATTAAATCGATACAAAATTCTTCTTAAATAAAATCGATTATTATTTCAAATCGAATTGGTAACATGTGAGGGTGTCACTAATGTCGAATTTTCTTGAACTGTCAAAAAGATAATAAACGGTTGGATATTGTATAGTTTCGAAGTGTTCCGCCTTGATACAGCAGAATATCGTTCTGTAGGTGGTGAGCGTGGTAGAGTCGCCGCCGCGGCAGGTGGGCATGTCGGGCGCGGCGGCGAGCACGGGCGCGGGGGGCGTGGCGGGTGCGGGAGGCGCGCGCACGCGGCGCTGGTCGCGCGGCGCCCGCGGCCTGTGCGCAGGCGCTCGCGTCATGCGCGGCCCGGACTGGAAGTGGCGCGACCAGGACGGCGCGCACCCCGCCATGGGGACCGTCACCTCGGACCTTCACAATGGATGGGTCGATGTCAGGTGAGCGGACGTATTATTTTTATTGTTCGACGACGATATAGGACTTGGAATAATGAATCAAGCGAGTGTGGATTGTTTGTCTATACGGTAGCCAAAATGCGCGGTCGGCTAGTTTACCTGTTGTTAGAAAATGTGATACATAAAGAAACGAAGGAAATGTAGTATGCAGGTGTAGTATTTATTTCATGGATATTTTCTGTGACAGCTTGCAGTTGAGCCATCCACATACAAATTGTAGTGAATTAACTACCTACATTGAAAAGTGAAAATTTAATAAATCGACATGGTCTGATTTTAATACAGCAGTATAAAATTGATATATTTCAGGTGGGATCACGGCGGCCGGAACTCGTACCGCATGGGCGCCGAGGGCAAGTTCGACTTGAAGGTGGTGAGCGGCGGCGCGGGCGCCGCGGGCGAGGGCGCGCGCAGCTCGCGCAAGAGCCACTCCACGCCCAGCCTGCCGGACGCCACGGCCACTGATCAACAGGTGCGTGCGCACATTATATTCTTTACTACTAGCTGTGCCCCACGGTTTCACCCGCGTTCATTTGAGGGAAAAACGTACTTAAATATTTTTAAACAATTACTCTAAGAGTAGATACCTGCCTCGTTGGTCGAGTGGTCACAAGCGTTACTGCCGAGCAAGGGGTCTCAGGTTTGATTCCTGGGTCATTCAACGTATACAAATAAAAACATTTTTTTTAAATTACAAATAACTCATTGTAAAATATTTCATTAAAATAAATGTGTATTAGGTGAGAATAATAAATGAAATATGTTCCCGTTTCCGGTCAGGTGTCGGTGGCGTCGACGGAGCAGGCGTCGTCCGCGGACAACATCTCGGAGGAGGTGGGCGGCAACATGGCGCGGCCGCGCGCGCACGCCACCGACCTGTCCGCCATCAACACGTCCACGCACCATATCAATACTGGTACTTTGAATGCGACGACCGTTCTGGTGTAGTGGTGCGAGTAGTCACCTCAAAGCCGCGCGCCGGCGGTCGCGGGTTCGCTTCCCGCTCGGAACAGATATTTGTATTTGTACAAATATCTGTTTCCGGTCTGGGTGTATGTCCTTATGGGTCTCCCCCCTGTGCCTCAGAGAGCACGTAAAGCCGTCGGTCCCGGTTGTTATCATATACACCTGATAGCGATCATTACTCATGGTAGGGAAATTATCTGCGATCATTACTCATAATAGGGAAATTATCTGCCAACCCGAAAAGGAGCAGCGTGGTTGATTAAGCTCCAAACTTTCTTCTATATTGAGAAGAGGCCTTCGCTCAGCAGTGGGTAGTGGTCAGCAGTACAAAAAGTAAAGTACTTTGAATTGCTCATTTAATATCTATATTTAATCACTGAATAGTAGAAGATATCTTCTGGAATATCTTGATTAATTTTTAGGCAGCAAAACCTAAGTTTAATTTCCATGTATAAATCGCAAATATATTATTATATGCATTTTTACAAGTCTTGCGAGAAAGAAAATTTATAAATTACTCTGAACTATGAAGACAGCACATTATATACAGGTGACTGGTAAATTAATATCAATATTTAAGGAGAATACTCCGTACATGATTCTCATTCGAAGTATGTAAAAAAAATAGGAACTTAATTTTTGACCAAATTTTCATAAATTTTAATTCAAATAAATGAAGCGTTGACACTTTTCCAGTCATGCCGGCGGCACGTGCACAGGTGTTGTACTGTGCCACTTGTTCACATCTAAAAATTGCCAAAGTTCACATCATTTACCTAGTCAACAAATTTGTTTCCTTAACGAGTAAAATATCTTAGTATTTTTGCCTATCCTAAGCCAGGATTAAAGTATTAAGGGGAACTGGATCATGATTATTTATCCTGCTACCCTGTTAACACGTGGCGGCGTTTGGACGTAGGTAAACTACCTGTTTTGTGTCGAAAGTGCAGCTAGCTGCTAGGGTGTCCAGACGACGCGTAAATAATTGGATAATTGTTGAGTAACTTTACTAAAAAGTTTATTAATATTTACCTTTTTTTTTTCATAATTCGAATGAGAATCATGTGCCGAGTATTCTCCTTAAATATTGATAGTAATTTATCAGTCATCCTGTATATTAATTTTTTTTTTCAGATTTAGCAACTATTGTCGAGTCACTCACATTGGGAGCAGAGGGCAATAACTGTATGACTGATTTGGGAAATACCTCTTTTACGAATATGGAGATGGGACCTACGAGTATAACAGACATAACTAAACCTTATCCAGCTAAAGAACCACTGCCTGAGTCCACCTCTCAAGAGGTAATTTTTATAATGTTTAATTAGATGTGTTTATTCATTTCGTTTTGTAGTCCTTTTAAATTTGGTTGTTTTTAATCCTTTAAATTAGGTAAAAATTTTAAACATATTTTTTGCACAAAACTTTAGTAAAAACCGAATTTATTTTATTAGATCCAATATAATATTTAGTGTCATATTCAATTTATTACATTTTTGAAAATTAAATATTTAAAGTGTACTAAATTACATTATAAAATTTTTACCTAAAAGAAAATGTAAATAGTTTTGTTTTTAAATAATAATCTGGTTACAACTCCTTTAACATAATATTAACAATCAAGCGGTTTTTTCGATATACATAAATTTTCATCATCAACTTTCTTGATTAAGTAATATTTTTACCGCGTGAATATAAAAGCACAAATGGCGCCTCTACGACTATACAAAATAAT
This sequence comes from Euphydryas editha, assembly GCA_036937285.1. Lineage (NCBI taxonomy): Eukaryota > Metazoa > Arthropoda > Insecta > Lepidoptera > Nymphalidae > Euphydryas > Euphydryas editha. The sequence goes on from JAUPFZ010000011.1 coordinate 9,166,993, forward strand.
AGTACACCTACGTAACTTTGTTATGGTAGAACCTAACTGAAAACTAATTACAACTCGCATTCTGCTGGTTCGAGTTTCGACCTAAGTAGTTTTACAGAAAGTTATCCTTATTTAGCTACTTTAAGCTACGTCTTGTACGTGCGTACGTGTGATTTGAGGGCTATTTCCGCTAAATGAAAAAAATAATAATAAGCACACGGATGACACTCACGTATCAAACGAGTCGGTCGTTAGCGGCGCCAGAGGGGCGTAAGTAGTAAACCGCGGTGTGGTGTGCAAGGAGAGCGAGGCGCGCTGCTGCGACGGCGACGCGATGCGCAACAGCGCCAACGCGCTGCTGTCCGGCGAGTTGCTGGCGCTGCCCGCGCTGCCCGCGCTGCCCGCGCTGCCGCCCGGCCTGCTGCACTCTCTGCGCAACACTGCCAACCGCCTGCACATACAGGTAGCGCTACCCCACCGGCCTTTACGTTACTTGTTTGAGAATCGCTGCCCTGTCCAATTACAATACTAACGGTACAGTTACACGTGCTCATCACTAGTGCGAAAGCAAGCTACTTATGAGCAAATGCTACTTAGTAGAATGTGCGTCGAAACATTGCTAGTAATGAGCATGCTAATTATGAGCATGCTCAAAAATCAACGGCCGTGCGATTTTCGAGCATGATATCTGTAGTGCGAGTGGAAGGGGGCGTACTTTTAGCGCGTCAAAACAGGTTTGCTAATTGAAATATATGAAAAAAGAAGCATCTTAATAAACATGCTAATAAGCATGCTAGTAATGAGCACGTGTAACAGTACCTTAATTGAGGCTCAGCTAGTATTGAATTTCGATACCACAGCGAATTCTCGCGATCGCGCAAAATACGTAATAGACCCCACCGACAATCTGGCGTATTATACATGCGCTATGCGATATTGTCAACCGCCTGCACATATAGGTAGACGACTAGCCTGGCGCATTATATAGATGCTAGGCAACATTGCCAACTGCATGCATGCACTTTTTTGTTTATTTTGAACGTTTTTTTTTTTTTAATAATTGAACCTTTGTTACTAACCGTAGTTTGAGTAATTAAACATAAAATTTACAAATAATTAATAAGTGGAAAAATGTTGTATTAAACCATTATGCTTTTTAATTTTATACATGAGTACATTGTGCTTACCTCATGTATAAAATTATATTTATTTATTAATTATTGTAAGCAAAAGTTTCTACTTATAAAATGTTTTTAACGCATCTATTTTGAGGGAGATCGCAAACAATCGGCAGACAACAAACGGCAAACACCTTTCTCGCTCACTCTCGTTATGTGATAGTGGAAGCAAGGAATTTATATCATAACTGAAACGCTCACTTAATACCATTGTATATTCAAATATGCACTTTGAAATGACTGGCATAAGGTTGACATTTGTTTCCAACATGTAAAGTGAAAAATCGTTCCGAGCATTTCGTTGACTACTGGTTATTTTGTCTCTTTTTTACGAGTTGCCTTGAATCCATGGCAGAAAGAGATGCAATCTCTCTCATAGGAACGTTTTTTGAGTGCACGTGCGTATTCAAGTTTGTATATAAATTCCTTGAGTGGGAGTAAGTTAGTCTATGGGAACGCTGGTGTGAATTAAATACAATACTAGCAGCGATAAACTGTACATTCACACGCTCGAAATAGTTCTGAACAGGGTTTCTTGTATTTGTACGACAGGGAAATTGTGGATAGCGGTTATAGTGAAAAATCTGTCGCTATATCATAAATTGTCAATGAATAACAGATATCGTCAACACAGAACACTTAAATATTTATTCCATTTTTTTAAGTCAATATTTAGTTTGTGTATGTCAAACGTTTTGTACACAACGTAAACAGATTTAGGAAAAATCTTTAATTGGTAATACATACAGGACGGAATTATTTTGATAATAAAAATTTCGATGATTACATTCTAAAAATACTTCTTTTTTTAAATTAGTGTGAAGAGAACGAGAGCGGCGAGGGTCAGTTTGTTGATGTCAAAAAAGACGCACAGGGTTCCGGTACGATGAGTGCTAGTGAACCCGATTTAACACAACAGGTGAGTTCCGTTAAAACGCAAATTACCGTTTTTTTTTTTTTTTTCGAAAATTAAAATAATACAAAATGTTGAAACAGTTAAAAATATATATAAACTAACATAACATAGTTTCTTCAATTGAAAAAGGATAAAACATATGATTACATACATTTGTTTTTGAAGTGTTTGTTGTCAGATAGTTTTTAGATTTTTCCGAACTACGTTGTTATATTAATATTTCAGCCAGTTAGAAATATAATTGTAATTTTGACTAGTATACTAGTTAAAAGGTGAGGAGTTCTATTCGCCTTATCGCTCAACTATAGAGGCGCGATGCCTATAGTTATTATGATCGATAAGTTGTATTGATAAACATTATTTTAAAAATTATATAATTTGTAATAAATACTTGATTAAGTATTAATTTTTCATTTTCAGATTAATTTAGATCAGTTCTTTTAATGTTTTGATAATTTGTTAAGACAAATAATAAAATAATTATTACCTGACCCATCATCGCCTCCGCTTTCAAAAAAAAAAAAAAGTATTTTCTTGTATATCACAACATAAAAATAATAATATACAAACATTTAAGACAAATTGCGTAGTAAAAGGGGCGGTCTTATGGCTAGTTAGCCATTTCTTCAAATAAACTCGAAACCGCTTTTAAAAAAATTAAATTATTTTCTTTAATAAGCAATAATGATATTTTAAGTCACAATGATTCATGGTAATGGATACTATCCATTATTTTGTTTTCATTTAAAACGTAAATTTATTTTCCTAGCGCACCAGCAGAGAGACAACATTTTCAACAATAAACAATATTACTAACAATAATATAAATAAAATTTCGATTAATGCCAACTCGAAGAAGAAGCACTTGTTAATTTTCTGCTACTGACATGGGGTTCTTCTTGATGACTTCTCTTATTGAGGAGTCATACAAGGTATACACGGGCCTCTGGACAATGTCCTCTCTACCCGGGCGTCTTCTCGAGTAGAGACTCCTGCTCGGTTATTAAGTGCTTTGGCGCATTTACATACCCCCGCACAGAACGGGGTGGCGTGGTGAATTGTAGAATGGTACTGGCGTTATTAAAAACGAATAACGCGGGATTACGCCGTCTCGTCGTCAATCTGAGCTCCTTCCGTGTCGGGCAGATCTGGTTGGCCGGGTGACGACTGCTGTAGGAGCTCTCGAGCCAAGGGACGTCCCTTTGGAGGCCTTGCATGGAGAGGGTCTAAGCCGTGGAGGTGTAAGTATGGACTGTTGTCTGCTTTGGCGAACAAACGGCGGGCCACATGTTTGAAAAACTCCTCCACGGTTGGTGTTGATGTGTCCCTGTGGATTACATCGTTCCTGATCAGCCTTAGGCAGCAATTTTGCAAGACCTGAAGCTTTCTTCTCTGTGTGGCAGAACAGAGGGCATACCAAGCCGGCGCCGCGTACGTGAGACGCGAGCGGACATAGGCCCGGTACTCTCAGTTTGGTACGGGTTGGAAGATGGGATACCAAAACTGGGTATAGCATCGACCGAGCTAGGCCGCCTGGTTCACCACATGGTTTACCATGGGTAGCATGCGCAGGTTTCGGTCGATGTGGTACCCTAGGCAGCAAACTGAGGTCTACCATTCTATGTCCTGACCTCGCAATTGAAACTATCGAAGAGGGCGGCCTCGGCTAGTGAGAATGGCGGCCGTCTTCCTGACATTGACAGCAATTTTCCACTTCACCAGCCACTCCGGCAACAGGTCCAGCAGGAGTTGCAACTTTGTAATCGCCAGGGATTGACTACGAGACGACGCAAAATAATAGGCGCTATCGTCGGCGTATAATGACAGTATCATATCCTCCTCCCACTTCTGAAGAACCTCTTTCAGGGTGGGGATGTGATTCTGCTACTGAGTTGGTATCATCAATTGCACGAATCACGCGAAAGCAGTACCTTTGAGAGTGCTCGATTGTACGAAGCGAGCGTTGCTGTAGTTGAAACATTTTGTAGAGCATTATGCCGCATAATGCGCTTTAGTGCTGTAATTGGAAAATTACCTAATGGTGGCGGTACGCGCCCGCGACAGGAGAGAAGGAGACAAGAGACCGCGACAAGTTATATCATTGGTCTTCTCGGTTCTGTTGTCTCTGTCTCTCCTGACTGAGCCGCCACATGAGGCTTGCGTGCACACAGGGCGCGGCGCGGCTGCTGGAGTCGCTGGGCGTGGGGCGCGGCGCGGGTGCGGGCCGCGGCGCGGCGCAGCGCGCGGCGCGCTCCAACCACTCCGCCGGCCTCTTCCCGAGGTGAGTCACACACGGGTCTCCTGTCGCGAACATTATTTATTTTTAATATTTTGAACTGAACTGAACCGAACTGAATCAGCCTGTAAACACCTAATTGCTGGGCAAAGGCCTCTTCTGCATCTAGAAGAAGGATTGGAGCTTAATCCAACACGCTGATCTATTGCGGGTTTAACGATCGTTATCTGGTGTTTATGATAACAACCGGGACCGACGGCTTTACGTGCTCTCCGATGCACGGTGGGGAAACCCACAAGGACACCCACATCGGAGACAAATATGTGCACAAATACAAATATCTGTCCCGAACAGAAATCGAACCCGCGACTGCCGGCGTTGAGGCAACTACTCGCACCATTACACCAGAACGGTTATCTTTATTCAGAATATTTCGTCATTGTTTCGTTTTATTATTTTTTGACTCAGTAGCTCAGTAGGTTAGAGCACCTACAATACACATATAAACAATTTAATATTTTATTTTTATAAAAATCCACTGGTGTTAGATAAGAATTATTACACTTAATTATTGATTAGTAAGGTCCATTTTAAAGACTTATAATTTTTTTTATATTACAACCGTTTCCACAACCATACTTATCGAGGCTCCCTCTGAAAATCAGCAATGTGGCTTTGCTGTCTGAGTGAAATCCTTGTATTTTGTCACAAACTCTTTTCATTTATACTTTGTAACATTAAATTAAACGAAAACTTATTATTTATTAAATAATGTATTTTAATGTGACTATCGAAGTTGCCATCTCGTACTAGGCCATAAAGCCCCTAGAGCGAGATGGCCTGACGCATTAAATACGTAGAATACCTAATTGAAAAGAATAAGAAGAATAATTAATAATAATAAGGAGGCTCAGCAGTAGGTCATTTACTTGCTATTACACCATAGCACAACGACTTATATCAGCATATTAAAATTACACCAATATCTCATCGAAGTGTCTTCTTCTAGCTTGGTGCGCCTGGCGCTGTCCAGTAACTTCCCTGGGGGGCTGCTGTCCGCAGCGCAGAGCTATCCGTCTTTAGCGCCAAATGCACAAAACGCATTAACTTTATCCCTTACTTCTACTTCCAGTGAAAGTGAACAGGTATGAATCATTTTTAGTACACGTCAGTCGTCAATTATACTAATACCACTTGTTTGATAAAGTATAAGTATGATAATATTTGTTTCGTTATTCACGTGTAAACATTAATATAAACTTTTTAGGTGTCATTAGAAGATTTCTTAGAGTCTTGTCGAGCGCCTGCGTTACTAACGGAACTGGAGGATGACGACGAGGGAGATGATGCGCTCGATAGCGATAAAGAAAACGAACCCACTTACCAGGAAGTAGTGAGTAGCTACTATAGCAAAATCATTATCAACCAGCATAAATTTGCATCGCTAGTCAGGGACGATTTACAATTTAACGTTTATAAAGTATAATTAACGAAGTTCACAATACGGCGACAAATATATGGATCGTGTTTAAATCACAGGTTTCCCGCAACTTGCTTTCGCTGATGGAGGAGGAGGCGCTGGAGGCGGTGCGGGGCGCGGGGGGTGCGGGGGTTGCGGGCGGCGCGCGCTCGCGCAAGCCCTGGGAGGACGACTTCGTGCTCAAGCGGCAGTTCTCCGCGCTCATACCCGCCTTCGACCCGCGCCCCGGCCGCGCCAACCTCAACCAGACCGTCGGTGAGCGCGACGCGACCCGCGGACATGACGTGTCGTTCAGCCGCCGCGCGATTAAAATGCCCGATATAACCCTACTTCGAGCTAACCCTACTCCCTAACTTTCCCTTTGCGTTAACGAATTTGAGCTCACGCTACGATGTGAGCTCAATTGATCGTTTGATATTCTAGTTTAGTCGAATTTGAGTTGATCGATTCGATTGTAAAATTTTATGATTTACAAGGCGACACTCCCAGGAGTCGTAATTTGAGATTTTATAGCCCATGGTCGTCGTCGATAAAAAGGCTTTCTAATGTGAAAAAAAAAATATCGGACCAATCGATCGCGAATTTACTGCATAATAATTAATAAACATTACATTTAGATTTTTAATATTAGTATAGAGTATAAGACTTGGATGTCGTGCCGCAGATCTCAACATACCCCTGAACGACGAGTCGGACGCGGAGGAGAGCGCGGCGGCGAGCGCTGCGGCGAGCGCTGCGGCGACGGCGAGCGGCGCGGGCGAGCAGAACGGCAACACGCCGCCGGCCAGCGCGCGCCTGCCCGCCCTGCGCCTGGTGCTGAGCGCGGGCGGCGCGGCGCTGCCGCTCGAGCGGCCCTCCTGGACCGTGTACCGCGCCGTGCTGGCGCTCAACGCGCGCCTGCCGCCGCACGACGTGCACCGCGACACCACCTACACGTGAGTCGCTTTGCGCATGCACTCGCATTCTCAAATCTACAACAACTCGGTCTTTACGGTATTTCCTGCCTCGCACGGCCACTATATGGAACCGGCTGCCACCCACGGTATACGGCTTAGGGACCTTCAAGAAAAGAGCACTCTTATTTGAAAGGCTGACAACTGCTAATCCTCTGTTGTAGCGGGTGTCTTTAGATGTCAATGTCACTTACCACCAGATGAACCGACTGTCCATTTGTCCCCCCTCTGTATATATATATAATATACTTTAAAAAAAAAACATGAAACAGAAACCCGCCTTACACGGACGACACACTCGGACGCGACGCTTGTCGACGAATCTTGGTCCATGTTTATACTCAAAACACATTGTATAAATATGCCACATACATATACACACGTATACATTGTTTAAATACATTTTTTGGGATGTTCTTTTAAATTAAACTTTATTACGTTTTTTTTTTAAATACCATATTTTGATAATTGTAAATTCATATTAACAATCCTGTGGATTCTTTTGAATGCTTTTATTATAATTTGTTACTTTCTAACATTTACAAAAAATTGAAGTATTTACATGATTTGGATGCAGATACGTAAGCAAAGACGTAACTTTTTTAAATTAAGTTATTGGTAATGTGATTTATATAGTAATACGACTACAACTTTTATTTATTTATTTAATTACAGATAAGATAAATTTGAAGTGATATACAATAATGTCATGATGGTTAATACGAACATGCATATCTGCATCATGCATATGTAATTTTTTTTCAATTTATTTATTTAGTTATTACATTTCTTTTAAGAACTTTATCATAATGTTATCTAACGTTGCTGCAGGCTGTCATACAAGGAAGTTGAAAGTTCAGAAGCTTTTGCGTGTTCAAGTGATAGTGAAGATGATGAACCTGGTGATCCAGGTAAGACTTTGAATTTTAATTTTACTAGATGTTCTTTGTGGATTCAACTTCAAGTTTAAGGTACTTGCGGTTCGATTTACATATTTTACTATTATATTGCTCCTATGTATCATAACGTGATGTTATATTACTTTATATCCTCTACTCAATAAACAGTTTTTGTTATATATTATTTATTAACGTATAACAATAATATAAACAATAAACTACAGATATAAAAATGTATTAAGGATGTAGATTATTTTTTTATTTTTGGTCAACACAATTTAATTTTATTTTACAAATAAATCCTTTCCATTAATAAGTTTGTCAACATCAATGGCTCGATTATTGGCTACGAAAATTATTTTATTAAAATTAAAGATGCTGTTTTAACTTTTATCAAAATCGGCCTCGAAATTACAGTACGTGATTTTCTCTATGCTCATTACGGACATCGAATATTTCCATGCCATTCCGATAACGTGTCATTACAAATTTATGGGTACCATAGGGTCTCTGACGACCGTTCTGGTGTAGTGGTGCGAGTAGTTGCCTCAATGCCGCGCACCGGCGGTCGTGGGTTCGATTCCCGGCCTGGACAGATATTTGTATTTGTACAAATATTTGTTTCCGGTCTGGGTTTACGTCCTTGTAGGTCTCCCCACCGTGCCTCGGAGACGTCGGTTGTTATCATAGACACGTGATAACGATCGTTACCCATGGTAGGAAAATTATCCGCAAACCCGCAGTGGAGCAGCGTGGTGGATTAACCTCCAACCCTTCTTGTATATGGAGAAGAGACCTTCGCTCAGCAGTGGGTGGTTTACAGGTTGATACAGTACAGTACAGTTAGGGATGCTACCTAAAATTTCTAAAAAAAATGTTGTGGTTCCAGAGCGCAGCTCGGTGGGCGTGGCGGGTGCTTCGGGCGCGGAGGGCGCCATGCTGTCGTGCTGCGTGCGCGTCCTGCGGCGACTGCGCGCGGCCGCGCCCGGCCTGCCCGCGCACGCCTTCCTCTCCACCAAGCTCACCAACAAGCTGCACCACCAGCTGCAGGACCCGCTCACGCTGGCCGCCGCCGCCACGCCGCCCTGGTACCTACGATCCCTCCCACTCCTCCCATCTAATGGTGGCGGTTCGCGCCCGCGACACGCGACCGCGATAGGTGACCGCGACAGGAGAGAGAGACAAAAGAACCGAGACCAGTGATATAACTTGTCGCGTCCTCTTGTCTCTATCTGTCCGCGGCGCGGTCGCGAACTGCCATCATAAGGGGCCGCACGAAAGGATTTAGTACAAGACATTCTTCATTCGCATTGGAACAGCGCAGTGAATTAAGCTCCGACTCTTCTTCTTAATTGAGAAGGAGACTTGCTCCATTTTATTTTAAAAAAATATTCAATCGTTAAATCACTTTCTCTAGTCCTTCTGGTTAATTTACCAGAGATGTCTAAATTAATACATTATATTTTCGTATGCAGGTGCCAGCAATTGATAGATTGGTGTCCGTTCCTGTTCCCGCTCGAGACGCGGCAGATGTTCTTTGCGTGCACCGCTTTCGGGACCTCGCGGACCATTGTGTGGCTGCAGGCGCAGAGAGATCGTGCCTTAGATAGACAGAGGTTATTTCATTTTTTTAAGTAATAAGGAACTAGACATTAAGCATATTATGGTAGTTTTATATTAATTAAAAAAAAAAAAAAAATAGAAAAAATTAAAGTCGGTCTAAAGTAGTTTTACGAGCTTATCACTTTGAAACAAACTCAATATTCCATTCCTTATTACGTTTACTCATTATAATACTCTATACTACTTAATTACTCATATAGTAGGGTACTTTCGGTAGTGAAAAATAAATTATGAAAATTTGATAAAAACAAAATTTTATATAGAAATATGCTTAAATATTCTGATTTTGAGTCAAAAAAGCACATTATTGTTTTATTATATTGAAATTAAAAGTCGTAATTTTTAATCTACATATCACGTGACCTAAAACACGAGCCGCCATGGTGTGACATCGTAAGGACAATGTTCCGTTCCGATATACACTGCGAGGAATAAGGTGCTCTCAGTACTGTGATCACGTGATCAAAATATCAAATAAAGTCAAAATATATAACAACGCTACTGATTGTTATTATTTTTAATTAATATTGTTATTCAAAAATGTTCAAATAATAAATTTTTCTTGTTGAACAGATAACGTATGTATTTTTATTTGAAAACAATGTCAAAAATTCAGTAATCAGTATAGTACAATATAGAAAACTAAAAAGGAACAGCTTCGAAGTGTACTGAATTGACTTCACACCTCACACTGCTCTCACAATTAGTGTATATCGGAACACAGCCTTAACAATATTACGTCACCATAATGGTTGACAGCGTTTTCGCGGGAATAAAAAAGGTTTAAAATTTAATTAAATTTTATGGCAAGAAAACGTGTTTATTTTGCCGAAATATATTTTTTGTATCTTTTTATTAGAAAAATCAACATTTTGAAGTACTTTTAATTTGTATGTTTCATTAACAGTATTTACAGTTTACTTTTTATTAAAGAAATTTTACAATATTATACATATTTACAATTCAAAACTTAAAATAATTATTTAGAAACAGTTTTGGTATAAGTAGTACTTTTTCAAACATAAGTAGAATACCCTGTTGTAAATATGTGTAGTTAGTTTCAGTAGGTAACTGATAGGAATTACTATTGTGCGTTCAACGAAACAAGATATCAAATGTCAACAATGCGACGAAACATGAAAATATACTCTATTTCTTTCTATCTTGTTTGTTTGCTATCTGCTGCACGGCTCTCGGCTAAGGTCGGGCAAAGTTCAACGATACTATTGCGGGTTTGAAAAATTCGCGTGGCTTTTTGATTTCGTAGTTATTTATTTATTTTTATTTTATTCCGTTCGTGAAGCGCTCAGGGTAATACATAAATTTTGTTCATTCTCTGTTATTTCCTGTTAATATTTTCGTTAATTATTCTTATTTGTTACTAGTTTTAGTTATAGTTGTTGTTTGTTGTATTAGTTGTTGTTTTTGTTATTTGTTGCTGTTATATCTAGTTTTAATAAATTTGTGTATGTAAAAAAGGTTACAAACCCTGCATAGGCGAATGACCTGGCAGTTGGTTTGTTTACATTTGGTATCTTGTCTCGTTGAACGCATTATAGTACATGTTAAGATATTATTACAAAAAGTCTGATACCTATGATATTCATGCCAGCCCATTTTTTATACTTTCTTTATGCGATAAAAAAAAAAAAAAACTTAAAACACTAATGATAAAAGACGAATTTTGGGTACCAAACTTTAATAATTTAAAAAATAATTTTCAATGTAAATAGCAATCTTTGTAAAACACCAAGTCTATACTGACACAATTTTCTCTATAAATATAAAGACTATATTGTTGTTACAGAACGAGTAACACGGTGTCACCGAGACGTGCCGATTTAGAGGCGAACGAATTTCGTATGGGTCGTCTGAGGCACGAGCGCGTGCGCATACCACGATCTCCCAATTTGCTACGCTCTGCTATGCAGGTGAGTAGCACTAACAGTTTTTAAATGTCCTAATGCTGGGCAAAAGCTTCTCTTTTAATCCAAACCACCGCTCCTATATATGGATTTTGTCATTAACGAGCACGAGATAAATATTTAAGTAAAATTAGCATTTAAAAATTAATTTGTCGCTATCCACTGGGCCGTCTCGGGCCGCGGGCGTACAGTAAAGGATACATGCACGTGTGTCGGTACCGCAGGTGATGCAAGTGCACGCGGGCCGCAAGTCCGTGTTGGAGGTGGAGTTCGCGGACGAGGAGGGCACGGGGCTCGGGCCCACGCTCGAGTTCTACGCGCTCGTGGCGGCCGAGCTGCAGCGCGCCGACCTGCGCATGTGGCTCTGCGACGCGCCCGACGCGCCCGGCGCTCCCGACGCCGCGCCGCTGCCCCTCACGCTGCCCGACGGTGACGCACTTTCTACTCTACTCTCTGCTGTTGATTAAACGAATCGGCGCACTCGGTGCTGCGTTTACGATAATAAAAAATAAAAAAAGTTCAATTACGTGTATTTTCATTGACAAATTCGTGTTATATATCATATTCTATTTTTTTTTTAATTTTCATTGAAAAAATATATTTTATCAATTTTTTAAGTATATTTATTGACTGTTTGCAGTTAACAAAGCGATAAGTAAACGCAACTGGGAGTGACTAATTTTGGTAGCAGCTCATTCGCCTACTATGTCGCAGTTTAACTTTAGATATACTTAGCTTATAGATGAAATTAATGTATAAAATTATATTATTTAAAAAATTGAAAAATAAATAAACAATATCTTACAGGATCATAAGGGACATAGTACGTCTGTGGGTAAATATCATAATAATGAATAGATATTTATATATTTTTAGAAAAACCTGCTGGTTACTACGTGATGCGAGCGGGTGGGTTGTTCCCGGCGCCACTGCCGCAGGAGTCTTCTATCTGTGATAAAGTTTGCAAATATTTCTGGTTCCTAGGGGTATTTTTAGCTAAGGTAATTTTAAACGTAAATTTTAATTGAAACGAACAGAACCAAGGAGCAGAAGAGTGTTATTACAGTATTCATATTTTGCAGGTGTTACAAGACGGGCGTTTAGTTGATCTTCCTTTATCCGAGCCTTTCTTGCGTATAATGTGTGGCGAGGAATTGGCAAACGATGACTTGAAAGACATCGATCCTATAAGACATAAGTAAGTTTAGTCAAGTTTGATCGTCGTTTTCAATATTATTACTTTTTTTCGTAAATTGTTAAAAGTCATCGTATGTAACAGAATTATTTAGTACTAACTAATCGCTACTAACTAGCTTCCGCCCGCGGTTTCGCCCGCGTGAATGTCGGTTATCGCGACCAAAAAAAAGTATCCTATGTTACTTCTAATACCTCCAAGAATATTTGTACGAAGTTTCATGATGATCGGTTAAGTAGTTTTCGCGTGAAAGCGTAACAAACAAACTTACATTTCACATTTATAATAATAGGGATTTTATCGTTTTAAGGTTCCTTGAGAGTGTATTAAAAGCAGCGGATCAGTATGATTCGTTACTAAGCGATGCCTCGCTCACGGAGAGCGAAAGAGAGAGACGAATAGCAGAGTTGACCGTGGACGGCGCTACGTTCGATCAGCTGTCGCTCACTATGACGCACGTGGCGTCGAACACCGCGCCCGAACTCGCCCTACACCCGCTTTGTGACGGCGGTGAGCACATTGAGGTAAGTATTTCGCACCCTAAGAGGGCGTTCGAGTATTACGTAACGCAATTTAGGTTGCCGGGGGGGGGGGTTTCTTGTAAAACGTTACGATGCGTTACAAGGGTGGGAGGGGGATTCATACAACGCGTTATGTAACATTGTTTTTTTTATATTTAAAAAGCTAAGAAATGAAAGTCTCCCAAGTTGGCAACCCTTTTCGTTTATGGTTTACGGCGAGTCCCTCGATTGTATTTTACGTTATTGTTATTTTTTCTTCATTTATTATTATGTACAATTGTATATTTTAGGTAAAAATTGTAACGTATGTGTTACATAACACTTAACATATACGTTACAATGTTTACAGAAAAACAGAAAAACGTTACGGCGCGTTACATAAGGGGAGAGAGAGTCAAAAATCTTCAATAATTGCGTTACGTATAACCTGAAAGCTCCCTAAATACTTAGTTAAAATTATTGTTTAAAACGATTCTAATTATTATTACATGTATACTTAATGATGTATGTATACTTAAATTGACACATTCATCATGTAAATAAAATATTTATATTAATCTGAAGGAATGAATGAATGAATCTCATAGACACGTTTTTAAGGATATTTAAAAAAAAATTAAGGAACATCCCTAAGATTCACGTGTAGAGATTTTGGGGTAGCATCCTAAGAATGGTGTTCTTTCACAGTATTCTTTTGTTCGATGGATTAAAAAAATGGGTCCATCCATTACGGACCATTAATTACGTGAGTTGTTTAGGGAGGGGGGGGGGGGGCGAGCGAAATCGCACTTAATCTGATGTGGGGGAGGGGGGGGGGTCTCGGCAAATATCGTAATTTTACGTTGTTTTTTTCTTTCAATAATTTAAATACTAGTCTTAACTAGTCTTTAATAAAAAAAATAGTATAAGAAAATAGTTTTTCTTAATCGAATGTAATCGAGCACTCACAAACTCATTTACATTACAAATACTTATTTTAAAAAATCTCACGTGGGATTAGGGATAGGGGGAGGGGGTCGAACAAAATCTCACGAAATCTTACCAAGGGCGGAGGGGGGTCGCAAAGTCTCCAAAAATGTCTCACGTAATGAATGGATGCCCCGTATCCGTGTCAGTGTGTAAGTCCAGGCGATGCGGGCAGGTGGGGCCGGCGAACGCGCGCGCGTACGCGGAGGCGAGCGCGCGCTGGGTGGTGGCGGCGGGCGTGGCGCGGCAGACGGGCGCGTTCCGGCGCGGCTTCGCGGCCGTGTTCCCGCCGCGCCGTCTGCGCGCCTTCTCGCCGCCCGAGCTGCGCCTGCTGCTGTGCGGCGAGCGCGGGCCCGTCTGGACGCGCGACCACCTGCTGCAGTACACCGAGCCCAAGCTCGGCTACACGCGCGACAGGTACCGAGCCCCCGCGCGACCGACGAATTTATATCGGAACTGGAACACTCGATACAATTCTATATTCAAATATGATCTTGAAATAACTGATATAAGCTCGACATTTGTTTCAACACGCAAAGGGAAAAAATTGTTCAGTAACTATGGTGCTTTTTTTTAAGAAAAAGTTTTTCATTTAAAAATGATTAACTGTTGACTATTATCACTGCAGAATATACATTTCGAGATGGTCGCTTCCTATAAAGTGTAAAATATTGTATAACTACGCTTCAAGAGTAGATAAGATAGATAGATAGATAATCGCTTTATTGCACTTACATAAAAGCATACACAAAATAATGAAACAGTAATAAAATAAAAAAAAGAAAATGGTGCAAAGTGAATGCAAGAAGAGTAGTAATAAATTGAAGTATATATCAAACGTGTGTCTCGTCGTCAGCCCCGGGTTCCTGCGGCTGGTGGACGTGCTGGTGGAGATGTCGTGGCGCGAGCGCAAGGCGTTCCTGCAGTTCGCGACGGGCTGCAGCAGCCTGCCGCCCGGCGGGCTCGCCAACCTGCACCCGCGCCTCACCGTCGTCAGGAAGGTACGCCGTACGCCGTACGCGGCTATTTATATATATATTTTATGGAAGAGGGTGGCCAAACGGACAGTCGGTTCGCCTGCTGGTAAGTCGAAGCGACATCCATAAACACCCGCTACATCAGAGGATTAGCAGGTTCGTTGCCGGTTTTTCAAATAAGAGTATATATGCTCTTTACTGCCCTAGTCTTGCGACTTGACGACCGTTCTGGCGTAGTGGTGCGAGTAGTCGCCTCAAAGCCGCGCGCTGACTGTCGCGGGGTCGATTCCCACTCGGGACAGTAATTTGTATTATACAAATATTTGTTTCCGGTCTCGGTGTATGTCCTTGTGGGTCTCCCCACCGTGTCTCGGAGAACACGTAAAAGCCCTCGGTTCCGGTTGTTATCATAGACACCTGATAACGATTGTTACTCATGGTAGGGAAATCTTCGCTCAGTAGTGGGTGGTTTACAGGCTGATACAGTCTTGCGACGAGGAAGAGATTTTTTATTTGTGTAACGCTCTTAATCTCAAGACCTAGATCATATTTCTATGAAACATCAGGCAAAAGTAAAAGATAAGATACAACCAAACAATAATGGCCCATCTATAGTGAAATAGCATGACAAATTAAA
Organism: Euphydryas editha; assembly: GCA_036937285.1. Taxonomy (NCBI): domain Eukaryota; kingdom Metazoa; phylum Arthropoda; class Insecta; order Lepidoptera; family Nymphalidae; genus Euphydryas; species Euphydryas editha. Next base: position 9,182,478 of record JAUPFZ010000011.1, read on the forward strand.
CTTCATTGCTTCCACTTCTATGGAATTCTTATTCGTTGCTTCCACTTCAATGGAATTCTTATTCGTTACTCAGTAGTGGAAATTTTACAGACTGTTGCAGTACAGTGGAGACGTCCCTTGCTCTTTCATTCATGTTGACTTTTATATAATATCAAATAAATTGCTTTCCATCATTGTTACTATTCCACTCCTATCAGTGACAGTGTGATGAGTTATTAACCTCTAAACTTCAAAAAACAAGTTTCCTGGCACAAAAATAATTTCCTATTCTTTTGGGTTCTGAAAGATTCTGAGGCTAAGGTTTTATAGTTAACCAAGCAAATAGAATCTACTGCTTTATTATACTGATTTTAATTACAAAAAGTAATTCCTTTATGTAAATTGACGACTACAGTTTTTGTAATAAAGACTAAGAAATATCATTAATATGTGATTTTTGAATCGACACGGTTTAATTTTCATTTTGTTCTCTAGGTCGACGCAGGAGATGGTTCCTATCCGTCGGTGAATACATGCGTTCATTATTTGAAACTGCCGGAATACTCGTGTAAAGAGGTATTACGAGAAAGGTTGCTTGCTGCCACCAACGAGAGAGGTTTCCATCTCAATTAGGTGTTATGATTCAACTCTATTTTCATTAAATAATAAATGTATTACACGATATGCCGCTTTCGTAACTCTAGATCGGCACTAATTAAATATTTATTGATATTGTGCACGTTGTAATGCTTATTTCATATACGATAGGTGATTATAACTGTTGAGAATTTGTAAATGATTATTGGTGATTTGTCGTTTATGATTTTATTCATTAAATATTATTATAGTATATTGTCTCATTAATCTGTATAGAGTACGCGTATAACTACAACGGGATTCTTTCATGTACAACACTTAAAAGGCAAAGTTGTGAAAACGTGATAGAGGCTTTCATAATCGAGCAACCAGATGAGATCTCGCCATTGTTTAATTGCAAATGTGAACAATTTTTGAATGATTTTTATATAACTTAAATATTTTCTATATTAAAAAAAAATCAAATATAAAAGTGTTTATTTAGGCTATAAGTTTAAATAATGTTTGATTTCACACATAAATTAATAAAACTTTATATCATTATGACAGCAAAAACATCGTCACAGTTAGGGCTAGTTTCACCACTTGCTATTAAGTTCCGGATAACCTAACTGGCACTTATTTTGACAGATAAGCCATACAATTATCTGTCAAAAAAGTGCCAGTTAGGCTAGCCGGAAGTTAATAGTAAGTGGTGAAACTGGGTCTTAATGTCGAAGACATGTGTTTATATTTTAAATTATATAAATCTAAAAGAGAAATTTATTTTATGATTTGTTTATAGATCAACTCAACATTCGGTTAGTTGTAATAGTAACTGTTATGTCCATTTTATATAAAGAAACGGTTTTCTAATCTTGTTTTTTATGATTATATATTTAAAAAAAAAAAAAAACAGTTTTCAATACCAACAAGTCAAGCACTCAATATTATTATAAAATGTAAAATTATATGATGAGTTATAATAATATGTCGGAATATCTTGGACTGAAATACTAATTGGTGAATATTATTTTTATGGTGTGTAACACTTCTTTATTGCGTGAAATAATTAGCTGTATGTTGTTCCTTTAATTAAACATTTTTTTGTCAACTTAAAGTTGGTATTGTGATTTATGAAATAAAATATATGGATAAATATATTTAATTTGAATTTAATAGGGCTTAGAGTAATTAACAAATATTGTAAAATGTAATCATTATTTTGTTGAAAATTGAATGAATAAAGTAAGGGCAAAAAATAGAAATGACTTTCAATTATACACCTACAAATACTATATTCCTAGAAATTTTACAATAGATTCAAAGATTCATACTCTTCCTTTGGCTTAATGGCTTTCAATGGTGTCAAAGAGCACAGATGATTTCGTCAATGTCACGTAGAATGGAGAATACACGAAGGAGATTGATCGGTGTGGTGGAAGTTCCTTCGATAAATAATAAAAAAAAGAGAAAATAATTATTTAAATATTTTGCTTAACATCATTAAAACCTAGAACAACACGAAAATTGAATTTAGTCATCTTTCAGCCATACGAACTCCTTTCGATTTTTTAAACTTCAATTCTTGTTAACTATCTAAGTGTGGTGTTAAAGAGAATGTACTCGTTGTTAGTTCCAGTGTAGTAGGCTGCGACTTAATAAGTCGTAAAATAATAATTATTCCTATCATAGACTACATAATCCCTAAGATAACCCACATCTTTAACCAATCCTTCCTTCGCATCCAGTACTTTTTCTTTCTTCTGGAAAGACGCTCATATTAATCCTTTACCAAATAAATCCAATCTTTCTGACTTTCAGTCAATTTCTATCCGTTCTTTCTTGTTCAAGATTGTAGAGCGTTTTGTGCATCAGCAGCTAACATCATTCCTTTCCTCGAAAATGCAAGGCGGTGTGTTGTCTCATCTTCTATTTTCGTTATTTAGGGACAATTAAATAAGTAAAAACATATCATCTCTTTATCACCTTTATGCAGACGATCTCCTAATATAGTCCCATTCTAAGCTGTCTGATTTACTTACAAGGATGTATCTCCTTAATAACGACTTGAACAGTATTGTAATGTATATGTATAAATGTAGTAATTCATATGGGTTAAAAGTTAACTCCTCAATATCTCAAGTCATTTTTGTAGGTAGTCCAAAATTAGTTAATTGCATAGATTGTTCACTTGTCCCATCTGTCCTATGTAACGATACAATAATGAACTACAGTGATAACGTAAAAAAATCTTGTAATAATTTTTTATGTAAACCATCTATAGACGGGTTAGACCGACTGTTGTGGGAGCGACGCGTCGCGACATGTGGCATGCGTCACGCTATTCGGCGATCCGCCACCTCTCGCCGCACTAAGCTTGGATATCTATAGTGTATACATTGTATAGGTATCCAATATCATCTTTTTCCTTATCGATTCAAAACTATATATCAAAAGTCGATATCGGACATTGAAACTATATAATATACAGTAGGTATCTCTATATTCTAGTATATCGGAAATTCAAGAAGTGATCGTCAAACGTTTCGTGATTTCGTGCGTTAGGTATATATGATTTAATAAATCGATATCTATATTTAATTATTTTTATCGTACCTTTAATTTGTGATTGAATTTATAATGAATGAAATTAATAATTTTATAATATTGATTTTTAATTTTAAAGTACCTAACTACACAGGACGGAGCCCTGTAGAACGCCGGAGCCGACGCGATGTCGATAGAGTCGACTGTCGCCCCCCTTCCAGAGGACCTCTATCCCGGAGGTACGCCTCCAACAGCCTCTATAGATAGTGGGTACTAAGTGGAACTTCAGTGCCTCCACAATCGTCTTCAACAAGAATGCTGTTCAAAGGCGTTCGCTACGTTTAGCGAGATGGCTAGGAGAACATCTCCACTGGCCACCGCCTCCGAGGAGAGAGATCTCAGGGCGTTTAAGACGTCCAGTTTGTTGTCCCACCCTGAACCCGAACTGCGCCTCTGAGAGGTCCAGCTCCGAATCTTCGAGGTCCTGGACGAGGTGGGTAGCAAGAATCTTCTCAAGTAATTTTGCCATCTTTATGGCCTACGTGCCTAGGTACGGCCTATGTGCCTCCGCACAGGCACAGGTTACACAGGTTAACGACCTGCGTATGCACTATGCGGCCAGTCAACTCTTCGACGCTGGTGCCCTCAGCGCCCGTAGCCTCCCGAGCTAACTCCACAACCAGTTTGCTGAGGGCTCAGCGTGGAAGTATGCTTGGGCCCATCGACGGATCCGCCGAAGAAGACGCTGAATCGGATGTATCTGTGATCCGATAGTGTCTTCACCTGTTCCTCTACTCTCCAGTTTGTCACTCTCCGCGCGACTGCGGGGCAAGCGAACGACAGGTTCACCACGGACCCCTACACAGTTGCATGCAGGTATGTTCCTACCGTCCCCCTCTGTTTAAGAGTGACAGACTGGAGAGAATGGCCCAAGCCTGGACGGCACGCCCCCTACATCTATCGCCAGGTTTTATCAGGATCGGGACTTGGCGTTGTCGAAACAAATAGCCGAGGACGATGCTAGAAAAAAATAGCCGACGATGACTGGCCTCGGTGACTGCCGGCATACCACAGCTCTGATGGTGTCAAGAAAGGGCTAAAGGAAGGCTTAAGGAAGATTAATTACTAGTAAAAATGTGTTATTAACAATTTATTTACATCTTATATATCCTTTTTTTATTGAATATCAAATAAAAACAGTCGACTTTTTCTACGATTGTTTATATGAGTCATAATAATTTTTAGTCAAAATTGTAATATAACCGATTATTACAGTATTCGCTGACCGATGCTACTTTTTTTTTTAATAATCAAAGAACAAATATATGAGATTATATCGCTAATCAAATCCTTAAAATGCAAGAATTAATTACCTTTTTTGCTGCAATTGTTGTTGTAATAAAAATGGAAACCACATTAACTTTTCACTAACTTTACGAACAATAAATTGACAAATCATTTTTTTAATGTTTTTTTTTACGTTAGTTGGATAGGCAAACTGGCAGACGTTCCACCTGATGGTAAGTGGTTGCCGTCATCCAAGAACATAAACTAGTTTACCTGGACCTAGCCCAGTCAACTCATTTATGTGTTGCCTATCCAGAGACATAAGGTGTTAAAGTCTCGGTGCCAGTAATTACACTGCCTGTCTTGCCTTCTCTCCGAAATACAGCAATGCTGGTTCACGGTAGAAACAAGCAGGATGGTGGTATCCATGCAGCCGGGAGCGCGGCACAGCGCATCCCTCCCACCGGTATTTTGTGTGTAGATTTTAGATTACGTGGCGTCTCGGTCTGCCGCTGTCTCTTATCCTCGGACGCGTCATAAGTTAGGCCGATCGTGAGCCGAACGCTTAGGCCGATCGTGAGCCGAACGCTTAGGCCGATCGTGAGCCACGCTCGCGGATTGTGACAGTTGTTCGTGAAGTACCGACTATCTTTCATTGATTTACTATAGGTTATCACGTAAAAAAAAAAACTTCACAAGTGCCGTCAGTAGGACTTTCAAAACAATTTAGATAATTTATTTGAGATAGGACGAAAATAGAAGAAGATAAATTATTTTTTCAAAAACAAAGAGAACCAAGTACTTCTGGAACAAAAACTAGACAGGGAATTAGTACTTTTTGCTTGCCGCCATCACGCTTACGCACTGGTTTCAAAATGTGCGTTCAAAACAAAAATTCACCAAATTACAAGTAGCCCTAATATCTCAATAATTAAAAACTATAGAGACAACTGGAAAACTATTAATCCTGCTGCTATTGAAACATACACCGATATCGTCACACAACATTTTTGTAATATATCAATAGAAGAATTGTTGATATTTTATAATTAAGAACTGCAAAAAATCATTGTAACTGATTGAACTATCATTTATTTTCTTAGGAGGAGATAATGAGAAAAAAATTGAAATCAGACTTCCTGGAGCGATTCATTAAGCAAGGTGGATGGATGGCTAGAACTATTTATTATTTAAAATATGTTTGTTGCAATCCTAGTACAACATTAGCGCCAAAGATAAACGGGCTCTTCGAGACTTTTATTTAATCATTGCGGTTAGGTATTTATGTGAAACCGTGGCTTGGATGTAATTTTGCGGCGAATGCACGAAATCAAGATTTGTGCTTTTTAAAGAGGCTTAAGGAATGTGAAACTGCTGACAAATTGATTTCTGTAGCAGCTCTGAGCAAGTTTAGTCATCATCTTTGGTAATTTAGAGAAGAAATTATTGTTTTATCGCTTTTTGATGATGAAGTTGAAGAACTGACTTGGTCAGTTCTTGCACGAATGCACGAAATCAAGATTTGTGCTTTTTAAAGAGGCTTAAGGAATATGAAACTGCTGACAAATTGATTTCTGTAGCAGCTCTGAGCAAGTTTAGTCATCATCTTTGGTAATTTAGAGAAGAAATTATTGTTTTATCGCTTTTTGATGATGAAGTTGAAGAACTGACTTGGTCAGTTCTTGCACGAATGCACGAAATCAAGATTTGTGCTTTTTAAAGAGGCTTAAGGAATATGAAACTGCTGACAAATTGATTTCTGTAGCAGCTCTGAGCAAGTTTAGTCATCATCTTTGGTAATTTAGAGAAGAAATTATTGTTTTATCGCTTTTTGATGATGAAGTTGAAGAACTGACCAAGGAAAACATTGTATTGAACTTACAAAGAGAGTTTGTATAATTTTGGGAAGAGATAAATTCCATCGAAAGAAGATATGTGTGATTATTTTAAGTATAAAAAAGAATACATAGTATTATTTTTTATACTTTTTTTCACTAAAACTGATAATAATACTGCCTTATTTATTATTGCAGGAAAATAGGTAAGTGATTTATGTCTGTCAACAGCACAAATTGATTTTCTCGATAAAAAAATTATGAGAACTTTTTCCAGAGACATATTTCTATGAGGGACGGCGATGTTGCCTATTCAGAGGCGAAAAGAAATGTTCTTTCTTTAAGGGCAGTTAATGATACAGCTGAAAGAGCTGTAAATCTTATACAAGATTTTCATGATTTGGTCACTACAAAGGAAGAACAAAAGGAATTTTTGCTACGTTGTGTTGTAAAAAAGAGTATATTCCTTCTCTCCCCTCAAAAGAAAATATTCTGCGTGATAAGTAATTTTATCCTCTTTTAATAAATAAGTATCTTTTGTTTCTGATTATTAATTTTATAAAATATAAATATTTAAATTGATTTACCTACATTTATTTATTATTTATTTACTTTACAAATGTTGGTACAGTAATCTTAATTTATATATGCATTAAAAACCACTGAGGGTTACAATTTTGCATATAATTTACATTTTTTATATAATTTACAGTTTTGCAACAATAAAATTGGATTATTAAGTAGGTTAGTTATAAATTTATTTAGAGACAAAACTAGGCAAGCGCATCAAGTGTTTATCTGTTATCTTTAAGGTAGGTACTAAAGAAGTGGTTCTTTAATTTGTTTTTAATATTATATGGTTTGATACTGTCGCGTGAATCGGTGGGTAGATCGTTTATTAAACGTGGAATCAGGTAGCTAGTCGTTCGTTCAAACCGTTCGTTAAAACAGTAATTTTATAAATATTCGGGGCCATGTCGGCACGGGTTAATGTTGACGTAGGAAGATGAAATTTTAAATTTAATAGTCTAAGTAGTTTAAAAAGAGGATATGCATTTCGATACCTAAAAAAAAATTACTTTGCCCGTATAAGGAACACCTAATATACAGGTGACTGTTAAATTACTATCAATATTTAAAGAGAATACTCGGTACATGATTCTCATTCGAATTATGTAAAAAGAATAGGTACTTAAATTTTGACCGAATTTTCATAAATTTCAATTCAAATAAATGAAGCGTTGACACTTTTCCAGTCATGCCGGTGGCACGTGCACAGGTGTTGTACTGTGCCGCTTGTTCAAATCTAAAAATTGTCAGAGTTCACATCATTTACCTAGTCAACAAATTTGTTGCTTAAACGAGTAAAATATCTTAGTATTTTTGTCTATCCTAAGCCAGGATTAAAGTATTAAGGGGGATTGGATCATGCTTGTTTATCCTACAACCCTGTTAACACGTGGCGGCGTTTACACGGAGGTAAGCTACCTGTTTTGTGTCGAAAGTGCAGATGGCTGCTAGGGTGTCCAGACGACGCGTAAGTAATTAGATAATTGAGTTGAGTAACTTTACTTAAAAGTTTATTAATATTTTATCTTTTTTTTACATAATTCGAATGAGAATCATGTACCGAGTATTCTCCTTAAATATTGATAGTAATTTACCAGTCATCCATATACATATACGAGTATATACACGCGCGTTCAATGAGTATTTTATGAATTTATCAGGTAGTAATAAAAAAAAAAAAAACAATTTAAATCGATATTTCAGATATTCCATTAACAAAGTACATGTACCAGGAAAACAGAAAACACACGCAGGCTAGTTCGTTAAGAATATCATAAAGTAACCTAAACCAATTTTTTTTAATTTATAAAACATAAATTAAAAATTGAATTCGATATTACAAACATGCCTTGTAAACAAAGTACATGTACAAGAAAAACAAAAAACCCAAGCAGGTTCGTTAGAAAGGGTCACGGGGTAGTAGGATGTGTTCAGTTACGGGATCGACCGATAGGTAATGTTGCCATTTTACAAAATGTAAGCTAATATAGGCGTGTTCACTTTCATATCACTTTTGTATATGATTAGTTTTGTAATGCGGTATTACCCGTTAATAGATTTTGAAGTGATAACATTTTTATGGGAGGGTAAACCGCTTCGTTACGTAACGCGTTATGCCGCCAGTCTGTCTGGCTTGTCTTTCTCTCACGCATACGGCAGTGGTAGGCAGGCTCCTCCTCTCTCACTCTAACCCACAGAGCTAGTCGTATTCCGAACAGACGGTTACCCCTCTCTCTACTCAGTGTTTAGTGTGAGATAGGGGTGTGCGATAATTATCGATAATTCAGAACTACTCGATAATTTTTCATTCGATAATTATCGATAATTATCGATAAGTGTTATTCGATAATTTTGTTTCGATAATTATCGATAATTTTTCATTCGATAATTATCGATAAGTTTTCATTCGATAATTATCGATAATTTTGTGCGATTCGATAATTATCGATAATTTTGTGTGATCCGATAATTATTGATAATGTAGGGTGATCCGATAATTATCGATAATAGTTTTTGGAATTGATAATGATGGTATGGTGGATGACCTTTTTTTTTTAGGTTTTCTGATAGGGTACGGAGGCCGGACGACCTTTTTTTTTTTTTTTTTTTTCGTCGTCCAATAACTTTCATCCGATAATTATCGATAACTGTCGTCAACTATCGATAATTTTTTTCCGATAATTATCGATAATTTTCACCAACTATCGATAACTTTCCATCCGATAATTATCGATAACTGTTCCTTCGATAATTATCGAAAACTATCGATAATACAATACGATAATTATCGATGATAAAATTATCGATAATTTTTTCCGATGAACACCCCTAGTGTGAGATAGACATATACTGTTATATATACTACTAAAACTATCACTGTCATAATGATTAATTTCAATATTAAATAGTTCAACTTAGATAAGTTTAAGTTATGACTTCTGTCGGGCGTCGTTTTTTTTAAAATTAAACTTTAAAGTTTAGTTTATTTAAGAATATAATTTCTCCCATATAGTAGGTACTAATGCATCTCCATAAAAATGTGTTACTAACCTTGGGGATTTATTGTAAATAAAAATTGCCTTTTTTACATTATTAGTAGAATACCCGCCTTGCAAGGAAGACAAACCAAAATATGTGCAACTTAAGATACGAATACTGCATTAAAGTCTAGAATATTCGATGCTCGGATACCTATTACTTTTAGTTATTCGAGTCAGTCACTTGAGTCAGCTAGACTCGGTTACATACTTTAAACAGAGTTCCTATTAGAGTAGAAAATAGTCTATGCATTTAGAATGCGAACATACCTCTAATTACGTTAAACAGTTAGCCGGTACGTTGCGGACGTTTTCTATATCTATAATGTAACTACTTTATGTTGACCCGTGCGAAACACATATTATGTACATGACTATAGGTATATGAAACTAATAAGGAAGTTGTTAATAACGTTCATTATACTTAAAAAAATCTTTATATATATAATAACAATAACATATAACAAAAATAATGTGATTAATTTAAATTAAGTAAATTAATAATTATTAATAATTAAATAAAAAATTAAGTAATTTTTTTTCCAAATGTTTTGTCACTTTTTATCTCAAGCGTTTTTATCAATTGACAAAATTATCATAGCTACACCGGACCGGTAACAAATAACGAAATTGCAATTTGCAATATTTATCATTACAATTCCTCAGTGTCAACGTCAGTTTTCGATGTAAAAAAACGCAGGATATTGTAAATTCGAATAATTACTACTACTACATCAGCTATTGGATGTCCACTGCTGAACATCAGTCTCCCCTATGATCTCTTGGGGCTTTGTCAATACTTGCCACACTTGGCTGACGTTGGTTGACGAGTGCAGTGTATTGTGGCAGGGGCAGGATTATAGTGATGCTTGTGGCGCGTCGATAGACACAGCGCGTCACACTCTCGAGGAACGCCATGCCCTGGTGATCGTGATAGGCGGAGACCTCTCGTTGTCGAGCGTGGTCCACTACATGCTCGCCAGCGAGAGGTGCTTGTCGGCCGTGGCCTTTGTATGCGCGAGCGATCCCATGGCGCCCCATTACGACGATGCGGGCCCCGCTGGGTTTTTGCGGGTATTCTAGCACGTTCTGCGTGCCAGCGAATCTCTTATACCCGTCGCCTCTCCGCGGCGGAATGTGTAAATGCATTTCCCAGCTTTATAAAAAGGATCATTGTGACGCTGCTGCCTATCACCATCCTGGTTGGTATAAAGTCGCCTTCTCGGCAAGAAAGACGTCGGGTCTATTCTTTTCAGCTGGTGACCGAAAGGAAATTCGAATCATATTTCTTTTTTATGCATGCATAACTTTTTATAGAGTATTTCAATTTTGATCATTTTTTCTTAAATGGGGTACTCCATGGGATAGTAGTGTATATTGAAACTGTCATCAAATATATTTAAAAAAAATAGGCGAAGATTGATTGTTCACCGCCTATCATTTCCTGATGCCCGTTATCAGGTGATTGATTAATCACCAAAAATTTTTTTACTTCCACCGCGCCTAATTTTATAATGGGTTGTCTGATTGAGGTGATTGCCATAATCCGAAAACGAAATCTCGTTTGAAAAAATAATACTCCAAGCGAAAGGCGGACAAGGGATAATTGATCGTTCACCAACTGATTTCAATTTCAAATTTCTTAATAAAAGTAGTATTATACAGTATTACATCGATTATAAGACGCACCCTAAATATTTCAAGCTAGAAATAAAAAAAAAAACTGAATTAAGTATTTTTATTACAAAGTGTAGAATAAACAAAAATATACTTAAAGAACTGAAAAATATGTTTTATTATTTAAATACTGTCATTGTTAGTATAGGCCATAAAGATGTTTGTCGTGTTCTGGGTATTTACTGAATCAAAAATCTGTAACTGTAAAATTTTTTTGACTTTCCTTAGCTGCGCCGTAGTCGTGTAAAAGCACTTAAAATTAAAATTCGTTCTAGATTCTTTCAATTCTAGCCTACTTTCAGATTTGCTGATTTTGACAGTTCTCATCCACCACGTCGGTGTCACGTCCACTGCCTGGATTTAACGCGTCAAAACAAGAATCTGTTAAATATAATCACGTTGACCAATTATGTTTGCAACCGCGTAATCAATACCTAAAAATACTACCATATTACCATTTTCTTTAATTGTAGTTACATCACTTTGTCTTACACTCCACACCAACGCTGGATGTGTTTATTTTTTTCTAACCAAAAGCCTAAAACTAAGCTTTTATGTTTTAATATAATTTGTAAATAAAGGTTTATTAATTTAATTAATAGTCTATAACAGATTTTATCGCGTTTATCTAAAAAACTTTACAGTTTAACGATTTTTATGTTATTTCCCGACGTTTCTGACTGACTGAGGTGGTGGGTGTCCGAATATTATTCGGACAAACTGTAAAGTTTTTTAAATAAACGCGATAAAATCCGTTGTAGACTTTTAATTAAATTAATAAACCTTTATTTAAAAATTATAATTTTAAATTTTAATATATTTAATTAATTTAAAATGTTCTCTAAAACGAGATATTAAAGTTTGTAATAATAAAAAACATTAATAAAGTTTAATTTTTTTTAAATGAATTTAAAAAATGACAAATCTTCTATACAATTTTTATGTCCCATTTAACTTCTTCAAGAGTCAAATTTTAGTTACAAAAAAAAAATCTTATACTTAAAAATAATCTCCCAAAATATTTCGGTTACTTAATGATATTTTCCTACACGAGATGAATTTAGTAACACTAAATATACATTTGAAATCTCACTAGCTTGGATTTGAATCCAAAATTACGGTTTGATTCACGTTTTGTATTCACTGGGTCATCTCGACTTTTAGTCTTATATTTACTAGATAAAAAAAAAAAGTTTTTACCAATACCTATAGTAATCACGAGAAAGCTGCACTGTCGTCGCAACAAGTGATAAAGCTGCAACCTTGATACCCCAGTTACACAAGTTTTAACTAAAGGAATTATTTAGTATAAAACGCTATCTGCTTTTGGTCAAATTATCAGTCAGTTGCTTCCGTTCTACCGGTATAGTGGAGACATGAGAAGCCTTTTTCTATCTTGTATCCTTCTAGTGGCGCTGACCTATGTCAGCTGCCGGGAGGTGTCTCGAGAAAAGCGAGAGACGGATTTAGAGGAAGCTGCCAGTCATCACGGTGGGAAATGGGATAAGGGTGGAGGACATGAGCACCATGAGCACCATCATCACGACCATGGCGAAAAAGGTCATAAAGGATATAAAGGTCATCATCACCATGAACATGGCAAAAAGGGTCATCATCACCATGAAGGCCATAAGGGTCACCATGATGAACATGGCGGACATAAGAAACACCATCACCACGATGATGGACATCATCATGAGCATCACCATGGCGAAAAGGGCCATAAGGGACACGGTCACCATGAAGAAGGACATTATCACAAGGGACACTCAACTAAGGGACATCACGGAGTACACAAGCATGACGAGTTTAAGAAGGAGAAACACTTCCACGATCACCATCATGATGGTGGCCATCATGAACACCATGGAGGACATCATGAAGAACATGGACATAAGAAGGGCGGCGGTTTCCACAAGGGACATAAGCACGGTGGACACCATCATCATGAACACGGCAAGAAGGGCCATCATGAAAAGGGAGGACATCATCATGAACACAAGGATCATCACGATGAGGGTGGTCATCATGAGCATCACCATCATCATCATGACCATGGTAAGAAGGGCGGCCATGAGGACCACAAGCACTGGGGTTACAAGAAGGGACACAAATAAACATCGCAATGAGCGAATAAATCCTACTTGTAAAAGAATCAATGAAGCCATTAGATAGATTTATCTAGTTAAGCTTATTTTTTGTTAAGTTTTATTGCAATTTATGTTGTTGACTGTGATGTTTTGTTATTAATAAATATTTTCTTATACTTTCTGTTTTGTTTACAATAACAAATTATAATTTCAAAAGCACTGTAAGAACTTAATAGTTTTTGCAATAAGATGTCTAAACTAAACAATTTCACAGTCCGTTCTGTTTCGACACTAAGTTACATAAAATTATTGACCGTAGTTCACTTGCACCATTTTCCGACGGAGGCTGTAAACGAAAATATTAAGAAAGTAGAACGGTACCCGAGATTGGCCTACTTATTAGTCTTTACTACAATTTATAATCATTTGTTTACTATAGATGAAAACTTTTAATTTAAAATTAATAATTCTTCTCTCTATTAAGTCAATAAAAATTCTTGCTTAAGAAACTGAATTAGTTGCATTCACACGGCAACTTTTTTAAAATAATATTTGAGATTCTAACTTAAGTAAAAAATTAAAAATAAAATAAAAATATATCTAAAAATAAAAACATATCCTTATTGACTAATTAGTCACAGTATATTTTTTAAATTTATATTAAAATATTAAATATCTAAAGGCAAAACGTTTACGGATGAAATCATACAAATATTGTTTTATATTTAATATTAAAGAACAGATGTAACAAACAAGTAAAGTATCACTTGACTCCATCCTCTTTAACAAAGTTAGATAAGTAATTGAACTTTTCGTCTTTGTAAATAAATTTATCTCACGTTTAGGAATAAAAAATTAAGTTTAGTAAGTAAAATACTGATTTTATTGGCTTTTATAGGTAATTTTATTGTGACAACTTTATTAAAAAAGAGAGAAGAAGAAATACTACAGTAGTTCTTTTTTTTTAAATTTTGAACTATATTTTTACACATGTTTGATGGTTAAAGTCCTGTGTTTACAAGAAAGTTAAGCTTAATATCAGAGGAGTTTTGTCAGTTCAGTTCATGGACATCTGTTTCGAAGCATATATATCATATTTTCTAATAATAGTGTGTATGTTTAGATAGTTATTTTTAATATAACGTTAATAATTTAAACCTAATATTTATTTTTGAGTATTTTGATTTAAAAATACACTATTATCAATTATAATAATTAAAGTATAAATTTATTTAGTTTTTATGTTAAAACTGCTTAACAAAATTTAATTTTTACAAAACTTTTTTTGAAGTTATACTTCTTTTGGCGCGTTAGGGAAAAATTATCAGAGAAAATTTTTACGATGCGCGTGCACACCGTCACGAAAAACCGACACCCTGAAGTGTATTGCCAACGTCTATATACCTACCGGTTCTCGTCCGATCACCGAAGTTAAGCAATGTCGGTCAGTTCTTGGATGGATGACCGCCTGGGAACACTGCGTTACGTTGGTTTTTTTGAAGTTATACTACACCCTGAAGTTAGCTAGTCAACATTTTAGTACCTATTTATAAATTGCAGATTTATATTTACTTAAAATATAAATAATATTTTTTTAATATATTAATAAAATATTTTTTTATATATTTATTTAAGAACTTTATTGACCAATAAAGTTAAAAAATAGGAATAAAAGGCAGACTTACAGTCTGGTTGAATACTGTCTTAATCAAGTTGAGTATATATATATATGTATATATATAGTATACATACTATGTACAAATACTAGAAAGTTACGACAGATAATGTACTGTTGATTACAGTTCATATAATGCTATTGAGAAGGGGTCGTGTTGGATGATATATGTGTATATAAGCTCTTAATACAAAGTTTTAATATTCTACCCTTCACATCGTTTTGAGGTGTACGTGATTCGAATTTGTGATATTCATGTACGAATGTCACGCTTAAGCTGATCAAAGTAAATTTAAGAACTCAAAATTGATATTTCCATTTTTGTGAATACATCTCTTAATTATTAAACTCGGTAAAAATAATCAAATCATTTAACTGAACTGAACTGAATCAGTCTGTAAACATCCCACTGCTGGGCAAAGACCTCCTCTCCATATAGGAGAATAGTTGGAGCTTAATCCACCACACTGCTCCAATGCGGGTTAGCGGACAATTTTGCCTAGCACGGGTAATGATTGCTGATAACTATCTATGATAATAATTGAGATCGACGGATTTACGTGCTCTCCGAGGTACGGTAACGAGATCCACAAGGATATACACCCAGACTAGAAACAAATATTTGTATAAATATAAGCATCTACTCCGAGCGGAATCGAACCCGCAACCGCCAGTTTAGGCAATTACTCGCACCACTACTCGAGAATATTTTAGTATGTAGGTAATTATTTAAAATATATACATAATTATATCTATAGGAAATGAACCGAACTCATTTTATATGACTGTTAGTATAAGAAATTTAAGACTATAAGTTTTAATCATACATTGTATTCAATTGGTACAAACTCTTAAAAAGCGAAGAATAGAAAGTATTCTTATAAGATAGTAAAAAAGCCATTAAAATATTTTTATATACATACATAAAATAAAAAAGTTTCCGGAGAATCCTCCGTGAAAAAAGTTTAATTGTTAACTTAAAAATGTATATACGAGTACGATAATCTTCTAGTATGTTACTTAGCACGATTAACTAATTTTACTATTTGTAATTTTTTTTTTTGACAAAATCGATTTTTTTAATATTATTACGGTTTTTACAAAATTCTAATTTTAAACATTTAATTTTTAAGGAGGCTAACAAAATTTTGTATACGTATAATTTTTGTTATTTTTTTTAAACGCAGATAGACACAATAAAAATTGTGAAGTTGTTTTTGTTTCATTATTGTCTAGTTAGAATAGAAACTGACGGCCGGCTGGTCGAGTGGTCAGACAACTGGACACTTTACGCAGCGGTCGCGGGTTCGAATCCCGCCAGGTGCAGATAATCTGTATGACGAATATAGATGTCTGCACCGGGTCATGGATGTGTATTTATGTATATATGTATTTATATCTTAAATTTATTTCCGTTCCTAGTACCTGTAACACAAGTTCTTACGAACTTACCACGGGGCTAGGTTAACGTGGTGTGATTGTTGGTTAATATTATTATATATATTATTTAAAACTGAACTTGTACTGTACTTGTAAACTAATATTTTTAAATATTACTTTAAGTTAATAATTCTTAAATATTTTTCATTCTATATGGTCACAACACAAGGAATTGGTCAGCATTCTTGCAACAATAAACGGCCAAGATTGTCTCGCGACGCGTCATTTGACAAAGGTTGCACAATTTCTTATATAAAACTGCTGCGCCATCAATAATATCACCAATTTTAAATAATAAGTGAAACAGTACAAGGCCCTCCGGATAAGATTAAAGCATGAGGCTAGTGTTAGTGCTATGTTTAATTACAATATTAGCTGTAGCATACGCTCGACGGATTCCATCGAAAAAATATGAGCAACTTTCGGAGAAAGAAAAATTAGTTGATCAAGAAGACGCAGCTAGTGATCATAAAAAAGAACATAGTAAGAATCAAGAATTCAAAAAGGGTGGAGGAAAAGAGCATCATGCTCATCATCACGACGAACATGGAGAGAAAGGTCATAAAGGTTATAAGGGCCATCATCATCATGAAGAAGGAAAGAAAGGTCATCATGACAAAGAACACCATAAAGGCGAATATGATGATCATGGTGGTCACAAAAAAGAGCATCATCACGAAGATGGTCATTACGATGAGCATCATAAAGGTGAAAAGGGAGAAAAGGGGCACAAATATGAGGAAAAAGGACATTACAATAAAGGACATTCGACAAAAGGACACCATGAAATACATAAACTCGATGAATTCAAGAAAGATAAGCATTTCTTCGACGAGGAAGGAGATTCCGGTCATGAGGAAAAACATGGTGGTTTTCATGAGGAACATGGTCACAAAAAGGGTGGTCATTTCAAGAAAGGTCACCATCATGGTGGGCATCACGAGCATGAGCATGGCGAAAAGGGTCACCATGAAAAGGGAGGACATCATCATGAGCACAAAGGGCATAAAGAAGCCGCTGGTCATGATGAGCACCATCACCACCATCACGATCACGCTAAAAAGGAAGGACATGAACATCACAAAAAATATGGCTATAAAAAAGGTCATTAAATATTACAGGGCTCTTAATATTTTAGAATTTAATTTTCTTCAAATGACATGGCAAATAATTTTACCTGTCCATTGTCTGGTCAGTTATTTATTTATTCTTAATAATAGTATATAGTTAACAAATAATTTAAAAGATCCTGAAAATCGTGTTCTTGAAAATGTGTTTGGAACGGTTTTTAACGTTATTCGTTAATATTAAGTATTTAATAAATATACCAAATTTTTTTACAACTACCTAATGTATTTTATTTTTGAATTTTTTACAATTGTATTATATACATTGCAGTTTGCACATATGCATTTATTTATTAATAAAAATAATTATTTTTTATTTGAACAGGTCAATAAAAAGTTAGAAACTATATAAATAATAATCTATACAAGTAATAAAATAGTAATAGGCCGTTGGTTGTGCGCAAGAGTAAAACGGGTATCTTCAGGACATAAAAAAAAAATATATGTTTTTGCCCATATCAAAAATAATGCACGAAATTAGATGCAGTTGATATAACTTAAATCTTATATAGCACCGTTTAGAAGTAGAACTATTGTAAAATAATGGTAAACGAACTTCAAATTCTTCGCAAGCAAAGTCGCGGTCAAAAGCCAATTAATGATAAGAAATGACCCGAAACTAATTAAATTATTTTCAATTGTAATATTCTATTCGCTTATTGTATTTTGATTAATTATCTGAAGACCAACTTGTGTAAGAAATTATTTCTAAAAAACAGCAAATAATTAATTAAAAGCTATTGAACAATATTGCAATATAATTAAATAGGTTTCGTTTCTTTTTGAAATAAATGCTTTTGTATTTATTACTTTTCATAATCGTTAATTTTCTTATTTTAAAAATATTTTAGTTCAAAAGAAATAAAAAATAATAATTTAATAAAATATATTTCACATAAGAATTTGTATAGTTTATCATAAGTTTTGTTTTATATGGAAGGAAGAATGACGAAAGTCAGGTTCCTATTAGGTGATCTTGCCAACTCGCAGTGTAATAGCGTGACGGATTAAGCTTTAATCTTGCTCATATAAGCGAGAAGAGTCTCTACCCAGTTGTGGGATATTTACAATGTGTTTTAAACCAGTCCCTCTTTGAATATATATGTATAAAAATATGTATATACAAATGTAGTATGACAGTAGATAGCCTATGGTATCGAATTTTTAAAATCAGTTTATTAGTTTTTGAGAATTATCGATTATAAACAGACAAATCAATAAACTAACAATTTTTTTTAATGATATTACAAAAGAGTTATTATTGAAACCGATACATCTATGTTTTGTCGATGTTAATGGTATATGTATAATATACAAACTGGACTCGCGATGCGGTGCCAGATTGCCGTGCGGTGACCGGGAAAGAAGAACAGTCAACACTTATTTTTTACCGAGGTGTCGTAAAAGGCGACTGAGCTATAGTGGTGTGAACAATTGTACACCTACGAGGATGGTGATGGGTAGCAGTGTCACTATATCCTGCCACAACACACTGCGCTCGCCAACCCGCTTGCCAAGCTCGGCGAGTATTAGCAAACCCCCCAGAGATATAATAGGAGATGTCTACGTTCAGCAGTGGACATTCAACGGCTGATGTGAAGGTGATGGTTGTGAACCCGCGATTTAATGCGTGATTTCACATTCTGACTTTCATCACCTCTCCCAAGGGAACCGTACCGTATTTTAGCTAGTACCATATCGTATTTTAACTCGTACAATGGGCTCAAACTATGCCAAGTTTCATTCAAATTCACTCAGTAGTGAGTGTGATTCGCGGCCAAGATATAGATAGACAGATAGACAAAAATGGAAAAGTTTTGGCTTCAGTATCGATTATAGAGAACCTTAAAAAAAAAAAAAAAACTCAAAATATCTTTAATGTACAGACTTTGATCTCTTACAGTTTTATTATAAGTGTAGGTAGTAGTTAATAAAATAAACATTATTTTTCTGAACTTAACAATACTTAAAAGGTATGATATAATTATGTAGTTAATACAAAAATTTGTTTGACTTCAATCAATATATTTAGGTAAATTGCCGGTCCTTGATGAAGTATTGCGCATCATTCCCAAGCGTCTTGCTCTCGTATTTTATTTAATTATATTTTCAATGTAAATGGAAACTTACATCAGATTTTATTTTAAAATAATTCTGAAGATATAACTTAAATATACAAAATATAGTCGATTTAAAAAATCCTGTTTCCTTATTTATTATTATTTGTAGACGGTAAAAAAGAATTATTGAACGCGTAATTAATGTTACTAATCGGTCGGTGAAATGTTTTTCCGGACGTTCACGTATTGGTAAGATAAAATCTGTTGATAAACGTTTTGCACTAATTAATGTGCGAGTATGAGGATTAGCGATGTCACACCTCGCACTAGATTTATGGCTTCATTCGGTGTCACATTAAATCCTTCGTCTTTTGAAGCTAATGTAATATAAAGCCAAAGGATATATTTGCTAATTACCTTTTCGTTTACTATGTCACGTTCATGTTATATACACTATATGTAATGCGAAATTTAGATAATTAGACAATTCAGACATATAAAAAAAATTCCATTCACAAAATCAATTTGCACCTTTTACTTACTACTTCGTGTTATTATGAAAAGTAGTGGTAATAAAACATATAATTCAGAAAATGAAAAATTATGATTGCTTAAAATAAGGCATTAAACCTCATGTAATTTGGTTCTTTAATAGATAGTTAAATTTTGTAAGTGTTGTGATATTCTCTAAACGATCACTTAATTCTAAAAGGATTTAAGGTAAAGCAAATAAAATTAAAAATGGCTGAAGTTATTCAAACAACAATAAGTTTTATCTAAGTTAATTGTTAAATATTACAATACGTTATTTAATCATCTGTTTTAAGTTATTTGCTTTATTATTGAATACAATTTAATATTCAAGTAGTTAAAATCTCAGTAAATATTTCAAAGAACGACTCAACGGGCGCTCGAGACCGCATTATGTCGAAGTTTTGAAGCCACGGTTACTGGCGTTAAATAATATTTAAAAGGAATAAACATTTTACTAAGCTAGAATTAGAAATTGAACTTTGAATATTGTTATACTAAGCTAGAGTTAGCTCAAAAATACACTAATAATATTTTTACCACGTCATCAAAAGATATAGTCGCTTATCACTTTGTAACAAATTATTTTATTTCATAATGTAAATTTTGAATAAAATATGTTTTAATGTTATCACTGTCCGTTTTGCACTTATCATATTCACGGTGCTCACTGAAAATCAGTGTTGGCGCAACGATGACTCAACGTTACTGAGTTAACTGAGTCCGTCCGATTGGTGAGATCACAAGTTTTATTTTTATATTTTTATAACTATGATTAATATTAAGATCAAATGTTGTTGTTTTTATCTCTTGTAAGCAGTGTTTGTTGTTATTGTTACTAATAAAGTTTATTTTATTTTTATTTATTTTACTTTATTTAATATATATGTTCGTTTCAGAAATATAGCGTTACGTAAATATTTTGTTCCCTTCTAGAGCTAGAGCTTTTTATTGTTTTCGAATTAAAATGGTAGACAGTTACTATCTTAGCAATTTCAGTTATCAAAATATAATGGTTGAATTTATTTATTTCACAAAAGATGCACGAAATGGATAAATTGTTACAATAAATACTTTTTAAAACAAAAACGTCTACGTCTCATTCTCAATTATATTCTCATTTTCTCAATTACATTGTAAGGAATATATTTAAACGCAAGTTTTTGTTAAGTGTTTTTTATTAAATCGTATTTTATTTAATAAAGTGTTATTAGATATATTAAGTGATTACTTTTATTTACAAGTGCTTTCTTAGAAATATAAAATGATACAACAACGTATAAAAATGACAACAACAAAAATTTGTAATAGCTCGATATCCAAAGCTTAATGCCCCTTTTTGAAACCCCAGTGCTTGTGATCTTCATGACCTCCTTTCTTACCATGTCCGCTATGATGGTGATGGTGTTCGTGGTGGCCGCCTTCATCGTGGTGACCCTTGTGTTCATGATGGTGGCCGCCCTTCTCATGGTGGCCTTTTTTACCGTGTTCGTGCTCATGATGGCCATGATGTTTATGACCCTTGTGGAAGTGACCACCTTTTTTGTGACCATGTTCATGATGGTGGCCACCATGTCCTTCATGGTATCCGGACTCTCCATGTTTATCATGAAAGTGTTTTTCTTTTTTAAATTCATCTACTTTATGAACACCATGATGTCCTTTTGTAGAATGTCCTTTATGATAATGGCCCTTCTCTTCAAATCCGTGACCCTTTTCACCCTTCTCACCATGGTGGTGTTCGTGGTGGTGGCCGTCATCATGGTGATGGTGTTTCTTATGTCCTCCGTGTTCTTCATGATGTCCTTTATGTCCTTCGTGGTGATGATGGCCTTTTTTGCCATGTTCATGATGGTGGTGTCCTTTGTAGCCCTTGTGTCCCTTTTCACCATGATCATGATGATGATGGGCATGATGCTCTTTACCGCCACCCTTTTCATGATGGTGTGAGGCAGCAGATTCGAGATCAGCTTCGCCGTTTTCGCCGAGGGTCCGTGCACTTGTAAGCACAACGAGTGCTACAAAGCAGCCCAATAAAAGAACCACCTTCATCGTTATTGTTTCCCTTGCTGCAGTCTGTTTGTCTATGAAAATTATTGTCGACATCAAGGTTTTATAAATACTGGCAATCAATTTTCTCAGCACCAGAGTTAGGCAATATTTGCAATGGCGGGCGACAACTTGCTTCTATCGTGTCGTCAAGGTTAGATTTTTAATTGGAATTATTGTAATGCTTATTAAATAAATTTGACTGTATATTTCTACTGCTTATTGCTGGATTGGAATTGCTACTTGGACTTTTGTTTTAATAAGTTAAATTATCAACAAAGTTTTTGTAAAAATATAAAATGAATAATATAATATAATTTATAAATGTATAAGGGGTAATTTTATTAGATTATTTTAATGTGGCTTTTATTCGTTAGTATGAAAATTACATTTACCGAAATATTTGAAGTTTAAAATATTTTAAATAACGTTATTCATGCAATGGAATACTATTAGAATAACACTGTTTTCGCTATTTATTAGTCCGTCACAACAGTTTCTTTTTTTTTTTTCACTTCTTTTATTTTATTTTATAGAATAAATATTTCACGTAAGTGAATAAATTTATAATATACTCTTATTTTAACTAGCATTTTCGGGTTGGTCAGCAGGTCCACTTAATATTCCACTCGCGATGTTATAGGTTACTGATTTATACACAGAGAGATTGCTATCTGACCTGCGCTACCTTTGAGGGCAACTCCTTTAAACGATAATAATTATTCTACGAAGATTAATGATAATTATTAGCTGATAACATAACGACCTCCAGACCACTATGCCTAAAAAGAAATAAGTACTTCAATAGACGCAAATATTAACCACGAAATAGAATCGTACTCGCTAATATTGTCGATAAAGGCACATAAAAAGACGGTTGTCCGTACTACACGTGTTTGTGTTTCAGTGTCAAATGAAATTTCTTGGTAGTAACGTTTCAAAAATATACATATAATTTTATATATTTTATTCTAAGTTTTGCTAAAAATACTTCAGCGTAGGAATATATAGGGACTCGTAGAATGTATTACAGTTACGCCAACAAAAGCTGCCGTCTTAACTTCATTTGATTATAAAAAAAGTTTTATTTAAGCGATTGCTTGTAATTGTTTAACTCAGGGTTGATAAAATACAATCTTAAAATGTTTACATAAATGTTAATCGTATGAGTTATAGATTGTAATAACATCAGCTATTGTTTTTGCTGTTGCTATATGAATTTTTTTAGGTAATTATACAAAAATAATTGTAATTATTTATGAGTAACGTTTTAATTCGAAGTGCATTTATATTTGTAAAAATTTCATAATTGTTGAAAGTAATAAACATCAGATTATTTGTTTAATATCATTTAGAATACCAATAACAACTAACACGAAATTTAATAAAGCAAATTGCGAAGTGCCATTAATTTGTAATGCTTTTTGTCAGACATTTTGTCTGCGTCAGATTCACTTAAATTTTTGGATATTTCAATACTGACTGTAAAAGTACAACATTGAAGTAATAAAAAAAAAATTTTTTTTGTTACTCTAGTAGATCGTTATTTTTCGATAAGTGGTAGATAAGTGTGTTTTGTATTAAAGGTTAATTTTTGAACTATTTGTATATAAGCACAAAAATATATAGACAACCTGGAGAATCGTTATCGTGGTCTGTAAAATTAAAAGAAGTCAGCAGAAAAACCTCCACTGCTACTCCCTACGACGCCTCAAGTCTTTTCTACTAATTCCTACCAAAATTATGTTAGCAAATTCTCTGCTTCTATCAATCCTCGATTACGCAGATGCATGCAATATTTATCTAACAGTATGGTTTAATATATGACTTAATAAGCTCCAGTGACTTCAGACTCTTGCTATACGGTTTATATTCTGCCTTTGCAAAAATGCCCATGTTTCTGACTTTCGTTCTAGATTCTAGAGTCAAGTGGCTCCCAATACGTTCTCGCCGAAACCTGCATGTCTCTTCTATAGTGTGCGATATTTGCCTCAAAAGACTCCGTCCTATTTAAAAGATAAATTTGAATTTCTTGGGGATAATTTTTCACTAAGATCTTCAAGAAGACTAATGCTAAAATTGCCCGTTCATAAAACTAAATATTTTAGCCAGTCTTTCACTGTTCAGACAATTAACATATGGAATAATCTACCATTAAATATAAAAGAAGCAAAATCACACCCATGTTTAAAAATTCCGTTAAGGGGCATTATCTAAATACTAGGCATAATACAAATTAAGTTTTATTTTTGGAGTTATTGACTATAAATGTTATGAAATACTTTTGGTATATTTATTAATTAATTATACTATGAAGTATATACTAAAACTACTACTGTACTGTGCTGTTTATGTAAGTATTAATGTGTAGATAATTCTATGTAAGTTTTTTATAATGTAACCGCACTACCCAATCTCTCAAATAAATCGTATTTCGGGTTGTCTGGAAGAAATGGCTAACTAAGCCATAAGACCTTGTACTAGACAATTTGTAATTATCTTAAATGTCTGTATTATTATATTATAATAAAGTGTAAATAACTATATAAAATCTAAGAGTTATGTCAGGAATATAATGGTTCGTCTCGTATACAGAATAAAAGCATGATTTAGGAGTAGATATTGACTAAAGGGTATTAAATCTCTAATAGATGCCATGTCATAATAAAACTATATATCTGGTACCTCGATAATATTGTATGTTTTTTTAAGATTGTTTTATATACAATTACTGATTTTCATTAACAAATTCATAACCGTTCTGGTGTAGCGTTTAGAGTAGTTGCCTAAACTCCGGTGTTAGCAGATTCGATTCCCGCTCGAGAAAGATATGTCTACAAAATAGTATTTTATACAAATACTTGTTTCTGGTCAAGACGTAAGTCGTCGCGCGATTCAGAGACCTACGTCTCTTCCTATACTTGGAGAGCACGTAAAGCCGTCGGTCCCGATTGTTACCATAGACACTTAGTAGCGATCGTTACTCATTCTAGGAAAATTATCCACCAACACGTAGTACAGCAGCATGGTGGATTAAGCTCCATATGGAGTAGAAGCTTTTTCTCAGCAGTAGGATTATTACAAGTTAATACAGTTCATTTCATTCACAACTTAAAGAGGGTTATTTATGTTTGAGCTTTGCGTGGTTGTAGTCTGTTTATTTATCTAAAAATGTGTATTATATAATATATTGTATACAGTGTATTATATTAAAATAGCAATTGATGTAGACGCGAGAAATAATACTAAATTAGAAATTGGTTGGCACAAAGGTTATTATTTTTATACTGCGGCAAAATAAAACATTGCTTTCGTTGTCTCCACTAGTGATAAAATAAGAATATTTTTTCTAAAAATTAATGTCACCTTCCCATAACATTCTCAGGATAGTACTTAAAAGTCAAAACGATCTATTTACGCAAAAAAAAGTGATATTCCGTACATATTCCCCCTTAACTTATTATTTTGTTACATTAAATCTAATATTTAATATGAGGGAGGGTCTCTATGTAAAATGGATTAAAATACACAACAATTACTGTACATTTTTTTTAAAGTGCAATAAAGAATATTATTTTACTATTGGTATTGTAAAGTAAACATAACATGGACAATTATTGTAAAACTTTAATGTAAATAACGACTTTATAGTTACTTATTACTATCTAGATAAAATATTTTAAAATTATAGTAGGTTTTCTTAGTTATCTAGGCTCACTATTTTAACGTTTGTGTCTCAAAATGCGAAAGCATTAAAAGTTAAAAGTTAAGTTCGATTCTGATTGACTACTACAACTGCGTCCACTTCCAGTGTTCTAGAATAACTGATATACTTTTATTAGTACGAGTATATCTGTTTTTTGATGACTTTAATAAATACTTACTTTTTATTTTGTAAATAGATTATAGGCAAAAAGTATTATTTTGTTTTATCTTAAAAGTACAACCTAATGATCACTCACCAAAGGGTCACCAAAGGATTTCGAATTTTTATTTTAATAAAGTTTTTTTTTTGTTGATAAAGTAAGAAAATGAAGATATAGTTTTGAAGTTTATATATAAAACAACTTTATTTTATGTAGAAAAAACATAACAAAACATATATGTAATAAGTCAACAATTAATGATTTTTTAGGTAGGATTTTGTACATTTTAATGACCAGACTTGTGTCCCCAGTGCTTGTGTTCCTCGTGACCTCCTTTCTTGCCGTGGTCGTGATGGTGGTCCCAGTGCTCGTGGTGTCCGCCTTCCCCGTGGTGTCCCTTATGGTGGTGGTGATGACCTCCTTTTTCATGATGACCTTTCTTGCCATGGTGGTGTTCGTGGTGGCCACCGTGTTTATGTCCTTTATGGAAGTGACCACCTTTCTTGTAACCGCCCTCATGATGATGACCACCGTGGTGAGAGTGATGGCCTTTTTCTCCATGATGGTCATGGAAGTGCTTATCCTTTTTAAATTCGTCATGTTTCTCAACACCATGATGACCCTTGGTGTCGTGACCCTTATGGAAATGGCCGTGTTCCTCGTGTCCGTGTCCATGTTCACCTTTCTCTCCATGTTCGTGGTGATGATGGTAGCCATCATCGTGATGGTGGTGTTTCTTGTGTCCACCATGTTCACCGTGGTGTCCTTTATGTCCTTCATGATGGTGGTGACCTTTCTTTCCATGATAATCTTCGTGGTGTCCCTTATATCCTTTGTGTCCATGTTCACCATGTTCATGATGATGATGTCCATGATGTTCGTGGCCACCTCCCTTGTCCCATTTATGCCCTGAGGCTGCGACCTCAAGATCCGCCTCTCTCTTCTCCCGGATCTCCCTAGCGGACGACGCGGCTATGAGAGCCACAAGCCCACACAACACCAGAAGACTTCTCATGGTTGGTTAGACAAATGTTGAATGATACCTGCCCTGGTTACGATGATATTTTATACTAGTAAACAGTAACGGTTAAGAAATTTATGCCTGATGTGTCAAGGTTGTTAAAATAATCAACGCTACTAATGATTTCTAGTTTCAGGCACTGAGCTGAATGTTGATAATAGTTTTGTATTTTAAATACGTAATTTTTTTAAATGGTTTCAGTATTAACGATTAGTAGAAGATTAGTAAATATATAAGTTAACTAATAAGTACAGTCAAAAGTGCAAGCCAAAAGTACTAAATATTAATTTATTTAAACTTTATATATTAACTTACTCTAAATATTGTATACTTCATATTTTTTAGTTAAATTTTAATATTAAATATAACATTTTATTAATCTAGACATTTATAGTATAAACTTTTAGCACTTTTACTTAAACTTTAAAATAATACTTTTCGCAACACATCGTCAACAAGTATGCTCAATTAAAAAAACCAAGAAACCCGACTGCGTAAAATACTCTTACTATAAACTAAAAATAATAAAACAATTTACTGAATTTGATACCCATATTGCGACAATAAGAAACATACATACATACATACATACATACATACATACATACATACATACATACATACATACATACATACATACATACATACATACATACATACATACATACATACATACATACATACATACATACATACATACATACATACATACATACATACATACATACATACATACATACACTCGAAAAACATAACCCTCCTTCTGTCGCAGTCGGGTAAAAAGTAACTTTTTGGGAGGAATATTTAAAAAACGTAGTGTAATTGTGTTTTGGATTATTTATTAATTAATTAATTAATTAACTAATTGGTTACTTTCTGAAAAAAAGTGTTTAAGATTTGTTTTATTTTAGGATATTGATTATTTTTATTACTAATTTTATATGAACATCTAAATCGGTTACAATATACTCATAAATAATAATCGTTCACTCATAAACTATATATTAGTTTATGATTGAAATATTATTTTATAAAAGGACTTTTCATTAAATCTAACTTAATTAATATTTAACATTTACAGTAGTAATTATTCGTACGAATAGGAATACAGTATATTTTGTTTTTTTTTTTTCGTTTTACCCTGACGTCATGTCTGTTCAGTATTATGGTATTATAAGTCCGGTGAAATTATCCCAAAAATAGGTACCCTTGCATAAACTCACAACAAGCTGAAAATTTACTAGTGAAAATTTACAGACATGTGAGGGGTATTTCTTTAATGAAATTCTGAAAAGTCCTCATTGATCCCGTGTGTGCAAAATTTTTTATTCAAGGTTAAAGGTCGTAAAAATGGGTTTTTTTGGAATTTTTGGCCAAACGGTTAGTTTTACGATAAAAATAGTTCATATTAAAATTGTAAATCAGATAATTATCTACTAAAATTGTTCTTATACTTTTTTCTCTAAGATTTACCATTTCTGAGAAAAAGCCATTAGAAAGTTATCTGGTATTCCCCATTAAATGTTGTGAGTTTATGCAAGGGTCAATGTCTATTTTGTCCGGGCTACTAGCATATTTGGGACACACTTATTTCACTATTGTTTTTCTATTGTAGAAACAACATTGATTGTTTTTATCACATTTATAAACGCACATTTTTTATGCGATGAGAGTAGGCAATACATTTCTGTAGGGCATAATAAATTGATGACTTTTGAGAAAACTTTAGATTGCTTATAAAAACGTGTCTTTATATTCATAAATATAAGTCTGAGATAATTTTTTGAGTGAAATATAAGTGGACTTCTTAAATATTTTATTTGGAAGACGATATTTCTTTTTGATTAAAGACTTAGATTTTTTAAATCGAATTCGAAGATAAAGCGTCGATATCCGACGTGCTCTAAAATGCTCTGAAATTAATGTGCTATACAAATATTACTCTAAAATAGAGCTAAATTATATAATTCATTGTATAACATTATATTTAATATTTAGAATAAAATTGTATGTATTTTAATGTAGAATAAGTTAAAACATAAAAATGTTCCCAAATAATAACTATCCAATTGTTATCTCGATTTGGTACTTTATTACTCGTAGATATACTAAGTCGCTCCAATTATAGCTTAAATATAAAAAAAGCAAGAAGATCAATATTGCCAAAGTAATGTTGTCTTCTGTTAGTGACCTTCGTCTTAATACCTGAGTGAATTGTTAAAAGTATATCTACTTAATTGTTAAAAATAAGAGCATACAATATAAATAAACACTTTATTTCTTCTCATAAAAATTTTTTTTGGAGCATTTTTAGTTTTTTATCTTCGATTAACATTAAAGAACACTAAAACTTACATACAAATTTTCTTCTTTCATTTCATCTTACAACGCTGAAACACATATTTATTTCCAATTCAAGGTCCAAATTTTCCAAACTTTGAAATCTTAAACTCTAAAAATGATAGAGCTCTCAAATATATTTTCATCCCTCATTTCACTTTCGTAAGGGAGGAAATTCCAAAATTGCTGCAACGTATGTTAATTTATTTCTACTAAGAAACCCAAAAAAAAAACTTTTATACTTCTATTTTAACTTCAAAAATAATGGATATTCATATAAAATATTATTCCATATTTCTCCTAACAGCCTTACCTCTTTAAAAGCAAAAAATGTTTCTTTGGTGGGTGTATGCCTTGCTAAGCCCTATTGGTACTCGTAAAATTTCATGTGTCTTCAATAGCTTAGAATCAGCGACGATGTAAAAGTTAGTCAGTCACATGTTATTTCAGTTAGATGTTTAGTACGAGTTTGTATGTTTTTTACTTTCATATTAAAGTTTATTTCGTATTTGCTCTTAGATTACTGAGCTTTGAAGTGAGATTTTTTATTATTATTTAGTCTTTTCGGTAAAAATTAAAAAAATAATAACGTTATAAGAATTGTAATAAATTAGGAAACTCTTTATTAATATAATTATGACAAAATAATCAACAATAACAAAATCCTTATTTTTATCGATTTCATTTCAAATACTCTCTATCATTTGGTTTATTTATGTCCTTTCCAGCCCCAATTTTTGTGGTTTTCATGGTCTCCTTTGTTACCATGTTCTGCGTGTTGTCCCCAGTATTCGTCGTTGGCACCTTCATCGTGATGACCCTTTGTTTCGTGGTGATGGCCGCCCTTTTCATGATGACCTTTTTCTCCGTATTCATTTTCATAGAAACCACCTTCGCTATGCCCTTTATGGAAATCACCACCCTTTTTGTAGCCACCTTCGTGATGATTTCCACTGTAGCTTTCTTCAAAACCTGATTGACCATGCTTGTCATGGAAGTGTTTGTCCTTTTTGAACTCGTCTAATTTATGTATTCCATGGTGACCCTTCGTAGAGTGTCCTTTATGATAATGTCCCTTTTCTTCAAAGCTGTTTCCTTTTTCACCTTTTTCTCCGTGCTGATGTTCATCAAAGTAGCCATCGTCATGGTGATGGTGCTTGTTATGACCCCCACTTTCTTTAAACTCACCTTTATTTCCCTCATGATGGGAGTATCCTTTTTTGCCGAAGTCATGATTGTGATGACCTTTGTAACCCTTCTCAGCAAATCCTCCATGCTCAGCGTGATGATCTCCATGATGCTCACCTCCTTCACCTTTTTGCCAAAGATGTGATGCCGCTTCCTCGAGATCAGCTTCTCTTTTATGACGAACATCTCTAGCACAAGCGGTCGCAATGACCACCAATAAACCAAACAATATAGTTCCTTTCATTTTCTGTAGTCCTGGATATAGTTGGCTGTTGCTAAATGATGCATGTTGATTATTTCTTGCAGTTTATATAGTATTGCCAATACCACACTGTGTAGAATTTAATGTCAGGGTGACTTAAAAATGACGGCCACAACAATGCAAGTGACCTAAATTATTGATAAATTAAATTTATTGTTACATTTTTTAATATTAGTCTCAATTACACTTCTATATATTTGGTTATATTAAATAAGCATTCTGTTTATTATAACTAAAACCGTAGCAGTAAAATTTGCTTTAGACAAAAGGCATATTGTATATTAATAAATTTCTCGTTTTAAAAGTGATTGTTTTTAACAAAAATAATAATAATAAAATACTTATGGTTTAAAAATATTGAATAAAAAATAAAATCACAACAACGTATTTTTAGTTAATTCGATGGTAATACTCAATAGTGAAAAGTCATAAAAGTTCTCTCCTATCTTTCCTGTTATTTTATAATTATCTCCTACGGGGGGCTATTTTTTTTAAAACTAAACAGTTACTTTTAAAGATAAAGGAATTGCTTATATTTTTCGGAAATCATTTATCCGTTTGTAAAATATTTTACGTAACATATATTATATTAAGTTAAACCTTTAACAAAACTTAGTATTAAAAATTCACTGTTGAGGTTTAGTTTAATAATTTTCATCTTGAATGAATCGCATATATATGGCTTAATTAAATAATATGTATATATTTCTATTATAATCCTATATTGTTAAAACGCTAATTAGGAACAAAAAATAATTTTAAAATATTATAAAGGAATCAAAGAAAAGCTCGTGTATGTAGAGTAATAATAGAACATAGACAAATTCTAACATCAATATAATCAAAATTTAAGCCCTAAGGGATGACACAAAACGTTTTCACCCAAGTCAAGGTCGTATCATGTCAAGGTGAAGTTGTGAAGGCGTCGCCCTCGTTGTTTTCTATGTTTTATTTAAGTTAAATTCTTTTTATAGATTTCTTGCGCCACTGTTTCCACTAGAGCGCACACGGTCTGTCCTAATTGAATCGGACACTGCACCGCGGTTAGACTGTGAGCACAATTATTGACATATCATTTTAATAATAATATTTTGTATTTCACACGCCCGTGTAAAATCATAAAGATATTTTTTGTTATATGTAATGTGTCGTAATATATATTGTATACTAACGTTTTTTTTTGCAGTACAAGGTAGTCATATGGCATCCACATCAAAATTTTTATTTGTTACAACCTTTACAGTCTGTTGTTATATTTTCGGGGCACGGGGCTTTACATGTCTTTTCCTTTTATTACATTTTTACTTGCAACAAGATTAAATGAATGAAAGCTTTATTGTTTTAATTTATAGAAAGAAAACTGAATGTTTTATTTATTTATTAAGTAATTAAATCTATTATTTATGTTTGATATTGTTTTTATTCTCTCTAGAAATATATCGCTATCGCAAAATTTATTAAAATTCTTACACAATTTTATATATAATTATATTGTTTTATATCAATTACAAATATTTATTTTAAGTACCTGTAAAATAAACTACTGCTAGGCAAAGCTGCTGGCCAAATTAAGAAGAAGGATTTGGGACTATTATGAGCTTTATAACTATATTTTGCTATTCGACTGTGTTCTTTATAATGTTTACCAATGTTTACTACACTTACAAGAAAGGAGGAATTTTAAGGAAGCAAAAAAAATTTGCGGTGCTAGCCTATGAGTTTTATCCTCTGATATTCCAGGAAAATATTGATTTTATATCTTTTTATATTTTCCAAGTGACTCTCTCGGGTTTGCATGATTGTTTATTGTTGTACAGCAGGTTACGCGTGACTGCATGGCGATTAGTTTTGCTGTGGGTGATTTCGGTAAAACCTTCTAAAGTAATTATTTAAATTATATAAATGACAATAAAATATGTAATGGCAATATGTAAAAGACGACTTTATTTCTATATAAGACCAAGGTTACTAATATATTTATCTCTGTAACATACTTGTTTTTAAAAGTATTAACTTTCAATTATTGAAAATAAGTAAGTAATTATTCTCCTATTTATATTTATAGAAACATACGACGCATATACCTAATAATTGAAGGACAACTCAACAGCTGCCCTGAAATTA
This sequence comes from Euphydryas editha, assembly GCA_036937285.1. Lineage (NCBI taxonomy): Eukaryota > Metazoa > Arthropoda > Insecta > Lepidoptera > Nymphalidae > Euphydryas > Euphydryas editha. The sequence continues at coordinate 9,215,262 of JAUPFZ010000011.1, forward strand.
ACAGAATTACCGAGTTTTTGTGAGGTTTGGGATTTTCCGTATTGCAAAATTTTATTTATAATTAGAAACGTTTTCTTGAGTTGGGCTACTTACTACCTTGTCGGGTATTTTCCAAATAATATTTTTATTTTTTTTAAATTATAGGCTTTATATTATGTGTTATATGTTTTTCTAAAAAACGTTTTCTTTTTCTTAGTATACTTTTACTGAGTTTTTTTTTAAATTCTGGTCTGTAAGATATGTTACAAAATATTTAAATACTTCATTTTATTTTTAAATGTTTTTCTTCTCTACGTTTGTTTCTAAATAGGTATATGTTTTTTGTACTCTCTTATTTTGAGAGCATGTTTGAAGTGGCTTTTTAACGAATGCTTATAACCGTCTATGTAAGTTGCTTCCGTGAACAACTTATCAAATATAATCAAAATATAGTCATATGCCATCTCAGAGTTCCCTACGATATTCTGTCCCATGGCTAATCACTTAGCTATTTATGGATTAGTTATTTATATACAGATACAACTCACCTAGCCCATCAAAAGTCTAAAATACGGTGTACTGAGTATTTATTTTAGTAAGACAAAGATATTCTTTTGTTCTAAAAGTGCTATCTAGTGGTTTTATAATCAAACTTATTTGAAAATAATTTCAAATAAATCACAAAAATTTTACAATAAAAAACTTTATTTAATGTTTTCCCGTTACTTTTTGGATCTAATTATATCCAACAAAAATAATAACAACACTGCTTCTTTAGTACGAAAGACCATAAAACCTATCATAGAATCATCCTAATAAATGGTAAACTACTCACAAAAATGTGTCTTTTTTTGGTTAATTTTTTGAATTTGTTTGATTCATGGGTTTTCTTTGAAGAGTAATTGCTCGGTACATAATTTTGATGTATGTCCGTGAAGCCGACATGAAATCCTTTTTTTTATACAAAAAGTTATTTTTTTTTATAAAACTGAAATTAGAACGTATTGTCATAAAAATCATAGTTCTTTGTTTTAATGATAGTAATCGTATCGAAATCCAATGCGTGTACATACATACATACATAAGTATGTATGTCTATACGTGATCTGTAAATAAGTTAATTTGTTGGATTCCAATATATATGTAGTATGCATGCTGCGGAGTATGACAATTAGGATTTAATTAGGATTATTGTAAGAATTTATTTTTTATAATATATTTATAAATGAAAACTTATTGTATACGATGTTTTGTATCATTTCTGTATTGTATTAGTCATATTTATAATGTAGCAGAATAATTTCGTGCCTATTTAGCAAAGCCTTGTATTTTTGTAATTAATTTATTTGAAATAACAAGAATAACTTCGTTGAAAATATTATAAAGCGATCTAGAAATTGCTATAATGTGGTGAAATGGAAACCTCATTTATAATAATTATTTGAAGTCGCACAAAGAAATGTAATTAAAATAATGTTGTTAATTTTGTGCCTCGTTTTGCTTAAGATACGGAAGATGCGTATATTTGTGTAAGAGAATAATGTTGCCATCGTTTTCCGTGTCCAAATTACTGTAAAGGATAAATTGGGATGAGTTCATTTCATAGTATCTATTACAACCAACCCGACAGCCTCTTTTTCGTCTAAGGCGAGACCGAAGAAGGTAATGAATTTACTCCGTGTTTATTTTATAAATTAAGTAAAAAAACGAGTTGAATTATAAAACACTAGCAGCCCGCTCTGGCTGCGACCGGAGTATGTATATATAACCTAAACCTTCCTCATAAATCACTCTATCTATTGGTAAAAACCGCATGAAAATCCGTGCAGTAGTTTTTGAGTTTATTGCGAACAGATAGACGGACAGATAGACGCGGCGGAAGACTTTGTTTTGTAATACGTAGTGATAGTGATGATGAAAGCATCTATGTAGACATAGGTAATTCTTTTACCTTTTTTAAAGACTAACTTGACGTAAATATATGTATGTATATGCCATCAAAAACATAACTTGTAAAAAATCCAAGTCTCGCAACTCAGTTCTTCTACCGTAAAAAGTTGTGAGATCCAGTTGGTGTATCTAGAAAACTGGACCGAAATTGCACAATATTTGAATTTTTCCTTGGTATATATACTAAACACTAATGGTATTCTAAATTTGAAGCTTCTATGTCTGGTAGAAGTGCCCTAGAGTTTTGATGATTTTTTTTTTTTGACGCTGTGAAATACGTTTACGTATGCCGCCGCCCGAAGGTGACGGGTATGTGGGACTCGCTGACTGCGAAGTCAGAATACCCACTAAAACACAGCGGTGCCCTCGTCGTCGTATAAGGACGCCACGGGATCGCGGTTGCATGCCACCGTGAAGAGTTTTGATGATTGGTCAGTCAGTGAGTGACAAAATTAAGAAACTTTGACTAGTTGTAATTCTTAAACTACTGATTCAAATTGAATGAAATTTGAAATATACCGTGTTTATACAATGCCTGCTTGGGTATTGAAAATTCAGACTTCTAGTTTTATCCACAACGAAGTTATAGGGGGTCGAAAATGGCCTGAATTGCTTCGAGAAAAGAATAGTACGGCCGTGCTACTTTTTTTTTGCTCGACTTGGAGGAGGCACTGCCGTGCCTCCAGATATATTAATATTGTTAATAATTCTGTGTTACATATTATATCTTTTATTTGAATACTAGTCTTACCCATGATTTCGTTTGCAAGTACACATTTTGACTTTCATCTCCATTCTCAAACGAACAGGGCTAAAATTTCGGGATGAAAAGTATGCAGTGCCCTAGTTCGTAGTATGGACACAAATCATCATCGAGTTTTTTAAATTCATTCAATAGTATCTAGTGATGCACAGCCAAAATTAAGATAGACAGATGCACAAAAAAGAAAAGAATACAATTTAGACTTCAGTATCGTTGAGTGTCATCCAAAAAAAAAAATTCTAAATATCATCAATGTACTGAATTGGACATGTTACAGTTTTATTATAAGTATAGACTGAGGTTTACTTAAACAAAGCGATAAGTTATCTGAAATTATAAAAAGGTAGGTCGTTTTTATTTTGCTGCATAATTTATTTTATAGACCATCTGTATTTGGTGGGCGGAATATTGAACGTGTGATTTAAAAATTTGGACCACGAGGCACAAGATGATTCTAACAAATTTTAGCTAATTTCTAAATCGAGCTGTTTAGATGATTTTGTAATTTATATATTAATGTAAGTTTACGTTTGATTAAATTCTAAAATTAATAATACTTAACGTGTCTCAATGGTGTAAAAGTGTTTTGATTGATTTGCTGGTTAACTCAAGTGTATTAAAGTATGTAATGTAATATAAAAAAGTAAAATAAAGGAAGCTAAAAAACTATATACAATCCTTAAATGTTGTTAGAACAACTAAAGTTATATTGAATAAATGGAATAATAGGAAATAAAAAAAAGAAAGAAAAAAGAAATATGCCTCGAAAATTGCCGGAGTTGCAGCCCACGTGATGTTATGCGATGTCTATCAAAGAAGAAGAAATAGTAGAAAAAAGATTAAGGATCATGCGTCAAAGAAACAATTGCGAAGTGACACTATGTAGATATCTTGTTAGATAAAGTATTGAAGAAAAGACAGGCATTGTTGTTAGCTTATGTATTATATGTAAAGTAAATAAATAGGAATTGTCTATTCATATGATTATCGTAAGAATATATATATTTTTTTGTTATTCATATGATTATCGTATAAATAATATATATATTTTTGTGATTTTTTAAATGTCGTATGAATAGCAACAGCCAAATAAATAATCCCTAATCAAGGCAAAAGTGCTCACATTTGTAAAATAAAAAACCACTTTGTTTAAAAATGCGAATTTATTAAATTTTAATATCAAGATAAAACTTAAAAACCTATGTTTATATTTTTTTACATCACAAAAATATAGATTGAATTTTCACAATAGTCCAAAATCTCATCATATTTAGTGTCACAGCATCCAGTCGTAGTATCAAATTTGTCAATAAATTATAGTAATCATAGTATGGGAAACCATGTAAAGAGAAATATTATATCGAATTACGTATAGTAAAACATTCCCAGTAAGAAGTGCTAATGAAGAAAAAGAAGTTGATAGATCTAAATGAATCAAAAATCGAATTAAGTTTTAACGAAATTTTAAGAGATTTTCCTGCTTTGACAAATACTAAGAATATAAAAATAAATAAAATGAAAATGAGATTATTTTCTTTATATAAAAAAAAATGAATAAAGTCAAAGCAAATAACTTGCCGAATGGCAACGCGTTTCTTTCAAGAGAAATAATATCATAGAAATGTGCACATATGTGAAATAACGTTTTGAAAAGATTGTTACAAAAGAATGATATGATATTATAATATAAAGCGTGAACATACTCGTAACAAAGGTGCTGTAATAAAAATAAAAAATAAAAAATGCCAAAAGATGTCGAATTTTTCAATGGTGACCACCATTAAAAAGTTGTTCCTTGTTTAAATGTAATAAATTCGGATGGTTAGTCACAAAATAGAAAAGCAGATGGGCAAATATTTGAAAATATGCAAATCGCGCGGCGGTTATTAAAGAACGAATACGGAGTTTATATTTTTACTTTTGTGAATTATTTCTTATGTAAAAAAGTATCTTAAATATGGACCGATAACTAAAAATCTTATTTATAAATTGAGTTTAGAGATATTACAAATCAAAGAGCCAAAATCTAATTCACATTCGTGTCCAATTCTCCATTTTCAATCAATAATTATCCTAAAATTGTTAAATTCTTCTTGAAGATTATACTTTTGGTTAGATATTCATAAACTTAAGTTGTTAATGAACACATAAAACCATGCTGTAACACGCAAAGAACATAACTTATTAAAAATAAGATGAGTTAAAAAATGTCCATCGACAACTTGCTAATTACCATTTGGGAACATTCCGTAATGATTTTTCTTGTAAAAACTGGAATATTCCAACCCAATAGTACATAGGCGCGTGGGTACCAGTTAGAGCTCGAACACCGAGCGAAGGCTATTGTCAAAGATCAGTCTTTTTGGCGCCAATTGTGATTATCTCGTCCTCAAAGTGTTTTTGTCAAAATATTATCTAATAACCATTTATTGTTTGTTAGGTAACTGATCAATTACATATTTTTGATAACATGTTTTATATACTGTTCTCTTATATTTACGCGAATATTACTCATTTAATTAAAAGTCTAAATCGGATTTTATCGCGTTTATTTGTTTTAAAACTTTACAATTTAACGATTTTTAATCAAATTAAATTTCTTCATTGATTCATTATTCGGACACCCACCACCTCAGTCCCCCGAGATCATGGACGCTGTAAAGGGTCCGAAACGTCGGGAAATAATTTAATTTAATTAAAAATCGTTAAACTGTAAAGTTTTAAAAAAAATAAACGCGATAAAATCCGATTTAGACTTTTAATTAAATGTTTTATATAGTCCCTATAGTGACTCCTTTTGGATTTTGAGAATAAAATTAGAATGTTTCTAACAAAAGACTGATTTATTTAAGAAAATAGTTGAAATACTACTTACCATTTGTCTCATTACCGATATTTGCCGTTCGCACAAGCGAATGGTAATTAGTTTTTTTTAGAAATGGTAATTATGTTAAAATTTCGTCATAATTTGTGACAACATTTTTGATGTCTGTGCGGAAAGAAGGTTGATTCTTGTGACAACATTTTTGGTCTATTTTGAAGGCTTGGTCTATTTTATTATAGAAGCAGCGGCCTAATGCAAGCCTTTTGCAGCCGAATTGGGCGGCGCGCCGGTTAAGTACTTCTCTTTAACTTAACTTGTGATTTTTAGCCACGTTTCGGACTACACGGCCTTTCTTGCAACAAGAGTTCAGGTATGTTTTCCCGCCAAGATTCCCTGAATGAAACCATTAAAAGGGCTCTTGCCACCATCGACGTTCCTGCTCTTATTGAGCCTACTGGAATTGGTCGCGATAATGGCAAGAGGCCTAATGGTTTAACACTGATTCCCTGGGAAAGGGAACGGGTGCTTTTATGGGACACAACCTGCGCTAGCTCCATCTTACGTCAGGGAGACAGCTTTAAGAGTGGAAGCCGCTGCGGAGAAAGTTGAAATGACTAAATGATGTAGTGTGTGTATGTAAGCCTCCCGGTTACATATATAAATTGTGGTACTCAAATAAAAGGAAGGATTAATAAACGAACTTTGGAGCAAACCAGTCGTCTCATTCAATCACACATTACATGGCGACCCTGCCAGGCGGTGCGCGTGCAAGCGCTATACAATGCACGCGCACCGCGCCACCACCACGGGAATAAGAAATTAAGGAAGTAAAATAAAGAACTGGAAAAGGACTAAACAAAAAATATGAAAGTGAGATAAAAATAAAAGATATTAAGAAGATAAGACAAAAGAAAAAAAGGGTGGTCTATAAAATAAAATCAAATAAAAATACAAGAATTTTTTTATTAGGTATATCAAATTATTATCAAAGAAAGAAGTAACAATTTCAAGATTGATGAATAGGAAATTTACACCTCTTACAAATGACTTCGACTTCGGCCTAGTGAAGAAAGAAGTACTCAAAATACTTCAAGTTCATGAAAATTAGCTGCTACATATATCATCATACACCATGCTATGCAGCTACAAGGTCAAATCAGCAGCGTCAATCAGCAGGTACAAATCAATAAATTTTTCGAATATTATAAACGAAAGCAATTGTAGCTACAGCACCTTTTTTATATTAGTATAAAATAACTTAAATTTTGTATCCTCAATTAGTGTATAATTTGTCAAATATATATTTCGGATAAAGTTATTAGGTAATATTCTTTCCAAATGACAATGGATATACCTTAATTACTGTAATTTAATTTTATAATACTAAAAATATTGTCACGTAATATGATTCTTAAAAAAAAAATACGAAAATTTTATAATGCATTCAATTTTTGTTTTTGTAAGCTAGTAATAAATCAAATACAATAATGATAAGTATATAACTATATTACATTTTGTTTGTATTCAAATAGCTTTACTAATATTAAAAAGATTTTGTTATAAAATTTTACTAAGAATAGAACTAAGTTCACCGTTTCATATTTCTTGCACATATCAAAGCATGATCGGAATTCGAAAATGTTATGCGCAAACAAAAAATATATACGGATGATGTGCTTAGTATTGTTTTAAAACATTTAAATTTTTCGAATTTTAAATTCATAAAGTAATACTTTCGTCGCTAATTCACTAATTATAATTATCACCGTTTTGCTAATAATCTAGTGTTGAAAAATTTGATAAGATTTATTTAAAAAAAAAAAGAGTTTTTCTTTACGAAATTATGTAATAATGATCTTTATAATAAGTAGTATCTTAGAAACAGTAAACTTTGCATGGTAATAGTATTTTAAATGCCGTAGTAGTTATAGTAAATTAGTAACTTCCATGCTTCTGTTGTAATATTAAAAAAAAAAAAATTATTATCGATTAATGAAAATATTAAAAACATAATTATTATAAAAGATTTCATAGGAACACATTCCTATAAAGTAGGTACATTATAAGGTATTGTGTGACAAGTATACATACGTAGATCGCATTTCAACTTACCGACACAAAACTTTTACGTATATGGTAAGGTATTCGTACACTAATATGAAACTCGGAATCTTATTTCATCCTGATGTAGGTATTACTTCCATTGTTAATAACATTTAAAATAAAGTATTAAAATTGCTTTAGGCTATTACAATTTATTTTAAGTTAAAAAAAAAAACAGTGTTTGCAAAACCGAATTTTATACGTAAATTAAAAAAAAAATGGTATATGACTTATAAATATTTTTAAGGGAAACTATTTGATTGAAGAAAGGATATAACAGAATGTTAAATAAATCAATAAATAAAAGATAAGATAATGGTTTGAGCTTAATTGTAGGAAAACTGATAGAAAAAATTGCTTTAGTGCTTTTATACACTACGGATTGTGTAACTTTATGTAATATTTGTTAAGATGTGGGATATGAAATGAAAGAAATTAAGAATTGGTTCTATTGACCATTAGCTTTTTCATCAATAACTAATCGTTCTGATCAACCGAAAATCGTGAAACTGTTAATCGGTTAATAAGTTCCAATTTGAGTGTTTTGCTTATAGGTCGAGAATTAAATAATATATACTCGGATAAACAATGGTATATGATGAATAAAAAGTGATAATGATGATGTGCCGCCTATTATCTCGATCATGCTGTACGCGAGTCGTCTGTGTGAGAGCAATAGTGCAAAAGGCCTAATAAAGATATAAATAATGAAGGTGCACCAAAAAATATAAATGAAAAAAAGTATGGGAGAGGTCTGAACCCCCCTGAACTTATAAATATAAATAAATAAATGTATTATGATAAATGGGCTGGATGGAAGCCTAGAAAGAGTATATAAAAAAAAATGAAATGATAAAAGACTCTCGAGATGTACTTGTACTAAGAATAAAGTTGTTATGACTTTGTAATATTTGATATGAAAATAATTTTGTCGACAATAATTATTTGTGACGATAATTATATTAACCATTGACTGACAACTCAAATGTGAAATTGAGACTGAAAATGATACTAGGTACCTATCGTAATTAATTATATTCCCGGATTGATATTTTCTTTTTTTAATGAAATAACAAGTTTTATTATATATTAAATATTTTAAAATTAAGTAATCATTTATTATAATAATATTATTAATCTTGTATTCATTTAAAATAAGTAGTAATAAGTTAATATAATAATTAGCATTAATTCCAGGGTTCTGTAACAATTTAATTAAATATAATTATAGTAAATATTTTTATGTCATTGAACAGCAACGTTAATTGTATCTCATCTACACTTGAATTGTAATGCTTATTAGTATTATTGAAAAACTGTATGTAGAAAAAAAAGTTGAATTAAGTGTAACAAAAAAAAAATGTAAAAATTATACCAAATTTTTTTTTTTTTTTTTTAAATGCCGTGGAAGGTGTAGTGTGTGTATGTAAGCCTCCCGGTTACATATATAAATTGTGGTACTCAAATAAAAGGAAGGATTAATAAACGAACTTTGGAGCAAACCAGTCGTCTCATTCAATCACACATTACAATGACACAAATATTTGTAACTTATCCCATGTTGTGTTTTTGTGCCATTTACAGTCGAAACACTTGGACCTTGGAGTAGCAGTGTAAAAAAAATTCTAAAAGAATTAACTCCACGTCTCATATCCTCCACTAGTGACAGGAGGGTTGGTGCATTTTTTGCCTTGCACGGATTTTGTCACTAGTAAGATTTTGCGTCAAATTTTCACGAGTATTGTGAACTAATGGCGTATCCCAAAGTTTTTGTTTTGTAACTTCCTTGGGGCTATCGTCATTAGGACACATCAACCTCCAGTTTTCTACTGCGTCTGTAGTATCTGTAATATGGACTGAATCTAATTTTAAATTTTCGGAACATAGGCCTTTGATACTATGCACAGAAGCAAAAAAAGCATTCCTGCTTTTTCAACTCACTTTCTCACGTCGATGCCACCATCTCTAATTGGTAAAGCAGCTTTTATATCTTAGTTATCATCTCTAATTTTTTTTTCATAATTACTATTTGAAAACTATTCATTACATTGTGAGTGACCTAATTACTCTCGAAGTTGCCATCGTACGGACTACCCGAGGGTTTGTGCAAATGGGTTGCCAGTTTTTTGTCTGGTCGATGCATACGAGCCGTTGTAGATGGCTGCTGCTCCGCAAAACTAGACATAAACGCTGGCGTCCCGCAAGGTTCTGTGCTGTCTCCAACACTGTTTCTCCTGCATATCAATGACTTACTGTCTATTGATGGCATTCATTGCTATGCGGACGATAGCACTGGAGACGCTTTCTACACAGGCCGTGCAAACATCCCTCGTTCCGCTGTGGTAGAAAGTCGCGAACAACTTGTGTCTGAAATCGAGAGTAGTCTTTCCAAAGTCTCCGATTGGGGTCGAGACAATTTAGTCCAATTCAACCCCTCCAAGACACAAGTTTGTGCGTTCACCGCTAAGAAAACCCCATTCACTGTGGCCCCTCAATTCCAGGACACAACCCTTACCATCTCTAACAGTATTGGTATCCTTGGTGTCGACATATCCAGCGACGTCCAGTTCCGATGTCACCTGGAAGACAAGGTCAAGATGGCATCCAAAAAACTCGGTGTGCTTAACAGAGCGAAGCGGTACTTCACGCCGGGGCAAAGACTGCGTCTGTATAAATCGCAAGTCCGCCCCCATATGGAGTACTGCTCTCATCTCTGGGCGGGAGCACCGGCATACCAACTTGGCCCTCTTGACTCGGTTCAAAGAAGAGCTGTGAGAATTGTCGACGATCCAATACTGACGAGCGATATCGAGCCCTTAAGTCTAAGAAGAGATGTTGCATCCCTATGCGTGCTCTATCGCTTGTATAATGGGTTGTGTTCCGAAGAATTGTTCGAAATGGTGCCAACGGCCACTTTTTATCATCGCACCGCTCGCCATCGACAGGGAATTCATGCTCACACATTGCAGCCCCAATGGTCCCGTACAGTTCGGTATCAGAGGAATTTCCTCCCACGGACCATTCGGTTGTGGAATGAACTCCCTGCCGAGGTTTTCCCGCAGGACTACAGTATGGGGTCCTTCAAGAGGGGAGTAAATAGGTTTTTAAAGGGTCGGCAACGCGCATGTGATGCCCCTGGTATTGCAGGCGTCCATAGGCTACGGTAACCGCTTACCATCAGGCGGGCCGTATGCTTGATTGCCACCGTCGTGGTATAAAAAAAAAAAAAAAAAAAAACAAAAAAATTACCAATTATTCATATTTATCACTACCGTTCGTATGAATTTTGAATTGCCTATCATACAAAAAGTAAATATTTTAAGGCACTCCCTTAGATACTATTTTAAAAAGAAATTACCTGAGATTACAAAAATCATATAAAGAATCATTTTCCTCACCTTTTTTTCTTAATCTCCGAAACTATGCCATATGCGCATTTTCAAATATTTACCCAGATAATTAAATTTTAAAAAAAAATTGACATTCTAAGCAACAACATTCAATGAGAAAAAAATAGGTTTGCGTCATAACTAGCAGTGGGAGAGTTGTCTGTTTAGAAGGTTTTAATTTGATGTGGTCAGGGAATATTAATGTTGTATTAGTACTGTTACTAATTTATATTAAGAATTTAGCAATTTTATAAGATATGGTAGTGTTGCTTCCAACTTTCAAAAAAGACAACGCACTGAAATGCAAATAAATTCTGACAAATTTCCAATTCTATTATAGTAGCCATCAGGCAGTCGAATACAGGAATAAAATAATTTTGTTTTACGCAGTAGATGTATATTCTTTTCATGAAATCATTTCAGAGGTAATCAGATTATTGGATTACTAAAAGAGGATGTATAACATATAATAAACAATATTTTTGTAAGACTTTAAAAATTTACGAATTGGTTTGTGATATTAACTAGTGTAATCAATATTGATAAACAATTTGTTTTCATTAATGTGATGTAAGTTAACGGTGACTTAAACGTTCTAGTTCCATTGTGTATATTATTGAATATTTTATTCATTTTAGTGCAGAAGAAGATCGTTTTAGGCTGCTGTTTGCTTGTGCACATGTTGTAGTTAAAATGTAAAAGCGATTAAGTTGCTAAGCAATAATTATGTCTTTGGATGCGCTCAGAAACAAGAATTCTCATCAATATAATTCCAGTTGATCCGACACAAAACATAATTCCCTTGCGTATATTGTGTGCGATAATAGTGAATTCTGTGTAGGTACGAGTAATATCTTACAAGAAATTAAATTAGGAGATACAAATTTTTTTAACCTTGACAAAAAAGCGTTTGTTAAGTTTATTGTGTATATTTTTTTCTGGAATTTCATACCAATTAATTGATACAAATAATTATCGTACTACATTATGATCGCGGCTTTATTGTCAAACGTCAAGACCTCTACGTCGCGTATAAACCGTACACGGTTTGCGGCGCTCATTATGGTTTAGCGTCTATCCGGTCCGGTGAACTCGTCTTAGCGGCGGAAGTCGTCTATGACGATCATCTATTTATTTACATTACATATTCTTTTTGAAGAATTAAAAATTTTTAACTTCATTCAAATTTTATTATTTAATTTTTACAAAAGTAAAGTTTAATACATCAACTAACTAAAAATACTAGATGAGAATAAAAATTAAATTAAAAACTATGAACATTGTTTATGCTGTGATTAAAAACGGTACCAATAAATTTTCAAAACAATAATAAAAGTTCAATTTACAGCTCAGCACATTCGTATGTGTGCATGTGTTTACATACATTCTACAATTAGATACAACGTTGGTTTAATTGAGCACGCCAATAATGTATTGTTTTAATACTCTTTATATTATCGTATTGGTTTACTTAGCTTTTATGCAAATTATATAGTTTATGTACTTTAATAGCTTATGCCAATATCGAAAATTAGTTGAATTTACTGTTTTAAATTTTATGATGTTGAAAATGGCGTTAAAATCAGGTTTATTGTTTCGATAACTAGCTAATGGTGATTGGTAACTAGTAACAGCCTGTGCATGACCTTTTTAAAAAATGTACCCATCACCAATCACTATACGAGTATAAGATTATATACAGATGTACAGAAAGATTCTAGAAAATGAAATATTAGTAAATTTTATACAATGTTTTTTTTAAAGATAATAATTATAAAGAACCTTCTTTCTGTATTTAGCTTTTACAATTGATTTGTAATATTGATTTGATTATTTGAATATCAGCGCTCAAAATGGAACTATATCAAACTACTTTGTTAGTGCGATCATAATATTAAAATTTACTTACATAAACAGAACCATATACTATAATGAAATTTGGATTAAAAATATATACGTATCTAATGTTACGGTTTTCTAATATTAGTTCATCTGCGATCTCATTACCGGTCCAAATTTATACATAGATCGACACAAATACTCGTATATTTTGGATATCAGTTATATCGATTGAACTGCAAGGCAGTATATTCAGGGCAAACTAACGAGCAATGCAAAGAATTTCAAAACCGTAGACGGTTCAACGCGGCGGAAACGATTAATAAAATTTGAAGAGAAATGCAGAAAGGCATTGCTTCCCTCTCAATTGATTTCCATCGACAGGAATTGTCATTCCGGCTAAGAGTCGCACTCGAATCCTCTGGGTCGACAATAGTCGTGATATGAAAAGCAGGTGGATCGACCTCTCGTGTCTAGAATACTAAATGTCTTGTTATCATCTCATTCTCGGCGGCGAGAAGCTCGAAGGTTAAATTATCTCTCCAATTTCCCCATCGGATTTCAAGACGTGCCTTATTTAAAAAAAAATCACAGTTTTATTTTGAATCGTAAAATAAAGTTAAATAAGGTAATCGTTATTTAAAAGTCTAATTAGTCATAATTATAGCACATAACGTAATTGAATTACATGTTTTAATGTTTTGGTTATATAAATAAATACATGAACAATAAACACTATTTTTCCAGAAAAATGTGTTATTTTTATCTTTTAGTATACTATCCCACTTAAATTTAACTTGCGAAAATATACCTCCGTTGTAAAATTATGTGCTTATCCGACATTATTCGAATATATTATGTCTATCTATTAATGCTGAATTATTTTGTTTGAAATTTTGAAGTGGGTTTTCGCCAAACAGCGCTCGAAAGACCGAGTGGATCATGAGCCATGCATTTCCCAGTTCGCTGACTCGGAAGTTACATGTAATTGATTTGAATGAATTCGACTAAGAAAAAGTTTTTGATCTTTCATGGGAAAGGCTGTCTTATGATATATTAGTTGTATAATATGAGATATAAAACTTCAATAATTATTAATTTTTCTATTTACAGAATGACGACAATTTTTTTATATTTTTGTGCTTGTTTCAGTAATACGCAAATAAATATATAAATATATTAAACATGATCACTGGAACTAGTTTGCCAATGGTTAAAAAACTAATTAACATTCTTTAATCTGAATTCAAATATTCCGTGAATCAGTAGCTTTACAAAACTGTCGGATATTTTTTTATTGTCCTTTAGTAAACTTATTATTTCTGTTGTTAAATGGCAGTATTTTAATTTTAGTTATGAATATATTTTTCTCATTTTATTATTTCAATTCTATTGTTAAAAGGCAGTGTTTTAATTTTTGGTATAAACATATTTTCTTAGTTTTATTTTTATCATTTTATAAACGCATTGTGATATATTCAGCAAATAGTAAAAAAAAAGAATATATATATATATATATAATGTGTATAGAGTTATTTACACATTAAATATTATTATTATTTACAAAATTAAAAGAGCTCGTGCCATCATCAACATTCTTGCTCTTAAAGAGCATCCTTGGAATTAGTTGCGATGATGATAAGAAGCTTGATGGATTGACAATGTTTTCCTTTGGAAAGGAAATAAGCTTTTTTATGGAACGCATCTCGCGCTGATACATTGGCTCCAACCCAAATTAGTGAGAGAGCATCCAGAGATACAACTTCTAAACGGAATATTCTTCCATACCGATTGCAGTTAAAACACTTGAACCTTGGAGCCCCAGCGCAAAACCTGAAAGATCTAATTCCACGACTCATAGCCTACAGGTAATATGGACGTGGTTACTTTTTTGCTCAGAGAATCGGAGTTGCAATTCAACGACCAAATACTGCATTTTATGAGGATATTATTTGTACCAGAATTTTTGCATAAATTTTAGGTTCTTAGAAGTTATCGTTTACGGGTTAGGGGTGGATGTTTACAATTAGAAAAAAAAAAAAGAAACGTAGAATTATTAAACTAATGAATAATATTTTATAACAAATTTTAGTGCTTCGTTCCAGCGTACAATATTTAAACGCTAAAAACATTTTCCTTGTATGAAGACTCTCTTGATTGTTTTACTTTTTTTTTGTTTGTCTCTTTATAGCCCATAGTATTACACAATTTAAAAAATAGTACCTGGATGACCGAGCTTTGCTCGGTTAAATTATATTTATATACATTACATATTGATGAAACATAAATAATATTTTCGATCTTACCGACATAATAGTAAAATAATAGGAATTGGTTATTTAAGTAAAAAATAAAAAGAGCTCTTAATAATAGTTTTTCTCACAAAAGAAGAAACTTGAAAAAAAAGAAAGGAAAAATAATTGGTCTGTAGACACCTGGATTCGAAACCGGGTTTTTTGATTTCGAATCCACCCGTTTCCTATCCGAACTATTATAAGCTTGTCAATTACGGCGAAATTTACCTCTGTATTCTAATGATATTTTTTAATTGCGTAAAAAAGGGATAAAACGACATTTTCTAAAAATAAATTCTAGCTAGATCGATTTATCACCCCCGAAACCCCCTGCATACTAAATTTCATGAAAATCGTTGGAGCTGTTTCCGAGATTCAGATTATATATATATATATATATATATATATATATATATATATATATATATATATATATATATATATATATATATATATATATATATATATATATATATATATATATATATACATATATATATATATACAAGAATTGCTCGTTTAAAGATATAAGATATTGATCTATTACGTTTACAAAGATGATAGACGGGTGGACAAATGGACAGCAGATTCTAAGTAATAGAATTCCGTTGGTACCTTTTAGTAACGGATTCCTACAAAATGTAATGTTTTTCCAATCAATAGAAACAAACGCACTTTTAATTTGAAATGTTATGGGTGTTAAAATCCTATTATAGCGAGCCCTAAAAATAATGAAACATAAAATACGTGCCTTAGTGACCGGTCATTTCAGAATTTACTTAACTAAAATTAGCATATTAACTGATACGATAATAGTATGGGAATATGGAGTCCAGCGACCGTAAATGGATGGAATTAAAACAAAATTGTTATGTGTATAGACTAATGTTATTAATTTTATAATTAATTAAAGTTATTATATTATTTGGTATATTCAAAACTTGATTTGAAGTTTGGATTCTAATAAACGTTTAAATAGTTAAAATTTTACTCTATGATTTTGTGTAATTTAATTGTTTATTTATTATGACGGTAAATGCTTGAACATTAAGGAGGCAGTTTGGAGCGTCGGAAACTCCCCTTTAACTTTCACTATTTAAAGTATTATGAAAAAAATTATGATTAATGTTTTTTAATTAGTCTGTGGGAACAATGTCAGCCAACTAACTTTTACAAATGATTATTTTTAACAAAATTAATGTCAAAAGTTACATGTGTTTAAAAAAATATTATTTCATAACATGTATCAGCTAATTAATATGTGAGTCATTTTATAGAGAAAAAAAAAAACTTTTAATAAGAAAATTTATTTATAAAATAGGTTTTTTATATTCTGTGATTTTGTTCCTTTGAAGGAAGGTTGATGGCTGTGTTATAGAAACGCTGGAAACAGGTGTCGATGAACTTTTAAAATTATATTTCACCGGTTTTCTTTGGTTTTAATATTTTGCCTCTTTTAAAACGAGTTGTTATATCACCACTATTATATATATATATATATATATATATATATATATATATATATATATATATGTATATATATATATATATATATATATATATATATATATATATATATATATATATATATATATATATATATATATAAACTCTTTTGCAAAAAAACGGGCACTTAAGCAAAGAACTATTTTATAGTTACTATTAGTTTGTTTGACAATTTTAGGTATTGTTATCCTCAGAATTTTATAAATTAATTAGGAAGGAATAGTTTTCATCAGTTTTATCATAACATTTTAATTAAATTATTAAGAAATAATGTTTAAGCTCAAAACACTATGATTGTACCTGCTCGCTAAATAAAAATGAAACGCGTTAATTTCTTTGTTTTTCTTGAATACATTAAAAGCAGATAAAAGCTTAGTATTGAGTGTGACCCCCTCTTGCTGAAATCACAGCTTGCATTCGTCTGGGCATGCTAGTGAGTATATCTTTTATGGTTTCTTGGGGAATACGTTCCCACTCCGCGGTAATCACATTCTTTAGCTCTCTGATGGTCTGCGGAGCCGGCTGCACTGATCTCACTCGTCGCTTCAGAACGTCCCAGACATGCTCTATGGGATTGAGGTCCGGACTTCTAGCTGGCCAGTCCAAACGACGAATTCCGACTTCTAGCATATACGCATCCACACCGCCAGACCGGTGGGCGCGAGCGTTGTCGTCCATAAAAATTGAGTTTTCGCCAAGAGCGGTTAAAGCGGGTTGTGCATAAGGAATTAGAACTTCCGTTATGTATCGGTGTCCAGTCAGTGTACCGTTTTCTATGAAGACTAACTCCGTACGATCCATAGAATTTATTCCTGCCCAAAACATAACAGAGCCCCCTCCATAAGGTGTGATTTCTTCAAAACATGCCTCTGCAAAGCGTTCTCCTCGTCTACGTAGCACTCGCCAACGTCGGTCTTTACCATGCAGAGATATCCTGGCTTCATCGGAGAACAATACCCTATCCCAGTCTTCATGAGTCTATGACACACAATTTCGAGCGAAGCTAAGCCTGGCAACTCGATGTCCACGGAGTAATTTAGGGCCGTGTGCCGGGCGATGACTGTGTATATTAGCAGCGAGAAGCCTCCTCCTGACCGTCCATAGACTAATTTGCACATTTCTTACTTCTTCGAGGGTGTTCTTGAGGTCCACATAAGAAGATTTGCGATTTCTCAACGCTTGACTAACTAGAAAACGATCATCCCGTGGTTCGGTACATGTCTTTCTGCCAGAACCAGGCCTTGTCTTGACGGAACCGGTCTCTTGATAGCGCTAGACAAAAAGTTAATTAGAGACGATATTAACTATAGGGAATTCGCGCCACAAAATGTAGTTAAAAGTTATTTTCTTTGAAAACCAGGCTCAGTCAAAAATTTGAATTTGGAATGTACTCTTATAAACATTATGGCACTTTTATAACTGGCCAGTAACATGTTCAAATTATTAAAACCTTTTTGGTATTTTATTTTTTTTAGCCAGGAAGAAAATCGAAACCGCCCGTTTTTTTTTGCAAATGAGTTTATATATATATATATATATATATATATATATATATATATATATATATATATATATATATATATATATATATATATATATATATATATATATATTGACATTGACAGCGATTTTTTTTGTATTTTATTTTAAATTAAAGATTAGATTTGGTTAGATACTAACAGCATTGTCGTAAACCTGCGTGGTTATTTGCTTTTTGGCTGTTTGTAATACATTATTGTTTCTTTGATAAATAAAGTAATAATAATAATTTGCAACTATAGTACAAATCACATCACCAAGAATAAAACATTATATATCAAGAAGTTATAGTAAACTAATCCAAGTATCGTTCACTCAGAAGCAATCTCTTTACCGACTCATTTAGCATTTGAAACACAGCTTCTCATTCAATGCAACAGACTCACTCCATCCATAACCGCTCGGCTGCCCGTGTCAACTACTAGTTGACAAGAGTTTACAAACTAACCGCAATAACCGCAAGTGCCCGTATCAAGTAATGGTCGCCATGGCTTTATTGTCCATGTCAACTTATCACGCGCTTAGTACGCGAAATGCACCTGTCAACTACAGGTTGACTAACATATACTATAGTATACCGGTGGGAAATTACGTAATAAAACGTAAGAGGCCTTGGGCAGTTTTGTGCAGTTGGTAAACAAAAAGGTAATTGCCCGGACACTCAAGCGGTTACGATATTTGTCCAGTAATAAATTAAAAATTTACTGTATGTTGTAGTTTATAGTACAGTTTTGTTTGGTCTTTGTAATTCTAAGTAAAATAATAAGATAATAATAAGTCCCCATGGAGGAGAAGTCTGGCCTTTTCGCCGAGGCCAGCCTGTCGCTGGAGGGCTCCTGTTGCCTGCAGATCCGGGATCCTCATATTAAAGCGGCTGAAGGCTCCCGCAGGGGTTTAGTACGGTATTGCACTCCCAAAGTGCCGAGTCCGACATAGGTCTAGGACTGCCGACCCGGGCATCCTGGATATCATCCGTAAATGGATTCCCCTGCGACAAAAAAAAAAAGTAAAATGATAATAATAGATGCACGAATTCGTACTAGCCAATAAAAAATAAGCAGGGTTTTTAAAGTATAACATATCGATTAAAGACTCCTCTATAGTAGCAAAACTGCTGTTATTTACAGATATTTACAGATTTATAAGCGATAAAAATACTAAAAACATGAAGTTAATTACTTTTGCCTACATTGGCGAAATATTGGGAATAATTTAAGCGTCTCGTAGAATGGATATTCTAAGAATACTTTAATTAGATAAAGTCATTTATTAATTTCAGTTTTCACGGAAATTGATACTTTAACAGATTCTCGCTAGTTTTTGTTTACGAGTTTAAGCGCTTGTAATTTTCTGTTTTCGCGCGAATTTAAGGCAAAAAATAACTTAGTAGTAGATATATTGTTGGACACCTTGGAAACCCTTATAAGAAAGCTATAGCTATGCCCATAGGCAAATGTTAATGAAACTGGACATAAAATTAAGAGATTATTAGATATTTAAGATAATAATTTGTCCTAAATTGCCAATAATCGTAATAAATTTCAAGGTTTAAGGTTTCATTAAATTGAATAAATAATGTATGTATTAAATTTGTTGTAAATATGTTTAAAATTTTATTTTTTCCATATATGACGACCAAAAGTTCAATTTGCATCTCTAATGCACGCTGAATTGCAATTAACTAATTTAGTTGTAATTGAAATATTGTAATTGATTTAGTTGAATGACCAAAATATATCATTGTGGGAACAATCAAGCAGAACTTACTCCGTGTTACGTAATGGAGGTTGAACTTTGGCAAACTCCCGTTTCCGTAGCCATTTGTCAAACAAAAAATATTACCCAAGTTTCAGGTCAAAAGTATTGCCAGACACGACGTGTATAAATAACTGCATCGGTTAGTTTAAGCTCCATTTATATAAGTTTTTATTTAATACGACATAACTTTCTGTCGAGATTTACTCGTTTACTTCTGATAAATTCTTTTCAATTTTTATCTGACGGTTATGATTTCAGCTGTATATAAGTATATTATGTTGATGTACTCGCTAGTAATTCCTAAACACCTGATTGACTTTTTTTGCATATTAAATTTTTAATTATTCTTCAGTCTAATGTGCTAGAATAGTAAGATGTATTTTTTGTCATTAATAAAATAAATGTAAGCAAGTAGTTTTTGCTTGACGATGTTTTGTTAGGATGAATTCCAATTCATAGGAATTCTGCGCATCTTTTGAAAATTTCCAGTGCGGGAAAATTGGACATTCATGATACAAATCGTTATAAGACTTCAACTATACTATGATTTTTTAATTTAGTATGAAGTCGCATTGGCGCAATGTTCATAGCTATTGTGTGAATTTCAATACAGGATCACTTTTTAATGTGGGGTGTTACGTCAGAGGTGTTTATTATTTTTATTTTATTCTTTCTTCGATTAGTAACATATTTTAACATTCAAATATTGTTAACTATTAGTGTAAAATAAGTAACAATAAGGAAGGGGAAACTAATAACAAAGGAAGAGGAATAAAAATGGACAACGTCTGGTTAATTTCACTTTAGAAAACAATTTCACCATATTAAATACTTTATTCAAGAAAAAGCTAAAAAGCAGGTGGACCTGGATCTCACCATGTGGAAAATACCGAAACGAAATAGATTATATATTGACAAACAAACCAAAATATTTTACAAATACAGAAATACTAAGCGTCAACTATAACACCAACCACCGAATGGTAAGAGCAACCCTTTATGGCAAGAAACCAAAGCAAGGACGGAAACATATAAAGCAGCCTATGCAGGTTATAAAATTACCAATACCGGATGATATACTAGAGAAACTAAAAACTGCTTTGGCTGGTGTTCACGAACAAAATTTTGTACAAGATAAATACGATAAACTCGTGTATGAATTACAACATATTAACAGCGAATTATCGACTTCCAGCAAGATGAAAGATAAATTAGGTACAAAAGCCGTTACTTTGATAAAAGAACGTAGAAATATGTTACTTGATAGGAAAAATAAAGAAAAAGAAATAGTAGAAATAAGTAAAAAGATAAGACATGAAATTAGAGAACACAAAAACAAAAGCATGACGGAAACTTTCAAGTATCATATAGAAAGAAACAGGCGGTATTAAAAAAGGGCTAAGAGAACTAAGAGAAAAAACTACTTGGATACCAAATATTTCAAATAAAGATCTTAAAATAACAGCAGAAAGACCGAAAATAATGAAAGTCGCCACTGAGTTTTATCGTCACCTATATTCAGAAGAAGATGACGCCCATCAATCTAAACCTCAATCTGATAATGAACTGCAACAAGATACATGCGAAGATGAAATGGTACCGGAAATATTGGAAAGTGAAATAAGACATGCTATTAAAACCCAAAAAAATGACAAAGCTCCAGGTGAAGATGGCATTAGAAATGAGCTATTAAAAGGTACTTTGGAAGCTATTACTGAAATACTAGTAGGGGAGAGCGGGGCTGAAAGTGCCGGGGGTAAATTGTGCCGACGAGAATACCTCGAAAACAGAAAGAGATAGATATTCGATCGTATTGTGTCACATAATGTCTAACAGTCGGGCACACGCGGCTGCCATTTTATTTGCGTCAGCGACGCAGACCAAGTGGCAGTGCATGTGAGGGTCTTTCAGAGCCACGTAAGTAAATATTTTCGTTTCGATACTTTTTGGTCGCAAGCAAGCATTTTTCGTGCTATTAATATGAGACTTTTAGTAAAATGTTCATTATTTATTCTAGTTTGTTATACAGTGTAATTTTAAAGCTTTGAATAGAGTCATTTTTATTTGTGAGACAAAATATCACATTCTCAAAAGCGGGGTAAAATGTGCCTTTTCTATGGGGCTGCTTGTGCCGCGGCACAACCAACCCCTAAGAACTTTATTGTTTTAATATTGTTTACGCGAGCACTTATAAAAGTATGAAATTACTTTTTGACATGATACTTTATACTACATTTATTGTCTTTGACAGAATGAGGACATACAAGCGAAAAACTCAAAGGGGAACTACATCTCAGGATCTTTTACAAACGGCTGCTGATGCAGTCATCAAGGATAGACTCAAATTAAAAACTGTTGCACGTGAATTAGAAGTCACACAACACTTAAACACTTTCTCAATAAAATAAAAAATTGACTTACTCATGAGGTTGGAGACAAACCATTTTTTTTTGTCGCAGGGGAATCCATTTACGGATAATATCCAGGATGCCCGGGTCGGCAGTCCTAGACCTATGTCTGACTTGGCACTTTGGGAGTACAATACCGTACTAAACCTCTGCGGGAGGCTTCAGCTGCTGTAATTGGAGGGTCCCGGATCTGCAGGCAACAGGATCCCTCCAGCGACAGGCTGGTCTCGGCGAAAAGGCCAGACTTCTCCTCCAAGGTTGGATACAAACCAAGACTAGTATTTAATAAGGAACAAGAGGCATTACTGTCGAAGTACATCTTAAAAAGCGCTTCTATTTACTTCTGTCTTCTACCGGAAAAAGTACGATAACTTGCGTACTAGTGTACCATGAAGTTTAATGTATAAAACATCCCACCATCTTGGCATAAAAATGGTGAGGCTGGCAATTATTGGTTGACAAACTTTCTGAAGAGGAACACTACACATTGTTTAAGAACACTTGAAGCTACCAGTGCAGGACGCGCGAGATTATTTAACCGATATAACGTGAATCAATTTTTCGAGAAACTTGGCGAATTGATTGCAAAGCATAATTTTACTCCTTCGCGTATTTGGAATTTGGGCGAGACTGGTGTCCAAACTGTGCTGAAACTGTTGATTAATAGTAAAAAGTATAATGAATAAATATATTATTATAAAATTGATGTCTTTTAAAATTTAAATTAATTTTCATTCATGTAAAACACCTAGCATTATCAACGGCACAACCGACCTCAGCTACGGCACAACTTGCCCCAGAGTGGGGTCGGTTGTGCTTTGCCGCCGCGGTTTAAAAAAAATCACTTTTTCTTAAAAACTATTAAAATGTGCAAAATCTGTAAGTAAATTCGTATTATAGACTAAATTTGGCTTAGGATGAAGCACTACTTTCAGACATAGTACTTGTGTTATCCGAATTATATAAGGATTTGTCAAAATCGGCACTTTCAGCCCCGCTCTCCCCTACATCTTTTCAACCTGATACTAATCACAGAAACAATACCAGTACAATGGACCCAATCAACCATCATACTTTTACATAAAAAAGGAGACAAATCAAATATCGAAAATTATAGACCAATAAGTCTTTTGTCTAACCTGTATAAGATATTTGCCAAAGTTATCCTTAACAGAATTTCATTAGTCTTGGAAGAAAACCAACCGCGAGAACAGGCAGGTTTTCGCACCAACTTTTCAACTGTAGACCACATACACGTTGTTAAGCAACTTTTAGAGAAATGCAAAGAATATAATAAAAGCTATTACATAAGTTTTGTTGATTATAATAAAGCATTTGATTCCTTAAAACATAACGCGATCTGGGAGACACTAAAAATCATGGTGTACACTGCAAGTACATCAACTTAATTAAAAACATCTACAAAAACAGTACCTCGAGAATACGCCTAGAGAGTACAGGAGAATGGTTTAAAATAAACAAAGGCGTAAGACAGGGTGACCCACTTTCTCCAAAACTATTTGCAGCCACACTAGAAAGTGTCTTCAAAAATTTACACTGGGAATCTTTTGGCATCAACATAAATGGCGTAAAACTCAATAATCTGAGATTTGCAGACGACCTAGTCATTTTTGCAGAAGATGCCCAAACCTTAGAATTGATGTTACAGCAATTAGCAGTTGAAAGTAAGAAAGTTGGTCTTACCATGAATACGTCTAAAACAAAAATTATGAGCAACACAAATAGAGAAAAAATCTATGTAAACCAGTTAGAAATAGAATATGTTAACGAATATGTCTATCTAGGCCAAATCATATCACCAAATGATCAAACTAACAAAGAAGTGGATCGACGGGTCTGTAACACGTGGAAAAGGTTCTGGGCTCTTAAGGATGTAATGAAAAACAGGGACATTCCAATGACTGTCAAGACTAAATTACACGATACCTGTATCTTGCCATGTATGATTTATGGATGCCAAACGTGGGCTCTGACTAAAAGCAATATGAAAAAACTAGAAACATGCCATCACGGAATAGAGAGAAGTATACTGCATATAAAGAGAAGAGACAGACAGCGATTAGTCACAATTAGAGCCAAAACAAAAATATACGACGTTAAAACGAAAATTAGGGAACAGAAATGGCGATGGTGTGGCCACATGGCAAGAAACAAGTTTCGAAAATGGACCAATGATATCACGGATTGGTACCCAAGGGATGGAAAACGGAAAAGAGGGCGGCAACATCTCAGATGGGTAGATGACATCAAATCCTTGGCGGGGAATACATGGCAGAGAAAGGCCATAGACAGAAAAATATGGAAGGGAATGGAGGAGGCCTATGTCAGAAGACACACTGGGGATTGAGAACGGCTACCGACGACGGGTGTAGTGTATATATGAATGTTATATTGTATCCTTCAGTAAATAAAGGCTTATTATTATTATTTTCTTATTGCTACACTCCACCCGTTTAATATATACATATACACATATAAATAAATATAATATAATACAATACTTATATAAGGAATATAATAAATTTACATAAATTTACATAGATAAATACAAGCGGGTGGAGGATTACGCCCCGGCAGGGAGATCAAACGGCCGGGGGTTAGGGTTGTAGGCTGAGAAATCGGCGGACAATCCTAGCCGAGTCGAGTAATACCGCCTTCTGCATCCTGGCTGCAAGCGAACCGTCACAGATACCCAGCTACCTCAGGTGGTGAGCGAGGCTAACCGGGATCAAACCGTTGGCAGATATCACGATAGGGATGATTTCAATGGACTCAACACCCCACATGTCGACAATCTCGTGTGCCAAATCCAGATATTTACGCTTTTTCTCTGTTTCGGCTTTCACGAGGTTCTCGTCATGAGGGATGGTAATGTCCACTAAAAACACCCTCGACTGTGCCCTATCCATCACCACGATATCAGGCTTGTTCGCCAGTATCGTCCTGTCCGTGGCAATAGGCAGGTCCCAGTAGAGCCGGACTCCGTCGCGTTCGAGTACTGGCACCGGTGTGTACTGGTAATACGGCATCCTCTGTTCCAAGAAACAATTATTATTATTATTTTCTTATTGCTACACTCCACCCGTTTAATATATACATATACACATATAAATAAATATAATATAATACAATACTTATATAAGGAATATAATAAATATATTATTATTATTATTATTATCTTATTGCTACACTCCACCCGTTCAATATATACATATACACATATAAATAAATATAATATAATACAATACTTATATAAGGAATATAATAAATTTACATAAATTTACATAAATAAATATAAGCTAATATATAATATATATATATTATTATTATTATTATTATTATTATTATTGTTATTTTTTTAGATTTTTCTTTTTCTCTTCTCTTGTTAAGAGAAGGTAATAATCTGCCATACGGGCCTTAACCAAGTATGGCAGATGGTTCTGCGTTGGAGGTGATTGTCGAGGATGTCAGAAATTTTCGAGTGATACGGCAGGTGTTGAGAACTGTTGCTTTTTGTAAGGTGTATGTTATATTGGTAGATATGTTTAGAATTTTCAAGCTGTTAGTTAAAGTTTTAGGTATGATTCCAGTTGCGGAGAGTACAATGGGAACAATATGAACAGTATCTGCATTCCACTGCGTTTTAATTTCTATTGCGAGGTCCTGGTACTTTGTTAGTTTTTCCGATGTGGTTGTTTGAATATTATGAGTGTTAGGGATAGCAACGTCTATCAGGTAAACTGTTTGTTTCGTTTGTCGTGGAGAGTAATATCTGGTCTGTTGTAATGCACTGTTCTGTCCGTTAATATAGTCCTGTCCCAGTAAATTTTGTAGTTTCTGTCTTCTAAAATTACATCTGGTTTGTATTTGTAGTATGGTTGTTTTTTGGCTGTGAATTTGTATTTATGTGCGAGTTCCTGGTGAATGATTGATGCTACTTGGTCATGTCTGTGTTTGTAGTCTGTCTGTACTATGCTTCTGCAGGAGCTAGTTATATGTTGTATGGTTTCGGGGGCACTATTGCAATGTCTACATGAGTCATTAGTCTGATTGGGGTCTTTTAGAATATGTTTCCTGTAATTACGTGTGGCTATTACTTCGTCTTGTATTGCTAACATGAAGCCTTCGGTCTCAGGGAACAGTTCACCCTTCCTTAGCCATTCGTTCGATTTATCTTTGTCGACATATGTTTGGCAAAGGTGGGATCGGTGTCTCCCGTGGAGGGACTTTCCAGCCCAGGTAGCGATTTTCTGTTTCGGGTCCGTTAGTTTTTCGTTTGTCTGTGGTTGTCTGTCATGTAAGTTTAGTGGTGTAAGCTTAGTATCTTTTTCGCTTGCATGCCTGTGTAGTGCTGAGTGTTCTGATTTAGTGTGAAAGTATTGCCGGAGTGTAGTTATTTGTTTGTTGTGTAGGTTATGAATGTCTATCAGTCCTCTTCCTCCTTCTTGGCGTGGTAGTGTGAGTCGTTGAATGCAAGATTTCGGGTGGTGTTTCCTAAATTTTGTGACTTTAGTGTGTATGGTGCGTTGTAACTTTTGTAAATCTGTTTGTGACCAGTTAATTATTCCAAAGGAATACGTCAGTACAGGGATCGCGAATGTGTTTATGGCTTTTACAATGTTCCTAGAGTTTAGTTCAGATTTCAAGATGAGGTTGAGACGGTGTTTAAATTTTGTGGTGAGATCAGTTTTCGTCTGTTTCTGTTGAATCTGTCTAGATTGATTGAAACCTAAATATTTGTATGTACTAACTTCGTTCATCGGTTCAATAGTTTCGCCAGTATTAAGTGCATATGAATTGTGTACAAGTTTTCCTTTTTTTATAGATAGAATTTTGCATTTATCAACACCGAATTGCATGTTGATATCTGTGGAGAATTGTTGTGTGATGTCAGCCAGATTAAAAAGATCACTTGCATTACTTGCGAATAATTTGATATCGTCCATGTACATGAGGTGCGATATTGTGCTACTTTGTTCATTATTTAGCTTGAACCCGAGTTTGCTGTGGTTTATAAGGTCTGACAATGGGTTCAGAGCCAGGCAAAACCATAAAGGACTGAGGGCATCGCCTTGGAATATTCCACGCTTTATATGAATCGGTTCAGTAGTTAAAGATTGATTTATTTTAAGTTTAGTTTGCCAATTTTGCATGGAGACTTGAAGAAATGATATTATAATAGGGTTTATTTTATATATTTGTAAAACTTTTAGCAGCCAAGTGTGAGGTATGGAATCGAAAGCTTTGCGATAATCAATAAACATAGAATGTATATCTTTCTTTTTCTTATACGCGTGATTTAAGACAATTGCGTCCAGGGTTAGCTGCTCCTTGCATCCCTGACTGAATTTTCTGCAGCCTTTTTGCTGTTCTGAGAGGATGTTATGCTCAGCAACGTGTTGATATATGAGCTCGCTTATACAGCCGGTTAAAATTTTGTAGAATATCTGAAGACAGGTAATGGGTCTGTACTTGGCTGGGTTTTGTGTGTCGTGGTTGTCTTTTGGTAACATGTATGTTATTCCCTGAGTTATGAATGTAGGCATTGTGTCTGGTGACTGGATGAAAGTGTTTAAGTGGTTATGAATGTGTGGGTGAGTTCGTGTGAATTTTTTATACCAGTAGGCGTGTAAATTATCTGACCCAGGTGCTTTCCAGTTGTGCATGCGTTTTAAGATATTTTTGAATGTTTCTACCGGGATATGTTCGAACCTCATTTCAGGTGCGTTTTCAACTGTTCTACTGACTTCATCTATCCATTCAGCGTTTTCTTTATGTTCGGCCGGTTGTTCCCAGATCTGACTCCAAAATTCTTTTAGTGTTTCAGGTGTTGGTGCTTCTGCTCGTGTATTGTGGCGTTCCTGTGATAGAGTGGAGATGTTCCTGTAAAATGCTTTTTCATTGTTTATGAATTTACGGTTCTGTGATTTGCGGGCTGTACAGGCTAAATACCTTTTAAGTCGGTTGGAAACTATGTTTAACTTTTGTTTTAAGGTGTCTAAAAAGTGGCTTAATTCGGTATTTGGGTTTTCGTATTGGGCGTGGGTTCGATATTTGCTTTTTATTTGTTCTATTGAATCAACTACTTTGTAACTTCTGTTTCCATTACTATATTGGGTTAAGTGGGCTATATCAGTTCTCAGTGTTTGAATTTTATTTTCTAATCTTTTTCGCCACGATGGTTTTGTTTTTCTGTAGCTATTACAACTCTGTCTGTCTATATTAATTTTAGCACCATTACAGGTCGCTGCTGTGTACGCTGCTATGTAGATTATTGTGTGTAGTGTGTGGAAATTTTGCTCATTATTCAAATAGTCGGGAAGAATTTTTGAATCTATGTATTCTACTATCATTGCTAGTTTTTTCGAAGTTTTCTGTTTTGGTATAAAAGGTCGAGATATTGGGTCGGTATTGATAAATTTTTCTGTCGTTGATACGAATTGGTCTTTTATTTTCTGTGCTAAGTCTTCCTGTATTTTATTTGCATCATTATTAGAATTTTGATTAGGGAGAATATCTTCTTCACTGTGTGTTTGGGTGTCAAATAGGGCTTGTACGTTAGTTGAGAAATCTGGTTCATCTGTTTCAGTTAGTGGTGTGGTCATTATTTGTGTCCTTTGGTAATCTGTCAGATTTTTAGTTTGGGCCTGTCGTTGTCGAGGTCGTGATAGTTGTGCTTCTACTTCATATCTAATTTGCTCTATTCTTTCTTCTGTTATCATTTTATTGTTAACTATTGCTCTGCGTTGGTCTGATAACCTTTGTTCTGAAATGTGACTAAGGTGAGGGTGTTGTTCAATAAATTTGGTGTGTAGTTTTTTTCTATTTGCTGTCATGTCAGTTTCTATGTGCGTTACTTCAAAATAGGTTCGTAATATAGATTCGTTTAGCTCGTTGGACCACCGCATTCGTGTGCCTGTGCTTTGCGTAAGGTTAGTTTGACTGGTTTCTATATTTCCGGTTTGTATTAGGGTTGAGATTTCATTTCTAATTCCGTCAAGTGTCGATTGTGGGAGTAGTTTGTTATTAATTATAGCTCTACGTTGGTCACCGATTCTCTGTCTGGAAACATCCATTTCCGGGAACGCTGCTATGAATTTTTGATGTAGAGTGTCTAAGTATGAGCGTGTGTTTGTTTCATTTTTTGTCAAAATTAGGTAGTTGCGCCATATAAATTCATTCATTTCTGAGTTCCATCTTTTTCTTGCGCTAGTGATGCCAGGAGTGGGTGCAGGCTGAGCGGCGTATGCCTCCTGCACAACATCTTCTGACATGGGTGACAAGGTAGGAGATCGAGATGGCATCTCGGTGCGGTATGGGGGTGAAGTTGGTGTGGAATAAAGACTGGGGAAGTTTGGGCAACGGATTGGATCGGCTGTCGTAGATTGTTCGGGGGGAACCCGCCTGTTCAGTCCCCCACCGCCAGTGGTTCGCATGCTGTGACACCCAGCACCGGCTCCAGGTGTGCCCCGGCGACCCCCGGGAAGCGGCCGCAGATTATATCTTCTATTTCTTTCTTCCATAGTGCATCTAATTGAGGGGTTGGGATCGTTGGTTGGGAAGGGTAGTCTGGATGAGCGACAATCTTAACCTGTACCTTCTAGATGGCATTTGCTCCAGTTAGTCTGAGCTTAACTACATAGTGCCTTGCTTCCCGTAAGCCCCCCCACCACGGCAAGGTGATCCCATGGGGGGGTTATTATTATTATTATTTAATAATTGCTACACTCCACCCGTTCAAGATATACATATACACATATAAATAAATATAATACAATACTTATATAAGGAGTATAATAAATTTACATAAACTTACTTAGATAAATATAAGCGGGTGGAGGATTACGCCCCGGCAGGGAGGTCAAACGGCCGGGGGTTAGGGCTGTAGGCTGAGAAATCGGCGGACAATCCTAGCCGAGTCGAGTAATACCGCCTTCTGCATCCTGGCTGCGAGCGAACCGTCACGGATACCCAGCTGCCTCAGATGGTGAGCGAGGCCTACCGGGATCAAACCGTTGGCAGATATAACGATAGGGATGATTTCAGTGGAATCAACACCCCACATGTCGACAATCTCGTGCGCCAGATCCAGATATTTACGTTTTTTCTCTGTTTCGGCTTTCACGAGGTTCTCGTCATGCGGGATGGTAATGTCCACTAAAAACACCCTCGACTGTGCCCTATCCATCACCACGATATCAGGCTTGTTCGCCAGTATCGTCCTGTCCGTGGCGATAGGCCGGTCCCAGTAGAGCCGGACTCCGTCGCGTTCGAGTACTGGCGCCGGTGTGTACTGGTAGTACGGCACTCTCTGTTCCAGAAGACAATACATTAGAGCAAGCTCTTGATGAAGAATTTTGGCCACTTGATTATGTCTGTGCAAGTACTCAGTGTTGGCAAGCGCTGAACACCCCGTAAGCACATGTCTGAGTGACTCGCCGGGATGACGACAAGCTCGACAGAAGTCGGGAGTGCCATCCTTCAGAATGTGCTTCCGGTAGTTGTTCGTCTTAACCACCTGATCCTGTATTGCACAGACAAAACCTTCGGTTTCCCCAAAGAGGTCCCCGAATCGCAGCCACTGCACGGAGGCCTTAACATCCACGTGAGGTGCGTGGAGCGCCTTGTAAAACCGTCCATGCAGCTCCTTCTCCATCCATACGGTCTCCCGGTTAGAGGTGCTAAGTACAACCGGTCTTCGCCATTCCTCTTTGGCCAGGGATAACGGGGTGAGACCTTTGTCACATACTATAACTTCACCATGCATAGCGCTCTCCCTCCTCGTCTCAAAGTAGGCCCTGAGGCTGCACACCTCACGGTTATGCATGGACTTGGCGCTTAATAGGCCTCGGCCACCACACTTCCGTGGGATGTACAGTCTCATGACCGACGATTTCGGGTGATGCATGCGATGGTAAGTCATAGTCGTGCGGACTCTTCTGTCCAGGGCGTCGAGTTCGGTCTGAGTCCATCTGAGCACGCCAAATGTGTACAAGAGAGTGGGCATGACCCAGCCGTTATAAGCTCGGACCTTGTTGGCGCCCGACAAGTAGCTCCGAAGAACTTTTGTCAGCCGTCCAAAAAAGACCTCGCAAACCGCCTGTTTCATATCCACCTCCTGCACCCCTATGCATTGTGACATGCCCAGATACCGGTATGATTCAGCTTCGGAGAGGGTCTTGAAGTTAGAAAGCTCTAGGCTAATTTCAGCCGATTGCGTCACCTGTCCCCTGTCCACATGCACGACCGCACACTTATCCACTCCAAGCTGCATCCTGATGGAGCCGCTGAACTCAGTAGTGATTTTCAGCAACTCCATAAGGCGTGCAGGATTAGGTGCCAGCAGCTTGAGGTCATCCATGTAGAGAAGGTGGGAGACTTTAGTACCTCCTCTCCGAAACTGAAAGCCTGTCCCCGAACGCTCCAGCAGAGTGCTTAAAGGGTTCAAGGACAAGCAAAACCAAAGTGGGCTCAGACAATCACCCTGGAAAATACCCCTTCGTATCCGGATACGGTCATCGACACCCGCCGTCAGTCTCTCGCCCTGGAGACAAAGGATCGTACTCCATTGCCCCATGCATACTTCGAGGAAGTCTCGAACTGCACTGTCGATCTTGTACAGCTCGAGGACCCTCAGAAGCCATGAATGAGGCACCGAGTCGAATGCCTTCTTGTAGTCGATCCAGGCAGCAGAGAAGTTCCGACGGTTGCGTTTGACAAGCTGGCCCGCAACAGAGTCAATGATAAGGAGCTCCTTTGTGCCGCGGCCGCCTCCACGGCATCCGTTCTGAGCTGCAGACAAGATGTTAAATTCGTCAATATGACGAGAGATCTTGCAGCTCAGAACGGATGTCAGTGTCTTGAAGATGGAAGTCAGACACGTTATGGGGCGGTAGTTAGTAGGATCCGCGGTGTTGGTGGACTTAGGAGCTAGGTGAGTGATCCCAGTAGTGAAGAGGTTCGGAAGCGTTTTCCGCTCTATCGCCTCTTGGTATTGTCGAGCCAAGGTCGCATGGCATACCGAGAACCCTTTCAGCCAATAGTGATGCAGGCCGTCGGCCCCCGGGCTCTTCCAGTTCGGTGCCCGCCGGACCGCATCAGCTACGTTCTCCGAAGAGATGGTGATCGGGTTCATCGGTTCGATTCTAGCACATGCTTCCTGAACCGCCGCAATCCAAGGGCCCTCCTCATGCTCCACCTCCCGTGACCATATATTTCGCCAAAAGGCGACGAGGTCAGCCGTATTTGGTTTTTGGGAAGTAGAACATGGCGTCGGGTTCTCCAACTTCCTGTAGAACCTCTTCTGATCACTCAGAAAGAGGCGATTTTGTCGGAAGCGCTCAACTCTCTCAGAGTACCTACGAATACGCTTCCCCCATGCCGCGATTCTCTGCTTCAGGCCGTCGATGCGCTCCGTCAGTTTCTCAGCTATATCAGGCTGGTCTAGTCTGACACCTAGCCCGTTGAAAGCTATTCTAACGGAGCGCACAATCCTTGGCCTAGTGTTGCCCGACCTGAAGCTTTGCAGTCTGCCAATGAGGGCCCTGGCCAAGCTGATACGGCGTTCTATTCTCTTCTTCCAGGCTGGTACGTCACTACTCTTATTAGTAGTGCGTCCAGGCTCCTGGGTTTTTGCTCCGATGAAGCGGTGTACCGCTAGAGCTGCACCGAAGAGAATAGAACCCGTATCATCCAAGCCCAGACTGCCATTCAAATATGGAGGTAGCAGCCTGTTAGCTGCCTCAATGGCACCCCGCGTCGCAGCATTAAGGGGAAGTCGGGAGAGTCGTGGTCTCTGTTCTAGAGGAGTGCTCCGGATCTCAGAAATCGCCTCCTCCAAAATCCCTCTCATCTGCTCTACTTTTTGGGAGACTGCTCCTTCAGCGATCGCATCTACAGGCACTTCGCTACGAACGCTTTCCTGTTGCGTTACAACTGCGTTATGCTCTGTAGACACGGGTTCTACTTCAGGAGCAGCCTCACGTCGTAATCGTTCGAGCTCGGCAGCGTTGAATACGCCCTTTCGTTGGATGTACCGAGCTCTATCTGCCAGGTTTTGCTCCGTGACAGTAATATTTGGCTCGAGCAGCAGGAACTCGCGGTGCATTACTGCTCGGTAGCCAGTCCGACCGGTTCCCCCCCCTACGGCCCTAAAATACGCTCGCATGACATTTTCATTCATTGAAAGAGTCCATCTCATGCGGCGCACTCCACCAGCGGCGGGCGCCGAATGCTGAGTCCCTTGAGACTCTGTCGGCGCCAAGCCAACTGGTGGGGATGGTGGATACGCCGACCGGCTAGGTGGTGGTGCCGGTCGGCGGGGGTTGCTGGCGGCCCGCATGCTGCCACGTCCAGCGCCAGCTCCAGACGCGCCCTGGCGTCCCCCAGGCAGCGGCCCTATGCGCTTTCCTTTCTTTGTCTCCATCATCCATGTGTTTGGATTGCTGAATTACTCACCCGCAGAGGCACTCCAAACTCTCCGAGGAGGCTGCGTTGGTGTTATGCAGCTTTGATTGCCTTTAGTCGCCTTTTACGACACCCTAGGCGGAGGATGGGTTGGTCCTATTCTGCTCTGCCGGGAACCACACGGCCATTATTATATTATTATCTTATTGCTACACTCCACCCGTTTAATATATACATATACACATATAAATAAATATAATATAATACAATACTTATATAAGGAATATAATAAATTTACTTAAATTTACATAGATAAATATAAGCGGGTGGAGGATTACGCCCCGGCAGGGAGATCAAACGGCCGGGGGTTAGGGTTGTAGGCTGAGAAATCGGCGGACAATCCTAGCCGAGTCGAGTAATACCGCCTTCTGCATCCTGGCTGCGAGCGAACCGTCACAGATACCCAGCTGCCTCAGGTGGTGAGCGAGGCTAACCGGGATCAAACCGTTGGCAGATATCACGATAGGGATGATTTCAGTGGACTCAACACCCCACATGTCGACAATCTCGTGTGCCAAATCCAGATATTTACGCTTTTTCTCTGTTTCGGCTTTCACGAGGTTCTAGTCATGAGGGATGGTAATGTCCACTAAAAACACCCTCGACTGTGCCCTATCCATCACCACGATATCAGGCTTGTTCGCCAGTATCGTCCTGTCCGTGGCAATAGGCAGGTCCCAGTAGAGCCGGACTCCGTCGCGTTCGAGTACTGGCACCGGTGTGTACTGGTAATACGGCATCCTCTGTTCCAAGAGACAATACATAAGAGCAAGCTCTTGATGAAGAATTTTGGCCACTTGGTTATGTCTGTGCAAGTACTCAGTGTTGGCAAGCGCTGAACACCCCGAAAGCACATGTCTGAGTGACTCGCCGGGATGACGACAAGCTCGACAGAAGTCGGGAGTGCCATCCTTCAGAATGTGCTTTCGGTAGTTGTTCGTCTTGACCACCTGATCCTGTATTGCACAGACAAAACCTTCGGTTTCCCCAAAGAGGTCCCCGAATCGCAGCCACTGCACGGAGGCCTTAACATCCACGTGAGGTGCGTGGAGCGCCTTGTAAAACCGTCCATGCAGCTCCTTCTCCATCCATACGGTCTCCCGGTCAGAGGTGCTAAGTACAACCGGTTTTCGCCATTCCTCTTTGGCCAGGGATAAGGGGGTGAGACCTTTGTCACATACTACAACATCACCATGCATAGCGCTCTCCCTCCTCGTTTCAAAATAGGCCCTGAGGCTGCACACCTCCCGGTTATGCATGGACTTGGCGCTTAATAGGCCTCGGCCACCACACTTCCGTGGGATGTACAGTCTCATGACCGACGATTTCGGGTGAATATATATTATTATTATTATTATTTTATTATTATTATTATTATTATAAGTAACAATAGTAAATCGTACTTAAAATATTGTAAAGTAATGTACTTGTAAATTTTCGTCTCCTTTCCTCTTAAAGAATAGTCGATTAAGCTTCTGTCTTTCTCGATTGGCTTAATTTGCCACGCTGCTTTACTGCGACGTCGTGGATACCAAGAAAAACTCTCAAAAAAACTTGATTACAGCGTTTCTTTTTAACCGACGAATAATAGACGGGTTTTAGAATTGCGACGCGAAAAATTTTTATGTATAATAAAGAAGTATAAGATTAGTAAAGTTGTCCGATTTTGATGATCCTTTTTTGTTTTATAGGGTTCTAAACTTAGAAAAACAGAAGAACAAAAAAAAAAGAAACAAAAAAAAACACAATTATGGAATTTATTTGTGTCGTTGGGGGTAACCACACGTTATGTCAATAGTTTTTAAAATTACAAATAATTTAAAAAAAAAATTTCGATTTTAATTTTATATACCTACTGTTAAAAAAAATTACGATTTTTTATATTTAATAAATTGCTGTAATTAAAAATGAAAAAATCATTGAAAATTTTTTTATAAAAAATTAGCCAATCAATAAAAAACTATTAAATTTGAAAGTTTGTTTATTTGTTTAACTTGGTTGATTCTTGTTAAATTATTTCTTTAGAAGTATGGTAAATAGCAGTAAATTAATATGATTTAAAACTAAAAAAAGGTAAAATAAGTACGTTTAATTTCATTTTAAATGATGTAATTGACGTTTGCTATGAAATGTTATTTTTATATTATTATATTGTATTTAAAGAGTCAACTCATAATTTAATGATTATTCAGATAGGAAATGTTATTCTTAAATTTTGAACAATAATATATCTTCCGAAAATCTCTAAATCCAGAGCGGTCCTTTGTCCCTTGTCTTTGATAGAAAGCCTCTTCGATTGATGACTCCTATTTGCATGGAATTCGAGCTCTTTCAAATTACGTTCTAGTTTGCTTTTGAAACCATTTATATATTTGAGTATAACAGGATACGTTTAAATTACAAATATTTTACATAAAATAGTTGTGTGGTTCTTCAATATTTGTTTTTAATTCTTATGTATTTTACAACAACCGTTTCGATACACAAAAGATTTTGTTTATCTTTAGTATTAAGTTAAGGTCAAAATGTATAATTTTTTTTTTCATAGGTATCTAATCCAGCTATAAGTGTTTTTATAACTTCACAAACACCGACATGAATAAAATATGTTATTATATTAAAAAAATGTGTTATTTTATTCTTCCACTGTAGTTATCTGTATACCATGTTACATCGCTTACGTTTCGGAAGTTTTTACATAATAAATATCCATCCATTTACAAATGCAATATATAAAACGATCTAATTGATTTGATTATATTAGTGTGTGGCTACAATTAGAGGAGCGTTACCTGCGCCCGTAATGTTCCCCTCATTATTTCATTAAAAGTATCTTTTCGATAGAAACTAAAATAGCATTTGAATTTAAGTCACATTAAAAGTTTGCGTGAGCTGAGTTCGCAGTACAATGAGGCTGTTGGAAAGAAAATTCTAATTACTTTAGCGAGCTGGCTTGAGCTTGGAATTTATAAAATTTACACTTAGAGCTTTCAGCCTTGTAAGAAGGCGAAAATTTTTACTTACAAACTGCTTAAATTTAGACGTTTTGAGTCATTAAAATTTCCTCAAGTGTTGTGACTGGCACTTTCCATTTATAATATTATAATCATTGATAATAATAAATCTGTGTTATGTTTTGGAATAAAATCATGATAGAAGAAATTAACTGAAATATACCGGTCGATGAGTGTAGACATGAATTAGCTATGTAATTTTTAAACTACATAAGGCAGAATTTATTTATAATTTATTTCGATGCTTAACTAGCTACTAGCTATACCCGCAACTTCGTTAGCGATTAGCTTATGAGATAAAGTACATTAGCCAGCTGATGATGAACGGTACGTTCGAAGAATTCTATTGATACCAAGTTTCAAGTTATTTGGACTTAATACGATGCCTGTAATTTCTGAGTACACGTTTTGACTTGCATCCCTTCTCTCATAAGAACCGTACTGAATTATGTTATAAAAAGTATCCAGTCTCTTAGCTCGAAAGTGTAAATTAAATCATGCCCATTTTTGTTTTAATTAATCAATTAGTTTTGGTGTGTTGTGCTGCAAAGATACAGACAGGCAGACAAAAATGAAAAAAAAATTAATTAGCTTAGATTATAGTGTCCTCTAAAATATTTTCAAAATATATTCAATGTACAGAATTAAAAATAACAACTGTTCTGGTGTAGTGATTCGAGTAGTCGCCTCAACGTCAGCGGTTGCAGTGTGATTCCCGCTCGGGGCAGATATTTGTTTACGGATCTGGGTGCATGTCCTTGTGGGTGTCCCCACCGTACCTCGGATTAATATTTACGCTTATAATTTTAAACAAAATTTATATTCCACCTTTATAAAGCTAAGTACAGTTTCATATCTTTTTAAATCAAAGATATACAAATTACTTTAAATATTATTAAAGATATTGGTTGTTACACAAACTTTCATTTGTTTTTACATACTACTAGCATAAAAATATAAAACAATTTTTTTATAAATCCAATAAAATGATGAGTTTAGAAAATTAACATTTTCAAACAACAACTGTAATTTACGAGTAAGAGCAAGTGCGTTTGGTTCGAGTGACACAAGTATTGAAAAAATAACAAAATCGTTCATTATAAGAGCAAATCGTTAATAAACTAACAATGATAATAAATAACTTTAATAATCAACATTCTTCCAAACCAAAAAAATTAATAGTAAATTTTTGTTGACAGCCATTCTAGATAATTGCTTGTTTGGTTAGTTTTTTTGAAAGCAGCTGGTAATTTTCAGTTTCGAAATAAATCAGAAGTTTATTCCTATATTGGAATCATAAGATTTTTGAAAAAACGTTGTTTTACCGAAATATACATTACGTGCATTAAGGAAAAAGAAGAGAAATTTTCGAGTATTCAACAACAGAGTAGGGCGATAAATGTATCTTTCGGTAATGTAACCATTTGATTGATTAATGTAAACCATTTAATCCTAAAATAAAATTCAAAGAAAGTTAGTTAAATATATATGTGTAAAATATAAAATGTATAGCAAAATTTTAAGGACGCTTTAATTACAATAAACGGATCTTCATTTTAATATCAAGTGGTCCTCATTTTAATCAATAAAGCTCACGTCCGCATAATGAAGAAGAAGAGAATTTGTTTAGGTAGTCTTTTTTTATTTGTACACTCTTTTCCAAAACGTTAAACAAAAATTAGCTTCTCTAAGTACAACAGAAAGTACTTGATCTTCGAGAGAAAAATATGAATTGTTTTAGCTACTCAATATCAATCTTGCTCAATTGTTGTTTTTTTTAGTTGCTAACTTGAATGCGGTGTCACCTGTAATTGAGGCACCATTTAAGCTTGTATAAAAAAAATAAATTGTTTTCTATTCTCTATAATATATTATTATCTCTATATCTCTATGTATTGATGTGTGCTTTGTTGGTGACCTTTTAAATAAAATAAAAATAAATAAATATGTATTCCATGTTACTTTTGCTTGTTTTTAGGCAACATTCATTTTCATTTGGTGTAGTAAAGTTCTTATTAGAACTTTATGTTTCGATCAAACAAAACGCTACAAAAATTACTACGTTAATGTTGTGAGATTTTTATAATATTCACCGTTGTTGGTGACTGGAGATGAAACTGGTTTGAAGTAGATTTAGGAAAAATTATGCAAAAGTAGTAAAATGATGAATTAATGAAATTTTTAAAGATTTATAAAAAAAAAAACTACAATATGTTTTTCTAGAAATCGAGGAACTTTGTGGATGTAATAGCTTAATGAGGTAGTAAGTAATTATAGGAGTAACTGTTTCTACGATAGTGTTGTCCTTATATTAATTATATCATTCACTTATTGCAGGAGATAGCAAATATATTCTTTTTAACCTTTTTTTTTCTGACGCTGTGAAATGCGTTTACGCATCCCGCCACCCGTAGGCGACGGGTATGTGGGACTCGCTGACTGCGAAGTCAGAATACCCACTAAAACACAGCGGTGCCTTCATCGTCGTACAAGGACGCCACGGGATCGCTGGCGCATGCAACCGTGACGCTCCGACGGTTAGCCCGCCTATGCGGGCCGCCTTCGCTTATAGAGCGCTCGCGGACACCGTGAGCGCTCTATTTCCTTTGCGCCAGGGACGGGATGGGAACCCGGTCCTGCTAGACACGGCGTCGTCGGGACTGTTCAGAGGTGAGCCGGACAGTCCCCAAGAAGGAGAAGTCTGGCCTTTTCGCCGAGGCCAGCCTGTCGCTGGAAGGATCCTATGTGTACGTATGTCGGACTCGGCACTTTGGGAGTGCAATATCGTACTAAACCCCTGCGGGAGCCTTCAGCCGCTTTAATTGGAGGGTCCCAGATCTGCAGGTAACAGGATCCCTCTAGCGACAGGCTGGCCTCGGCAAAAAG